>OY783221.1:9953311-10578311 GCA_963678705.1 Panorpa germanica
CTAATAAAGATCTCACCAACAAAATATTTAAACAAATCTAACATTTCATATATATTCGTATCTCTCAATTTACTCTTAGTTTCCCCTTTTTCGTTGTTGTATCAACTTTTGCACCCCATCTATGATTTAAGTCATCTCCACGTATTACAAGGTCTACGGGATTCATCCCTGTCGGGATTCAGAAATCAGGATCAAGGAAGATCGCCATCCCGCCATCCCTGTGTAAAAATCTGTTCCACCAGCCAGTTTCTTATATCTATTCTCAGTGAACCGGAGAACATCAACTATATATAATCCAGCTATATAATATTTTCTGATTAATTTTGCCGTCATGCGAGGTAATAACGACTTTCTTCTTTCCTCTTGTAACTCAACTCCCTTCGCTCCCCATTCTCTTACCAATTTCTTTTATATTTCCACCAGCCTCTTGTTTTATATATTATATAATACATACATATATATTTTTTACAGTTTCCCTTTTTCATTTTTTTTTTTTTTTGTTACTAAATTTGCCATTTTTACGACAAGTACATGTAATGAAATAACATACAACCTTTAGTATTTGTCAGATTTTTCTTTTGGGTGTTAAATTGAAAAATATTTTCTTTGTCTTGTAATTTATTATATGTGTATTAAAAATAAAGTTATAATTTATTTGTAAAGGAAATTTAAAATCAAAATTTAAGTGCACTTTATGTTTGTTGAAAATAACAAAATATTATTCTGATAGCAAGTACAGGGTGTTCCAATTTGTTATAAATGTGTATTCTACTAAAAATTAGTCTCTTAACAATTCTTATTTGTAAGAGAACAATGGAAAGGGGGGAGTAACGGCTTTCAAGAAGGTACTCTGCAAATGAAAATGTTCGAAAAATGCCTCTTTCTTAGACTAAAGCCTCATTCCCACTCACTGTTTTGATATTTAATTTACTGTTTTTATTTAATATTGTAATCTAGATTTCAGGTTTTAGTTTAAGCATTCCTTTTCACATTTGTGTTTTAATTTAAGTTTAGTTAATTTAGTTAGTAATATAAATTTTGACAGTTCGACAAAATTGTATGTGAAATAATTAAAATTGATATTGTTAATAACAATTAGTAATAGAAATTGTTTTCACTTCTATATTTTTCAAAAACGAACATTAAACTTCTTTTAAAAGTAAATCCTACTGCATTTTGACAGATTGTCACATTTTGAAGGTTATAATATAATATAGTTTTACTTAATTTAATATTTTTAATTTAAAACATTGGACCTTGTAAGGCTCTAAAAAAACTAAGAAAACTTAAAAGTAAATTTAATTAAAAATGGTACTGTGAATGACTACGCGTATTGCCATATGCTAAACAATTTAAATTAAATTTAAAATACAAAATAAAATTAAAAAAGTGAGTGGGAATAATACTCAAGGCTGCACTGCGAAAAAGAATAACGTAAAAATAAATGCGTTAATAAAGAAAAGAGTTCTATATTCAAAACTATAATGTATTATGAGTATATATTGTATATATAAGAGATAACTTTTTAGACTAAATCTTTATTTACGTTTAAACTTAAGCAACACATCATCTAGTACCAAGTACCTAAATTCGTCATTCCGAGGGGCATTAATATTCATTTTCGTTACGCTGAATGATATAAGATCGACCCTGAACATATTACTAATGGGCTTAATTTGATTTCAAATAGAAATAACAAAATGGACAACTGTCAGATGACAAGTAGACAAACGATCCGTTTTTATAGAAGACGCTGGCGAGACAATGGACAGTGAACACAATTCCATTAATTACAAGATAATACGTTTCAGATACATCCATCGGTTCCCAACTTTCCCTTTCCAAAGTAGTTGATTTATTTGAAAGATTATCGGAGGGTTAGGTTATGGAGAACTATTGGCAGTAGCGATATTGGAGTTGTTCCGGAATAGCACATTTCATCATGAGACTTACTACTATTTTAATGTGTATCAAGTGACACATTGGGCATGTACGACTCCGTACAGAAGTACGGCGGTCGTGTTGCGAGTACGAAATAATCACAGTGATGTATTGATAAACAATAAAGTATAAGCTTACTCTCCTGATTACGTGTGTTCATTTTCATACCTCAAACAGCCTCACACGCTTCGGACCTCATATTCGGTAAATAGTGACTACAAGTGAATACAATTTTTGAGACAGAAAAGCGTTTTAGATTTTTCTCCAAGACCGATTTTTTAATAATCTGTTAAATTACAGTAAAGAGATTAACCGAAAAATTGGATTTTTCAATGGGCTTGTGTCCTATGTATTCATTTCTATAAAAGTGTACTATATATTAATAAAGATGGTTACTAGAACCTCGAATGTTCTATTTCTAGTTCTATTATTTTCTAATAACTCCTTATATGTTAAGAGACATTAACAATTAAAAAAGTAATTTTGTCTCTTTAATTATTAAAGGGGTTCAATGTTATAGAACATTCCAAGACATGTGATATCACGTCCAAGAAGTTGCTATCTCTTGTATACAACAGAGCATAAAATAGAACTCTTATCCATATAGAAAGTAACTGACCTACCCTTAATAGTACAGACATGTTACGTCATAAATATGGCCGACAACTGTAGCGCTAAAACTGCAATTCAAACTTTTAATTGCTATATCTACGTCAACATTTAGATATTTATTAAAATAGACACGCCAATACACATTTATTAACATCAATTTTAATCAACAATTGAAGAATCGACCGCTAAAAAATGAAAATAAGCAGAAATTTTTAGCAGTTTTACAAAACAATTCCATATTTAAAAAGTGATAACCTTAAAAGCAAACAGTCTAGTCTAATTTTTAACGAAATTATATGTCTAGCAGACAATACTTTAAAAGGTGCATATATCAAGTAAATATAAAAACACTAGCTAAAGAATAAGAAGAAGAACACATAGATACATGCGTTAGTAATATATTAAAGCAAAAAGACTGCTTTCTTGTTTTATTATAAAATATAAACCCAGTCTTGCATATTTCTCTACCCAAATATGTATTCATTTTGTAATCTAAGTGCCCTCTCGCCCCTTGAGAACAAAATATTATATCACTGACATACATTCAAGGGTGGTAATGCTTAGGGGTAGTTTGTATCTTGAATAGAGGATGATCCTATATAAAATATACATATATATGCTTTTGCAAGTATGCGTAATAGCAAAGTGCATTTCGTGATATCTTCCTCACCCCAAAACCAAGTGTCATTTTTTCAAAATGATACATGTACCTAACCTTAAAGTTGACAAGATACGGAAGGGAGACTGGGGGTGATAGTGAAAGAGGGAGGGGTTGTACATTAAATGCATTCGGTGTAGCATTTGTATTATTGTATTAGCAACGGTTTTAGAAGTTTGCTGCTTTAACCCCAGGTTTTTAATATGGAATTTAAGAAAAACGTTGTGAAAATAATGGCTTTATGAAATTTCACTTATGCATTATTTATTTCATTGGAAATGTTAATATTGTAAAATAGTGCAGAGCGATGTAAGGTAAGGTAAGGTTGCAAGAGTACGGAAGAAAACGAAACTGGTTGGCTTTTTACAAATTCCATAAAATAAGGAATAGAAAAATAGCAAAACGTTCAATGCAAATAGGATATAAGAAAATGGAAATACATTTCATAGATAGCCTACTAATAATATATATATTGTAAGTTTTAGTTTTACGTTTAAGGGTTATAAGTATGCAAGCTCCAAAGTATCTGGAATTTGAAACATAAAGCGTAATACATTGTTTTTTTTATTGTTCGAGATCATACAACCTACAATCTGTCAAAATCAAATTACTTCTCGGAATGTGAAAAATTAAGAAAAAGAATAATGGTAATGATTAATATTAAATAAAGTATACTACTAAAATTTAAAATTAAATTAGTATGAGGGAATGATACGTTAAGCCCAATTCCTACTTACTATTTTAATTTTATTTATAATTTTAATCTAACCCTTTAGCATATAGTAATATATGATAACATCCCCACTTACTATTTTAATTTAAGGGGTCGTTTAGTGCACATGATTATGTAGATTGTCACAGCCTAAACAATTTAAAGTAAAAACAAAAAAAAGTGGAAAAGAAACCAGCAAAGTAGCGTTGATATATAATGCCACGTACAGATTGGTGCGACATAAACATGCGACATCCAAAATTTACATATTTTCATTCATAAGTTGACATTATTTAGACATGAGTTTACTAAATGTGTTGGACTTTTAACGTACAAACTAGTGCGACATAAACATTCGACACTAATAAAACCTTTACTTATATTATTTTTAAAAATTCTTGGTAGTATTTTTATGAAACAAAATTGTTTCAAAACTAAGTGTGTTTGACAGGGATAATCACGAGTTAGCAGATACCTTGTTAAATAACAGATTTTTTTTACTGCTTTTTTTAAAAGCAGGTTGAATTCGTTCGAAATATGAAAGCTTAAATTGCATGTTGCACTAGTGTGGACGTGTTGTACAACTTCTTACAACAAATGTTGGATGTCGCATATTTAAGTCGCACGTATGTGTACGGTACTTAACGTTATGTTTGATAAAACTTGTTTTAATAAATTAATTTGGAACAAATTTAGCTACCATTCAGTGACGCATTGTAGCTTCTCTGACATATCTATATTTTGTGGCTCTCTATTAAAATTTCAATACTCGTACAATATTCAGTTCAGAGAATTTTTGTTTATGCAGGAATACCAAAGTATCAGATTCCAGTTTATCTAACATAAATTTGTTACAGATTCCATTCTATTCACAGTAAAATTATTCAAGATTTGTTCCTCCTACCCCTCCCCTCCTTGTTGGTGAGGCCCTGGGCAGTTCCTTTCATAAACAACACCATAGTAAAAACAGCTTTGCCTCCTAAACTTAAATCCTAGTACAGCACGTCATAATATTTTTTGATATTTTTGATCTTTGTACAATAGCTTCAAGATTAAAATCGAACTGATAACTACTTCCAAATCTCCCGGAGGTTAATGAGCTACTCTAAGCTACAGCTACATTCTACTTGTAATAAACCATGACTATTACAAATACTATTACAACACAACCTTACACAATAATAGAAATTACAAAAAATATTAAAAAAAAAAATGATATTTGAATATTAGAAATATGTCTACAGTGACAAGTGATGTGATGTGACTCAAACGAAATGACACGAACTACAAAATATAGAAAAATAAACAATCGCACATATTGTATGGTGATGACGTCACTGTTATATGACAAGTCGGACTGACAGATGATATAAAGGTTTGGTTTTGACTTGTATATCGTGACATTACATTATGAGGCATGCAGTCACCAGCCATATTGGATTCAGATGGTTGATTGTGAATAACACTTTGTCCCGCTGCGCCATTTGCGGCAGTTACATGAACTACAATCGGATACCCAGATAATTGAATTGAATTTTTTTTTGACAGATTTAGTTTTATTAAATTTGTTATAAAAATATTTGAAGATTGTATTTAAGGAGCTGTCAGTGGAAGTCAAGGAAATGTTGCTGCTGAATGGCGTATGCTACAAGGCGTATACACTTTGGTGTTGGATTGCAAGCAGTTTTATAATCTCGTGCGTGTTCTTCAATTACTTTGTTCAGTTAGTAACACATTCTAAATACCATGCTTCAATTTACTTCAACATTTAGCATGCCTAAATATGAAGAATATTGAATATGGAAGCATCCATTTATATCGCAGTTATAATTTTTTGAAATGGGTTACATTTTAATTCACTTATAAATTCGCCCAATAAAAATGTAACTACCTATAAGTATAGATAGCCCAGTCATTATAGTAAGTTCACCTCGGAATTCGAGATACCCAACTGTAAGTCTGTAAATACTTGTACATTGACACCCTAAAGTTGTCTCAAAACCTACATATGGTAGGGTGTATAAACCATATGTAGGTTTTGAGACAACTTTAGGGTGTCAATATACAAGTATTTACAGACTTACAGCTGGGTATCTCGAATTCCGAGATTCTTACCTAATTTAAGCTTAAATGACTGGACCAAGATAATTTCAATCATGATAAATTATGCAATACACTCTATACTGCATTTACATTACCAATTTTGCACACCGGATGCTAATAACTATCGAAAGTTGATGCAATCAAATAAATATTAAAATAATATATCTTTAAAACGTATTACGGTAAAAAATGTATGTCTCTAGTAAAACCCTACGTCAAAAAGCAACTGCACGTCAATGCAGTACTACTAACAATAGGGGGATACACGTAGTTTGTTCCGGTGTGTGAGCAACCTTCTTCTTTTGTTATTATTATTTATTTTAATGTTTTTGCCATTTGGCACTACATTCTTGTGCCTTAACTCATTGAATTACATATGATTGTGCCTAATTCAATTTTGATCCTTATTACATCTAAACATTCTCACTCTTTCCAAAAAAAGAAAAAAATATATCCTTATAAAAATAAAAACAAAACTGTTACTGATACTGCTTTGCTCCTCCTTGTACTCTCCCTCCTGTTTCTACCCTGCCATTCCTTCTTTTTCCTCGCTCTTTTTCTCTATCTCCTCCATCCACCTCTTCCCTTCTCTGCCTCTCTTTAATAACTGCACAATATTCTTTTCGCTCTTTACTATTTTCTCACATGAAAACTTAATGTGCTCCGATGTTTCTATCTCCGTTCCGCACATCCTTTTGCCCAGTATCTGTTTCCTTTCTCCTCGTTTCCCAATCTGAATCTGGCGATCCTTTACATGTTTTTTGTATCTTTTTCTCTTAAGTATTCTGATATCTCTCTCCCAAATCGTTATATATCTTTTATTATAATTGCTCTTCTCAATTTTTTCTATTCTTTCTTGTTGTTGTATCCCCCTATATCTTCTCCTTAGCTCCTCTTCCACCTCTCCTTCTCTCTGCCGCCTTTGTCGCCATTCTATTCCTTTCAAAATATTTCTTTTCCTTTGCTTGTCAATAACGCCAAATATATCAAACTAATATAGAGTGATATAGAGTTGAGACTTTATATATTTTTAATACGCCGCTGTCTAATAAATGAATGTACATATTTGAGGTTTTACCGTAACACATTAAACCGTATTAGAATATTGCACAGGTCCAGTTATGGATCATGATAGTACCGAACTCTCGGCCACTTTACAGTCTCTAAAACAATATTTTCTATCTGTGAGACATTATTTTTCAGTTCACAATATAGATGACGACCTTATCAATCAACAACTCTTTATTCTTAAATATTATTTCCAAAAATCCATTAAATGAAATGTAGGACCACCCTAATACTGAATTGTGTAATATTATATTCGTTAATAGTATTTCTATGTATTATAATGTATACTGTTAATCGACAAACGCAATCAATTATCAATTATTAATCCATAAACTACCCTCGACCGGACACTCTAGAGTTCTCAGCCCTTAGTGAATCACGCATAACTAGTTAGGATTAAGTGGGTTGTTGTGGGTGGAGGTGGGGGTGAAACGTCATTTGGTGATCTTGGATATATTCCTGGTATTGATGGCTTTGTTCATATTAAATTCCACTCCTTTATAATACGCACGGTTTAATCTTACATATGTTTAGTTCTTGACACACACACACACATGCATACATAGATTTTGCTAATTAATTCTATCATACACAGTAATTGATTGCATAGCGTTTTGAGTTTGTAAGATGTATTATACTTATCAGATGGCAGCACTGCATGTAATGTGATTATGGAAAGATTTATTAATATTTTTATTCTAACAATAGGGGTTGATTACAGTTAAGGGAGGCAGTTTAGGTACTTTAGTGTTTATGATTATAAATCTGTATTAATTTTTAAGAGTAATGGTGGTTGAAATCGACTACAGCAGTACGAATTCATGCAATGTGACCAAACTATTTAGGTTACTACTTCTCACGAACAATTTTTATTATTATTTTTTTTATTAATAATTTACGGGCTTCCTAGGACCACGGTCCTTTTTTCGCCCTGGTTATTTCAATTCATTTACATTTTACATATTTACATTTTAATTATTGTTACACCTATAGTTTTAAACCCGCTATATTTTATATCACTAAGCACACTGGCCACCTCAAATATCTTAGTAGTTCCTGCATACTCGTTGGCAATAACACTCCATTTTTTACTAAAACTCTGTACAAATTATTTCTGCAGGGCTCTGTTTCTGTACATTAGAAGATCAAATGTTCTGGATCTGCTAGCGCGTCTTCACAATTGCGCATATTTTCTTGCACCAAGTGATTTCTTTTAAGATGTGCCAATGCCCCTGTATGGTCTACCCTCAGTCTCGAGATAAGTGATAACACTCTTCTCGGACCTTGGGCTTTCCACCACCAACGACGTCCGCACACCGAAGACTGTAAACATTTTCTTCCTTTCTCTATATTGTTCCACATACCCTGCCACTTCTATTTCACTTCATTTTTGCTCTTTCCACTAGAACAATTATATGTTACGGAATACATATGCAGTCTAATTTGAATATTTCTCTTAGGTTATCTGCTACTGTATATTTCAAATCGAACTAATACGATCACGCAATTGCTTTAATATCTTAGATATTTATTAGATATCTCATCCCTTCATTGTAAAGAGATTGAATAAAAAACTTCATTTAATTTTTTCAAAATTTTCGAAATTTACTTCAAGTTAATGTCTTCCATGGTAGAAAGGTTAATTTATTTAGAAGTTGGCACAATATAAATAGCCTAATTTTAAGTATTGTTACAACCAAGTGTTGACTAAACTGAATTGACTGCATTTTAAAGAAGCGGTTGTTAGAAAGGCTCCATACTGAAGACACAAGTGTTTATGCAGATCATACATGCATGTTCGAGTGCGAATACTCAGTATTCGTCATGTAAAAATGCATGGTTGCACACATAGTTCGTGTTCACAGCGAAAGATGCATATATTCGTACACGAACACTAACGTGTTCAATCTTGTAGCGGTGAATAACATCAAAGAATACGAATTTGACATTCGACAAAGAATACGCAAGTTTGGACGTAAACTTAGGACAGACTGGATATTATGATTAGACATTTGGTTAATGTCTATTAATGAGTAAACAAACATTACTTATCTATGTGGAGTATGAGAGTAAACGAGACAGTAGTATGAGTTCTTAACTGAGATAGAAAAGGATAGTAATATAACATCTTACACTGCGTCACCATATACGTTCTACGGTGAAGTGAAAAGCCTTACAACAGTTGTGTTTCCAGTGTGCGGCCACCCTTAAGCAATTTGTTAGGCGCCCTTAAATGTTTCATACTCAAACAAATATTGCAAGTACTTTATAACTTTTAAGAAATGCATTCAATAAATCTAATTGAATCTTATAGATTCGTTTGGTAAATTCCAATCGACTGCACATAGGGCATACAGGCACAAGTCAAGTCATTCGTAAATGCAGGCGTGACAACCTTAAGTGAACTAAATTGTATTTAAAGTCTAGTGCACAATGATATAAATTTAATGTTGTAGTATAAAACTGTTTTATTTTATAGCACATATAAATTAAATTAGTATTTACAACTAGTTGGAGTAATATTGGTTTATGGAGATGGTAATAGAAAACAGCCAGAGGGATTAGTACTTAGTAATTAATTTAGTTAAGTGAAACAACTAATAATGCGATAGTTTAGGATGAATGGTTCATAAAATGTTTATTAGTACTGGAAATAAACTTTGTTTCATTGTTTTAGGAGTTAGAAGAAGTTTTGTGAAATGATGTTGAACTTATCTTCTTCTCAGCAACGTGTTTTCTAAAATGCATCATTGCCAATTACCCAAAGCCCAAATCAATATTTAACAAATTAGCTAGATGGAATAGAGTCAGTGAATAATTGTTTTCAATGAAATCTAAAATGTCACATCGAAGAGTTATTTTTATCACTCTCAGTTAAACTTGTCTCCTAAAAGATGAGTTTTTCAATTCTAGTTTTATCAAAGACCGACAACAGTTAAGTAGCTAAAAATATAACCTATGCATTTTAATTGCAACCTACAATTATGTACGACAGGAACAAAGAATGGTAGTCCAGAAACAAAACTATCACCCAAAGTTTAAAATAAACCTCTGTTAAGAGACCATTGAAGAAACAGAACAAAGAAACTAAATTTATAAACAGAATAGTGTGGTACAATGCAAGAAGGAGAGGTGCTCAAGAAGAAAGGTAAGGCTGAGGATAAAAAATTGCAGTCGATATAATGTACCCAGTGGCTAACTGAGTCTAACTCATTACTGTTGTAAAGATATCTAAATTAGAAATGACGAATTCTGTGAAGCTTTAACGCACCACCGAATTTTCCTAATGACTTGCATCCAAAAGAGGAATGAACACAAACGAGAAAACAATGGAATATATTATCCGCAAAATACAAAACATAGATTTTATGTTAAATACATGTAAAGTACTAATATTTAATGCAATTTTTTACCTAACGTTACATTTTATTATTACCGAAATTTAACATAATATTTTTACATTGCCATTAAATAAATTCAAATTACACATACAATTTTTTACTAATGTGTATATAATCTTACATAAAATGTTTTATTTACGAAAGAAACTTTTAAATAAATCTTAAGTACATGTAATTATGTTTAGCCAGATATTTTATTAATTCTGCAAAATAAAAAATAATAAAAGATAAAATTTGTGTATATTGTGACCAACATTTACACTCGAAAGTTTCGTAAAGTTACCATTAGTGCGATATGTTATCATAACCCCACCCTCTCTTTCTCTCTACTTAGTTATATATGTAGCTGAAATTGCTGACAAAGGAATTACTAGTTACTATTTCGCTAATCTACCCTTTTAGATGAACGCAGACCACACACACATACACACACATATACATACATATATATATATATATATATATATATATATATATATATATATATATATATATATATATACGAGGCATGTTTTTTAAGTAAGTACCGTTTTGCGATTCCGCCTTTGCAGCGCTACGGTCGGCGTTCCGCGCATGCGCGCTGGTTACCTACATCTCTTGTCTACGCACTGACGCAATTACAATCTGATTCTTCATTGTATACGTTGTTTACTGAGTGTTTAAGATTGCCTCCGACAATCGTCAGTCCCGCCGATTGTGAAGTACGGGCTGTTATACGATTTCTTAGTGCTAAGGGCGTAAAACCGATCGATATTCATCGTGAGATCTGTGAAGTTTACGGACAAAACATTATGAGTGATGGAATGGTAAGGAAATGGGTGAGAGCATTTAAAGATGGCCGCACAAATGTGCATGATGAAGAACCTCAAAACAGTTGTGATACAGTGGTTAACAAGTCAGGCGGCAGAATTTTATGAGGAGGGTATTCAAAAACTGGTGCCACGTTATGAGAAGTGCCTCAATATTCACGGAAATTATGTAGAAAAGTAGATTAAGGTTCAGGCTTTCATGTAAAAATAAATTTATTGCGATATCTTTGCACGTCTTTTTTTAATTCCAAAACGGTACTTACTTTAAAAACACGCCTCGTATTTGCGTCATTTCATTTAACATTTTGGGAAAATCAGTATGACAGGTGTTACGTAGTTACGTTTAACGAAGAAGGTTAAAAATCGGCAAGGAACACGATTTACCAAGAACAGCAAAATATATATAGATTTAAAATTAAACGTACCTATTTTATTAAACGAGCTGCTTCAAGTGAACTGCCTCATTATGACGTATTTATAAAAAAACACCTGAAACAAACGAAAAACGATGATTAAAATCTTTCATTTTAATTAGAAAAATAGAAACGAACATAAAACGCCATTCTGCATGACGCTATAATCGCTGGCGTTGTGGTTAAGCCTTTGAACTTTTTGGTATGTTTTATAATTAGTAATTACACCACTAAAAATACTCGTGAACCAAGTGTTAATGAACCAGCGTTTAATTAACAAAACTATTCATAAGCGATGTGCAATTTTAATAAACTCGTAATTAAAAGTCTATCATTTATTGTTTGTTACATATTAAAAACCATTTTTTAATTAAATATCTTAATTAATGTATAAAAAACTAAAATTAATTTGTTATGTTAATTTTAAAATTTATGTTAAAATTAGCTTTTATATTGTTATATCTGTCTCTCTCTTTCTCTAGCATTTATGGTTTAATCCCTTTAATGTTGCATAGTTAGAGAGCTTTATGTATATGTATAGAATCCGTGTCACACACACATGTCTAAGTCTCATGGTGATTGATCATGAATCCGCAGCGAGGCAGCACAACCGCACACAAGTGCTGCCATCTCTTGTTTCTAATTGCCAAATATACAAAACTTTATCGTGGAATTACCATTTTAGCTTATCTCTTCTATAGCAACAAATACCAGATATAATTGCATGTGAATAGTAAAAAATAAATAGTAAAGAGAGAAAAATTTATAATTCCTCAATATTTCAAAACTAAAAATTCGGACTTGACTCCTTAATGAACTGACCGATCGTTATATACATATTTAAAAATAGTTCATAATATTAACAATTTTTATTATTAGAAATTTTCAACCTCTGGAATATACGAAACGCATATCCTTGAATGCAGGTGTAAAAATATTAACAGAAAATAGAAATTTAATTTTCAACACGCTATAGATTTCTAAATAATTGACATACTAATTAATGATCTATTTAAAAACAAAGCTTGAACATTTAGCTGACTCATAAAGTTTATATTGTTTAAATAGATCAATCGTGTGCAAAGTTATTAACGTTTTTATATCTCGTTCAATAAGTTGTAAATCGATTGTCATTTTAGTACACTGTTACCATCTATAACTAATTATACAACCATGAGGTAATATTCCACCTTAAATGATTTCTGCAAGGGCGCCACATAGATTAATACGACTCTGATTACAAGCATGACCTACTACGGTCTTCGATAGTTCAGTGATCGTCGAAGGAGAAGCACTAAATTTTGTGTTATAGTTTTGTAAAAATATGTTCAACCCTTCCCTTAGATGATGATGCTCGTTTAAATAGTTACAAATCATTGTAGTAACATTTTAATTAATAGGTAATGAAATGATTAATAAGAAAATGATTAATTACTTTAGCTATAGCAAGGAGTACAATACACGGAGCGACGTGTTTTGTTATAGAGATTTTAACGGGTAAATTTAACGTGTTAAAATATAATAAAGCGGGTTTACATTTAGCTGCTTAAATAGTGACAAAAGTCTTACATGAACATATCCTGAAAAGATGACGACAACCTATTGGCGACACTGATAAGAAATAATTAGCAGCTGAACCTCTACTACTACTATACTGTAACAAATGTCACCACTTTATGACAAAAATACTAATATAAAAACTGTTACAATTTCTACAAGACACCAAATTAATTATTATTATTTAATTATTCATATAATACCTATAGGAGAAATGATCTTTGTAATTACAATGTCGTCAAATTGGTTTATAAACAATATCTTAATTTCTATTAAACTTAACATCTGCCTTGTGAAACTCAGAATATTTTTATATTACGATGATTGTGAAATAGTAAAAGTAATTCCGATTATTAATTCCTTCTTTAACGTCTTATGAAGAGATAGACCATGCGGTTAAACTGAAATTCAAATTTGATATAGCTATATCTCCGTCAACTTTTGAATATTTATAAAAATAAAAACATCAATATACATATATTTTGCTTTATTTCAATAAAAAATTAAAAGAATGTTAATAAAATTTTAAGAATGTTTAAAGAAAGTTTACAAGTCTATTAAATTACAAAAAGAAAAACTTGCGATATTCATTTCCCTTCCTTACTTACTCTTACACAATACAACTGTGGAAACAAGGCTGCCACAATTGGACATTAAATATATATTGTAAATGCCTTAGCCGGTACTTGTGACTCATAACGAACACCGGTTAGGTGCAACTAAAATTTCCAGCATACTCCATATATCCTTCTATCCATCCATATCCTTCACACCCTAAATTTACAACATTTTAGATACGACATAAATCTTGTATCTATCAAACTTTAAACTTGTGGCTAAGTAGAAGCGTACTCTGTTTACATGAGTCGTTAAAAAAAAAACTTTAAACTATAAAACAATCCTTGACAGTTTATTAGATATAAATAAGTATATAATTAAAGACGTATTCATAACAAAAGTGAAGTATTTTGTATATTTAATACCAACATATATAATCCCACGTTGTGAATGCATCATTAAATGACATATGACGTATGACATGGAGTCTAACAGATCGGTTTGCTGAACTGCATGCACTGTATTTGCATGTCCCTGTGGTGCAGGGGTCGCTCACTGACATTACGTCACTTAGAGGCTCTTCACCACTATCATTAATAACAAAACCATTATGTACAATGCAGAGTACAGGGCTGTATGTGTAAGGGTACAACCCAGTACAAAAACAAACAAAAAAAGTAATATGTTTTAAATATAGTACTTTATCGATGCTTTATTAAATAGGAAATTCTTTATTAATTATTAATTATACCCACAGAACTTAACTTAAATTGCACTTATTAGACCCCCTATTTTTTAAGTGTTTAATTAGCGTCCGTTAACTGTTGACTGTTTTTCAAAAGCCTATATTTTCTATGACTATGTCTTACTATCAGTACTTCAAAGTTATCCAACAGGTTATGGGCCCAGTGAAAGATAAGTTAACTCGTATATTTATCACAATACCCTATACCAAGATAAGTATGGTATGGGCAATGACGGATTTAACGCAAGGTTCTGATGGGACTCACAAAACCACAACAAAATTACATTTTTTTCTAGTCTTACAAAATTTGGTTTGCAGTGTTAATTACGTATAAGTTTACAAGAGATGAACGCAGCAATAAATGCATCTATGGCCCGTTATACAGATGTGTATTAAATAACAGGTATATTGCATATGTATAAGTCCGAATGACGTGAATGAATGTATATAAATAGGAAGCAATTTTTATTTTTAAACTACACCACTAATTTAACCCCAAAACCACATTTGCAACCCCTATTTTTTTTTTTTTTTAGCTAAATGACACCTTTAAGTAGATTTGGCAATACATACCACATATTTACATAAAACCGAAACGCAACCCATCAATCATTCAGTTTTCCTCACATTTTAAACTTTTTACTCATTTTTAAAACAACCCCACATGAACTGACATTCACATATGGCTATTTATAATATTTGTATCTTATTTGGAATAAATAACTAGATGTATAACCCACACACACACACTTGCAAGTTATGACAATGAAACGCTTTTTAGAATCATTAAAAATATAAATGTTATAATTACATTTGGCGTTATAATTACAGTAGCAGAGATTGTATTTTATTTAATTTATTTAACGTCGGCCTATTTCCGATGCTGAGTCCTATCACCGACGACCTTTTTCAATGTTGGCAGTATTTATGGTGTCGTGGCCTCATATATGTGTACTACACCACTGCCTAATAAGTGTACGATTATGTATGACCATAATCAATATAAGTTCATAATAACCAAACCCAGAAAATATATATCTGGTCCGGGGATCGAACCCGAAGACACAGCAATCGGCGTCAAGCATCAATGCTCTCGCCCACTGTGTCGTCTCAATAGCCGAGATTGTAGAAACAAAACATTGTGAAATTTGAAGAAAGAAGATATGCATAACCTTCAGGACAGTGCAGTAGTTTTATGTTTTATTTAAAAATGAGTGTCGTGAATTAAAAGAAAACAATATCCAGACACATTTGTATTAAATTTTTGTTGGTAAAACCTGTTTAATCCTGTTTATGTTTTGTGTTCCTTTCCTTTCCTCACACTTAGGAAGTTTGGTGGTAAAATATAAGAACTGTATTCGAGATAATCAGGTCGTAGCCTCTAATACTCAACTATTTTAAGGTAAAGGTTCGATTCCTGCAAATGGAAAAAATATAAAGACTGAGAAAAATGAAGAACGATTGCGATCTCTTGCGGGTTGGGGATAGGACAATTTTGCTTAAAATTTATGGAACGCTATGTGAAAAATTAACAATAGAGATAAAGAGCAAATATGAAAAGATATGGGAGTTATCGAAATAGCAATGTATCCAGTAAATAATTTTGTGAAGTAACCTTTTTTATTACATTTCTATCACTATTTCACTTTAATTATAGTTCGCGTCAACTTTACCTTCTTTGTATTCCAACAGGTGGAGTGGTTTCGTCATTTGTACCGATAAAATAGACATTTCATATGAACTACTGTGAATGAACTCTTTCATGATAAAAAAATCATACGCATCTTCAATTTGATGGCAAAGTGATTCCAAAATGTTTACTGGTAGTAGAGAAAAATTAAAATACAAAGCTGCAATGATTAGAACATGAAGAAGGAATGGAAGGAAACAGAACCGCTAAGAAAGTCATGGAAGGAAATCCAAAGATTGTAAGATTGCGAGGAAGAATAAGTGGTGAAGGACTTAAAGAAGATAGGTGTGATGAATTGGAAGAGGAAGATGACCAATAGAAATTAATAGGGAAATAATATTAAAGGAGGTCAGTGTTCTACACGGACTGTAGCGTCAACATGACAATAAAAGAACAGTAAGAACTTTACATTTACTTTAAAACGTATGGTAAAGAAATAACCAAAATGAAATAAAAGTATGAACATATTTTTAATTATATATTTACGAGAAATAAGTGATGAAATCTCAGTTCTTAAAAAGAGATAGTGGAATTAATTAAGAGAATTAATTAAAAGAAGGAAATTAAACAGTCATTAAATTTAAGACGAAAAGATATTATACGAGTGTTTTACAGTTAACAACGATTTATTATTAAGATTAAGTATACGACTATTAAGTAATGTATGAGCCGAGGCCGACTCATTAATGATAAACTCTATAAAGTTAATATAGCGAGAAGCAAGAAGATTTAACTAATCAAAACGTACCATCTTGTTTTTACTTTCTCAGTTACTGATACGGACCAAGGGGTCAAGGGGTAAGCGGAATGACGCCATATCTCTGCACGGTATTTTAATTTCTGTTTCGTAGAAGGATCATGTATCAAACTTTGCGAGGAACAATTAAGGATCATTCCCACCTACTCTTTGAGTTATAAGAATAGCATAGTATCAGAAATTATTAGGATATACTAAGGCGAACATAGTATTGATACAATAGTATTTATTAACAAATATAAGAACTGTATACGAAGCAAGATGGCTGAATGACTGTTACATTGAGAATGCCGTCTCAAAGGCAGAACAGACCAATGTGTATTCCAGAGTTGTTAATGTTAAGATAAGACTGAAGCCAGAGTTGTATTTGGAGTCATAGAGCGCAATATAGCTAACATTACCATAGGACAATATACGTTATAGAAAATAAAGTAACTTCAAACATACTTATAACTTTCTGATAAGAAAACTAATGACTAAAATACAAATACAAAACAAAAAATGTATATGTGAATTCTCGCAGTGCATCGCTATGAATTCAACTCAGGCGTAGCGATGACATCATGCAGAATTGCAAAGGTTATGCATCAAGACGTTCATGCAACTATTTCGGAATTTACGGAATTGGACACAGGGACTCAGTACAGGATATTCGAAACAAATTCGGCATTACAACTTCGACACATACAGATCGGTTAAAGGGAGCTGCCAATATACATATTCGATTGGAATTGATTATTAATAAATGATTGTAATATAATTATTGACTTTTGAATTGAGAGGACCCTAACATTGCTTATGATTAAATACAAAAATAAAAATGCTTAGAGTAAATTATTTTACTTTTCTGTCTGATGGACTTATTAGTTTCAAATATTAAAATTATAGCATAAACCTGTCAACTATATGCCAAAGATATCAATAAGGCAATAAATAAAATACTTAGTTTAAACAGTGATAACTGCTTTAACCTAAAAATACCAGTAATTTATTTTCAAAGAATAAATTTCTATATTAAAGGTATACACAAAATAAACACATTGAAAAAAGAAAAATAATTCTGTCTTAAAAGTTGATAATGAAAATGAAAGACGGTTTCATTAACTTTGTTCATGGTGCTTATCTTTGCCAATGGTCAAAACTTTGCAAAAGAATTCAAAAAAAACGATCTTAGCTAGTAACCAAAATGTATGCTTCTTCTTATTTTCAAAATAATGATCGTGAGACATCTCCAAATAATTGAAGTTTAAATTAAATAGGCAGATGTATGTCAAAGTGTACCCTCTATCTGATTCAATACTCGGATAACTCATAAATGCAACCAAAATAAATTATACCGCAGATAAACTAGTCTAATATTACTGGAATCCATACAACTCGAACATTGTTCTCGTCGTTATCTCAAAACTAAATATTCGGAGATGTACGACTATTGAACTGTACGATTCATATGTTTATTTTTCACCAGTACAAAAATGTATCAGAAAAACATTGAATACAAAATGTTTACAGGATTTACAGGACTTTCAGGATTGCACTGTGAACCTATATAGCTGTTGGGAAAGTCTGGAAAACGCTCCAGATAGCCTTAGGGTACATATCGATGGAGAAAAGCACCAGAGATCCCTCTGCAAAGAGTAAAAACTCTACCAGTAGCCGCTACGTTGGTCTACTCGCTTGATTCCCCACGAGAAACAGGGTCCAGTACAGAATAATAAGATTGCTGACTTAGTTTTGTGAATGCAGAGGCGAATTAGTTAATCCACATTCAGAAAAGAAAAACAATACCAAATATAATATTTTTATTTAACATATTACAAGCGAGATCTAAGGTTGAAAGCGGAAGACGGTGACTTCAATTACGTATGGGTAGTCCTCATGACACCTTATGTTATGTCTTATGTATGATACAGACTGAAGCGACATAACACATTTGTTGTAAGAAGTTATACAGCACGTCCACACTAGTGCGATATGCAACTTAATATGTCGGAAGCTTTCATATTTCGAACGAATTCCTTCAACCTGTTTTAGAAAAAAATATTTAACAATAGACCATTGTTGACAGCGAGTGACACTGATATTCAAATATAAACCGGAATTTGGTCCATTTGACTCAGATAGAGAATGAATAGCGCAGCACGCTGGTGAATAGTTAGCAGGAGAATAGAGAGAGGACAGTCATACTCACGATCTGCAGTCTTACGTCTGCCATTTCAGTGCATCAATGAGTGAATAGAAAGTAGCAGCGTCTGTTGCGCAACGCATTATTAATAATTATCCTACCCCTCGTAATATTTAACGAAATCACTCATAAAGGACTCCATGGGTCGTATTCAGTTGTCGCTTAACCATGTTGGTGCATACATAATCTCCTATAATTCCCTGTTAGACCTAATAAATAGCTACAACTATAACATTTTAGCAGGTACCATATTCTCGTGAACGAAAGTGTGAATTTGAGAAAAATTTTGAAGGGAACTATGATGCATATTATATGAAATTCTCTAAATGTCAAATTGGATAATAAATGGTGCATCGTACTTGTAGAGTACGGCCCTGTATTGAAGGTACACTACAATGTTTAACCAAATAAAAAAAACCGGACAATGCTTTTACCTTTGCAAGTCTATTTACTTCTTTATTTCATTTTCTTTCTTCTTATTTTCAGCTTGAGTATAAGGGTCTAATGCAATTTAACATTTTGTATATACACCTTATATATATATATATATATAAGGTGAAAGTAGAGCTTGCTTAAGGCCAGCAAAGTTTGTTTACGCTTAACTAATAACTAAAATATATTTGATAATAAACAGATATTTAATGTTTATATCATGCATTAAATCTTGTTTGTTTAATTACTTCTTTTTTATTGCGAATACGAAGGTAGTTTGATAATTCAGTGACCTTTTTTTTAAAGCGTTTTATTTATCAACATAGTCTCCTTTAAGCTCGACACATTTAGTTCAGCGTTTTTTCAATGTTATTATTCCTTCTAAATTATAGGTTTTCTTAAAACCTTCAAAATAGGTGTTTGTTTCAGTTGTTTCAGAGATGACCTCTTTGATAGGCCCAAATTTCTTACCGTACAGCCATTTCTTCAGGTTGGAAAACAGGAAATAGTCACTGGAGGCTAAAACTTGAGAATATGCGGAATGGGGTAGCAGTTTGTAGATTAATATATGATTTTTCCCATGGAGACTACACACTCAATCGCAATCGCAAGGATAGCTGATTTCAATGATTGTGAATCACAAACTAGAAGACGAAGGTTGCTTAAAATGTTACAGTAGTCTAGTAATTGATGGTAGTTGGTAGTTGAATTATCAAATTACACTCGTATATATTGTTATTTTTATTTTAATGTTTTTGCCATTTGGCACCACATTCTCGTGCCTTAACTCATTTATTTACATATCATTGTGCTTCATTCAATTTTGATCCTTATTAAATCTAAACATTCTCACTCCTTTCAAAAGAAAAAAAATCCTTATAACAATAAAAACAAAACTGCAAATGCTTCGCTCCTTCTGTTCCTTTTCTATCCTCGTTCCTTTTCTCTATCTCCGCCATCCATCTCTTCCTTTCACTGCCTCCCTTTAATAACTGGCCAATATTCTTTTGGCTTATTACCATTTTCTCACATGAAAACTTAATATGCTCCAATGTTTCTATCTCCGTTCCACACAACCTGGCGTTCCAACATCCTTTTCTCGCTATTTGCCCAGTATCTGTTTCCTTTCTCCTCGTTTCCCAATCTAAATCTGGCAATCCTTCTCATGTTTTTTGTATTGTAGACTCGTATATATGTTATGGGGGACAAACGTGGAGAGAAAAAAACTAAATTGTAAAGTGAAAGAATCGTTGAAGAGAAGGATGGGTAGATGTTATTGGGAGAAGGAGACGAGAGTACCTAAACGAACAAGTATTCCTATTCAAAGTACTAGTTTATGATTTAAAAGGGTTTGTCCTGATATTTTATTACTATTTTCCTTTTCATTTCATGCAAATAATATTATTATCCAATGGTCAAACTTTTGCGCTACTTTATCTCACAAAACAAGTTCTGTTTATGAGGTCTATCAGCCCTCGTGGCTATCACACCACAGTGGCGTTAGCACTATTAGTAAGCATATCAGAAATTAAACTATATTATAAAAATGTTGTCTAGATATTTGAGAGCAGAGAAAACCTAAAAAACCATATTGATTTTATCAATGAATCTAATTGAATCCCTATAGTTTATTTTATAAACTATAAATTATATATAACAAATGTTTTTTAAT
Organism: Panorpa germanica; assembly: GCA_963678705.1. Classification (NCBI taxonomy): domain Eukaryota; kingdom Metazoa; phylum Arthropoda; class Insecta; order Mecoptera; family Panorpidae; genus Panorpa; species Panorpa germanica. Next base: position 9,974,625 of record OY783221.1, read on the forward strand.
TTATGTATTGTTCACTCGTTGCACTCAAATAAGTATTAAAAAACAGAAACAAACAAAATTAACTAGTATTAATTCAAAAACCTCTTCGTTGGCTAAAACTCATATCTACACCAAAACAATATTATTTGTACATCATATATTATTATAAACATATTTTAAAAATGTCTTTCTTGCACGAATAACAGGATTCATATTTTTTTAACAATCACAAACAAATGTCCTAACATTAATAAAAAGAAACTTCTAAAAATTCATCCTTGTCAAATTGAAATGTAAATCTGGTGAATAAACTGCTACAAATTGCCACCCCTGAAGAACATTCATTTTTTAATACAAGTTAAAGTGTTTATACTTGTCAACCTTCGTACCGCATTGTACCAGGGAAGGGAAACCTTTTAATATGCTCTATAACAGTCATTAGAGTTACATCTAGTCTTGTATTTTATACAGTTATAATATTTGTTAATAAATTTTCATTTGATAAATTCAAGGAACGCTTGCAATAGGTTGCCTATCTCTGTTATATGCCGCTTTATGCGTCATGCGTGTGTTTATAAATTAACAACAGAACGGATTGAGTTGAGTTACTATAGCGTGCTTCATCGAAATAAAATAAAACGCGATAGGTAGATAGGTGACAAGAGACAGAAGATTGACAGGCGGGGGACATTTGGACAGACAGACAGTTAATATAAATTTGTAAATAGTCAGGTGAAGGCATTCGAGGAGAGAGGTGGGGGTTGTAAAGTAAGGGTAACAATATCTGGAGCAAGTTAACTAAAGATTCATTATGATTAATTTATTTAAGGTTGGCACAAAAGTAGTTTCGTTTTTCAGACTCTGAAGAAATGTACCAACTTCTACTTCGTTTAGAACTATGTACAGAGAAGACATTAAATTTCTATTAATTGTGCTAAAATATGTAAATAATAAAAATAAATTAATAATTAACTAAAGTGTAGGATGCATGGATGAACATGGTATTAAATATTTCTTTAATTTATTGTATAATTTTGATCCTTTAATTAGCCTATCATTTAATTGCTTATAATTTCAATAAAATTGTGTTTATTTAAAAAAAAAAATCACAATTGCGATCCTTATGGTTAATTCTGTCAGTATATAGCATACATTTCTAGATTTTAACACACATTGTTCGCATCCCAAATTGAAGAGCGGTCTCCTACGAAAGAATGAGCATTTGTATGGGCCTGATAGCATCAACCGCATTGACTTTATCGAATAGATGCTCCTACAAGCCAACAAGCTACAGGGCCAACAACATAGATCGGCATGCATTTCAGAGGTTGCCCAGTAAAATTTTTGGGGAAGTGACCTGTTTTGTGACGTTTCTATCACTAATACTCTTTAATTATAGTTCGCATTAACTTTATCTTCATTTGTATTCCGACAGATGGAGTGGTTTCATCATTTGTAGCCGATAGAATAGACATTTCATATGAACGACTGCCAGAAACTGAACTCTTTCATGACAAAAAAATCATACGCATCTTCAATACGACGAAAATGTTTACTGGGTGCTTTTCAAATCAACCTCGATAAGCAATGGAGACGCTAGCACATTTGTATGACTAACCATACAGATCGTACTAAAATATAATAACGTGAATACGTTTGATGCAAGCAGTACGGACCTGTGAACGCCTAATCAGAGTGAAACAATTGTGAAAGTAAAATGGGTACGATTAAGGATGCGAAGAAGAGAAGAATTTTTTAAAACTTCGCGGTTTAAAACTAATTTAATCTCTTTATTTTAAATACCCATACTCGTGTCTTTAATTTGTAAATTATTTATTAATTATAATTATTAATTGAAGCGATCAAATTAATATTTAAAAAAAAGAAAAACTTCATGGTGTCTATTACATATCTAATTAAAAATTCAACTTCCATGCAAACGCTTAGAATTCGACAAATTCGGACCAACATCGAAATGACAATATAATTTTGATTAGAATACATAGATAAATCACTCTAGATTCAAATTTAATCGATTAAATCCACTCTAAAACTATCGTATAGCTAAAAAAAATTAATTAGAAGAAACGACTCAATCGGTACCGAATTAACTAACTGTGTTACAATTCTACAAAATCCCAATAAAACAAAAAACAAATAAAAAATCCTCCATTCTCTTCCCTATGTTTGCATATAACGTCCTCTATCATATCCCCGCATGAAAACAAAGAATATAAATATCTTCCAGTTGACTTGTAATATTTCGCCTTCATATTCCAAATTACATCACAAGTCCCCAGCACCAGTCTGGCCTGCACCAGTTCCCTGCTAGAGCAACAGACAAAACGTAACAGTACGACGACTAGCTTTATCCAAATGTAGTACTATGTTATTCCATATAATGGTTTTTATTCGACTCCCAATGGAGTTCACCCTTTTTGTACACAAATCCCATAGAGTATTGTGAATCACACCTACCGAATTAAAACCAACAGGGAAATGCTACTGAATTATATATATCAATACGGAGTCTGAATTTGTTTGTGGAGAATACCATTATATTTTATTATTAATATAAATGATTCTTGACTGGCTGTGATTAAGTTCAGAGAACGTGCTTTAAGTGCTATCTGCCATATGGTTGATAGAGAAATATCTTTTTTATTGTGTAATAGGCTTATGTCCTTGTCTTAATTTCTATAAAACTGTACTATATATTGATAAAGTGGTTACTAGAACCTCAAATGTCCCATTATTTTTTAATAACTCTTTATATGTTAGGAGAAATTAACAATTAAAAAAGGAATTCAACGTTATAGAACATTCCAAGGCATGTAACATCATAACTACTAAGTTGCTATATATTTTATACAACAGAGCGTAATAGAGATAGCATATTAAACACCGAACTATTATCCATAGAAAAAATAACTGACCTGCCCTTACTAGTACGACACCTCATAAATATAACCCACATCTGTAGCGCTAAAACTACAATTTGAATTTTTAATTGCTATATCTACGTCAACATTTAGATATTTATTAAATTAAAAACGTTAATATACATTTATTAACATCAATTTCAACTAACAATTAAAAAATCGACCACTAAAAAATGAGTATTACAGTGCTCTAATAGTTACATATCACTTACATAAAAGTAACTAGATACATATACCAATTCTCTAAAAATATATTTACGAGGAGAGCTCGAAAAATAATCGCCGTTATTTAGTGATAAACAGAAGATTGCCGGCTTTTTGTAGTCAACACAAACCAAGAAAATAAACGAATAAGTTTGTAGGAATCGTCGATGTACGATATCAGACCATTCTCAACAGCTTCTTCTAGAAAAATTCAGCTACCAGAAAGCTAAATGCAAAAGTAACACTTTAAAGATAAACAAACAAACAGTTTTCTGCAGAACAATTTGGCTAGTTGAAGAAACACTATGACAAATGGTTCAATTTAAATGGTAAGTATGTATGTCGAAAAATAATGTAAAGCTGTAGTTTTAAAAACATTAAAAAATATTTGTAAAAATACAGGCTTATCACTTATAGACAAACGACAAACTTGTACATTCAATAACAATTAATTTCTCTAATAATATTAATTTCTTTAAATGAAAATTTATAATTAGTCATTGGAGAATACTTCAAAAATATTAAAACCATGATTATTCATACAATATAATATTTGTAAAATGAAATATTCCAAATTAAACTTTTTTCAATAAAGCATTTCGACATTTTGCAATTACTGACAAAATATTCTATTATTTTAATTAATTTTTCCTATATTTATTAATCAAACTAGTAAAAATGTTTTACCGGTTCAATTGTAACCCATATATTAAAGTCGTTACCAATTATCAATAGCCGATATCTAATTAGTAAAGTGAGAGAGAACGTAAAGTGGAGAGAGAGGGAATTGTATGATTGGCATGTCTATAATCTCCGTTAAGCCCAAGGGTATCCAGAGGAATATACACTGTTGCAAAAAAATTGTTCAATTGGTCTAAAATTTCAATATATTTGTATTCTGTTAATTTTTTCATAAGCTAAAATTGACAAATTATTGTCAGAATTATGCCCTCACTAATATGTTTTAACAGACTTATTATTTCTGAAGAAAAACTATCAAAATTACTGCAGAAGATTCCAACAAAAGAACACAACATATACAACCTTTCTAATTAAACATATTTTAAATATGATACTTATATATTTCTAATTAAAACTACCTTATATACATAAGAACATGTACATATGATTTTTTTAATTATTTCAATCCTGTATCACTCTATATTCGTAACGCAAAGAAACAATTTTATGCATAGACAAATAATAAAAAATCAGAATATATAAAACAGAAAATGAAGTATTATGCAAATTTTCCACGACCTAAAGGATGCCTAAATATTAAAGCTATTGTGGATTTAATTTCTCTTTCCAAACGACTAAAAGATTCTATTTTATTAGTGAAGAGTGTCACTCCATCAGTAATTACTAGAGTCTCCAAAGAAAGATTATTTATTTCCATGATTACAAAAATAAATACATAATATACATGTACAATATTATATCATTAGCTTCTGAGATGTACTTAGCATGCAAATATATACACAATACATTTTTTAAACTTACCAGAATCTATTACTTTCAATTTGTGCAACATGTAGATGAGTATTCACCTGTACACAAAGTGTCCAATACACAGGATCATACCAAAAGTAAAAATAAATATTCAAGCGGATGAATAATTATATTAAAATTAAAGTCTTTTACTTTAGGCATCATATATAGCACTATCACTACTATTTAAATTACTACAAAACTATATTTTATACTACCAACACTTGTAGAAACATTTAATACATTTTAAAATACAAGCAACAATTTTAATTTAAATAAAAATAGATTTCATAGTTTGGGTCATTTATAATGGGGCAAAACCTGGTCTAACTTTTATTTGCTCAACAAAATTATTATAGAGGGATATATATTGCATATTTAATAAGCTTACTATGCTAAACTATCTGTTAGTGATTTCGATAAAGAGATTTTTAAAGGACATAGTTCTGGAGTATCAGAATCTGATGAGGAATATATGAAAAAGAAAATTGTAAATGGGTAACAATAAAAGTATTTAAACTGTTATCAATATTAATATGGTAAAGGATACATCTAAATATGTTAAAAGGTAAATTATTTATAATAATTAGAAAAGTAATCAGGAAAAGTACCCTAAAATAGCCGGGCCACTTTTGTATAGTAAGCCCAGAAACAAATTATTATTAAAAGATTGGAAGTTTGGATAAGAAAGCTTAGATAAAGATTGGATCCTAACTAACCACGTGTTACTTCAAATTTTAAAAAGTATTAAATGATTAGACAGTACCTTTGTTATACTAATTTCACAATTTCTAATTAAATTTGTTGCGCAATAAGTGGCTACGTGTAACATAACCCCAAAAGAAAGTAATTTACAATTTGTGCAAAAAAAAATTATTCTACGTATAAAGTTTTATGTTTAAACAGTTATAGGGGTATTCAACACTAGTTTAACAACACAATTATAGAATAGTTTTTAAAAATATTAACAATTGATGTAATTAAAAATAATTACGTAACAATGACGCCCGCACAAAAACTACACGCAAACCTACTACCCGACTTCCACCTCGAGCGTTGATGATGTGGAGGATCCACTGAACTGAAATTTGCAACGAATTATAAAATATTGATTATTAATTAAAATCATAATTAAATAAAAGAAGTTTTATTTTTAATGTATTCAGATTAATTTTTAACACACATCTAATATAATTCTTTCTTTTATTGCATATAATTTCAGTTAATATTAGGTTAGCTTACACAGCTTTATAGCTCTTTATAAAAAGAAAATAACTTAAATAATTAATTAAAATATTATCTAATTAATAAATAACATAATAAATAATAAAAATATTTATTTAAAACACCAAATTTGATACTACGCCTAGAGATACTTCCGCCTTTCTAACGTTATTTTTCTTTTTCTTTTTGCTGCTACAGTCAGAGTGCTTACACGTCAGCAAACGTTTGAAACAGTTTTTTGTGCTTACAAAAATCATTTAAAATATTTAATTAAACTAATATAATAACGTATTTATGTATTTAAAGTTATAATTATTACTATTCGGTAGTGTACATTTAATTAGTTTTAATCTAAGTTACCAATCAAAAACAGATTGTCTTTTGCAAGCTAAGATTCTAATACCCAACTGTGAGACATTTTCTTTGCAAAAGGTTTGTAGTTTAAATAATATTTACATATTGCATAATCAATATTAAAATTCAATTAATTTAATTAAAAACTATTCCTGCTTGAAATAATTGAATGCAATACATATTTTTATTGTTAAAAAACCTAACCTAATTGTTCAGTGAATTCCTTTTATAGTGCAGTGCGACTAAAAATAATATGTTGTTATACTTGTTGCATGCTGAAATGATAACATATTATGAATAATTCAAGCAGTAGAATTAGATGTACACCAATTTATATATTCCCCCTTTCCAAAGTAGTAAAAAATTAGAAGCTTTTCGGTATAACTTTGATGCATCTTACTTGTAGATTTGTTTTTAACATTTCTGATATCTGAATCATTTAATTTGGTTTGTATCCGAACTCATTTTACCCTTAATTGTTCTTCCCTTAACAATAATTTTACTATCTAATTGAATTGATGGTTCAAAGTAAATCAGTAAATTTAAATAACCAATTTGCTTCTGATTCTTATTAGATTTTTTAATGTTTTACAAAGCCCCAAACAGACTATTGCAAATAAATATTCATAGTATGCTATCTGATCATTAAAATATAATTGTTGTGAGTGCGAGTGAAAATAGTGTTTGTGTTTTTTATTGCCAATTCAATGGACACGTTCCTCCGCGAAGGGACAGTTTGATATTTACTGATAAAACGTGATATTTGAACTAACATTTTAATATCTAGATTTTACCTTTGATAAAACTTTAAAATACCTGGCAAACGTAGTGTGTAGTGCTTTATTTTTGAAAACAATCTGCAGGGGTCTAGGGTGCAATGCTGAAGGGATTAAATGGTAAGTGCTGTTAGTTTTTCTATGCATGTTATCTACGCTTATATCCTATTACTCAACTCTTCATGTAGATAATATAATTAAAATAAATAGCTTCTTCTTATAAGCTTGTATATTAAACAAATCAAATTATTCTATCTGATTTAAAATATTATGCAAAACAAACTAGTCATGTTGTAATATTTTTGAGTACTTTGATAAATGTTTGATATTTGAATCACTTGGAGCAGAAGTACCTTTATCAAACAGACTAAGTAGATGACTCTAATATGTCTCTGTATATAAAAGACAATGAGTTCTTTATGAGTATACATTGATAGAGTTGAGTGATTATGATTCATGGTCAAGAATTAATTAAATGTTATTGAACAATCTACATTTATGTAAATGTTACTATGTATATTTACTCTAAAATATTATATAAAACAGATAATAATACAGCAATACCTTCTAATATTTATGTAGTGCTTGCACCTGTTGCAATTGCTTCCAAAGAAGTTAAAATCTATTTTTAAATCGGTTTCTTATGTACAGTAAATCATTTGCAATTTTGCTATTTAATAAAATAAGATTTAGATTTAAGTTTTAATGTTATCTAAAATGATTTTAGCCATGTGTAATATGACAACAATAGAATAATAATTCCATTTTCAATTACATTTATCTCTGCAGATGTCCTGGATACAAATATTGATTTATTGTTAATATATATTATTGTAAAAGAATTGTATGTTAATATTCATATGTGTGGTGGGTAATATTTATAAGTTTTCCATGAGTCCAGCTCATATTTTTCTAGATAGAAGCTGAAGAATAGCAAAACATGTCGTTTTAAAATATAGTATTTAAAGTATTTAAAAATTGATATAGGACACGTAACTTTCGGAAATAAAATATTAAATAAGTATATAAAATCAAGCTTAATTTTTACGCTTGTATATTAAATTCAATTAAATTATTCTGATTTAAAATATTATGCAAAACAAACTAGACATATAGTAATATTTTTGAGTACTTTGATAAATGTTTGATATCTGAATCACTTGGTGCAGTAGTACCTTTATCAAACAGACTAAGTAGATGACTATAATATGTCTCTGTATATAAAAGACAATGAGTTCTTTATTAACAATAACTTCTTATGATTATATATTGGTAGAGTTGAGTAATTATGATACATGGTCAAGAATTAATTGAATGTTATTGAACAATCTACATTTATGTAAATATTACTATGTATATTTACTCTAAAATATTATATAAAATAGATAATGATTCAGCAATACGTTCTTATATTTATATAGTGCTTGCATCTGTTACAATTGCTTCAGAAGAAATTTAACATTCTATTTTTAAATCAGTTTATTAGGTACAGTATATCATTTGCAATTTTACCATTGAAGAAAATTAGGATTTTGTTTTAAGTTTTACTGTTATTTAAAATGATTTTATCCATGTGAAATGTGACAACAATAGAATAATAATTCCACTTTCAATTACATTTATCTCTGCAGACGTCCTGCATACAAATATTGATTTATTGTTAATATATATTATTGTAAAAGAATTGTATGTTAATATTCAGATGTATGGTGGGTAATATTCATATATTTTCCATGGGTCCAGCTTATAATCTTGTACACAGAAGCTGAAGAGTAGCTTGAACAGGTCGATTTAAAGTGCAGTATTTAAATTATTGAAAAATTGATATAGGGCACGTAACTTTCGGATATAAAATATTAAATAAGTATATAAAATTAGGCTTAATTTTTATTAGATCAAATATTTCAAAAAAGAAGTGTATAAGTTCTAAAATATTTTAGCACAGACTTATATTTTTGGTGGTCATAATAATTCCTTTATGACATTAGATATTGTAGATAATATTATTAACTGTAAATTGACCCCTATGGCTGTAGGTAAATTCTCTTGTGAAATCTATTAAACCTTTATACCTCTCAATACTAATTCAATAAACAACCGAACCATTACTAAAAATATATTGACAGTAATAGGAGTAATCCATATATTTAGACCTCAATGTAATTGTGGTTAGATCACGTGATATGTCTTTACATCCTGCTGTCATTGCCAGGACCCTCGTTGTCCTCGTTATCCTGGTCTCATTGTCCTTGCATAGCTTTCATAGTGTTCATGTTGTAGTTCTAGGACCTGGGTTATCTCGTTGCATATGGAGATTGTTCATTGTCCAACCAGAATGTGCAAACACAATTAGTGCATACGTAGGTCTAGGTATATATAGCTGATAGTATCCATACATTGATGTCACCCTGTTAGCAGTGTTGGGTCAGGCTGGGTCAGAGGTCAACCGAAAACTACATGAGCTATTAATGCATTCAAAATTATAACAATAAAATAAACAACATACTATATATATATAAATTGAATTATAAAGTTTATTATTTAATTATTTAGAAATTAATTGCGACTTTTGCGTTTATTTATTTTTTAAAACGTTATTTAGTTTCTAAATCGTTTGTTAGTAATAAACTAAAATTATTTAAAAAATAAATAGAAATAATGTTTATAAAAATGAATAACGAGATAAGTGAAAAAAGAATTTTTTTTGTTGTGAACTTCGCAATCATTAAATAAATTCAAGAGACATTCAAAATATTCTACTAATATAATCATCTTTAATAAATAATTTTTATGTAAAAGGTATTTTTAGACATATACATAAATGTGTTTACCGGGTTATATTATCGACGCAGATTGTATATTTATTAGCACTATTATACAATAACAATAATTAATATTTACCGCAACTGTTTGCAACCCCTTTCAAGAACGTTTATACATATAAATCGTACACCGAAAGGAGCTCAGGACTATTGTTCATTGATCTGGAATCCCAAGAGGCAAAGGCAAGGGCCTGCGGGCTGTCGATAGGCTTAATAGAAGGTTTGAACCCTTTGATGAGAGTCTTAACAGGATTAGTTTAATACCCCTGCCTCGCCCAGAACTTAATAGTGATTAAATTAAGTCACTAACAAAAATACTAATTGTTGAAATTGATTAAAACCCCTGACAATAACTCTTCTACAAGATAATTGACCACAGCAGTAAAGCTTATTATAGGGAGAAGGGTCATTTTTATATAAATTTATATAATACTTGAAGGACCAGACTTATATACTGGCTTAACGTCGTTGTCGAGCTATATAAGGATTCAAAAATTGCATGAGCGTAGTACGAGTTGACCGATTTTTATGATACGTTGCATGCAAGCTGCAAATGAAGCCAGACGTATTCTGCATCTTAGTTCTGTTAACTTAACGTCATACAAGCTTCACGCAAGCTGCAAATAGGGTCATTTCTCTGAAGTTTAGCATTGACAAAGCACGTTTCTTCATTGGAAAAATGTCAAGTGATGAAGAAGATGTGATTATAGCATACGCTTCAGGACGAACAGACGTAGAATGTATTGGCTTCATCCATACATCGAAAAGAACATTACCCGCAGATTGTTGGTGCTGCAAGAGAGTTATCAGAGGATGATTCAGTATTTCAATCAGTATACCGAATTATTGCTCTGGCCACATATGAACTGAATTGACTGCCGTGTTTGTCATTTTTAAAAGAATATTATGTCTATGCGTCGTGCAGTGCGCTAGAGCTATGACATGTTGCAGCACAGGCTGCATGACGGTTGCTTGCCATTATGCAAATACGACGTTGCAGCTCTGTGGGCAGAGCCTCCTTTGTTTAAATGTGCACACAAGAAAGCGTACAACCAGCTGTAAATACCGAAACCGTGTGTACGAAGTGACGCTACGTGGACAATAGGCCAAACCTTTTGTAATTGATGTTGATCACAGTTGTTGCCACGTAACTGTCGCTGCATATTCCTTCTCTTTCGCTTACCTTTTCTTCCATGTTTAATATAATAAAGCCAATGCGTTTGACTCAAACTTGTAAACGCTTACCTTTATTTCTTTAAAGCTTGGAGGCTTCCTAAAACCGCTGACCCTTTTTCGCAGTCTGTACTGCCACTTACTCTACCATAAATGTCATGCTAGCTTCCAAATTCCCTCTCCCATAACTTAATCTCTATTGACTTTATTTCATTCCTTCGTTCAAACCAAAACCTTAACTGTCGTACAAATAAACCTGTTATAAAATTTATACCAGGTATAAACTGATAATAAGCCTCTCCAGACGGGCTTTATACCTGGTATAAATTTTATAACAAGTTTATTTGTAAGCAAAACATACAGAACAAATTAGATTTATAATTAGCGCTTGTGCATTTGTTGGAAAATCCAAACCACTTTTAATAATAACCCTGCATAGATTACTTTCTGCAGCTACCGTTTACCTTAACACAAGGTTGTCTGTGGTGAATACCCTTAATAAAATTATTTATACCCTCCGGTCACATGTTCGCAGATTTGTATTAATAATTATTTATTGACGTAAGTTAAAATAGGAGTTGTTAAATAAACTTTTTTATTTTGCATTGTTAACATGCACGGGGTGGAGGCGGGGGGATGGTATAGTCATAGCATATGGCTTCAATCTGATATGCGTCATGGACCATGATTAAATCTGTTCTCTGGCTGCCAGCTGACGTACTGTACTTGGCCACACCACACTGTATCATATCGTATCGTGGTAATATGCATTGCACAGTGCACACATATTCTGTGAATCGCCTGGAGCGATAGATTATGATCACAGCGAGAGCTAACTTAATCAGCAGCTTAAGGTATTGCTGATAATTAACTATTAATTCGATGAGTTACCGTTCAGTTGGTATTAGATTGCTGCTTAGGTGCTTACGACCTTACATCATGCTAAGTACTAACTTGTATTTATTGTCTATTGTTCTATTTGCTATTGAATATGTTTTACTGTTTTTGAATAGATGTTTAAAGAGTAGATGTTAAAATAGTTAGTCTTGTCTCTGTTTATTCAATATATTCATGTAGTGTTGACTCTGTCTTTCTATAACAAATGCAACATGAGCTTGTAGACCATGAGTCATGACTTATTTACTATAAAACTGTATATACTATGTATTGATAAAGTTGGTTTAATGGGCTTGTGTCCTTTGTCTTAATTTCTATAAAAGTGTACTATATATTGATAAAGTGGGTTACTAGAATCTCAAATGTTCAATTATTTTTTAATAACTCCTTATATGTTAAGAGATATTAACAATTAAAAAAGTCATTTTGTCTCTTTAATTATTAAAGGGATTCAACGTTGTACACATTCCAAGTGCATGTGACATCACAATCCTTGTGTAAGGTTACCAACCTTACAGCTCATAAATCTCTGCTATATGTATTTATATAGCAAAATATCAAATATTATTTACAGCTATTTCAAGGAACAATAAAATTTCAATATTATGTCTGCCTTAGCAGGGTTAAATAATATAAAAACTTATTATTCTTTGACCTGACTTGATTATTTCACTACCAACAGCCTCAGAACATTACCACAGCACTGACCTACTCAACAAATAACTGACGTTAAAATGCATTTCACGTCATACAAATATGGCCGACCATTTCTAGCGCTAAAACTACAATTCAAACTTTTAATTGCTATATCTACGTCAATATTTAGATATTTAATAAAATAGACATGCCAATACACATTTATTAACATCAATTTCAATCAACAAATGTAAAATCGACCACTAAAAAATGAGGATACAAGCCCATTAAAGAGATACAAAGTTTATTTTATGCAACACACGAGCGTGTGTGTGATACGCCATTTACACAAACAGCTGACTTGTGCATTTTATTAAGTTCTATATTATGATTGTTGTGAAAAAATAAAAATATCTCTATTACTTATTTCTTTTGTTACGTCATACGCGTAGCTTACAAAGGCGGTAAAACTAAGTTCAAATTTTAATTAAGTTTATATCTGTCAACTTTTGAATATTTAACAAAATAGAAACGCTAATATACATATGTTAACCTATATTTCAATCAAAAATTTAAAAAATGTCACCCAAAAAAGTAGTTCACAAGCTCATTGTCTTAAGGTGGTTGCGCTATAAGCCCAATCGGTAAAATGTTTTAAGATTTTGTACAGTTATAAAGGATATTTTAAGCTAATGTCAAGTCGATTGACCGTTTCGGATTCTAGATACTTTAAGTATAAGTTTGAATCACTTGCACTGGGGACAATGAGAGTGGATTATTGTTTCGATCCCTTTGAAAAATATGTCAAAAGTCATTTGATACAGTATTTCTTAATCGTGAATTTCTCTGATTTTTGAGCTTTTAGAAGATTATTATATGGTTCTAATGATAATAAGCAAAGTAACCGAATAATATATTTACATAATAAAATAATATATAGTTCAAATTACGAGAGCCGGCGGCAACTGATACTTAAAAGAGGTTATAAGAGCCGTATAAATCTATGATACGATAATGATTTTTGTCGTATTCGTTCCTATATGCTTTATAGAAAAATAATAGTGCTATTTTGTCAGTATCAGCAGTTTATACGGCACAACCTGTTTTAAGTATGAGTCGCCGCCGAACTCTCGTAATTTGAACTATATTTTATATATTGATGCATGTATATTGCTGAAGTAAATTTACCTACTTTACCGAAATACAGTGAAAAGATGCTTCAGAAATAACTGAAAAGCTTTTGTAATAAACAATAAAGGATGAGGAGTTTCTGTTTTCAGTAACAAATAAACACATCATGCAAATGCATGGTTTTATTAGCCATGAAATAATACAAACACACTGGAAATAAAATATAGAAATTGTTGCACATAATACAGAGAATAGAAGTGCAGTAAGTCGAGTGCTAGATGAAGCAAATACATTGAAATTGCATAGAATAAGTGCATGTATGGGTTTATGGTAGATGGTAGATGGTATAGCTGCTGGTATGGCTTTTATTTCATTTCAATATATTAGAGTAGCGGAGGATATAGAGTTACATATGAAAGGTTGGCTGTGAAAGAGGAGTTCCTATTTCCAAACAAGATGGGTTCTTTGGCAGCGCAGCATGAATAAGTAGCGGTCGGATACGGAGCAATGAGTTGAGATGAAATACGGGGTTGGAGGCCTCGTAAATAGCGAGACTTTTACAGGGGTGTAATGGAAGACAGATGATCTTACGACTTAGAAAATAAGCATCAGGATTTTTAATAAGAAAAGCATTTTCTTTGGTAGAAAAATTTGGTATGAGTAGAAAAGCCCGTGAACATATTCTAGAATTTGGTTTGTTTATTTTCAGTTCATCTTTATATACCCATACAATGGAATAAGATACAACAATGACATTGAAAATACCTAAAATTATCTGTTTATTATTATTTTTAATTAGGAATATATTTTTTTATTTATTTAGAATTTGCCAGGCTTCTTAAAAGAGCCTCAGTCTTTTTTTCGCATTTTATATTTTACTATCAATATCTACAATACTATAATAATGGAATTAGATACAACATTGACATTGAAATTACCTAAAAATATCTGTTTATTATTATTTTAAATTAAAAGCACATTTTTTAATTTATTTAGAATTTGGCGGGCTTTTTAAAAGAACTTACTTTAAGAACGGTAGTTTTTAGCTCTTTAGTTCATTTATAGTTCAGTTTCTCACATTTTTTCATATAAAATGTCTACTTTATCGGCTAGAAATGGCGAAATTACTCTACCTGTCGGAATACAAATGAAGATAAAGTTGATGCGAACTATAATTGAAGTGAAATAGTGATAGAAACGTCACTAAATAGGGCACTTCACCAAATTGTTTACTGGGTAGGATAGTTTTGGATATACCCAGTAAACAATTTGGTGCAGTGTCCTGTTTTTTTTGTATTGCAACAAGTGGAGTGGTTTCGCCTTTTGTAGCGGATAAATTAGACAGTTCATATGAACGACAAACTTTCATGACAAAAAAAAAGCATACGCATTTTCAATATGATAGCAAAGTGACTCCAAAATGTTTACTGAGTAATACTACTGTTTAGCAGATACTTTTAGTATAGTTTATATTTAGCTCAACTCCACCCCTGGTTTTATTTCAATGTAAGGAAGTCAATATACACTAGTTTATCAATGGTATGCCGATGCAAATGTCTCTGCAATTTACATGCATATATATGTACGACCAGATACCAGTGCCATCTTGATCACGTATATCCGTATCCTTAACACAAAGTACTGGAGTTACTTACAATTAGCTACTGAATCCCATTTCAATTCACCCCTATGTCGTAACCTTTGATTGGTAAACGACCTAACCCTGGAGAATCACCATTGGTACAATATTACTATTCAACATTTTTTTAAAATATGACAGTCATTGAAATAATAAAAGTGTGTCTAAAAAACAGAGAAAAAGCTTTAATGATTCTGTAAGTTTTCTCTGGCGCCATGCGTCATGAATTAGATTAGTGTGATATTCATTTGTTTGTCAATATTGCTTAACCTTAAGTTGCATTTTCACTACAATTTCATTTGCCAATATTAACAAATATTAAAAAAAAAGAAACCAAGTGTGCGCTAAGTACTAGAGAAAATATCTCAAAGTTTCTACAACTTAGAGAGTCCGCACATATGTCGACTGGTTGCAAACTCGAGTCCCGAATCTGTCCGAACCGAATGAGAATGCAACTGTGTAGTTAGTGAAAGAACGCACGTGTATACGAGTAAAAGAAAACACACGGCACAAATGAAAGAAAACTGATTTCAAACTGGTTTTGAGTACGTTTTGGGCGACTGTATTTCTATGTCGCAGGGCATGCTTGGTTGCATGCTTACATACATACAAATACGACAAAATTAAATAATCTATTATGCTATTGTTAAAAATTCTATAAAGTCACGAAACACGGCTCGACATGGCTCGTTTTTTGTTTGTTTTCGTTGGAAACTTCGTTGCTCGGGTAGTTTGTAATCAGTCGACTAGTGTGCGGAGGACCTTAGTGTGTTTTCGATGTGAAAACTCCTTAATGTAATCGTCTACAGATCCGCATGTCTCCGTGGAAGATGAGGGAACCGGGAGGAAAGTCATTTATAGTGCTATCTGCATTGTTTGTCGTATAAATGTGTTACCGCAGGCGCTCACACGTCTTCCCTCTCGTTTCACTTCTCTTCCATGTTTGACATGATAAATCCAATGCACTTAATGCGTTCCATGCGGCAGCGGACGCTTACCTTTGAAGGACACAATGTTAATTCATTATCTAATCCACACAGTTCAAAACTCTCAATAATTTAGTTAAAATTAAAACTATTTCTGTAGTTAATATATTCTATGGTCGTTAACTTAATGAACAAAAACTATGGAAATCACTTAACCAAATAATGGACACATACAAATACTGGTTGGTGCATACGTGCGGTACTCGTCTGGTCTGGTCTAGTACGATGCGGTACATATCATACTATCATAAGTACAAAAACACGTCGAACGAACGCAAATAAGATCATCCGTTGTATTACAATGAGTCTAGAAGGCCTTTAACACGATCCGTTTCAGAGTTGCCCGTTTATGGGTCATCAATTAATTACATCATACACAAACTAGGGGGGAGAGGGTACCCAAAGTATGACATGGGGAGAGGGGATTTGTGATGACACATTTAATCTAAAATTAGACTTGAAAAAATATTAATAATAAAACCATAAAGCAACAGAAGACTAAGAACAAATATTTGTTTTCAAATTTGAGACGTCACAACAAGGGGGCTAAATGCGCAACGAATCTTGGGGCCTAATTAATGACAGAATAAGTGACAGACAGCAAATTGGATGGATATTTATTTCCATAGATTACGTTTATTGATACTTATTAAATTTTTTGAAAGAATTAAAAAATAATTACTATTTCGTTCTCATGGTAAAAGTTACGTGTTTCTCAAATCTGAATCTGATCTAACCGTGCAAAAGGCCTTTCTTGGTGTACTGTTGAAATTGGTGAGCTCGACGCGGTTTGCCATGCATAACTATCTGATGGCATCGCATCGTCGATTGCAAACATTGTTCATGTTTTGTGTGTGTACGTGGTTGTTTTATATGTATTTGTGTATAGTGATGCATCCCCTTAAACATAGGAGTCTGCTAGCTATGTAGGCATGCTATTGGCCTATCCTTGAGATAGTTACAGATGCTGAGGACGTCGTAATTATATAGAACGGTAGTTAATTAAAAAGATACTACTACTAAATACATAGAATGTTAAACAATTGGACGTTATATTTAATTGAAAACCTAAGTAAAAAATTAAGGCAACTAAAGTATCATTCCCACTCACTGCTTTAATATAATTTTGTATTTAATTTAAATTGTTTAGCATATGGCAATACGCGTAGTCATTGACTGTACCATTTTTAATTTAATTTATTTTTTAAGTTTTCTTAGTTTTTTTAGAACCTTACAAGGTCCAATGTTTTAAATTAAAAATATTAAATTAAGAAAACCTATATTATATTATAACTTCCAAAATGTGACAATCTGTCAAAATGCAGTAGAATTTACTTTTAAAAGAAGTTTAATGTCAGTTTTTGAAAAATATAGAAGTGATAACAATGTCTATTACTAATTGTTATTAAAAATAGCAATTTTAATTATTTAACACATAATTTTGTCGAACTGTCAAAATTTATATTACTAACGATGCATACGCACCAACTAAATTAACTAAAGATAAATTAAAACACAAATGTGACTAGGAATGCTTAAACGAAAACCTAAAATCTAGATTACAATATTTAATAAAATGAGGCTTAAATCACACACTTTTTAAGTGTGCAATTTATTTTACCATAAAACAAATTTTCTAATTTCTGAATCTGAAAAAATCTGAATTTTGTGTGTTGATAAAGCATTGTTTTTTAATGGAAAAATATCGTAGTACGAATAACATTTGTCGACTAACATAACTCACTTCAACGGTATTTTTTTCCATTAAAGAAAAATGCTTTATCAACGTACGAAATTCAAACTTCTTCATCGTTTTAAAACTACCACTAAAATCACTGCAACTCGTAAATGAATGGTCAAAATGTCATGAAATTTTGACACATGTAGTTTAAAGACTTGTATTATATAAAAATCAGAATTGTGCCAACTATATCTCATCCTACGAACTTATTGAGTGTTGTATTAATATCTTTAAGTTGAAAACATTTTAAATGAAATTTGAGTTGAGTAGGCAGTTATGTGTAAAATAACTCATTAATGCAATAAAACAATATTATAATGAAAATAAACTTGTCGAATTTCAACTTTCGTTGTTATCTAAAAACTCAATATTCGTAGATGCGTGATTAATGAGCTGGAAGAGCATCGCGGATGATAACACTAATATCGGATATAGGTCACCGTTAAATAAAAATAAAACAAATAAATTTCTATTTTAAATGCGCTAGGGGTTGAGAATTGGGGGTAAATATTTAGACAAAATCAATAACAGATTATCGCCATCACCGGACACTAAAAAGCCATAAGTGATATAAAACATAAATGTTTAATGGTGGTAAAATCATCCCTAATGTTCACAAAAAGTGATCTTTACAGAAATAGGGAGTAAACTAAAAGTTATAGGGATCTGTAAATACTAAAAACGTTGAAGTATTATTACCCTGTGTATAATAGCACGGCCTGGCTATAACTATAGCTATGTCTACGACTAGACAAGGCTAGGAGCTTCACTAACAGTATTGTCTATGCGGGAGTATTCACTCGTACATTGGATCTAGGAGTAGAAAGGACATTAATATTATTAATGCTTTGTAGTCATGGTTGGTCTCCAGCTACCAAGCAAGTGCGACTAGTAGAGAATGATCAAATAAACAGAAAATAGGATATAAAAAAACCTATAAATTAACTAAATTACTATTATTAATATGTTTAGGTTCATGACTAATTTGGATAGTGGATTGTTAATTTAATTAAAACAAGAAACTACCCTATATTTCTATTTACGATTATTCTGCTGTAAAAGTATCATCGCTAGAGTTAAAAGATAATGGTTTAGACGTTCACAGAGTATGACAAAAGATACCCTCTCTAGAGTGCAAATTCTTCCAAGGAAATCTTACTAAAACTTCATTACGTGGAGATTAGACGATTAGAATGTCGTGGTCTTAAAAGTATAAAACTTAAGAATCCTACCTGAAAAAATGCACAAGAAATTCATTTTATTTATGCATTCAAACTTCAATTCAGTTCATTTGTGCGACATCTCCGAATATTGATAGTTCGTTATGGAAGGACCGCTTACATTATACCTTATAACAGTGGTATATTATTTCAATAAAGTAAATAAGGTATATTTCATATTGCAAAAGTGATTGCGCATTGATCGTAGACAAAAGAATAAAATTAATGAAAGAGAAAGCAGTTTCTCTTCCATTTTGATTTGACCGTTATTTTGTCCTTAATGCAGATCATTTAGAGTGTACGTAGGTACGTATAAGAGATATTTGGTTCAGTGGTACAGCTTAAGCATAAATATTATGATAATATAATCCCTTTTCACAATAAAGGGTTAAACGCTTCACCAACCGTTCGGAAAATACCTAGTGACAAAGCTCTAACAGCCATGCTCAAATATAATACGGAGTCTACGTTCTTTAAACAGACCATATGTTTGTGAAACTCGATAGGAAAAACCAACTAAAACCCGGAAAATCACAAAACGATTTTTGTTTATTTAATAAACCCTTAAAAAAATCAATCACATCAAACAAACGCTGTCGATATCAAAGCAACAGCAGGAGTAACACGAGGAGGAGAACGAGGGATCGTTTGTAGTAGTGTAGGTCTAGGAGTCGCTGTGTGATCTTGAGCGACAAAGTAGTCTAGGAGACGAGCATCCTCAAACGAATGGGGGATGAACATGAAGGTAGTTGTATGAGGAGAGGTGAAGAGGGAGGAACTCTTGTAGGTGGCATCAAACTCAATAATGATAAGGGTCAGAAATTGAAATGACCCTCACATACAACAAGGTATCCGGCGGGGCGGACGAGCGGGAAACTAGTGGGTTTGACTCTGAACTAGCAACCAACCCCTGTTTAAGGGTGTTGTGGTATTAGCTGTTAGTTCGCTGTAATATTACAAGCACGTTTTTTGTAAATATACATCGTCATCATGTATTATGTGGAGGTCTTTAACAAATCGAAGACAATTTCTTAATCGATAAAGCTAATACTTCTTTTTAAATAATATTGTGAATGCTTTTGAATGACAATTCTTTTTTGCAATTTATTATTATTCGTAGAGAGTGTTGCACTTTCTTGGGCAATTACTGTAAACATTCGGCACAGTTTCCTACGCAGTATAATTTAGTATAGTTTAAAAGCTTCAGAAGAAACTGTCCGTTTGACCTAAAAGAAGGCGGAGTTTGGAACTGATCAAAAAGAGAGGCCCGAAAAAGAGAAAGGAGTATTATGAAAGGAATGGAATGGCGACAGAGGAGGCAGAGAGAAGACGAGAAGATGGCACAGTTGTGGAAGTGGAGCTCAGGAGAACAACAGGAAAGAATGGAAAAAATTGAGAAGAGCAATTATAACAAAAGATATAAAAAGATTTGGGAGAGAGTGATACCAGAATACTTAAGAGAAAAAGACACAAAAAACATGAGAAGAATTACCAGATACAGATTGGGAAACGAGGAGAAAGGAAACCGATACTAGACAAATAGTGAGAAAAGGATGCGAAGGGTGTGCGGAACGGAGATAGAAACATTGGAGCATATTAAGTTTTCATGTGAGAAAAAGGTAACAAGCGAATAGAATATTTGGCAGTTTTTAAAGGGAGGCAGTGAAGAGAAAAGGAACGAGGAAAGAGAAGGAATGACAGAGTAGAAACTGGAGGGAGAGTAGCAGGAAGAGCGAAGAAGTAGCAGTATCAATTTTGTTTTTATATTTATAAGGATAACTTTTAGCTTTAATAATGATCAAAATTGAATTATGCAATATATATATATATATATGTAAATAAATGAGTTAAGGCACAAGAATGTAGCGCCAAATGGCAAAAACATTAAAATAAAATAATAAAGTGATCAAAAAGTATAAGAAGACCATATTGTCAGATTAGATATTGTATAGATAGTAAAAATATCTTTTTGTAAACCAGCGCTCAACTCAGATCTCTCAAAAGTCTGTATTAGTGTACATGTCATCTGTCAATCAAAGATATTATACGTCAACCGTGGAATTAATTGAAATTTATAAAATACAAATTATTAAAATACATGTTCTCATTCATCCTTAAATAGTTCAACGAATCAAATGGTTCCAAGCGAATTACCGTCATTAAATTTACATGCGACAATAAATTCCTTTTATCATAAGGTACCAAGCTTTCATCTATTTGCTTCTTTTCTTCCACGGTTTATTTAACCTTAATGTTAAAGCTATTGCAATGAGATAATCATCATCAATTTTTCATCCTATGCCCACTAGTTAATACGAAACGCCAGTACCTTTAACCGTTTAAACTTCTTTAAAATTAATAGAGTCAGAAAGAAAATTAAGTCTGAATTTGATTTGATCGCAAAACAGCCCTAACAACTTTGCTTCGATTCAGATTAGATTATTTATTTAACAATATTCAAGTAAAGTTTAATTTTTCTTAGTATTGTTTTTTTGGTTACAAATATTTTAGTGCTGCCATCTAAGAATCAAATACAGAACTAGAAATAAATTATTTAGACGGGCGTATACGTCCGACGTAAATATTCTAGTACTCATACATAATATATAGACGTCCTGTGAATGTTACAGAGAACAATAGAATATAATCAGAAACGCACATTTAATGTGTCCAACGGCGGTTTAGTTTATAGGCACGCATTACCGCATTATTCTATTGTATCTGTATTGTATTTCCCATGGTGCACCTCTCCATGTTGTACCACCCTTATCCACTCACTCCCTGACCATCCCTACACCCTACCATTCAATGTGCAAGTTACTTGACAATAATGGAATAAGCAATGCCGTACTACATCCGGTCAAGATTGTATACGTATAAATAAATTGCAAATACACATTCAAAGAAATCAGCTGGAATTGATTTTATGGGACATTCACAATGGAATATGATCCCTAGTCTTGTTGCTTAACCACATAATATATTTATTCATTGGTATTAGTATCAGAATGTTAAAATAATTTCGTTGAACAATTGAATTCTAGAGTGTTTGAAATTACTTTTACTTTTAGGTTTAATGCAAAATCAATTGTATTTAATTTATCTTTTATCCTGTCTTTTATTTTCAGCAATTACATTACTTAAAATTAAAAAATAAAGATAATAGATAATAGATTTAATACAAAAAACGAAAGATAATGAGATATTTTAATAAAAGACAGTTCTCAACGCAGATGACAATAAAGAAACCAAAATCTGCGTGTCCTTCGTCAAAAAAAAAAATTCGTCCTTTTTCTTTTTAACTTTTTCTATTTGCAAATCAATCAAAACAAAATCATGTTTTGCTTTATTTTAAAACTGTTCACACTGAACAGGCTGTTTTTGTTTTTACTGTTTTTTTGTGTGTCCCATAAAAATTATAAAAATGATAAACAACTGACAAGCGCATATGTTCATAAAAAACATAACTGCGTGCTCAAACTAAGCAGACTAAAAAACAACAACAAACGTGTTTTCCTTTGATCTTACAGACTCCAGATGAGAATGTATTTTGTTTACTAAAACAGCAACAAAAGACAAAAATGTTTTAAGAACTGTCTCTTTGGTGTAAACATTGGTGTTTTTGTTCGTGTTTTATTGAACTGTCCCTCTCGTGTGAAACCGCTATAAACCTGGTTTTTTGTTATAGTTGGGCAGGTTTAAGTATAATACAGTCTTCAGCCTTGAACAACATAAAGAAGGACATTCAAACAACCTCTTGGCCTGCGTTTAGTTTTGGGTTTGTATTCCATTCCAACTATTTGTGATTCAGAGAAGGTCCGCACGTGGCCCTTGTTCCGGATGGATGGTTCCACTGCTGTGATACGGTGCACGTGCTGATGCCGGTGTCGGTGCCTGAAGTACGATGAACATACATAGTATAGATTCACAGGACCATACATAAGTCGCTTGAAACGTTTGGATTTCCTTTACAAAATAGATGCCCCATGAAAACGCAGGGATTGTAAACATTCATTTCCTGGAATAGATCATAGAAGACTTCAATCATTCGTCAGAATTAATCAGATGATTTCTAAGAGTTGGATACCTAAAAAAGTAACTTAAAGTAAGGCTTCTATGTTTTGATTTATTGGAATCGTCTATAGAAGGAAGGTGATCTCTGATCACATTAATTAAATGAGAATCTTATGTATTTGTTCCTATCGTAATTAACACATACAATAATACGTTTAATTGCGTCCTAATTCCGTCTAATGTAACTTAAACGCGTTTAGAAAAGGTTTCACTAACGACGTTAACTAAACGATTGTGTAACAATGCTAAAAGAATGCATAGTTAGAGCTGTGCGCTATGCAGTAGTTGAAATGTATTTAGGTATTAAGTAGACGATGACCGGATTATGATTGTCCGATATAGAGTGATTTTTCAATGGAAAAAAGATATAAAAAGAGTCGAAACAATGATTACTACGATAGAACGAAGTATACCTCTGCATTAAGATCTATTGGTAAAACAAAATCCCACCTTAATTTAATATATTATTTGTTCATTCTTTTATGTATTGTTATTTAATATTTTTTCGATTTGCTATACGTTTTGTCCCCGGTTCAAATCACACTTAATACAGCTCTCACACAAACAACAGCCAAAACTAAATAATATTAAGAAAAACCATATTTTTGTACTATATATATTCTGTTTAATTGTGTGTGTAATATAAATGTGTTAAATTAAAAACCAGTTCTATTTCACTTACTAAACTTAAGTCAACAAAATTCAGAGAAGGTATTCTTTTTTGCTATACATCTACAACAAAACATTTATCGTAAATGGAACCCTTGGCTATGAGTGATTAGACGATGTACAGCTGGATTGAATCTAATACAGAAAGAAACATTATCTTGTAGTTAATAAACAATAAAGCTTAAAATAATAAAAAGAAGAATTAATTATACTGTAGATATAAATAATTAATGAAAGCAAAAAGAATTACAAACATAAGACTACATACCACGAAGTGGATGACTTCACCAATTTTTCTTCTATTCTATTTCGTTTTTTGTATTAAATTTCATCGTCTTATTTGCTTAAAAATTGTAACACTATTGTTATAAAAAATATATCAATATATTTTTAAAAACAGTATTATTTTGATGTTATTGTAAGTAGAATAAGTAAACTTAAAGCACATAAGCACGTATACATAAAGTGTTCTACACCTGTATATATTTTAATTGTGTATTTAACCCTTTTGAAGTATTTAGTTACGTGTAACCAATTGTCAGACGGTTTAATTATTTTATTCTACGTTAAACACACTTAACAACGAGCTTGAAATATTAATTCCAGTGAAAAACAGAATGAATTTGTTTATTAAATTCTCCGAGTAGGATTAAATGGTTGCAAGGTTTAAAGGGGTAGAAAATTCTATTGATTTCTTGAAATTTTTAAATAATCGATAAATCTAAAGGACTTATACACACTCAAATAACAGACCGTTTTGTATATGTCACTTTTTTATCATTTTTATTGTCATTTATTTTTCTATTTTAAATATGTAATCATACGAGTTTATTGAGTTATGTGTTAGATTGGGTTCAGCTTCGAAAGTCTTCTTTTATTCCGCACTACTCTTTTTCACAGTGCAACCTCAGCCTAAGAAAGAGGCGTTTAAAATATTTTTCCACCAATTTCTTTTTACAGTGCAATTACCAACCCAACATATTGGGCTTCTAATGTTACCTCTAAAATAGTACGCAGTTCAAAAGTGAAACAAAGTTTAGCCACCGACTTTCTTCCCGTCTTAACATCCACAAGTATGTTAACGTTATATACATACATAAAGAAAGTAAAAGAGAAAACTAAGAAAATAAAGAGCTTTTTCAAATAAGATGTAATCAAATTGAGGGTTACATGAGAACCCACTATACAAGAGCTTCATTACTTTGCTTAGAATCTGAAGATAATAAGATGAGTATCATTTCACTACTGTACCATATACAACACATTCGTATACTACTACATATACGTCAAGAGATAACAGAAGACGGTAATAACACATACGATACAACACGAGAAGAGTTCTTGATGACTTTACGGAAATCTGCAGTAACTCTATTTATAACGGTATATCCCGTTAAGATTTATGACCCACGTAACGAGCTCTAATCATACGCAAAGTAAGCTTACTGACCGAATCTATAAATATATTTGAGGCGATTTCAACGTCAAGGTCATGTTCGCCTGAAGTTATTTTATTTTAGTTAAATTTTATTTATTAAGTTTATATCAATTAAAAACTCAAACACTTTTGAATTTTTTCTGGATTGTCTGAAAGCATGTCCTTTAATTCACCACTGATGTTGTGTTTTGTTCGTTGCGTTTGATATTGTGGGGAGATTACTAGTAGATAGACTATTATTTGCGTCTGACAGTTGCTGCACTGCGGAGCTGTTGTTTCACTCATTAAATGTTGATGCGTCAATCTCGTATGTTCTGTTCGTAGTCTGAAGATGGCTTTTTCGAATTTTCTGTTGCTCTGATAAAAAGTTTACCACTTTTTTGTACTTGTCTTAATCAATCTCAATTTGTTGCTACTTATTTCTGTCCAGCACTGGTTCTGATTTTGCCTTACACCCTTATTTGATATAGTATAGCCTGTTCCATACAAACGGACGCCAATTTTTATTGACCAACGTTATTAATATCAAGTTAGAAAATTGTTTTCCAATACAAGGTGACCGCAAGCTAATTCCTTGAGTAATATATTTGCAGTAAGTGTTAAATTTATTACTTTGATATTTATAAGGCTATCAAAATCACTTTTTATATCTAATTATATATGCCTTGTATTAAACACAATCGCACAAATAAAAAAAGTAATTAAAAAAAAAACCCATATAATTTTCCAACAGTAATTTTTAACTTTCGTATTATCGTGGTTAGTAATTACTCTAACCCTTATTATAGGGTAAAGTCTAGTCTATATAACCCCTAAAACATCATGATCAGACTTTATGCCCTAAGCTGAAAAAAAATATATTTATATATGTACTTGTATAAGTATAAAACCACCCCTCAACCCCGTAACTGTCAGTACCAAGCAAAGGTCGTCGGAAGGCTTCGGGGTTGCTTTTGATTTTGACACAAAACTTAAATTCTCATGTTAAAAATGTATAAAAGGTATAAAATTCCCCTATTTAATTATAAGACGGTATATAGAGATAGAAAATAATAATAATAAAAAAATGTATAAAAAAATGTTTATTTTACCAATCATGTTTTTAATAAAAAAAATGGGTACCGGCGACTGGTAGAACTATTAAAATGGTAACCCGTTCCAATAGTATTGTCATGTATAATTAATTTTTGTATTATACAAATGTATCTATAGCTTGTTATCGATCCATTTTAATTATTTGCGAAGAATATATTTTATATTTATAAGAATGTATTTAAATATTAATATCATATTATTTAATATTTCCCCAAATAGAAAATTATCTATTAGTGCAGATTCATTCAAAAGCTTGTTCTAGCAATTTAAGTTTCACACACACATGGATCGAACGCGGGATAAATTTAATCAAAGTTCGAATCATTAGCATTATATTTTAAATACAATTTGCTAATAAAAAAAGGAGAGAATAGGGTGATATCTTTGGCGTTTGCTTAGAAAAATGATTAACTGTATCGTTGTTTAAATAAGATATAATAAGAATAATTTAATAAAAATTACCGTATTGTTAACACCCATTCATTATACATTGATAGCTTTTGATGTACATATATACATTGATAGCATATTGTTTTGTATATATAACGACTCTGTTGGTACAGTTTACGACAAAAGTTTTTGTTTACTTAGTTATAAATTGTTCTGCTCGTAGTACGGCAACTTTCTTAAGCTATGATAATGTAAAAGAAATTTTGTAATAGTTAATAAATTTCAACTTTAAGCAAATAACTGAAGCGTAAACAAAAATTTAGAAATTCACCTTAGTAATAATTAATATTTGCTTCCAGATTTAAAGTAAAAATATACAGTATGACATAGTCGTTTAAAGTCCCTGTAATAAATAATTAAAAATGTATATCCATACTAAATTCAATTAAAAATATTTAATTAAATTAATATAAGCAAATAATATGAGTATTTTGTTTTAATTTAATTTACGGAAATTAAAATACTTTGCTATAAAAAAATAGACCCCGAGATATGAATCACAAGCTCCGAGTAAATCATTTGGTTCGTTACCATGGGCGTCCACAGGACGATTTGAAGATTGGGTGGGGGGAGGGGGGTTATTATGTAAAATATTTACTAAATAGTATATATTGTGACATGAACGATATTATATATAACAACAAAATATTCCCTCAAAATGGTATGGTCTTTAAATGTTCAGTATAGTAATCTATTAGACATAAAAAAGAATATTGTATATAATTATTGTAAGAAATTGAATCGTCTATCTGGTTTAGTTTCAGTCTAGTCGTAAACTTATGTATTAATTACCGTAACATTTTTTACTTGACTTTATTTGACTTAGTTTAATATCATTCTGTTACAATGTTATTAAATAAATATGACATTAAAAATATTTACTAAAATATTAAATTTATATTTAATATTAATAGTAGAATCCTTGAATGCTTGCAAACTCTATGTAATGTAATATTGGAAGATAAGCCTTTCATGTGTTATTAATGCACTTAATGTTAGGGACACATCAATTTCTTTCACTAAGAATATAGTTGTTACCTTCGAAACGCTACTGATACCCTAAAGTCGTTGTATCCAAAGAATAACAAAAGAAATGAGAACCTAGATGTCCTATTGATGCGCTAAATTTCGACTCGGGTAAACTTAAAATAATATATGAAAATCAGAGCTATCGGACAAGATGTAAGGTAAAAAAACACTGCGATTGTACAAGAAGAGAATTTAAGATTAAGGAGAAAAGTTAGCCCCCATTATCAAATTTCTTAAGGACGCACATGGCCAAGCCACTCTTGAATCTACAGTACACAGTACTTATCAGTCTATATCTATATCTATCTGTCGGTGTACACGTCACATGAGATTGAAATTCGGATTGTCGGTTTTAATTAAATTTTAAATCTCCTAGGCGTCTGTTTTTTACGATTTTAACGATAAAGCAATATTGGGTTTGCTGTTTCACCGTTTGCTTTACTCCAAGTATTGAATGATTTTTTTTTCCAATGAAAGTGTTTCGTTCGGATTTAATTTAGTTTTATGTAGTAGTTAGTTTGGTTTTATGTTGGTTTTTTGAAGATTTACCATAAAATCACATTGTATCTGTTGTATTTTGATACATTTAGGACTATTTTAGTACCGGAATTAAATTTTTAGTACTGGATTAAATTTAAATGAAAACAAAGCCTCAAGTGATGTTTATAACTGTACCAATGCCTTAAGGTAGGTGTTCACTAACAGTGAACTATGAAGTTCTTGCATTATCTTTGGAATTTAATCAGAAAAAAGGTTCATAAAATAAAAGAAAAATATGTATTCTCCATAAGAGTTCGTGCAAAATTGTAAAATTTTGAATACGTTTTTTAATAAAAGTGCGCGGTCAATTTGAAAATAATTAGACTCATGTGATTTATATTTAATCAAAGTTAATAATAGAGCAATAGAGCAAATATAATAATTAAGCGAAGTTTAATTAAAATTCTGCGTTAAATTCACCCAGAGAACAACTCCCTTAAGCTTCTATTTAAAATCGTACATTTTTTGTACATGTTGGAGATTTTGTGACATTCCCAGTATGGTTCTGTAAATGTAGAATATAAAATTGTTATTATTTTTTTTGACTAGATTTTTATGAATACATAGTGTTACAAATCTCTAAGTTTTTCCAATGGAAATCGTGATCCTATATAGTTTACATTATCATAAATATATTAGCTACACGAATAAAGTCCTTGAGAACGATGGGAAGCTGCATCTGTCGAGCGGTGTTGACCGACCTAATGGAAGCACCGTGTACAGAAAACCACCGCATTATCTTAACATATCAAATGAAAGAAAAAATCCGATCCGATATCGCATTAAGGAAGTTTCACGGCTTCATTCATACTACAACTTCCACGCGCAGTGGTAAAATATAGTGGATGGTGGTAAAACAAGGAAATGGTAGGATGGTAGGATGTCGTGGAAGCAGAGAGTAAAGAAGTTAGATTGTTGGTTTAGTGGAGACTAAGAAAACACTGCAACTAAAGGAGAAAATCTACTGAGTGTAAAGTGACGGCAGATGGGATGGGATAGCACGCCATTAATGTCATAATAACATATTTGATTTACGAGATTTTGTTTTTATTTATTCGTAGTTAGAATGTTATGGAACTTATTGGAAATTCTATCTATAAATACTGTTCAATAAAGTAAGAAGCGCGAAAAAAGGACCGTGGTCCTAAGAAGTTCGTGAAGTATTAATAAAAAAAAAAAATACTGTTCAAACTACAAACTCATCTTTGCATTCCCTTAATCAGTCAGAAGTGGAATATTTTTATATTTTTCTAATCATTTAGTTGTATCTACCAGTCGTTTATATTTAATGAAAATCTCACAATTAATCCAGAGTGAATTAATAAAATTGCTTAGCTATTAGAAGTACGATTATTTCTGAAAAGTCGCGGGTGGACGGGAGTGTTTAAATATAATGCACTTTAAGAAAGTGTATAGGGCATATCTCGGAACAATTATTCACGATCAAAACAAGCTGAATGTCGAAATTAACAGCAAAATCAAATCAGCTAATAAATGTTTCTTTGGACTAAAAAAACAATTAAGATCCAAATTTATCAGCAGAAAATCTAAACTGAGGCTATACAAGACACTTATAGTACCTGTGCTGCTGTATGCTAGCGAAACCTAGACACCCAGCGAGCTCTGGAAACTTTTGAAACAAAAGTGTTAAGAACTATATTCGGGTCTGTTAAAGGACATGGGGGCTGGCGAACCAGATATAATTTTGAATTATATGGACTCTATAAACAACCTCAAGTTGCACAGGTCATCCGAAGTAACAGGCTGAGATGGCTCGGCTGAATATACACCTTTAACAACCCTACGGGATCCCGTACCCGAGGACGACCACCAACAAGATGGCTGGACGACACAATAGAAGACATCAAACCTTTGAAAGTAAAAAACTGGCAAAGAGTTGCTTTAGACCGATTGAGTTAGAAGAAGCGTGCTGTTGAGGCAGCTAAGACCTGCAATAGGTTATTGCGCTCTTAAATAAGAAGAAGGGGGCATTTATCACAGCAGAATAGGCTAACATCCTTGAAATGGGACATCCTTAAAATTTACAAAATAGGAGTATGTCCATCAAGGAAATGAAAGGAAAATCATTTCTAATGAAGAAAGAGATTATATTGCTTTCGTACCGCATTATACAGATGGATTGGTCTCTATTGTAATATAATTGTTATTCTGCCAGTTTAACAAAATGCCCTTTAAATTGACTCATTGAAAAGAAGTGCAAAAAGAAAGAAAACCTTTATGAAAAGAGAACATCATTAAGTTCATATTCAGCGGTTGGTTTTAAACATATGCGGGTAATATTTGCAACAAATCTTTCTCTATCTTTCTACGACGAAGGTAAAATTGTTTAAAGACACCACAAGATACTGAATATTAATAGTTACTGCAAAAATGCAATAACAATATATTAAGGAGACAATAAAAATTTTCATACATTTACTTAACACTGATAACAGAATTCCACGCAGCCAGGATTCATTTGCATGTTAAGGTTCACATTCCACGTCAGCAAATAGTTAAATCATAGTCTTGTCGCAATGTGTCAGGCTTTATTTCGATACTTATCCCCCCAGGATCTATATGTGTGTCCTTATAGTCCTTTTTACTTTAACTGGCTTAACGCAATACGTACAAATGTCAACACTATCATTTTGTGTGCTGTAACACTTTCTCGTCCGTTTGAAATTCAGACATAAGTCAGAGTTTTCCGAGAAGCACTTGATATCTTATATGGTCTATGTTCCTAAATATTCTAACCTCAAAATATCCCACTTAAAATATTCCTTTCATAGAGCATTATTGCATTAGTAATAGTATCCAATAATGTAAAAAGTAATATATGTTTCAGATTTGTCATAGCAAAATTTTCAAGTAACGGTCAGTTCTTACGAAAAGGGAACGTATACCCGATTTTTCAATAGTCAGTTTTATAAAGTCATGAGTTTTTAAATCCTAGTTTTGTCAAAGACCGTAGTAACAAAGCTTTATAATAAACTTCAGTTAACTGGCTATTGAAAAATCGGCCGTTAGTGATTATAAGTTTAATTTATACGAGTACCTATATGTACTTAAAACATTATAGTTATAAGTTTTGTATCTAAAAACTAAAGTACAAAATTATTTCAAAGGTGTTATATGCTTGTATCCGGTTATTCGGAGTCGTAGCATAAAGTTAGGGCGTCGCGACGCTACGAATCTTAGCACTTTTATTAGAGGTAATTATAGATAACTCTCTACTGCTTTATATGCCAAAATTAATTAACGCGTTACATAATTTTATCCAGGACCTTTCTTAACTTATATATATAGTCAACCATTATCATAATACTTAAACCTGTCCAAATATACCCGTAAATTGATATTTAAAACTTATATTAAGTGTAAAATCTTGCTATTTTACTAATTTCATACATTTAAAGTAATAAATAGCTTTCACAGTCTCTTAAGCCTCATTTTCACTCATTGTTTTGATATTTAATTTACGTTTTTATTTACTATATAGAATAAGCATTCCTTGTCACATTCGTATTTAAATTTGATTCATTGACAGTTCAACAGTTGGAAAAAATTGAATATGGAATAATTAAAATTGCTGTTTCTAATAACAATTAGTAACACTAATTGTTTATATTTCTTTATTTTTGACAAACTGACATTGATCTTCTTTTAAAAATAAATCATATTGCATTTTGACAGATTGGAGGTTATAATATAATATAGTTTTCCTTAATTTAGTATTTTTATTTTAGAAACATTGCACTTTGTAAGGTTCTAAAAAAACAAAGAAAACGTAAACTAAATTCTAAATTAAAAATGGTGCTAAGAATGACTACACATATTCTCATATGCTTCACAATTTAAGTTACTCAACTCACTTTTACGAGGGGAGATTGGTATGATTTATTTCACGTGTGTTATATGCACCGACAACGAGACTGAATACGAAACTATATATTTCTATATATATATATATATACCGAGCATACCGAGTTGCTTTCAGAACTTATAATTATGAGTTTTGAACTAGA
Organism: Panorpa germanica; assembly: GCA_963678705.1. Classification (NCBI taxonomy): domain Eukaryota; kingdom Metazoa; phylum Arthropoda; class Insecta; order Mecoptera; family Panorpidae; genus Panorpa; species Panorpa germanica. The sequence goes on from OY783221.1 coordinate 10,007,163, forward strand.
GATGAAGCTAAAAGATTTATAAAAGACCTTAATATAACTTAGTCCCTCTCTCTTCCTTGTAACTTGAGCAGTGAGATTGAGAATCTTCAAATTGATAACATTTCATACGACGACTCTATAACGCTAATATAGACGCGACTCCATAAAACGCAAAACGAAATAGACTTGAGTTTAAAGAAGGTGTAAATGAATTATCTGTTATAAAATCAGGGATGGAAAATAAGGGTGGGAACGGAGTATGGGGGGATACGTTCTGCAGATTTGATAAAAGATTTTGTTGACACCCTTTCTGAATCAAATGGAACTTTGTAATTGGATTAAATAAGTAATGTAATTATATTTCTAAATATATCTTACTCGGATTTAATTCTTTTTTAAAATCTTTTTAATTATATTAACTGTTGATAATGGTTCTTTAATTATTTTTTTTTCATTTTAGACTTTGTTGACTTAAAAGGGTTCGGAATTAAGAATATATAACATTTTCACAGGTTTATTTATTTTACTAATTAGAAAAATATTCATTTAAATTTTTTAAATATTCCAGCGGTATTTCACAACTTCATCTGCATTTTAATTTTGTTTTGTTGTACTAGTATGTATGAGTTATGTGAGTAGTGAATCAAGAAGGCATAATCAACTCAAATTTCGAAGATATCTCACTAATGAACTGGACGATTGTTGTACACTTCTAAAGTTTATTTGAAATTAATTATTAGAGAAATTTAAGGAATTTTTTTACCATATACGAGTATATATTGTAAAGAGGATCAAACTAAATGAACAAGTAATTTTTTATATATTTATAAAACTAAATTGACCTAAACTGGATTTTTACTACTACACTATAACAGCATTCAGTTAACAGTGTGTCGCATTAGTACACTATCTGAGATAAAGCTCCTATTTTAATTTTTATCAATAAAGCCCTATATTAAAATAATCCTCAGTGTACATGTCTGTGTTTATTCTATTTGTAATACGTATGTAGATCAAAGTGTTACCTTTTGCCTGTCTTTATATCGGTATTGAATGTTTCACAGCCTTGCTCGAATGCGTGCAACTGGTATAACCAGAAGACGGTACTTTTATCTACATACATATAAGTCATATTATTTTTACAGTACAGAGATGTATTGATAAACATTAATGTAGAAATTTTCTCTAACGATAAAGTGTGCTAATGCTTCTAAACCATACTAAAGAAAATCGGATGGTGTAAGCATTCGATTCCAGTGTGAGAGAAGCCTAAACGCATGATAATAATTGATTAAAAGTAAACAATATTTAATCTACTTGTATTTTACTTCAAATCTTATAATGTACTGTACTACAAGTACTTAATGTAACTTTATCAGAATATTTAAGAGGGTTTCTCTTTTAATATAAACGTGGAATTTTACCGATAATTAAACTGTCTGCTGGCCTTAGGGGATGCGATTATGACACGAAGGGCTAGGGATGAAAGCTTTTTGCACGAGATAATACTGTTCAATATTTGAATCATCTCCCGGAATTTCTCTTCTCTTCTTTTGATGAAGTATGTCTATAATTTAAAAGTTTGAAAATTATTTCTTGGGTATAATTATGATTTATCTTTTGAAATATGTCAAAAAAGATTTAACCTGTTCGGTATATTTTTGGTTCTTATGATTTAAGATGTTTAGCACTAGATCAAAGTTTAGCCTAGTTGTAGTAAATTGTTATTGTAGTATTTTGTAGTAAAGAATCTTGTGACATTTTAAGACAATTATATCTTTATCGTGGAAAGGTAGAGAAAACACTATAAAGAAAAGATAACAATTTTATCCTAAGATAGATTCAATGGAAAGTGTCTTAAAATATTTCGAAAGCATTTTCTCAATAATGTGTTTTAACATGTGATATTTTAACAGTGTTATAAAAACACAAATATTGCAATGAAGCAAGCGCAATTATTAAAATAGAAAAACTTTAAAAGTTAATCGTAGACATTGTAGACAAGTGTGTGCATTGCATTTTTCCTATAAATATGGAAAAGAATTAAAGCGGGAGTGGAAATCTAAGACATCATGTAGTATCCTATTTCTTACTTTTGCTCACTAGTAATATAACTTAAACCTCTTCCTTTTTTTCCTAAATTTCATACGATTTTTTAAAGAAGAAGAACGTAGACAGCAATTGTCTTTCTAAGGTCTAGTTGCTTATACAAGTAGTCACTCAAATACGTTAGTTCTCGTTGCTAACATTTTTCTTCCTACTTGCTTGTCTTCCATGTTTCATTTAATAAATCCAATGCGATGACTGCTTTACATACTAACTAGTCGACGAATGCATGTGAAAATAATACATTTTAATTTCTTATTTTAATTTAATTTTTTGGATATTCTAATTACAACGATCATCTATCCTATATTACATATGTTCTATTATATCTATTTTATTGATTTAGTTATATTTTTTATTTATTTATTTGCCTTGAATTTTATTCGTCATAGCCTTTGACACATTTTTTATATATATTTCACATTTTATAATTCTATTTTACAAATTTCTAAATATTTAAATTAAAATTTAAATTGATTTAGTTATTCTGGTGAATTGTGTCTTGATTTTCATTTTCTATTTGGTACAACCTATTTTGTCACATTAATGTATACCGGAAAATGTTTTTCATATTTTTACTTATAAACGAATAATTTATCTATAATAATATAATATAATACATCCGCTTATTTATATTATAAATCATAATAATAGATACTGAGTGACTTTTATGTGATGCAATATTTACATAGGTAATTAAATGATGATATATTTAGTATATTTTGAGAGCTATCAGAAACCGAATCTGACAGCGTTATAATGGTGAAATACTGCACATAAAATAACGGACAAATGTAATGAAAAAGCTCGGAGCTTTCAACAGCAATGTGTCATAAATTAAAAACAGTATATTCTAAAATTGTGTTTTAATTTTCAAAGTGTTAATAAATTTCAAAGTTACATATACTGCGTAATGCATATGAAAAGCTGAAAAAATGTTCCGTCATTTGTTATAATGTAAAACTTTTTGTCAGGGTGGCATTATCGTAGTTTTATTTGTGTGAGCTTTTATTATTTTTTCAATATATTGTAGTTTTTAACCGTGTTTTATAAAAACACGTTTATTAATGAAAAATATATAGTTGTAATGAAACAAATTAATTAGTTTTTCAAAGACAAATTAAGTAATTATATAATACAGGATGGCTTTTATGTTGCAGGTCAATATTTGTTTATACTGTACTTGTACATGACAAAATACCGTATTCATAACGACGGCCTAGCTAAATAAAAAACAGTATAAGCAAACATCGATCTGCAATTATTATAATATAGTGCAACCTCAAAATATCGAACCTCGATATTATCGAATTCTTTGATAAATCGAATTGTTTCAATCGCACTTAAATTTGTCTATCTCTCTAATGGTAATTTTACCCCTACATATCGAATGACTGGGCAGAATGTATTGGACAAAGTGACACTTTCATGTAGGCAAACTACAATTTCAGATTTATCTTAAAGATGCATTTAATTTTTTAACAAAATATTTACACATTTGCAAAATTTAAGAACCAATGCTAATCAATGTATTATGTTGTTATTATTGTAACAGTATTTTCTATAATTGCAGTGAATGTACAATTATTTTGGTGTCAATCACGTCGATAAATCGAATCTGAGCAATATCAAAATCGTAGATGATTCGAAATTTTCTCGGTAACCTTGAGATTCGATATATCAGTGTCGATATATTCGATATTTTCTATTAAGATTAAGGGTTTTCATGCTTTCGTATTCCGGATTTTATATAAAACGTTTTTTTTTTGGTGAAATGTATTCATAAAGGTAAATGGAAATGAAAAGGAAATGGATAGTTCAAGTTACGAAAGATGGAAGCTTACTAGTACATATCTGCATTACGATGGTGAATTTTATATCTTTTTCGGTCCTATATGAATAATAATAAAAAGAGTTACGACCCATTCCCACTTACCCAGTTTTAGTGTTAATTTAAGGTTTAATTTAATATGTAAGATGTAAGATTCAACTTGTTAAATATAAAGAAATAAAATTAATTATATTAAATAAAGATTGTAATTTTTAGAAAAAAATTGTATATTACAGATGCAGGACACATGATTTCACAAGTTCAAAATTACGTTTAAGGTTAAAACCTTAAATTGAAACTAAAAGCAGTGAGTGGGATTAGCTTTAACACTGTTTCTTCATTGTATCATAGATTTATACAGCTCAGCTTTTTTCAAAACCGCCACTATTTGAAGTATATCTACAATATAATAATTTTAAAAAGACATATGCAATCACTTTTAATTAATTACGATCACTTTGATTACTCAAAATTTTTACTTATAGACCTATAGTTAACTTTATACTTTATTTTATTATCATTGCTTGTTTTCTATTAAAAATGCAAGTAAAACAAAGGAATATTGAGCCGTGTCTTCAATTACTTTTCACAAGAAACTCACTCTAATACACTGTTAAACTTAAATACACTTACAAAAATTTTTTATCTCTCAACACATCAGTGACGTGCCGTTCAGCGTCAGTGAAAAATTATATTGTTTCATACATTTTGTACGAAGCTATTCGAACCTGTCAGTGTCAGTGATGTCAGTATTTCTCTTAGTTCAAAGCGACACAGTGATCGTCACGTGTCGGTACCGATATGTGCGTATAGACCTTTTTTCACCCGTCTGTCATAGTTCTGTAAGTACTGCAGTCGACAAGCGGTATGTTTAACCTATGCCAGACTAAAATATCAATATTTATGTGTTTGTTTTTACCATAATTACTACTCATTTTGTATATTGTAATTAAATTAAAAATGTTTTAGTGATTACAACAACAAGCCGCCACCAAAGTGATAATGGATAACTGTATCTCGTTATGTCACTAACAGTAATTGATAACGAAGCCTCAGGCTATGGCCCATAGGTTAGGAGAGGTTCAGGGGGTGGGAGCAGAGGCAATTGCAATGCCCTTTGTCCTCTGGCAGTACGGTACGGTACACCGTTCAACACAAACGCAATCGAATATTAACACACTTACCATACACTGGTTTATTCAAAATAATTGGAAATTTGTATTTTATACATTTTCATATTTATTTATTTGCATAGTAGATATAAATATTTTCAGATTTCATTTATGTAAAGTGCAATATAATGACCGAATGTGTACAAAACATATTAAAATGTTAAGTACTTGAATAAACAGAGGGCCTGGTTATATTTTACTGGTTGGGACTGTTCTAGAGGGTTAAGAGCAGTGGCGAACTCGGGATAGTTCATACACGTTTATGAAATATTAACCTTTTATAAAAATATGTTTACTGAAAATATATGAAGTTTAGAGCAGCTTTTGTTTGTTTTAAAATTAGTAATATACCCGCTAAACGCTAAACGTAGACTTATATATTATTTATTATAATATTTTTTATATAATGTTACGTTTTGTTATTTACCAAAGTTTAACATAAATCAGTTACATTGTCATTAAATAAATACCAAAGACATTCAAAATCTTTTACTTATGCAGGGTGCGGCAGCATAACTTTCTTTTTTTTTAAAACGCGCCATTCAGTCTGTTGATATCGAAGCATAGCGCTAGTGGTCTCGTTCGAGAGGCGGGACAATAAAGTTTTATCCTGACACAGTCTAATTGCCATAATGCGTTGGAACAGTGAGGAGCGCGCGTTTGCCGTTGAATAACTAAATATTATACATTATAAAGTTTTGCAGTAAAAGCTTTTTTAGCGCCAGTAAATATAAATCTATGTCTAAAGATACCATTTGTTATGTAATATTAATTAATTAACTTAAGAAATGTTATGTAAAAGAGAGAAACTGATTTTAGCGGGTAGACTAGTTCTTAGGTCCACTTTTTCTAATAAATAAAATTCCAATATAAAAATTGACAATTTGTTTCCAATAGTTCTCTTCTTGCACCTGTGTGATGATGATTGTCGAAAAGAGACAAAGACAACACCATCTGGGCAAATTGAACAATGAATTAGAGACTAAAAACAACAAAACCAGCTAACCTTGCTAATTTAGTCATGAGACAGTTGTTACATTATAAATATGTATATCCTATTAGATTCTGCCTCCTAATCCAACCCTGACTAAACGGGTTGCAGGATCTCTGAGCCAGTGTACTTTAATTTAATTTTGCTGCCCCTTTTGAATCACGCATTACAATCACAGTCATGTTTGCACTTCCCATCATGCTTTGCGCGTGCTGGATACTATAATTGGAAGGAGGGTTACAGAAACGGATGATATAAAAAAATAGAAGGGGTAGATCTAAAGATAGTTTTATAATATATACAGTCGTATAAGAATAGAAGAAAAAACAGCTAAATTATTCGAGTATTGAATCTGGCTTCACTAAATATACATCCGTACGTACATACGAACCTAACGACTATTAAAAATAGAAAATAGACGGCTTATTGATTTAGTTAGAGATTCAAAATGATTAAATATTTTTTATATCACTAAGTGAGAATAGAGATACATATATATGAATGCATTAATGTGTGAGTGAACCCATACATAATGTGAAACCACAATGTCTACTTTCTTTTGAAGATGTATTTTTTTGATTATATTACTGTGATTTCAACAGCTATGTTGTATCTCACATTAATTGTAATGTAACAATTGTTCAATCTAAACCTAATAATATGTAATGTAATAATTATAAACCTAATGTAATAATTGTTCAATTTAAACCTAATAATATGTAATGTAATAATTATAAACCTAATGTAACAATTGTTGAATTTAAACCTAATAATATGTAATGTAATAATTATAAACCTAATGTAATTGTTCAGTACAAAATTAGTACAGAACATAAGAAGATGTCTCTGTTGGCATTCCAACATTATAATGTATTGTTGTCTCTAATAGAAGTAATGCGCATGACTACAATACGACGACTGCTGTACGCTACAGCGATATGGCATTCGTGTCAGTTGTGTTTTGGGCTTCTACACTGTCAAGATCATAATTCCCAACCATCTTGTTATTATAAGAATGTTGGTTCAAAGTTATTAAAAAGTGTAAAATTATTTTATCATTAAACAATTGAATAATTATTCAATCTACAAATACTCGCATGGTTTTATTTCGTACATGCGAAGCTGGTCCTTCGAGTCTTACAAAGCCGATCCTTCGAGTTTATTAACCGCGTGTGTTTTTCATTGTATTTTTGGCGTTTTATTACATTTGCCCCTTGGCGATTGCCATTGATTGGGTAAATGGGACGCTCTATTTTGGCGGATTCACGGAGGATTTGGATATTTTACAATTACATTTCCAGAAGCCTTACAAGCGAAGCTGGATATTTTACAATTACATTTCAAGAAGGTTTTAAATCCTACAAAAAAAAAAAAAAACTGGCCTTACAAGCCATTGGTACCCGCGTGTGATTTCGTGGTGTTTTGAGGTTACATCTGTATAGTAACCAGCACAAGTGCAAGCTATTTTGTTACATTTACCCTATGGCGGCCTGGCAAGTCATCAATTGCCATTGATTGGGTAATGCAACGTTTGATTTAAGCGGATTCGCATATAATTTGGATTACTACACATTTATATTTTAAGAAAAATTATTCATTACGTAAGAGGATACATGGATGCTGGAAGAGAGTAAAATACTTCTTTACTCATGAAGGTACAAAGCTATTATTACTATCTACAAGTACCGATTTATTAAAAACTTCTTATGTTGCTGGATTAACCTGGATTAGTTTGTCATCCACGTTTCATCTATCATATAAGTACGAATCTATCACCTAAGCAAGATGGAGGGATTGAAGAGGCTTAGATCGGCGCGGACGGCTGCAAAAAGTTCAATATCAAGGATGGACAATTACGTCAGCGACCCAAGGGCTCTCGACTCCGCTACACTGGAGGTGCTGCAGGTGAAAAAAGAAAAGATGATGACTACATTCCAATCGTACGAGCTCACGCAGTACAGCATTTTAGAAATTGATGATCAAGATGAGGAAGACATTGAAGAAGTTGAAGAGAAGTATTTTAACATTATTGCAAAATTAAATGCTAGCATCAATAAGTTAAAAGAAGTTAATAGGCCTGAATTAGTTCCATTGAAGCTCCCAGCGGTGGAAATTCCAACCTTCGATGGCAAGGATATAACCAGGTTTAAGCCCTTTTATGAGCTCTTCCAAGCAGTGGTTCACAATAATGCATCATTGTCCGATGTTCAAAGACTTTTTTATTTGAGAAAGTATCTCGTTGATGAGGCTCTCTCAATAATTATAAATCTGCCGCTTGTGAACAGCTCATACAAAGAGGCTATTGATTTATTGTTAGCGCGGTATGAAAATAAGGCAAGATTAATCTTTTATCACATTAATATAATACTTGATATTCCCAACATGCAGAAAGGTACTGCAGTCGATATAAGGGCTTTTTTATGTCAAGTAAAACAGCAATTACAAGCGTTAAAAAATCTTGATGAGCCTGTAGACAAGTGGGATATGATTTTAATCTCGGCCTTAAGTAGAAAATTAGATATCGTTACTAACCGCACTTTCCACATGGAAAGAAATTTAGAAGAGCTGCCTACTATGGCAGAATTTATTTCATTTTTAGAAAGACGTGCAATTGCAATTGAGTATAGTTTAGATTATAAAAATATGTCACATGACAATAATAATAATAAAGGAAATGTGGTTCCAAGAAAATTGTATAATAAAAATAAGTATTCACATAATAATATTGTATGTAATCTTGCTATTTGTGAATATACAAACCTTGAGAATGTTATGAAACAATCTTGGACAACTGAGAAAGTCCCAGAGGAATCAGATAAGTTTTCTGAGGATTACTTAAAGGCTGAACATAAATTTCAAAATTCAGTAGCACTTAAAAATAATTTAACTGTTGATTTGCCATTACTCAGCCTAGTAAATAAAATAGAATTGGAGGATTCTTTCTCAGTTGCCCCGCAAAGATTTAATGTGTTGGAAAAAAGATTTAGACGCAATCCTTCAGTATTGGAGGTTTATAAAACATTATTAAACAGATCAACCAGTATCATGACATTAGGTTTAAAACACAATATTATTTTTATAAATATTAAGTTAAAAACAAATTTAATTTGCTACAAGTCTAGTGTAGCTCCATCAAGTAAGGTACTTACAATACCCCAGCTTGAGATTATTAGCGCAGTGTTGCTGGTGCAAATCAAACAAGCAACAAATAAAATTTTTGATTCAAATACAATACTTCCATCAGATATTAATTGCAATGTTTACAACATTGATGTAAAACAAACATCTGTACTGTTGGAATTGTTAAAAGATAATTGTTTCAATAACATTGTAACTATTGAGTTGATGATTGTTGTGTACATTATGCAAATGATAATGTATGCTACATTGATAATTATGGTTTCTGTTATATTTAGGATAGTAATTAATTTGTTTTATATTATTTTCACAAAATTATGTAGACTACCATAGAGTTAAGAAGTTTATGTTATTTTGTGTAATTTTGTTTATAATAGTTTTAAGAAGTTCACATTATTTTTTGTAAATTGGTTTATAATAATTTTATGTAACATTGTATAATTTGATATTAGTTGTGAGCTTATCTACTTCTGCTGGCTGGCAATTTATGTTCAGTACAAAATTAGTACAGAACATAAGAAGATGTCTCTGTTGGCATTCCAACATTATAATGTATTGTTGTCTCTAATAGAAGTAATGCGCATGACTACAATACGACGACTGCTGTACGCTACAGCGATATGGCATTCGTGTCAGTTGTGTTTTGGGCTTCTACACTGTCAAGATCATAATTCCCAACCATCTTGTTATTATAAGAATGTTGGTTCAAAGTTATTAAAAAGTGTAAAATTATTTTATCATTAAACAATTGAATAATTATTCAATCTACAAATACTCGCATGGTTTTATTTCGTACAGTAATAATTGTTCAATTTAAATCTTATAATATGTAATGTAATAATTATAAACCTAATGTAATAATTGTTCAATTTAAACCTAATAATATTTAATGTAATAATTATAAACCTAATGTAATAATTATAAACCTAATGTAATAATTATAAACCTAATGTAATAATTATAAACCTAATGTAATAATTATTCAATTTAAACCTAATAATATGTAATGTAATTATTATAAACCTAATGTAATAATTATAAACCTAATGTAATAATTGTTCAATTTAAACCTAATAATAAGTTCAATAATCATTTAATTATTTTTTTTAAGTATGTTTAATATTTCGTCAAAAATACCTGTGCGGTGAAACACACGGAAGTCCAAAATTGGTTATTTTAAAAGATTCATAGATATAATTTAGAAAACTATAGCATTTTAATTTGGTATCACTTTTACACTTTTACATTTTTGAACAGCTAGATTTTAATTATGGAATGCCACGGCATAGTTCTTTAATACCCCTTAAGTAAATTATGAACATTACTGAAGAATGAACATAATCACAGTAAACTATTAATACGACTAGGTACAATGAGCTTAATGTAGTAATTTATGTTCAAAATAGGAAGTTAACTTACAAAACCTCATTTTACAGGACATTAAATTTTAGGATCTCGAATGAATCACTTGAATAAAATTATGTTTGTGTTAGTATTGGTATAGGCGTCCTTCTACAGGACTGGTGGTGTCCTTTATAGTTTAGTTGGTCTGCAGGAGTTTGGAAATTAAATATTCCTTTTTTATTTTTATTTATTCGAGTATGAAATTAGTCACGTATTTATTTTTGTAATATAATAACATGAAGTAAAAAATTTGTATTGGTATTAACATTTTTGGGTTGAATTCTTGAGCGATGTTAACAATGGCAACATTTGTCGCACTGAGAAGCTGACGATTCGCCAATTGTTGTCCTTTTATAACTTGTTTATAAGGCATGACCTCTCTCATCGTCTGCTATGATATCTTGTAATTGTCCCTATAATCCACTAAAGTACAATTTAAATTCATTTCGACTGTAATGAGCTTGTAACTGTAATGAGCTTAAATTTCAGGCTGGCGCATCTTTTAGCGTGATTTTTTTTGCTTTTTCACAGCCATCGCAATGTAAAACTTGATGGAATACACAGCACAGCTGTCAGAAGTAAGTGACGTATCACATATACATTCATGTGTTTTTCTGTTGTATAAAAAAAGATGGGAAATCGTCGGACGTGATGTACTATGCACTGGAATTTTTAATAACGTTGTATCACTTTAATAACTAAAGAGACAAAATGAATTTTTTTATTGTTAATATCTCCTAAAATATAGCGAGTTATTAAAAATATATAGTTCTGTTTCATAGAAATTAAGTCATGGTTTATGAAACCCATAATACTGTGAGTATTATACATATTTCATAAACTCCTAGTGATAAATCGAATAATCATAAAATCCCATCATAGAATATTAGATTATTTTTATCATGACAGAGTTTTTATTTTTGAAAAATAAAAAAAAGTATAACTTCAAATTCAAACCACGTCAAATTCATTTCATTTGAAATAGAAACGTTTTATAATGTGACGCGTCATATACCATCAATATACTACAATTTATTTACAAATTTATGTAAGTATATAATAAATTATATATATTTTTTATGAACGTTGTAAATATATACTGAGATATACATTCGTCGCATCATTACATCAATCTATCATCGAGAGCAGATCTGAGCGATAACCCGATCAGCTTTTTACTGTATTATATTATGTAATATTTTATTTTTTTTATTTTTGGTACATGAGAAGGGTTTAGTTGTGAGTCAACGATTTGAATCATTTTCACATTTGTAATACAGGTGGATGGAGGTTTATGTTCCTTTATATATACGAGTATATATATATATTTATTCTTTTTTTCTGACTGTATGACCCCTTATGGAAAATATCTATTAAGCTATTCTTTAAATAAAGCTAGAAACAATCGGAATGCACTTCAAAATTGGATTAGAGATTGAACTACTGCCAAAGCTATAGTTAAAAATACTTCTAGAAATAATAAGAAGGTATGCTTCTTTGATTAAAGAAACAGTCATTTAAAAATAGTTAACGGTGTAGTTTTAATAACAATTTCAAAAAGAAACCAGCAAATGGCCCACTCTTCATTTATAGTAGTGCATTACAGCAATAAGTTTTCCAAAGCTGGTTTAATACATGCAATGCTCGTACATAGTATATTTCATATACAACTTAATATAATATTCCAGAACAAATATTTAAGAAGATAAAACAATTTACACAAAGAAGACCATTATCATTCAGATCTCGACTCGATGGTGCAATTGGAGTGTTCATTGTTTTATAATGAACTCTTTTGTCATTATGCAAATTCAAACATTTCTTAAGAAACTTTTTAAAACTTTTGCAATGCATTTGGAATTATATAATTCGAGTTATGTACATATATCTAGCTAGTAGTGTATATAATATAGTTATTTGCGTTTCCAGGGCACATTAGAGCAATGAAAATGTCTAACGTCTAGACTGTAGACTGCATAGTGTAGACTATAGACATGACCGAACTTCCGTGTGTGTTAGTAATTCATACAGAAAGGTGCAACATTTAGGGAATTTCATTTCGATAATAAGAGTAATTAGAATTGAGTCGTACTAGTTAATGATACAAAGTACAACTCAGTTAAATTAGCTGATTGTTTGATAACGTACCATTTATATTACAAGCTTTTGTGTTTTTATAGTTGTAGTGTGTACTTGTTCATCACGTCATAATTGTAAATGATGTTATATAAGCAGTCTTAAACGTTCTGTAAAAATGTAGTATAAAAGGACAAAAGACATTGTTTTTAAGCCACTTTGCAATAAATTAAAAGAACTAATAGTAATTAAATAACCCTAGATAGAAAACTGTCTTGCAGTGTAAGGTTCACATTTGCTAACTTACCATAAGCTAATTCCTGGATTCATTTTCTACCTGGGACCTAACTAATATTAGAATAACTCTTTCTTAATACTTTTAAGGTTACTTATTCAAATTAAATGAAGTTCATATCCTACTAGTGGTCTTCCTTTTTTATATATCTCTGTTTTTTCGTCATAATCGTCTAACGAAAATTTCTGATTTCGATCTCTATTTCTTTCCATGTTTCTTCTTCTTTTCTTTTTACTTTCCCTATTTTTTTCGTTCCACTGATTCACTTTAATTACCTTTTCTTTAGTTTTCTACTATTTCTCCTTTTTGATTATCTTTGCCTACTTTCCCATGCCTTCTACTTCCGTTCTAATATTTTATCTCGATCATTTTTTGGAACACCTGCTTCCTCTTGATCTCCCATGTCCATTTCCCTTCATATTTATCTTTCTCTCGCTGTTCCATAATTATTACCCGTATGTGTGTTTGTATTTATTGACAATAATTAGAGTAAAGCAAAGATTACCTTTTAAAAAATATTTGTAAACCACTGTTCCAACTTGCACTGCATTTCGCTTTCACTAAAGTATCGTTATTAAGATGAGAATCATACATAAGTAGTGCAACTAGGCCTGTTCTGGTTTATTAGGTAATATAAAGTTCATTTAATTTCAATAAAAGTAATTTCAAAGATCCAGTTTATATTCTTTCACATTAAATAATAGAAATAGATTTCCCGGCGCTAGTTTAGCTGCTACATGTCTGACTGATATCCTGGAGATCAGCAACGACGATGTCAAGCACCTCCATTCAACCATGACACCTTGAGCTGTGTCGTAATATATATTATTTCATTTATAAATCGGTGTGATTCTAACAGTGCATGTGACTGACTCTGATTCTACGTATAACGTTAGGGGTTGGGGGTTGCTTTTCATTCAACAACCCCAAGTTTCATTGTCTCGGTTGGGTGACGATATTAACTGCCGAACTGTCAGGATTCACTAAAGTAAAACATTCAGCTAACCTGGTCGCAATATGTCAAGCCAATTCTTAGGAAACGGAAGTGCAATCTAAATCCATTCGTTGTATGGATGTTTTATTAAGGGTAGAAAAATAATGGTGGGGATTTATTGTGGTATTAGCAGATGACATATTGCAATGTGCAGTAAAGAAAATATTTATATACAACGACTTAGTTATACTCTGCACAAACATATTAATACATTTGTTGTTTATTTAGTAACTATTTAAAGTATTTATCAGTTAAATTATAAGATTGTGAAATATCTAGAAAACCACGTGTCTCTAAAATGTCTATTAAAGAATCTTTGATATTATTAATTGTTGTTTATTGTTCGCCATTCGGCTTTACAATCTACATTCTTAATACATTTCATATACTTCAACTTACAATTAAATTTAAACTATTCTAGACCCTTTTATTTCCAAAAGTACTTTCTGCTTCTTCTTCTCTTGACCCTTTTCCTTCATTTTTCCCTAGTCTTCCTTCTGGACTGGTCTGTTCCCTAGTCTATTTTTCTGGACTGAAGTTTAACTGTTTACTCGCTACTTCTTTCTTCCTCCTGCTTCCCTTCACTGCCACTTTTAGTACTTCCTCTCTCTTCCTGTTCCTTGTGCAACCCAGCCACCAGCTTACTTATTGTCCTGTTTTTCCTTTCCTTTTTACTATTTCCGCCATCCACCTCTTTCCTTCACTGCCTCCCTTTAATAGCTGGCCAATATTCCTTTCGCTCGCTACTTTTTCCTTACACTCAAACTTAATTTGCTCCAGTGTTTCGTTCTCCGCTCCGCACACTCTACATTTTCTTTCCTCACTACTTTTCCAGTATCTGTTTCCTTTTTCCTCATTTCCCAATCTATGTGTTCCCTTCTTATGTGTTTTATATCTTTTTCTATAAGGTACTGAGGCACATTATTTTCCCATAACCTATTATATCTTTGAATCTTTGATATTTCTTACACTTATTTTCCTGCTTTTTGCAGATTAGCATACTCATAAAACATAAATTAAAAATATAAATAATTTTAGGCTCCCTCACCGGAACAGACTTCTAGCGACGCCAACTTTGTCAGTTCTTCATTGTTCTTATCACAATAAAATCTTAATCCTGTGGAACCAATTTTTTAAAATATTGTATTTCCCAATACGTTTAGAAAAATCAAAGGAATATACCAAGCAAACCCCCGTTTTTACGTAATGCAACGGGTAGCAATGAAATGAAAGTTTAATAACTTCTAGAAAATATGTTGCCGCATAGCCTGTCGTCGTATAACGGACTGTCGGGACTCGGGAATAACGGTATCCTATAACGTCAGATGTTTTCCAATCTCCTGACAAGGAAACATATCAAAGACTTTCCTTTGTAGTATGTATTAGTAAATATATAGGGAAAAATCTTTCAAAATTATATACGATTTATTTTCAGTTGTCAGTCAAAAATATTCAATTTGTTCGTAGGTCAGTGAATATCTGAATGTTAGGTTATATATATATATATATATATATATATATATATATATATATATATATATATATATATATATATATATATATATATATATATATATATATGTAACCTAAGCAATATTCCAATATTAAAGCAATAACACTGTTGCGTTTGAATTCCATTTCGATAACTTTTTAAAACTGCGACGTAAAGCGAAAGCTTTTCAAAAAATGAGTGCACCGTTACTGTATACCGCAACACAAAAATAATATTTACCACAGTGCAACATATTTTTTTAACTAAAGATGATAACCTCCGCGTTGTTGCCAGATTTATTTTTACAATTGTCTTGCTATATTTTTAGAAATTAAACATTATTGTTACAGCCTTAATCTGTTAATTTACAGATTACACAGTTTGCTATAATTTATAAAAATCTGTTATATTTCAAATATAAAATAAATAAAAATCTATTTGATTCTACGTAGTAGAAAATTGTTTCCACTTCAAAAGAACGTGGCGGTAAAAGTAGTATAGTATACAACGTATATGAAATATATTAAAGTATCTCTCGAACGTCTTAAGAATTTCTTTGTGTCTAACATTTTATTACAAAAATATTATTGATTTAAAATATTACGAGTCTGCTTGTTCGTATGTGTAACCAGGTTTTTGGTTAATATAATCGATGCTTTTGAATTATTATTAGTTGAAAAATCGTTCAAGCATCTATTTAATCAAATTGTTCACATTTGAATTGCGACACAATATTTGTGCTTCTATTATTTTTATACTAATTTTAAACATCTAAATGCAATTATATATGTTACGGTGTAGTCACGTTTAAAGCTAAAATATATTTTATGAATTCCTGTATATATATTAAAGCATCCCACAAGTTTAATATAAGTTTATATTAGTAAGAGTATATAAAGCTGGAGTATTGCGTTGCTTCTGTAAAAGAAGAATACAGGATAATTCCGGGAGAATGTAACACAAAGTTCAGGTTAGTAATTACACTTTACTGCGCCTAAGTTCATATATATTCCACCTTTAGGTGGAATATATGAACCTAGGAAGGTTGTAAAATATGACACAAACTTGTAACTCGACTGCCATGTGTTATACGAGTATAACGTTATTACCTTCGTCGTAAAAATACAACATAATGTGTCAATTTTAACCACAGAAGAACTAATGAAGATTTAACATTGGTCTTTACTTAGTGGAAACGTCGTAACGTTATTGTTTTTATTAAAACTTAAAACTGTCAGATGGTTGGCTTGAGATTAAGACTTAGAAGTATTGTAAGTGGTGAAATTCAAAGGAGCCCCTGTTTTATAATTTATTTCAATACAAAGATGGGTGCGCTCTATTACTCTTAGGGTAACGGTGGTCGCACATTGAAAACGCGCTTGTCTTAAGACAGTCTCATTCTACAGTATAGGCCATGGAAGCATATGAGAACGAGATAAACGAGACTTAAACCCACTAAACAATTTGGACTCCATTCTATATAATATTTCTTAAAAACTATAAATTTGTGCCATGAAAGAGTTTGCTCACATTTCAGTCGTTCATATGATATGTCTGTTGTGGTTTACAAACGGCGAAACCACTTCACCTTTCAGAATCCAACAAACGAAAAAAATATTGCAAACTGCAGTAGAGTTATTGTGTTGTTGCTTACCTTGGCAAAACACATAGTCAGATTACCAGCCATTTCACCAATTTGCGTTTACTTTAATATTGATCGTCCAGTTCATTAGTAAGTTTTGAGATAACGACAAAAACAATATTCGAGTTACAAGTATTCCGACTAGGTTTCTGCATTATAATTTTTTTTTAGTTACATTTATGAGTTATTTGAGTATTAAATTAGCTAGAGGATACAATTTTACATATAACTGCATACTTCAAGTTTCGATTTTTTGAGATGTCTCACTAATAAACTGAAGAATAGATGTACTCATTTAGTCCTACCTCTATCTGCGACATACATGAAATGTTCTGTTTATAGGATGCTACCGCTCTGACTAAGTCTAATTATTTATGATAAATTATTAAAGCAGTGCCGCAAGATAATGCTTATTATATTATTTAGAAACATTACATTTTATAAAATAACCCTGCAGGTAGTTAAGTTGTATGAAAATTCAATGTCCATATCAATTTCAATAATAATGCACCATAATCAATAAAGAAATTTAATTATTTTGGGAATGACTTCTCATGCCTGCTAAAAACTCATATCTGTAGCTATTTATTTAGTCTAGCAGACAATTATAAGCGATTATGTATGCACCAACAAGGTTAAACGGGCCCTGAATATCACCCTCAGAGTCCTTTATAAGTGATTCCGTTATATCATACACTCGTATACAGATGTGAAACAGTTTTAATATTGTAAAAGTTCTGGATGTACAACAGAGATGGCGTTACCATGTAAAGAAAAGGTGTTTTGCTTGGATATAGAGAAGATACTATATTTTTATGTAATTTTAATATTTTTAGTCAAATTGTCTGCTAATAAAGGAATGAGTGAATAGTATACCCATATTTGTCCCATGTAGAAGGCCTAACAGTAGCTTAAAAGCGCTGTGCGTTAACGACCCTCGCGGCACCCCTCTACATTGGTGTAATAACCCCTTCTAAGTAATTCACTGCTTAAGGCTGTGGGCGTGGCCCTATGGTTTTAACCCTTGTATACCTTAGAGGTACTGTACAAACAAAATAAAATTTTGTTTGTCTTTAAGATTAAAAACAATGACAAGAGAATTACAATCAATGAAAGGATATTGATAGCAATATCCTGTTACCGTGTGTACGAAACTAATTAATGTTTTTGAATAATTTTAAGTATTTTTAATGGGTTTTTTAACAAGGGTTACCTATATTTTAGATATTAATATCTTTAGTTTACTCTTTTCTAAAACGTGCGCTAAAATATCTTGGAAGGATTAGACAATATATAAAAAGCAGGGAACTTTAAATAAGATGATAACATTTGTCTAATTAAAATATTCTTTTAATTAAAAAAACAATAAGAAATATTTTGTTTATAATTTATTTACTTAGTACAGTTAAAAGCATTTAAACACAAAACGTAAATTAATGTATTATTTTTATTATTCCCAGTAAACATTTTGGAGTCACTTTGACATCATATTGAAGATTGCCATAAAAGAGTTCATTCATAGTTCAGTTTCTCACATTTTTTCATATAAAATGTCTACTTTATCGGCTACAGATGGCGAAATTACTCCACCTGTCGGAATACAAATGAAGATAAAGTTGATGCGAACTATAATTGAAGTGAAATAGTGTTAGAAACGTCACTAAATAGGGCACTTCACCAAATTGTTTACTGGGTTATTATTATATTTTTTTTTATTTTAGAATTTGAAGCGATTTTAATTAAATTTGGTTTATTATGTTTATATCTGTAAGGAGTTCAAGCACTTTTTTCATTTTTTCTGGATTGTGTGAAAGCATATCCTTTAGTTCACCACTGATGTTGTGTTTTGTTCTTTGTGTTTAATATTATGGGCAGATAACTTACTAAGAGATGATGGACTGTTATTTGTGTCTGACAGTTGCTGCACCACGGAGCTGTTGTTTTACTGATTAAATGTTGAATGTATTATTTAACATAATATTTTTTACTCAACGTTACGTTTTATTATTTTCCGAAGTTAAACATGATTCTGCCTTCCAACAATATTGCCTTTAACTAAATTGCTATAGGCTAACTAAAAGGCTTGATATTAGTGCGTTCAGGACACTCAACATTTGGGTTCTGCACGAATTTTGAAGTACATTAGTATTCTTCTACTTATTTCCATATTATCATTATTTTTGTTAGTGTTTAAATCAACGTTGCGCTATATTGGATCAGAAATTGATGAGCAAAAGTAGCGCCAAGTTTTTTTATGAAAAAATGGAGATCGCTCTATATAGTTGTACAACTATTGACTGTTCAGAACGCACACACTGTTTGGAATATTACAAAATTATTTACAAAAAAAAAATGGCGTCCAACCTCTATTATTGAGTACCAGCTGTTATATGTTTATTAATACTCCTATCGCGCCATGTTTATTATTTTCTATACCCTCTGTTCTTCTGTCAAGTGGGTTCTTATACCAGCAATCTAGACAATAATAAGTACTAGGGACGGTATATATGAAGCAAAGCCTTAAAAATATTATCGTATGAAATTATAAAATGAAATTAGGTTAGGTTATATATCTATTATAAGATATTTTGAAACATTACATTATTTAGATACATAGTGCTTGAATCATAATTTATTAATATCAAAACAAAATTTTAAATATACGACTGTATAGAATAAACGTTCAAGATCTTCCCAATCGAATGCATTTTTGCACGATTTATAATTTCGATGATAGCAGTAGTAGATAATGACAGTTCGCCGAGCTATGTTTTTTGTGATCTTTAAAACGTTGACTAAATATTAATAAATTCTAGTACAGTGTTATCATACAATGGGATTTGAGTCCTCATTTTTTAGTGGTCGATTTGTCAATTGTTGATTGAAATTGATGTTAATAAATGTGTATTGGCGTGTCTGTTTTATTAAATATGTAAATTTTTACGTTGATATAGCAATTAAAAATTTGAATTGTAGTTTTAGCGCTAGAAATGGTCGGTCATATTTGTATGACGTGAAATGCATTTTAGCGTCAGTTATTTGTTGAGTAGGTCAGTGCTATGGTAATGTTTTGTAGCCGTTGGTAGTCGAAATAATCAAATCAAGTCAAAGAATAATAAGTTTTTGATTTATTTAACCCTGTTACGCAAACATAATATTGGAATTTTATTTTTCCTTGAAATAGCTGTAAATAATATTTGATATTTTGATATATAAATACATATAGCAGAGATTTATGAGCCGTATGGTTGGTAACCTGTAAACTTCCTAGAGTTCTATCTTGAATAACGCTCTGTTGTATAAAAGAGATAGCAAATAGCGGCTGTGATATCATATGCAGTTGAAATGTTGACAACGTTGAATGCCCTTTAACCCTTTATTAATTAAAGAGAAAAAATGACTTTTTTAATTGATAATATTGGAGTTATTAAAAAGAAATTGAACATTTGAGATTCTAGTAACCATTTTTATCAATATATAGCACAGTTTTATAGAAATTAAGACATAGGACACAAGCCTATTAGTTAGAACTGCAAGCCATGTAAATTTAAGAATTTAAGATTGAATGCATGATCCCCATTGAGTTTACCGTCTCAACGTTTGATCCGTCCAACACGTAAATCAAAGCGACTCGCTTGCAATGTGTTAAATAATTTACATTGCACAATATAATTAAAATATGTTGATCCACACTGTACAAACCAGCACCATACTGTATTCTCATATAAAGTTGACTATAGTGTTGACAATGTCTGTAGAAGTCATGTGGTTGTTTAAAACAAAACATGTCCTAGGTGTGAAGTGCACAAAGGGCTTTGCTGAAAGGGAACCGCCTTGTACTCAGGATATAAGACCCCCTAGCCTCACCCCAACCCCATGAACAACCCTCTAGTCTTTATACTTACTTACCCCCGAAAACCCTTCTCTTTGATCTCGATAAATAATTTTCAATACTTCGCGCTCTAAAATTTAATACAATATATTGAACAATTAAGAATTGTTTGTTTTGTTTTTAGTATAAATTCTCAGGGAAATTTACGTACATTAAAATTACGAATTAGGTATATTAATTATTTTAAGGTGCTCTCTTTCGGCTTGTGCGATGTGTGACATAGTCAATGACCCGATCTTCTAGTTACTAAGTTACATAAGAAGGGCCGAAAATGAATTAATACTGAAAAGCTATTATTTTCGTTATAGGACAATATATGTATTATACTCAATTTTTGTTTCTACATTTTTCAAAAAATTCGCAAGAAAATTACCATTGTTATTTTACAAATCGTTCGTTTCAACATAAATGGGTGTATGGTTCGTATGTTAAAAAGCAAATTTTAAGTCAAAATTTTGTAGAAACAAAAATTTAGTACAGCTAGGAGTATAGACATTTTTTCTACATAAAAAGGACATTAAGTAATATATATTATATATATATTTATATATCTATATATATATATATATATATATATATATATATATATATATATATATATATATATATATATATATATATATCTAGATTTGCAAGACGATCATAATAAAAGCAATTTTTTTAGGAAAGTTTTTAACAAGTGTTATGAAGATTTATTTTATAATATATGTGACGTCACTGGATTCTGTAGCGTTTTCTCTTTAACTTTGGTATGGTTCCATAAAAAAATATTAAACAAAATGAATGTAACTTTAAGTTAATATAAAATATCAAGAATTTAATTACAAAACTAATGTCTTCAGCAAGCATTATTAAAATAAAAATTCTTAATCTTAAATAAATGTTAATTGGTTAAATAGAGTATAGATGTCACTGCTAAAAACATAAAATGTTAAAACATCCAATGAAAAACAACAACGTCTTATATTATTTTCAATTAAAATCGTAATTAAGAACATGTAATTGAATATTATAATCATCATAATGAAAATCTCTTACAGTATAATACTAGTATTGTGTGTATTCATTATAATGTTGTTTTCTCTTTCGAACGCCTAGTCCTCAGTTTACCGTTCTCACAGACGTGTAAATTATTATAATCCTTGAACATTAACCGCTGCTTAACTGGCACAGACTTTCGAATTTACTAATATAATAACGGTTGCGTTGTGTTTTAGTTAAAGAGAACCTTTGGATAAGAATTTAAGACGTTTAACCCTTTCGTTAGTAAGATAGATACGTGACAGGGTCGTATTGGGTGGAATAAGCTTGTGCACTAATTAGATGATCGCTTTTTAAATTTTTGATTGGAATAACGGTTTTCTCAATATCCTAAACTTGATGGTGCTATAGTTTTATCAAATTTGAATTACAGTTTCACCGCTTGTTTGGCTCTGCATATGACGTCACGAAAGAGATTAGTAATCGAGCTTAAAATTTAAAATTGAATATAAAACTTGATGGGATACACGGCGCAACTGTTAATAGTAAATGACGTATACACACACTAGTATGCTTCTCTGGTATATAAAAGAGATGGTAAATCATCGGACATGACTTACTATGCATTAGAATTTACTATAACTATGTATCCAATTAATAATTAAAGAGACAAAATGTCTATCTTAATTGTTAATATCTCCTAAAATATAGCGAGACATTATACAATAATCGGAGATTGGAGGTTCTGGTAGACACATTTATCAATATGTAGAATAGTTTGATAGGAATTAAGATATGGTTTAGAAGTTATAAGAGCGATCACCCATGTTTATCAGAGGTTCTAAAGCCAACTCCAAACGATGCTGTAAACTTTTGGTTCAAATGCTGATTCAGATAAACGAAGATTGACATGGCAAGTTTCCTACACGGTATTATTGACTCTGACACTGTTTAACAAAAACTTTCAAGTAAATAAAGAAAGTTTCAAGTATTAAACCTTCCTTTGTTGGACGATTCGAGCAGCAATGCATGACATGTGGATCAAGTGTGAGGTTGGAGTAGAAAAATCCCTTTTGACGCGGGTGAAAAGACCAAACTTCTGTCAACATGGACGTTGGACACATGACATTGGATACACTTAGTTCCAGCATCGGTCATACAATGTGTTCAACCATCAAGCGTGCAACGTTGGAAGGTATTCGTAGCATCGTTTGTAGCCGGCTTAAGATTCATATAAATCTTCGCTGTGATGGTGATTATTATCTAATTTGTTTCTATATACATTATAAAAAAATTAGTGGCAAAGTGCTTTTTCATGATGTAGCAAATGTATACGGCATAACTTCTTTAAAACATAACGTAATTTCAACTAACCTTCTTTTTTCATCAAATTAAAGATTTTATAAAATTTTTGGGTGAAACCCGGGGCCCGGTCCACCTGACTTTCCACTTGGGGCGACATTGTGGACATTTATTCTTCTAATATAATAAGGGAATTGGCTTAGTATGGTAAGCGTTCAAAGTACAGCACGGCAAGCAGTTTAATGAATGAAACGTACAAGAGAAGAGAGGAGAGGAGAGTAGGCAGCGTATGCAGAGCTTCATTTTTTCAGTATGTACACACAAATGTTGAACTGTACGCAAGACAATCTTTCGGTGTTAATCTTAAATAGAAAGACAACCTAATTCTAAACAGTTATTTGGTCTTTACGATTCAAAAACAGTATTTCGCCTCTGGCTTAAGAAACAGTAAGTATTACAAAAGATAGTATCAAGAAATAGAATATATAACAGGAAGGGAAGAGTGAACATTCTACGAAATAAGGGTTGGAAATTGTATTTGTATTCAAGCGATAAGGTATAAAGAATATAACGAAAAAGGGTACATCTAACTACTAAGGGATGGTAAATGAAGAGAAGGGTTTGTTCTTCGATATACGTTAAGAAGGAAATTACAAAAACTCAATTAAATTTTTATGTGCGTTTTTCTTTTAGATACTTAAAATGTTGTTTCTGCATTTAGAGGCACGAAGGTCTGGAACAATGGGAAGGTTTACGGTTTAGTTGTTTAGTTGGTTGTAAAAGAAACATTGTAAAAAACAATTTTATGTGAATTTACTTGAATACAATTGGTTTATTTTGTATTTTTAATGTTTATGACTGGAATCAATACAACAGATAATTTGAATACGTGCGTGTGTGTGTGTCTGTGTGTGTGTGTGTGTGTATGTTTGTGAGAGGCACGTGTAATACAGGCTGCTCAACGAGGAATTGGGCTTGTGTCCTCATTTTTTAGTGGTCGATTTTTCAATTGTTGATTGAAATTGATGTTAATAAATGTGTATTGGTGTGTCTATTTTATTAAATATCTAAATACTGACGGAGATATAGCAATTAAAAGTTTGAATTGTAGTTTTCGCGCTAGAAATGGTCGGCCATATTTTTATGACGTGAAATGCATTTTAACGTCAGTTATTTGTTGAGTAGATCAGTGCTGTGGTAATTTTTTGTAGCTGTTGGTAGTCATATAATCAAGTTAAGTCAAAGAATAATAAGTTTTTATTTTATTTAACCCTGCTAAAAAAGACATAATATTGAAATTTGATTGTTCCTTGAAATAACTGTAAATAATATTTGTCATTTTGATATATAAATACATATAACAGACTTGGAATGTGTACAACGTTGAATCCCATTAATAATTAAGGAGACAAAATGACTTTTTTAATTGTTAATATCTCCTAACATATAAGGAGTTATTAAAAAATAATTGAACATTTGAGGTTCTAGTAATATATAGTACACTTTTATAGAAATTAAGACATAGGGCACAAGCCCATTGAAGTATTGTCTAAATATAAGACAAGTAGT
The DNA here is from genome assembly GCA_963678705.1 of Panorpa germanica. NCBI lineage: Eukaryota > Metazoa > Arthropoda > Insecta > Mecoptera > Panorpidae > Panorpa > Panorpa germanica. The sequence continues at coordinate 10,032,027 of OY783221.1, forward strand.
ATGAACAAGAACATAGTCTGTATATTATTTAAAAACTAGCTGACCAAATTTGAATATTTTTTTTCACAATTTAACTGAAAATAAACAACTGAATCAATTTTTCGTCAGTATTAGCTTAATTCACCATTTGACATTCACCTGTACACAACGTTTGCACACATAGCAGCAAAAATTTCATAAAAAACACTTTCAGTTTTCCCAGAATTTGCCGAGCAAAATTTTCTATTTTTTTTTGTTTAGACTATTACGAATATTTAGAGAGAAAAATGAGCTAACTTGGGGCAGTTATTCTTAAGTGATGCGCTTACCAACAAACAGCATTTAATTTTTATTTATATAGAAGATATAATGAGTGTTTTCTTAGAAGGTGGAATACTTTCCAGAAGTCTGTCGTGTCATACAAGAAAATGTACAGTGTATGTTATTTTTTCTTTACCGTGTACAGTGTACACGGTAAAGAATAAATAACTGTACACCCTTGTATGAACAAATAAATAGAATTTAACATTCAAAAGTTTTTGATCAGAAATTCGAATTATTTTTAAAATACGTTCACTTACCAAATTTATTGACGGTGTTTTGTAGATTGTATTTAGTTGCATCAATAGTAGTAGTAGCCAAAATGTGATCTGCAATGAAAAAGCAAATATTTAAGTTGTTTCTTATGGAAAAAATATTTAAAGCATTTTATGCACTTATATACATTAAAACTAAAAACAATGTGTGGGAATAAGCTTAAAACAATCCAAAAAGAAAGTTGATATTAATGATTACCTTTAAACTTATTTTATATTAACGATATATTTTCTAAAAATCTGTTATAATATATTACTTTTTATTATAACATAGACACACAAAACAAAACAGTCATCCCCCATCCAGTCTCATACAATTTTTAGTTACAAACTGGTTTAGTTATCAACTTGATTTTTATAATAGAATATTATTTTTATAGTTCAAATTGCGAGAGTTTGATGGTTACTCATACTTAAAATAAGTTGCGGGATATAAACTGCAGATACAATGAAAAAGCAATAAGATAAAATTCATCATCGTATTATAGATTTAAACCGCTCTTATAACCTCTGTTAAGCACGAGTCGCCGGCGAACTTTCGTAATTTCAACTATATATGCTTTATTATAGTTAAGTAGAAATGCAAACAACAATAATACAAAAAAATGCAAAAAAATAAAAGAAAGTTTCTTTGTTCAAGTACATAATTCCAAAAACAATAGAACTAAAAAACATCTAATATAAAAACAACTACCGACATCTATGTTAAAGCTCTTGAACTAAGTTAAAATAGCAACCCCTCACATCTAAAAGCTTACTGTAGTAGCACCGAAACCCTCCAGCGGAGACGCCCGGAACTGTGACGCTACCGAATCGACGTCTAATTTTAGTTTTGCTATTTAACGATAGATGGTGCGCGTTGTAAAATAAATATTTTTATTTTACTACATAATTATCATGTGTTATGACATGTTAAATATTGTCAATAATTGTTGTTGTTGATATAATACGTAAACATAGGATATTTTGTACTTTAGACATAGATTTTAATCTCTGAGTTATAAGTAATTGGTATAAGGTTATGTTACCGCTTCTTTATTTATCGATCGGCCTACTTTAGTCAAATTTGAGATGCCATAGAAATTGTACTAATAGTTTTTAACAGAATTCAATACCTAATTTTAAAAAATAACTAGTGAAAAGAATTGTTTAAATCATAAATTCATAGAATAGCTGAGGAGAAATCTAAATATTTTACGAATTTTTGTGTTCAGATTGAAACAAATAAAACAAAAATTACACCAAATGAAACTAACCCTAATAAGTAGAGGTTTAGTGGACGAAATTCAAATTACTAATACTTTTACTTTCTTTTTTTTAAATATTTATTTTAGTACATCAACTTTCGATAGTTATTAGTACTTAAACTAAAATTTATAATTAAAAGCATTTGTAATGTATGTTATTTTCAAAATATAGATACGAGTATGGGCATTTAAAATACACAAAATAAATTAGTTTCATTGATAAATACAATACGGTGGTTACTGTTAGTGGGCTATTACATTGTTCACGTATTGGTTGTGGTTTTACCTTTTTAATGATCTTTTGATTTATATTTTTATTAATTATCTAGTTAATTATTTGGGTGCAACAGTTTGATTTTATTTTATATAAAACCGCATAGTTTGACAACTTTTTAACAGATTTTGTGACGCATGCGTTTTACTCTAAACCACATCTAAAGTTGATTCACTTTAGCAAATGCATATAATAATATTATCAATACCCGATAAATACAGTTACGTGTGTTAAAGGTTTATTTAACATAAAAAAGTTTACCTGCTAATATAACATGTTTAAATAAGAAAAGATCTTTCTCATTTATTTAATATCTATTATTTCAGAATTATGTTAAAGTTCGGCAAATAATAAACGGCTTTATCTATTCTGCAAAATATCAGTAGATGTTGCACTATTATTTGACAATGCATTATAGTGTAAGGTAACTCAGTAACTCAGTAACTCAGCTATTGTTTGAGAATCGAACCCGAAGATACAGTTGCATGATATCAATTATAAATGCTCTGTACCTGCTGTGAGATTTCTAAGATACTTTTTCAATGCTGTTAAAGTATCTAAATCCTTTAACTATTGTATGCATAGATACATTATAATACTAACTACTTTTACACGTACAAATAAGTTACAATATAAATTAATTTAGATATATATTAAACAAGAAAGCTTAAAATTAATTAATTAATATAACAGCACGAAAATAAAATCGCTTTTAGTCACATAGAAACCGCAATAGACTTTAATATTCTCGTATCAGACATAAAAAGCTCGTGGCGCTACCAGAAGTAGAACATCACCATCCTCATGCCACTGACGAACTCCTGGAGGTTCTAGCATCAACCAGCGTTAGGTTTGTAGGGTAGGGAGAAGGTAATCCTGCCGGTAAGCTAACCCGTAAGACACTAAGATGCTCAGCTGCTCAGCTGCTCTGCTGTTGGTACTGGTGCTCTGCGATACTGAATCCTGTGAGCCAACCAATTTACGCGAAGCCATGGTTTTGTGGTCTTGTACGAGTATAAGCTTTGTTCAAAATTATTCTTCTAAGATCAAGTTTTATGACACTTTTATAGGTTATATAAATTTACTAAAAGTTTATTTTTCAAATAGTCCATTGTTTCTTTTTATTAAACAGATATGTGAGTTTTTAGATTTATTTTCACATTTGCCGCCGTTCTGACAACACATATTTAAACAAAGTATTAGACTGCATTTACATTAGCCGCCTTACAAATAAACCTGTTATAAAATTTATACCAGGTATAAAGCTCGTCCCGGCAGGATTATTATCAGTTTATACTTGATATAAATTTTATAACAAGTTTATTTTTAAGGCGGTAGTAGTTTTGCACGCCGGCGTTGATCGTAAATTGTTTGAAGAGAAATTGCGGCCAAATTGCTGGGAGGCTTAGACCTGCATTTTTGTACAATTATTTAAAGAACGCTTTTAAGAAGAGAATAAAAAAAGTAGTTGTAAAAATTTATGTATAAAATATTAATTTATAATTAATTATTGATTATTATTTTTGTACATAAATTGCTTAAAATAAATATTTAAAATTATTTTATGTTGAAAGATTCATGTCTCTGATAAAACCGGTGTCACAAAATAGTGCAGAACTTATTTGATGCAGGACCAAGCAAGTCTAACTATCCTTATAAAAATTCGTTGCTGCTATTATATGTTAATTTGTTTTACGACCGGCTTCGGTTATCCGGAGTGCAATATTGCTAATGTAAATGCAGGTTTAGACTTGAAAGAGGTTTTTAAACCGCTTCTAACCTTTTAACCAATTGTTTATAAATTTTGCGTAATTTAATCAGACTCATTTACCATAAAAATAATTAAAATATATTTAGCAGTTTCTTAGATATCGCATTTTGAATGCTCATTAAAAAAGGGAAGGGGAAACATTTAAGATAACTCAACATCTAAATAGTATTTACTTATTAAACTATTTCACTGATATAATCGTAAGACTTAGATTGGGAAACAAAAAGAAAGGCAGTAGATACTGCGAAAATAGAGAGGAAAGGATACACAGAGTGTGCGGGAGAGAGATAGAAGCGCTGTAGCATATTAAATATTCATGTGAGAAAAAAGTAAAAAGTGAAAAGAAGATTGTACAGCTATTAAAGTGAGGCAATGGGAAGCGGTGGATGGCGAAGATAGAGAGGAGGAGCGAAGAAAGAAAAGGAAGGGCAGAGTAGACACAGGATGGAGAGTAGAAGGAAGAGAGAAGTAGCCGATAGTGTGCAAATGCATGATACATCATTGATACAGTTGATGTGAAAGATCAAAAATTTATATTTTATATCTTAATAAATAATTTATTGATTTTAGGCGGAAGAATGTAGTGCTTAATGGTAAAAACATTAAAAATAATAATAAAAACAAACTATTTCACTGCACCACATTTCACACTTCTATCAGAAAGTAATATCTGGCAATACTATTGTTAATTTAACGTTAACATTTATTGTTAAGACAGTTGGTAACACTGTTGCCAGTTTTATTTTCAGAAGAGTACAATTTTGAACAACGCTTTACAGGAATTAACGTCCCTGGAAGTAACCGGAGGCTTTTATTTAGTGGCGCATGCTATTAATCCGGCTTTATAAAAACAAAGCACAAAACCAAGAAGAAGAAGAAGAAGAACTCGACGACCTGGCGATTGTGAACAAGGAAGTTTACGTGAAATATGTAAGATACATTTATTTTTAAAAGTGATAGCTATAAATTATTGTATCACGTGAGCCTAATCCTCTAGACTCGAGATGAGAGAGAGTCGTTATCTGTTTGGTCCACTGCAGCAAGAACAGAAGATGACTTACGATAGATGACGTGGCGGACAGTGGATCATTATTTAAGATGAGATAGATAGATAGATATCAATAAATAATATGATTTGTAAAGGAGTCACAAATTTACGCACATTGGAGATACAACCGTTTTAAGATAGTTGCCTTGCTATAATCCTTATCCTCAAAAATCGACCCTCATCCTCGAAAGTCGATCTGTCGTTTTGCACTCGAGATAAATTAATCAAAGATCTAATTATTTACAATGAAAACAATGAGAGTGAATGAGAGACAAATACATTTTACATCGCACTTATTTATACTTTTTATAAAGCACTTATTATTTACTTTTAATAGAGAAATAAACACTAGAAATTTAATTATTTTGAGAATGTATAAAAGAAACAATATAAATGAGTTTTTAGTTATTTAATAAGACAATTTAAAGTTGGATATTTTATTACAAATGATTGTGCCTCATCAATTGAACGGTATATTGCACATAGATAGTATTTGTTATACGGTATGTATGTATAACAGTTCAGATTTTACAGATTTCGACAAAATTTTGGGCTTAAATATAAGCACGCACTGATAGTTGGTACCTTAGAAAAAAATTAATTTTAACAGTCTGTAACCCAGGTAGAAAATTGGCCTGCAATGCAAGTTTTATACATCTGCTAGTTTGCCACAGCTAGCTAATTCCAAGGCTCATTTTCTACTTGAGTAAAGGAATCTGTATTACAACATAATCCCAAGGAAACCCAATGAATTTGGAATCCATTCCATTTCAAAGAGGAACTACATGAAATATTTGAGTTATGCTAGCTTTCACTAAAAATCTTTTTCATGTTTGAATTACTTATTCACAGTCTTTCAATGCTCAATACAATTCCTTTCTTATCACTATTCGTTTTCTAAAACATTTTAAAAATGCAGACAAAATCAAAACAGAAAAGTTTTAAATTTAAAATAAAGCAATTACTATATGATGAAAGGGTAACCTTTTCGGGTCCATTGAAAGCGTTAGTAAAGTAGTTCCTTTGAGCTTTGAGCTTTTTTTAAAAAAGCTCATTTTGTTCGCTTAGTATCTGAACTAACACTCCATCTTTTTGTTGTCAGCACCAATCTTTATTTTTTCTCGTTTTCTTTTTTGTTTCCGTTGTAGATTCAAAGGTTCAGATTTCAGTACTGACCATTTGTTCCACTTTACTTTGGAATGTACAAGTATTCCGGCAAAGCATCGTGAACTTATTTAAATAATAGAAACTTCAATATTACGTATACTTTTAGATCAAAGAAATTGTGGAACATTGTACGTTCATGTCTAATAAATATTACTCCAATTATTAGTTGGTATTTTGTAAAACATTTTTTTATCTACTGCATTTTTTGTGCATGTAGTTTCTCAACGTATTTAGTTCACTTGGTGCACGTTCGCAGTTTTCTCAGTGGTTGTTTGATTGCTAATAATACCACCCATTTATATTTTAATTTTTAATATCTAAGTCTGCTTTTACACTACCCTGTTTCAAGTCTGAAAACAAGCGCCGGTAGTAAATCAGGTGATTTGTACATGCGCAATTATTTTTCACTTACAGTTATGTTACAATCTGTTACAATTTTATGAAAATAAGTACCTGTGCTAACTATGGCAATATGAAATTCACCTATACAACAAATAGTCGTTCAATGACGGCTGTTTTTGTGCATGACAATTAAATATTCAAACATTGTGATAATTTCAACAGATTATGTCCATCATTATGACAAGAATTTTTGAAATGACAGCCGGATTCATTATGTGAGACTGTTCTATATTTACGTAAGTTTTTATTAGAGACTAGCTGTTCCGGCCACGCGTTGCTGTGACTAACGTTTTTGTCATATTACATTACATAGCGCCATCTATTGAATATTTACTCAATCTTGTCAACAGATTTCGATTTACTCAACAGAATATTTACTCAATCTAGTCAACAGATGTCGCCATCATCGTCGCCCGATGTCATATGTCATATACAGATAATTAATAGACAAATAATTAGCAATAAGATAAATAAATTGAGATGTAAGCTATCCTATCTTTCAAGTTGGGTCAATCTGCACACGGTGTACAAATTTTATTAAAATCGTTTAAGTTGTTTAGGAGTCCATAGCGGACAACACAGTGACACGTAATTTATATATATTAAGATAAGATAATCTACATAAAAACAAAAAAGTGTTATAATTGTGTAACTAAATACTATCCTAAAACAAATAAAGTACCTACCATATAGAAAACAACTACAAAATAAAACTGTGTTTAAAAAATAATATTACGATGATAATTATATCGCATAAACAAATTAGCGCTTCATTCAACCGTTCAGTAGGGAGCCGACCGCGCGAGTGACCCGCGCGGCATGGTATCTCGTTGAGCTACACCCCCCTCCCGGCTTGCCCGCAAGCACCGACTCTCTCCCACCGCGCCGGCCAGCGCAGAGAGCGAGTTAATTTTGTTTGGGAGTTATTTATCATTGTAATCTTTAAAGTTTTTTGTTGTAATACCATAAAAACGGTTTTTGTGAGTTAATCTTAAAAGATAGACATATACTATCGCGGACTGTTTTTTAGATCATTAAAAGAGCTATTATTCTTTAATACATATTTTTTGTGTATCTTGAACCGTTTTCACGGCGCACGCAACGGAAGGCTTCAAAGATGAAATAATTTCTCCCGTTTTTTACACATTTACCACTATATCTTTGCTTCTATTGGTCGAAGCGTGATGTTATATAGCCTATAGCCTTCCTCGATAACTGGACTATCCAACACAAAAAGAATTATTCAATTCGAACCAGTAGTTTCGGAGATTAGCGCGTTCAAACAAACAAACTCTGTCCCTTTATAATATTATAGATATGAATGTTTTATCGTACTAGTAGGCTATATTTAGAAAGAGCGGATTCAATTTTGAGAATTCAATTTTTAAGTAACACCTTTAATTTATAATAATTTTATTATATGAATTTTTAATAAATTCATTAATAAAACAAATATAAACAGTTATTGGGCATTGACGCCACAAAAGATAGAGATAGTAAGGTATGTATTAGAATTATGGATTGGTTTTATAAATATTTAATATATTATTTCATAGGCATTAACAGGTACCTGTTCAGGTTTGAAAATAAGCACATGTATCTCCAGACTTACAATAAATATCAGGTTTTAAACAAACAATATAAATTTAATGAATAGTAATAAATAAAACAAAATTTAATGAAAATGTTTAATGGAATGTTATCTGAATGCTTAATGAAATGACTGCACTCGTAAATTTACGTTTTAATAAACAGTATATCTTACAAAAGTAAAACTATGCATTTAATTAAATAACAAATCGTCTAGCAAAGGACTATCCTATCCTATTACTCCAAACAAACATTTTTACACATCCTTTTACAGATTCCTAACCCGTTACAGGTCTCAGGGGTCGTGAATCGAGGGGGTTAGAAACGAGGAGCGGGGTCAAGGGTTTCAGATGTTGAATGCATCAAAGTATTTTCATAGCACAAGTGTATTTACTTTGAAAATACCTTCTATATAAATATTTCATCAACTACCTGAAATCCAATATGATTATAAAATATCTAGAATCTCTTTCTCCTTCTTTCTCACTCACTCACTATTCCATTTTCTTCACGTTATCCCTAAAACCCTTTATAAATCTTTGATATCCAAATCAAAAGCTTGTCAAATATTCCATGGACCTGGATGCTTTCAACAGGGGCGGCTTTTTGAATTTAGTCAGTGTTTTAGAATTTGTTTGCTATTTGAAATATATTCTATACTCAAAGAGATGGAATTCCAGGGGCTCACGAGAAAATTAATAATTAAAATGTGGTTTAAAACATGTGGTTGAAGCACACAACGATTACACTTGCTAGCTTAGCATAACCTAATTTCTAGATTCATTTTCTATATATTATATAAAAATTGTCTTACAGTGCAAGGGTTACTCTTACTGGTTTACTATAGGGGTTACATTTTCTATCTTGGAAGTTATATTAAAAAATTAATTGTTTTATAAAGTGAGATGGTTATTGTCGCAATCTAATTAGAAACTGTATTTGTATGTGTTTGACTATCTATGTATATTAATAGTCTCTTTAATTATATTTCTTCAGCCTTAATTAGATGAATGTTATGAATATGTGTTTTTTAATAAAAGAAATTTAATTTTAGTATATTTTTATTTTGTGTTTAGTTTCATTTAGAATATAAAATTTTGAATTATGATTCAGAATAACAAAAATATATCGTCGAATTTAGAATTGAGTTGTATTGTTTAAACATCGAAAAAGAGTTTCTAGTACAAAGTTTACCCTTATATATCCATGAAATGAAATTAAACACAAAGAAACATTAGGTACATACATTTTAGTTTTGATTATATAACATGAATAACCAATCCAATGACAATACACCGGAAGAATATTATATTTTAGGCAGTTTTCATTCTTATTTGAATCCGGTACTGGTTTAAATAAACGCTAGCCTGTATGTAAAACACGAAAACTTTTTTTTCTTTTTTCTCATAGAAAAGGAATAGTAGAACGTCTACGCAGATGTGTTTCAAAGTAGATGTACAAATAGAATAAGAACGCTTCTTAGAATCGTACAAACGCCCCTGGGTCTTCTTCAGGTTTGCGTCTGCAGAAACAGGAAGGAGATGACTTTGATCAAACATTGACATTGGCTGGCCATAAAAACAGTGACGTCTATCGACATCTCTTCAGTATATAGGAGCCTGTATTACCGACTATATATATTTATTTGTTTTGTAAACGTGAACATTAAAGCATTAAAGAATTTTCAATTAGTAGCCAGTGATAATTTGGCTATAATTAATTAATATTAACTTTATTTATTTTTGGGTCATTTTCGTCAAGTACTTTTACACCTTGTTAATCAGATCTGTGTGTTTAAATCTCAATCAGATCATCTGTAGTGGCATCCAGTAATTTTCGTTTGATCTTATATATTTCTTAGTTGACAGTACAGTACAAATGTCAGTTATTTGACGACGGTCATTGTAAAACTTTGATGGGAAAATATAACCCAGTAGTTCAAATCGTCGTAAAATATGAAGAAAAATAAATAGCAGAGACAGAAAACAGAAATAACAGATATAAAAAATTTTATATGAAAAGTTTATGTTTATATGTTAAATAAACCTTTTTCACTAAACACAAAATATTTATGTTACTTTACATTCGTGTAATATTTTATTTATTATATATATATTTATTAGTCTAAAAGGTTGTTATTTTATTATATTATAACCACCCTAAAAGCCTCTATTCCTTAAAAAATATATTTAATGATTTCCTAATCATTGAAAAGGTGTTCTTAAGAAGTTTTGTAAGTATGGTAATACAGAAAATGGTAGATTTACTCTTCACAAAAAAAAGGTAGTAAAATAAGCCACAATTTTTTTATTATTAGGTAAAATTCTCTTCGTAAAAAGTAACTTTTAAAATGTTAGATAAATCTTAAATTCACCTAACTACACATAAAGAGCACTAATGCTTGACGTTAGACTACTGTGTCTTTGGGTTCGATTCATAAATCAAAGTAATATTTTCTGGGTGTGGTTATAAAAAGAAATGGGTATAATTAAAGAATATAATAAAAAGTTATGCACTGGAAGACCTAATTAACAGTAAACAATTGGAAGACATATGGAAAATAGTGCACAATAATAAAGTGCAGTTTTCCTTTATTAGAAAAAATGGAAAAAAGACAACGCAGTGGAGGCTATTCTTTTTTTATGATGTATTCATGGCCAGTGCCGGCAGTGGTGTCGATTTCTATGTCAGATCGTAGAGCAGTTATTGTTGAAATAAAAAGTAAAATTAACCCATATAAGGAAAAATAAAAATGAGATACAAGGAAAAAGAATTTTGGAAGATGAATAGTGTAGTTATTGACGAAATTACAGTTATTGTAAGATGAAATTTAAAGTGAGACTATAATGTAGCGTACTTATTAAAGAAATATAAATTACGTAAAACAAAATTTTCATTGTTTAACTGCTAATAATTATTAAAAGTTGACGCAATCAAATAAAATATTAAAGAAAGAGAAGTACCAAAATATATTCGTAACAATGCTTGTCGTCTTAATATTTTTTCTTCGTTTTCCACGGCCTCCATCTGACACGTGGCCATTCCCTTGACGTAGGTAAGACATTTAATAACCACCTGGGACTCGAAACGTGCAGACAACTCCATCTACCCCCATCACTACACCCTCTCGAAATAAAAATAAAGATTTTACCTTAAACAATACTATTATGTAAATTTCTCCAATTTTTTATACATAGAAAAATAACGGTGTTTTGTTATTTTAACAGTGTAATAAAGATATAAGAGACAAGTTCTCTGTACCATGCTTTGCTTTAGATATCGACCGCATGCGATGTCTGAAACTATTGCATTTACTACTTAAGTTGTTGAGCTCAAAGTCCTAATGCAATTATAACTAAGAATTCCTCAGTGGACGTACTTTATGTGTCCCTACAAGCGCTGGTGTACCACTGTCCCGGTACCACACCAATGTCCCTCTACCAGTACTCATTGTCAAAACTCCATACAAGTGAATGAAGAACGACAGGATTCGCTTACGAGTAGGAGTTGTTTCCTTCACTAATACCACTGCAGTTAACAATGTATTGTATCACAAATTATTTTATTGAACCGCTGAGGTATTATAGACTACGAGGAATTTAGTACACTCATTCTAGCTGGCCTAGATTTCAAACGACTACATGTATACACACGTTATTTGGAAATCATTGGGTCAGAGTCGTCAATTGCGGGTGGTGTACCCGAGCACATCGCTAAATGGACGTTAAACATACGCACTAGTGTGAAAATTCTTATCAAAGCAATAGACAATTCGAAAAACTCATCTTCAGACTACGAACAGAACATTCGAGGTTGACGTATCAATATTTAATGAGTAAAACAACAGCTCCGCAGTGCAGCAACTGTCAGACGCAAATAACAGTTCATCATCTACTAGTAACCTTCCCACAATATCAAACGCAACGAACAAAACACAACATCAGTGGTGAACTAAAGGACATACTTTCAGACAATCTAGAAGAAATTAAAAAAGTGCTGGAGTAGCTAGAAAAATAGGAAGGTTAAGAATTAAGAGTGTTCGCTAGATTCATTCTAGGGAATGAGGAAAGAGGAAACAGATATTAAGGAAACGAAGAAGAGAAAGTATGCAGGATGTTTTATAAAAAAGAGGAAAAATTGGAGTACGTAGAAATAGAGAAAAATTAGTGTCAGGAAAACAGTGGAGTACCTAGAGAAGATATTGGAAGGAAAGAAGGAAGGAAGAGTGTGGATGGAGGAAGTGAGGAGGAACAGGAGAATCGAGAGAAAATTAATGGAAAATTAGATTGTGCAAAGCCGTAAGGCAAAACAAATATAAGAAAATACATACACACATACATTGCGACATTACAGATGGTGCACGACCACTGTGGACTCATTGGTCTTACTTGAATCACTTAATTTTCTGTGTTTAATAAACTAGTTATTTGTTACTTAAAAAGACTTTGATGAACTTTTACTCCTGCAATATCGAAAATAACGGTAACGATCTACTAGAACTCTTCTATAATAATGTCCCATAAGTAAATAAAGCTTGCAAAGCCCTAGTATAGAGTAAAAAATGCATTGTTTTATGTATAATAACAGATGTTACAATTTAAACAGAATGATATTAGAAATTGCAGTGTATCAAAGCATCAGATTATGCAAAAAGAAACAGATTTAAAATCTTAACATGAGACAAGGTTTTTAATATTAAATAAAGAGGAAAAAAACCAAGCAAATAGTTTAAAAATCCTTAAAGCATCTCAAGTATTGCTTTTATACTTTGTATGATAAGGAAAGACTCAGCAAAGGTCCCATGTAACTGCAGCCGCAGGCTCCAATAAGAAGAATTAGTCAAAACAAAGAAATAACAAGGATCAGCATCTTATCCTTATCCTAGAGCCAGGACGAGACATGAATATCGAAATACCAACGTATATAACATAAGTATAACATAGTGCATAGCTACAATATAAAGATAAAGGTAACACTGAAATCGTTGCAGCTACAAGAAAGAAAACACTGTGCCAAAGTAAACATGCTAGTACATATATATTGTGTGTAATGTTAAGGCGGTAATACAAAAGTCAATGTTACAATGGAAAATTATAGAGTAATAACATTAATAATACCTTCCTAAATGACCATTATTAAATCAGTATATTACACGATTCATTAAATCTTCATATTGGGAAGGATGGTTCAAACATCTTATACGGTTTTGACAATTAATAATGGTGATGTTAGAATAATAATAGAAACGTGTACAAAACGTGTAAAACTAATACAAATATAAAAGTTTGTATAAAATAATTACAATCTGGATGTTGACATTGAATGGAGATGATTGTAAGTACACTTAGATGTACATTTCTTACACTTATTAGGTACATAAAACATTGAATCACATAAATGCACATGCACTCTGCTGCTTTAAAATCGTTCGCACGGCAAAATCTGCTGTTTGATAGAAATTTCCGAGTTTTCGAGTTGTGAACTCGACGACAGTCTGAATGTAAATAACGTTAATGATGTTAATTCCAAGATGACCAAGAATGATAAGAGGCGTATTTTATGAATGAAAGAGGTAGCTTCATAGCACGTGATCATGTATACTACTGGAATCGTTACAAAATAATTACAAGCGTCATCTCTTTTACAAAACGGTTTAACTTCCTTCTTTCGGGTAAAATGATTCTGAGAATACCTTTTTAAGGATAATAAAGACTGTAAAGAGCTGATTTCAAGCAAAATATAAACTGTTTTAGATTGAATATTACTAGATTGTTGATGCATTTAAAGTAATATTCATTTTTTGTGTTTAGCGTATTACTAGATAGTTGAACAACCAATATTATGTTATATACTAGTACAAGTTCTGGTTGGTATTCAGTTTACTAGTTCATAACACCACCACCAGGTATAACAACAAAGATTTTATTTCTCCCTGAAGCAACATTCCATTTCCTGTTTTAGTAGCCACTTCCGCATCTAGCTGTGAGTAAGGTCTGTGGTAACTTCCGATATATTTAGAGTTATACATATTTATATGGGTTGGAAAAGTGATATTGCTACATATATACTGCTATCATATATTATAATACATATATAAAACGATCTGTGTAAAATATTGTTGGTATATATATATATATATATATATATATATAAGTCTATATAATAACGATGATCTCCTAGAGAAATAGAATTGAGAACCAGATGCTGAGTTTTTAATATAGATGTTTTTGCTGATTCAGCTATTTTAAACAAAACGTCGTTATTTTTGATGCTGCCATGCTATATCTGTTGCTATAGGATTCTGTGCAACAAACGTAAATACAATTTTTAGCCTTCATGCACGTTACTCCGTACTCCGCCTCCTTTCACGTCGGATAACACAAAACCCTTAACGATGTAGACGGTAAACTCTAATATATTCTATAAATTTGAACAAACGACTGGATCCGGTTTGAGAAAAAAAATAGATTATTATCTGTCCTTGTTCTTCTTATATATAACACAGAATTCAATTACAAAGCTTTCACAACTTAAAAGCTCGGGTTACTATTGCGACAAACGTAACACCATCCAGCTGGCCATCATGATGGGTGGCACGGAGGCAAAGTGTTCAGAGACTACGAGTACGATGACTTAAACGTTAAAACTCTGTATTGTCCAACTTGGAAACCAACAGGACATTCATAATGGGTTGCCTAAGGGAATGACTGGATTGAGAGGGTAGCGGGACGGGTAAGGGCGAGAAGATAGGGAACACTCTACATTTAATTAGTACACGGTTGATGTGCATCATGAGGTTATGTTCAACACTGTTTATTAGGACAGGGACTTAAATAAATCTACGTTTCAGTCAGGAATTCATTCGAAATTAATTGACGTTGACACGGATCAAACTCGTTGTTGTATTTGGTTTCCAAAGACTTTGAAAAAGTTTAAGTGTTCTTATGAATCAATGGATCATCTCATCTTCTTTAATATTTATGAATACACCACTATTGGTAAAGCAAAATCCCCTTTTACTTGTAATGTATTTTTTGTATTTTTTAGTTTAAAAGATAAATTGTATTATTTTGATTATTTGTTTATTTCTTTTATGCCATTATTATATTTTTTGTTATTTAATGTAATTTCGATTTGCTCCTTTGGTTTTAACTCACTCTATTAACAGCTCTCAAGCCACCAACAAGGGCAAATTGAATTAATTATATTGTATTATTATATGTATTCAATTGTGCGTGTATTATAAAAGTATTAAAAAATAAAACCAAGTACTTTTTACTAAAATCCTAATCTACCAAGTTCAGCGAAGGTATTTTTTATCAAATTAAACTTCTACAACAAAACAACTATAATAATTTCACATTACATAATTTGTTCGCCTCATAATGCGGTCTTGATCTCTAACTCACACTTTTTCATACAAACCAGTTCCCCATTCACAAAGACTCCGTAACCTGATATCTGTTTATAGGAAGGTGTCTGCAATCAGTTCATAGATTGAATTTGTTAATTGATCCGTTTCCACGTAGTACGCATTACTTACAGACACTGGACAAACTAGCCAGAAGGTGTGTTAGAACCACCAAGGAAACAACAACAAAGTATTGAATTAATTAGAGCATTATCATATATTAAAATACAAAGAATGATACAATAACTGTTGGTTCGTATATCAGCCCCAAGTGTTATGCAGTGTAACATCGTATCAATATCAAAATAAAATGGACGACATGAACAAAGTAAATTTCATATTATAAAACCATGTCCTTGTTGTGAAATATTCTTGAAACTTTGTCGTTTTATTTAATACCATACATAAAAGAAGGGGTGTTTTCGTTTGTTAATAACGTAAAACACATGTTCTGTGCATTTAGGGGTGAGATTATTAGTGTAAAGGTTATAGGTAGTATGCATTATGGCGTAAACCAGTTACCAGTTACCACAGAACCGCACAAGGGGGTTTAATGTACACGTACTCGTATACGTATTCGTATGTATGGTTATTAATTATTTATAACGTAAAAGCAAAGTTTCGATTACTTAAAAGTTGTTCTGCTTTGTTAAACTTCAAAAGATTTTATATAAAATACGCACCGCTATAGATTCATATTTTTTATAAATTCATTATTACACTGTTATAATTTTATATTAATTTTTACATTTTTCGATGATGGTAAAATCGTAAGCCTATTAGGTAAATGCTCATTTTCAAAATGCACCATAGGAATTTTCTTTTGTAGTCTTGCAATAAATATACCGGCTCTGGGATTCGAACACCTGTCAACATCATTCCGCTAAACAGAGTTACGTGTATTAAACGTTTATCTAACACTATCTAACGCTTCAATGTGGCTTAGTTTGATATGAGATGAATAGGAAAGTAAATAAAAGACACACACATACAAACACAGATGAAAACACAGACAACGAGCTGAAAGAAACAAAATAAGTGAATTCGATTTTCGAAAACACGCGCATATTTGAATAGAAAGATGTGTCAAAATTTCAAATTAATCGACAGACTACTTTCCGAATTTTGCAAGCAAGAACATACGCAGGCTAAATATTTATATATAAAGATAACAAAAGATAACTGTTATATTCACGATTTTACCTTATATACAACGTTTTTGGCCCTATTTTAATAATACATTTGACATTTATACAAGTTAAGCCTCATTCCCACTCACTGTTTTGATATTTAATTTACGTTTTCATTTAATATTTTAATCTAGATTTCAGGTTTTCAGAATAGACATTCCTAGTCAAATTCGTGTTTTAATTTGAGTTTAGTTAATTTAGTTGGTGCGCATGCGTCTTTAGTAATATACATTTTGACAGTTCGACAGTTGGACCAAATTGAATGTGAAGTAATTAAAATTGCTATTTTTAACACAATTAGTAATAAAAATTGTTTTTATTTCTTTATTGTTGACAAACTGACATTAAACTTCTTTTAAAAGTAAATCCTACGGCATTTTGACAGATTGTCACATTTTGGAGGTTATAATTTAATATAGTTTTTCTTAATTTAATATTTTTAATTTAAAACATTGGACCTTGTAAGGTTCTAAAAAAAAGTAAGAAACTTAAAAAATAAATTAAATAAATGGTACTGTGAATGACTACGCGTATTGCCATATGCTAAACAATTTAAATTAAATACAAAATTAAATTAAACCAATGATACTTTACACTTGACATTTGAAAAATAAGATTTGAACTATAAAATCATAAGAAGTCATTTTCATAGGATAAAGGTTTTTAAAATAGCTATTACATAAGACCCTATTATATTAAATTTTAGTCTAGTTGCGTTTTAGTCTACCTGGATCGCTTCAAACTACCTCACTTTATTCACATGACGTATAAGATCACGCTGGCGATTTCTAACCTAACGTTTACTAAGCGTGTTAATGGCTACTTACAAAATATACTTTTCTAGTATAAATGTGTATAGAAATTCGTTTAAATGAAACTCTTACAAAATAACTTTTTAACATTTATTCTATGTTTCTGCCATTTTGGAAGGGATATTGATTACAGCTCTTCATAGCGGCCATCCTCTTTAAGTGCGTCACTTTTTGGTTCGGTAAACTAATGGATTCGGTAAACTAATATCTACGTAAACAGTAAATTGCAAAACACACAGCGGTCACTAAAACACAACAGAATATGCTGAAAGGTCATGAAACTAGTAATAAACGTCCAAAAAGGAAGCCCTAATAATCTACAGTCAAGAATATTGGATGCAATGTTTTGCTCGTTAGAAGTTTTGACACCTTGCTCATGTACCTATAAATGGTTTACCTAGGGTTTCCACTTTCCGCACACGTGACGTGACGTGACGTCCAATGTATAGAAAAAGAACCTTTCAATCAACTAAACGACTCCCTACCACTACCATGTACAACAAAACTGTTACACTCTATTGAAGACGTGTATCGATCATCACGTTTAAATTGTAGTTCTAAATTTTATCTAATATAGTTTAGTTAATAATTAATATTTGAAAATTTGTTTAAAATAAATATCTTAATACTGCATTTACATGTTTTGTCACAAACGAAAAACCGTTTTGCAACGCCGAAAAACCGACTCCTGCATTTTTGTACTATTATTTGAAGTACATTTTTAAGAAGAGAATCAATTCAATCATTCAATCATTCAATTTTTAAATTAATAATTATTAAATATATAATGTTGATTATAATAATAAATTATGTACACAAATTGTCTAAAAAAAATATTTAAAAACCATATATAATGAAAAACTCATGTCTTTGGTAGAAAGATATATGGCTGTCATTTCAAAAATTCGCAAAAAGAACTGCTAATGTATTGATTGATGTAATGATGATTATTAGATTAGTAATGTAGTATTATATGATTTGTAGAATATTTTTTAGATAAATTTATTTTAGTTTAATATGATAATTATTTTAATATTATAATGTTCAGTTCTAAAATTATTTGCCTCAACGACAAATCTACAACATTCTAAGAGATTAATAGCAAATATTTGAAGACAGCAAAACTTTGAAAAGTCTAATCGATTTCATCAAACGACATGATTTAATATTCTTATTTTATATGTATTTAAACACGTAAATTGTCAGTGTATGTAGTGCTTTTATTACTAATAACCACAGTCGCCGGGTGGCTGTTACAGGGTAGTATTCTTTCTTTAACATAAAATACATATATAGAGAATAAGAAATAAAATTCTTATTATTAAAGTCACTGTTTGAATAAAAACTTAACGTTTTTTAAATTAGTTTAAAACCTTGTTAATGAATTGTCATTGCTCTCTTCTATCCTTTTCTACCCAAAACAAATCACTTATTCTTGTTTGACATGATACTGTTGTTTTTCAGAAAGTAATTTCAAATTTCCCAGACTTGTAATTTTTGTTTAATAAATTTCAATAACTTTGTATGAGACTAATCGAATGTTATTGGTTGATTTAGACACGACTTCTTTCCTTAAAACGTGGTTCAATGAAAGCTCTGACGTTTTTTAATTTACCACAGCACAGGATTTACTTTTCGCAACGATCCCAGACAAATATTAATCGGCTTATTAGCCATTTCATTTAACGCTGCTATTGTGAGGTTTCTCGTTTCCCGTTTTCCGTTTCCTCTACGATGCGCGATGGTTGTATCAATATTTTCTTCTATTCACTCACATCTCGTGACTATTGTTCATAAGCTGAAATATTCTCATAACTTCATGAAACCTTGTATACAGTGGCATATATAACATTGCACGTACGTTATTATTACATTTTATACAATAGTTTACAAGCCTATACAATGTGTAGTAACTGTATGATGTTACATATCAGAAGTGGGAAATTAAATTGTCACGCTTAGAAGTAACATTGTTCTAGTATTGCCGTGCTTTTAACAACTTTCGTTATAGTTGTCGAGCCCTTTTATAATTTATTGATCAGATAAATGAAATCAGACTTCAAGAGTTTACAGCAATTTCGTGCGCAGTAAAATTACCAAAGAAACAAACCGAACGTATATAGAAGAAGATTCAGAAGGAAAACTGTTAGATTAATCCAGTAAACGTGTTCAAAATAGAAAATCGTATTTCGTTATTACACAAACACTGTCCGATCATAACTTAACAACTCATTCTGCTAGTGGTGCCTGCCCACTGCGGCGGAATGGGGAAGGGGCTTAGGGGTGTGTTGTGTGTTGCGCAGCGTGAGGTTTAAGAGATGTAGAGGGATGAGAGAAGCTGATGAAATGAGTCTGTTATTGTGAGAACACTTTTCACAACCTTTTCTTTTGTCTAATCTCACATTTTGTCAGAACAAATTAGGGGAAACTGTAAGTGATGTGTAATACATATTTCCCAAGGGCGTCCGCCACTGCCCTAAACATTATTTAATCACGTAATGAGTTCTCCTTTTAATAGTTTCACAACTTTTCTTATTTAATGGAAAATAGATTATGAAGTTTTTCTAACGTAATTACTTTTACTTTGTGAGGTGTTAATTTGTGGGCTTGTAATTAATGAGTTTATGTAATTATACGTTAATTGTATTACTACATTTTAATTAATGTAACATTTTTATTAACTTCTTATAGTTATCTGTTAATAATTAAACGATTAAAACGAAGTAATGTGATAGTTTCTTAAAAATATAATGCTACCCATATTTAAAATCGTAATGGTGTATTTTATTTTTACTTAATTGTTGTTGCCGTTCATTTCATTTTTTTACATACATTCTTTTTCCTCTTTATATTCTGTATCTCTGCCATTTATCACCTTCTTCCTTGTCTCTCCTCAGCAGCTATTTCTGTGACCTCCTTAATTTCCCACTACTATTGTCCATTTTCCTCTACTTCCTTCCTTCTTCTCTCTACCTGCGCCATCCACATCTTTCCTTTGTTGCTTGCTCTCATCAGCTCCTCTATATTCTTTTCACTTTTTATTTTGCATTCGGATGTGTCTCTAATATGCTCCAACGTTTCTATTTTTTTATTGCACACAGTGCATAACCTTTCCTTTCTTCTTTCCCAACACCTGTTGCCTTTCTCTTCATTTTCCATTCTTAATCTTGCAATTTTCCTTACATTTCTTGTCTCTTCTCCTCCTCTATATTCTGCTAGCATCTTCTCCCATAATCTCTTGTATCTTACTTTTATACATTATTGTCATGCCACTTTAATTTAAAGCACATGTACTTAAAAACCAATTATGCAACTTTTACTTTTAAATGTATCTACTACATAAATGTAACGTTACTAATAATCTTAAAAGTTTAACCATAAAATTCTTTATGTAGTAATACTATTTCCTACGAAAGCCTAACATAAACAACTTTCATCAATATCAAAAAATATTTAACATTAAGTAATCTTTTGAAGTTTCTTTTTATTTTGATTAGAATTCTCGTGCAGAGATTCCGCTGGTAAATATTTTCAAGATATCAATATTATACTCTCAGTAACAGGTTTCTAAAAAGACACTTTATTACATATTCAGTTCGATCGTTTGGCCCTTGTCACCCTCTACCTTTCTCCATTGCCTTCTCCTCCTTCTTATTCTCTCATTGCCGTTATATCCTTAGTTCAACCGTTCGACATCAGATTGCAGCACGCACGAACGCGACACGCGGATATATCAAGACACGCACTGCTAATGAAATGTGTCCCCATGCCAACGGTCGTCTTCAACGTTAAAGAGACGATGGAAGGGGGAAGGGGAGGTTAGAACCCACCCTCCAACACCCATCTACTCAATAGAGTTTACGAAGTAATAGCAGCAGGTACCAGTAGGAAGGAGATGGGTTGCTGAGCCAGTGGTTTGGGGTGGGGTGGTTGTTTTCTGTAAATTGATTCAGGAGATACGATTTTACGGTCTTTGATAACGCGCTGTCAGGGATAAAGGTACGTTTATTTAAATCATTTGATATATTCGTGTATTTTTTAATTAAGATATTTTAATTAGAGTTTGGTTACGTTGTTAAAAAAGGTTTTTTTTTAATTTTTCTATTTTATCATCTTCAATAGATGGTATTTCTGAAAAAGAATTATTATCTTATGCATAATTAGATATTTTAATTAAAAATTGTATTATAACACGTAAATCTTTTTATACCTTAATTAGTTTGAATGGGGCGTATTAATTAGCAGCTTTAACTTATGCGTTTCAACTTCTTCACTGTACGAAGGCTAGTTCAGACTCCGGCCACACTAAATAATATATTTAAAAGAAATGCTCTTATTATTATTATTCTCAAGATTGACCAGGCTTTCTAGGACCACGATCTTCCTATTCTTCCTCCTTACTTAAATTGGACATTTTTTTTCTTTTCCTATCATTATTTCTGTCTTCTTCTAATTTTTCTACATAAAAGGTTCTAATTCCTTTACAATGTTTTATTCATTTACATAATAACAACTAGTCTAATGGATATTAAGAATCGTTCATTAACATTTCCTTAATTTACACTATTTATATTTTTGTTGATACACTATTTTTATAATTGTCATTGTAGTGCGAAAGGTTTCTTCCTCTTAAGTATTCTAGTTAACGCTTGGTTATTCAACAGTTGGAGTACCTCGTCATTCGGATGACAATGCAGTCTCCCATGATGCATGGAAGCAAATTTCTTTATTGGAGGTCCTATTTTGAATGTGAAAATTTTCTGTTCTTTATTTTGAAAACGTTGTATCATTTCTAAGTTAGTTTTCTTTGAGCATCCCCATAGCTGGAAACCATATTAACAAACTGGTTTGATGATTTTTCTATACAGGAGCAGTTTATTGTGTATGGATAACTCCGATTTCATTTCTTTACATTAAACAAACATTTAACTCATTTTGTGTGATTCTTGTTGCTTCCATTGCTAAGAGCACTAAGAGCTAATGACGTCAATACTTATTCAATTTGTTTTATCGATTAATTTAGGTTACAGAATTCTCTCTACAAAGTTCAAATGGGTAAACATTTCCACATCTTGATTCTGCCAGTCGTTTAACGGATAACTACTGCATGTTGTCGTTTACTTGTTTAGTTGTTCAAAGTTTACAATATGCAGGAGTAGCGAACCGACCAATGGCCGACTCCCGTTCTAACGTTCTAAAGCCCCTGGCGAACTCCAGCACGATACATACTTGCTATGATGTTACAATATTGAGCATCTAATCTCGACATGTAAACACGTAATATGTTCGTGTAAACTATGAATTCTGGACTATGGACTATGAACTACGGACTACGGAGCAGCAAACTGCACACATGCATAAGGGCTGCAACCCTTGTGCATTTGTGTCGGGATGGTTTGCATACGGAGTACATTCGATTAACTAGTCTTAATATATTCAATTTTAGTATTTGGAACCTTTTTTTGATTTCTTTTTTTTTGGTATGCTTTATTATATTATATAATTCTTTTATAATAATAATACACATGTCTTTTGTATTCCTGTCATAAGATAATTTAAGTCAACTTTCATAATATATCGTCTGATGGTATTAAATAATCTTAAATTTGATTCAGAATAAGGAACTAACTCCGGCCGGGTCGGAAAATAGTAAAATGTACGTTAAATATATGTCAAAACCGTTAAAAACCGGGTAGTAACTTAGAGTGGGATACCCCATAAAATAGTAATCATGGGTTTATTAATCAACATTAGGCAACATAAATAATTTCTTCTTGTTTTTCCAAAATTCCATAAGATTCATTCCAATTCCATCGCCGTTCAGTGGCCGTTCCTACCGGTTTCAGTAACATCTGTGAGAAGATAAATACCCCTTTTAAATATACACAAAACCCCTGTTTGCGTCGATTCGATTTGCGTCGTTTTTTAAATTGCATCATTCCTAGATTTAGTAAATTTGAAGTTTCGCTGTTATTATTTCGATTTTGCGTTGTTAGGTACTTTGATTTTAGTAATATTTAAAAAATTTTAATTTTTTTATGAAATATTTAATTCAATCTGGTACGAGAACCAATTAACAAAACACTTGTTAAAATAGGTTATTGCATATACAAGAAAATTAATTCGGTTTGCTTCGTCTTTCTTCAGTCTCCATTTACAACGCAAATCGAGACCCTGGTGTATAGGTATTGCACAACGATACTGTTTTTATTTTGGGTAATTAATAGTAATCAATAAATAATAATCGCAATAATTATTGAATAATCATAAACTGGTTAATTATTAATTATAGTTGAGGGGTAGGACAGAGAAGAGTTGTATTTTCAAAAACTCAGAAGAATTTTTGTTACTCAAATGAATAACAAAAGTGTATATGGTTTAAGACAAATGATAATATAGTATTTAAAGAAGATTGATTTACTAGCTTTGGAATCAAATTTTTAAATTACATCTATTGTCTCCAATTTCTCCTTTTCAATTGACTGAGTTGATAAAAAATATAGACGACTTTGAGACATACTGATCCTAAGATAAGTTAATATAACTTTACTGTTAACTTAACTTGCTGAAACTTGTATTTGTTTTTATATATATATATATATATATATATATATATATATATATATATATATATATATATATATATATATATATATTCCCAAATAACTGGTTTTCCAAATATTGAAATCTCATTTAAAAACTGTAAAAAACTTGCAAACATTTGGATTCCAAACATCTGTTTAAGGTGGTATAACTTAATTTACATATTTCTTTGACAAAAAATGATTTCCTTGTGTTGACATGATCTATGTGGATTGTTAATCCTTCCACTTATAGTGCATTTATTTTAATGAACTGAAAGACGTGTTGTAAGTGTGAAAGTATGTTCTCTTATCTTAACTTAACCTCTTCCAAATGGAATGGAGTAAAAACCCGACCATAACTTTGGAACACATTAAATTGTTTGAATGAGTGTATCTAAAAACCAAAAGACTTTTATCAAATCAGTCGTGGAGCTATGAAATATTTAGTTATGAATTTAGTTTGGCAGTGTCCATCCATCCGCGATGTTTGAACAGCTCCGCGACAAATATTAGCATTGCATATTATGTAAACCGTTGCTGGAGTCGCCTGAGCTTGTGCTTGTACCTGTGTTACATCGATTATTACATATGTGGTTTGGTTTACCTTGTTCAAATATCCTCATGCACGAAATTCGGTTATTGCAACTGGTTGACTGCTATTGCCGGATTAATAAAATAACAGAATCCAATGTAATGCAATTATAGGGAGGGTTATATGCACAAACATTCGTACAAAGCGCAATTAGGGGTGTTTTAACTGTACCACTCTGTAACCCGCTGTACTTTTAAATTATTTTCATTAAAAATAATAAAGTAATGTAAGACCACCTTTAATTTGCTTTTTCATTTTAATTAAAAAGTTTTTCTTTTAATTTGGAGAAATTTGGATTATCCTTTACTTTTCCTTAACACACAGTTAATAAATAATGAAAAATGTAAGCAAAGAAAACAACTTAATAAAAAAATAATTAGTTGTAAATGAAATCAAATACATTTGCCTTACAATGGGGCAAAAAATATTAAATTCTTTAACTAAAAAAGATAAATTAATAGAGATGTATATTTAATAAAAATTGTTTTTTACTTTGATGTCACACCTGACACCAGTGTCGATAAGTTCTTACGGAAAAGAATACAAATCACGATAATCTCCATTCCAGGCTCGCATGCTCTCAGTATGACGTCACTATTGATGCTGTACATATGATGTTAACATTCACAGTTAGAATTATTGAAGTACTCGAACTTCTATCAAATATTCAACGCAATACAAATGTGGAGCTCAACTTTAAAATTGTCTACATTTTTCAAAGTACCTGACAGCTCAACATTTGCTAAAGGAAAATCATTGCCGTGTTACAAAGCAGCTTTTATTATGAGGTGGAAAATGTCGATAAAAACAGAAACTACTCTACCGCAAATCAACAGGGCTGAATTAGGCAATTTGCAAATAATGTCCAAATATATAAGAAGAAGTTATGTTGTAATATTTCTTTTATTTTAAAAACTTGAGCTTTGAAGAGGATCGTCTTATAAGTGATTTTCAATCAAAATCGTGTATTCTGGATGTTATTTTCTCTTTATAAAATATTATTTTGGTGAAATATATTACTTAAAGATAAATTAAGATATCTATAATGTAAAATGTTGATGGGCTATGAATGAAATGATAACAGACACGTCTTGTTTAGCGACTAAATATTCTGATTATATTAAGATTTCAACTTTTTTTTTTCATTTTCTTTTATTTATTTATTCTAATGTACAACATATTAAGTTTATTGTGTAAAAAATTGAAGTCGATTGGAGTAAAACTGTCGGAGATGTAGAGTTTTAAGTCTTCACCTCTCTGGTCTGGTTTCGTGTTACTTTGAAACATTTAAATGCGTTTTTCTCACACATAGTTTTTTCAGAGTCAGTGCCCCCTCCAGCTCAAAATCTACTGAACCGATTATTTTAAAATTTTGCACACTCTTTCTTTACATAAATGCCGAGGTAACGCTGTTGAATTTCTTTTAATTTTAACATATTTTGAAATAACAAAGTTTCTGATTTTTTCATGAGAAATCGGTATTTTGATTTTAAAGTGCTGTAAAAAATTAAAAAATCAATAAACTAAAGAAAACTCGACAGCGTTACTTGCAGAAACTTATCAACTAATGAAATCATTTTAATTTTCCGAGTTCAGAAAATCCAGTTATGAGTTATGAGTGGCACCGCAATATTACTTTTTCTTGTGACGTTTGCGGAGATTCGCTGTCAGTGCCTCATTTCTTGATATTTATTTTTTGAAAATTTCACAAAGTATTTATCAAATGTTATTTTATCATGTAGTAATTATAGAAATAATTATATATATATTAACTGTGTCGTGAAAAAACATTATCGAAAATATGCATTTTTTTATCGTTTTGACCTTGACCATCCCAACATTTAACTTCCTAGTAACAATTGCATTGTGGTAGTATATATTACTATTCCTCATTCGATTTGAATAGTACCCAATTCAAAATAAATGTAGTATATCCACTGCTACACACCTGTCTGTCTCCTCTAATGTTCTCTGAGTAATATTCATTTTGAGGTGATCGTCAATGATACGATCCCTTCAGAACTAAAGATAATTTCAAATATAAATTCAAAGAACTAACAGATAATTTCAAATATTACTATATGAGAAAATTTATTTAACATTAAAAGAATCATAAATTTCACACCTTTCAATAAAATCCACTCCTGTATATTATTGCTAGTCATCACACGTGCTATAATACGGGAAATACAGGGTGATATATAAGTTATAATTTTTCGCATGTCAACCCCCATATCCTTTTCAAAAGTTATATATGTTTGGCAAACATTATAGACACTCCGTAGCATAAGTACTTATATGGGAAGTCAAGAGTTACTAGCTGGTACCTCTTCCTCTCCTTCTTTTTGTTAGTGGTGATGTTATTACTCTCTTACCCTAATATTTATTACGTATTTTATATTCTAAACGCATGACTTGCTGACTTGAGAATTACTCAAAAATATGACTCATTATATATATTTCTGAAAGGGTCAAGATTGTCATTTATCATTGATTTCAAACCTGATATTATTACATACATCATATAACTTTATAACCATGGAAAGGTAAAGGGCTTTGTTAAAAACTTGGCTTTTTATTCAATATTATAAAAGATAGGCAACACTAAGTTAAACTATTACATGCTTTTTGGCTAAAATTCTATTTCCCAAACTTCAGTGTTTATAGTCATATAAATGTATTTATCTTAATAACTATGTCGTAAACTCTAACACTTGAAGATGAAATAAATATGGCTGACAATGAAGTAACTCACCAAATCAACTAATAATAACCAAATATATAAAATACACACAGCAGCAACTTGTGATCTCTTTTGTAGGGATCGTTTTTTTATTTTCGATTGAAATAAATTTTTATAAATGTATATTGGCGTTTATATTTTTTTAAATATCCGAATCTTGATGGAGTTATAGCAATATTAAATTTGAATTTCAGTTTTGCCGCATGGTTTAGATATTCATAATACGTTACAGAAGAAATAAGTAATCGAGATTATTTTTTCTCATCTCCAACCATCATAATATAATATTTCATGGGTTAGACAACCCAATTGTTAGTATAGTAAATGTTGTATCTCCTAAAATATAAGTATTCTTAAAAAAGTAATACAACGTTAGAATGTTCTGGTAGTCAACTTTATAAATATATATTTTAGTTATTAAGTATAGTTTAATCGCATATAAAAAAAAAAATATGTATCTGTTCAAAATTTCAACTACTACAAACTGTAAATAAATGTAGGTTTTAGGCGGTAAAGAATAGAGGTAGTAATTTTTCCGCAACTTTTCTTCGAATGATTTAAGAAAACCGACCCTGGTTTTGCGGCGCAGAAAGTTGCCCGTGTAAATGCAGTATAAAAAACCATTAGATATCAATAACATAAAACAAAATATACTGTAGTTATTATCAATTTCCAAAATCTGTATTTTATAGATAATTCTTCTTATTGAAATCTTTAATCCGACTGCTGTGTCTTCGGGTTCGATCCCCGGACCAGATAGATATTTTCTGAGTTTGGTTATTATGAACTAAATTTGATAGTATTAAAAACAAATGAACTGAGACTGATAGTATTAAAACAAATAAGATAAGAATTTGAACCGTATAAACACTCTGTAGCTATGAAGTTAAAAAATGATCGACAAATTAAAAACATGATCGGCAAGAAGGTTGAATAAGCCAAAGCCTAAATAAAAAAAAAAAAAAAAAAAAGAAATCTTTAATTTTAGAAGCAACATATATTCTGTGGACTGTACAGCATATTCTTATACGGGAATACAGCCTGGTAGTAAAATGTGTGATTTTTTTCACGTGAGTTGGTTCATCACTCAACAGGGGGGTTTAATACCCCAATAAAGCTACTTTCAGTATAGTTTACCCCACCTCTGTATACCCTACGTACTATACCTTCAATCTTTGTAACAATATGTATAGCATATATACAAAAAGAACTTTATCACCAGAGCTGTTTTAGGTACAGATTGATCGAGCTCGATTTAATTATAAAATTTTTACAAACCATAAAAATGATTGCGTGTTGTTCTATGTATTAATAAGGGTGTTTAAATTAAGAAGAGGGGCACCTTAGTCCTAAATACGGCACTGTTACTACTCACCTAGTTTCATGTACCCACCCACTCAGTAAAAAAAATATCCTAAGTCCTTTTACGTCATCCTCTGAAAAAGGAAACATCGGTTACCAAAACACACATCAAGGACAAATACATAGCTGGCATAAACCATATTGTATCCTGGAGCTACATAAGCTTTTACGAAAATTTCAAGAATGCTGGAGATCTGGTAATAGATTATTCTAAGTAAATTCTTCTCGTATCTGTTAAGTATAGATTATATTAATTTTGATAACAACTAAATTCAGAAAATATAACTCTAGTCCGACGATACAACCTGAAGATATAGCAATCAGGCATTAATGCTCTCGTCCACTGTATCTCATAATATTTCATATTTGCTGTCGTTTACATGTACATTTTTGTACTATTATTTAAAGCAGTTTTTACGAAGAGAAACTACTAAAAAAACTACGAAACTAGAAAAAATTACTTGCAAATTCTCATTTATACATCAAAATAAATGTATGTGTGCACATAATGTAACTAATTATTAGTATTTTTGTACACAATTTGTCTAAAATAAATATTTAAAATCTATTTAGGATGAAAAATTCATTTATCTGGTAAAAACCGGTGATATAAATAGCGAAGAACCTATTCGATACAGAACCATGCAAGTCTGGCTATCATATACGACTGATTATGATTATGAAGTATATGATATAATCAACCTGTTTTAGAAAAAAACTCTATACAGCAAACATGATGGTATTACAATTCATAAGTAGACGATAGGGACGGTGCTGCAGACTTGGCAAACGCTTACAGTTAACTCCGCCTTTTTCATTGCGAAACCAAAATTTATAACAGTAATGGACATTAATAGATCATTCTTGTTGTTGAGATGCAGATGCGAAAAAGCAGAACATTATTAGGGGCGATAAAAGGCTACGTGCCTAGGAAGCCCGAGAAAGCATAATTAAAAAAAGAAATCAGATTATATTTGTTAAGCTCCTTAGAAGGATTAATAAAAGTCCTTAAAGATCTTATCCTATATAGGAAAACTTGTTATTATTTCTAAAACAAAATCTATTTGAGTTCAGAAGTCTTATTAAGTCGACATTATGCGCCATCTAATAACCACGACCACAATTAGTATATTTTAGCATACATAGTAAGTGGTATTATAAGATCTTTGTTCTAATTTTAATTTTGTTACTGACTTCTTCATATCCTACCGGAACTACTTCCAAATTAGTTTGTGTGTGTGTGTGTGTTTTAGTTCTATTATTCGTACATGTTCAAAAGTCAAAGGATTTACAATTATTCTAAAACCAACAACACAACTGTTTGGTGTTACATCCGGTTCTCAGAGGAAGTTAAAGTTACATGAACATCTACAAGGTATCGTATCATATAAGGCGCATAATGGCCGAACTTTAAAACTGTTTTGTTAAGTACATGCTACTTGCTTCAAATAAATTATCGTTTTAGTTTACTTATTAAACAATCTGCTAAACCTATTCGTAGTTACATGTATCTAACATAATAAAAGTTACGTGTTACGTAAAAAATGTTATCTAATATAAAACGTTGCGTATTAACTTAATCATAAAATTTCTTAAGATCTTTTTACGCTTACCTAGGTAGAAATGTTACGTTTAAATTAGCTTGTAGCAAGCTTAAAGTTACACAGGAAGACAATTTTCTGCTATCTCTGTTTGTTAAACATTTTGAAATGGTGTTGTCTCTGTCTCTCTACAGCAAATACGAGACAGATAAGATTCTCTTTGTGTGTCCAGGTTTACTGTTTCTCGTTAAAACAATTTTTCGTTTATCACATTACATATTTAACTGGAAATCAATACATACCATACCGTGTGAGTAAGTCACTTTCATAAGTGTTCCCGAGTGAATAAGTTCTTATACGAATTTTCACTTCAATTGGTACCTGTTATAAAATAATAAAACTTTTTTCAAGGAGATCAATATTTGAATAGTTATCCCCTTGGGTTGGTACATTAGAGCACTCCATTGAGAACGAACATCAACCTTTTACCTTTCCTGAAAAAAGGATGTTCAAATACAATCAAATTCTAGCTAAGATATTCGGATGCTGGATCTCCTACGCATTGGACTCTAATACATACGTACACTTACTCGTATACATCGCATTGCAGAAGGGTTAAAGACTTGTTGAAAAATATATGATGCACTCAAATTAGTACAGAATAGTATATCACAAATCATTTTATAAAATTCATATTTCGATTTTTGAAAGCAGACATATAAGTACGGTTTGCAGATGTATGGCATTCAATTGTATATTTTAATGTATTAATGTTACGTCAGGTTAATAACAGAGTTATGAAAAGAACACAACACACTTTTACAACAATGATTATTTATTGAACATAGACATAGCCATAGAGTAAGTCCAAAATATTAACTAATTAGTACATAAAAATATATGAGCTTATATACTAATTATTTGAAATTTCAAATTATTGGAAATTTGAGTAATCATATATGGAAATAATATAAGTTATTATTGTTAAGAAATAATAAATTAACAAATATATAAGAATAGTGCAAGTTCATAATATAACAGATACATTGATTCATAATTATATATTTAATTTATTTGTGTCGCTATAACAATATATTTAATTTCTTTACTCTTATTTATAGTTTTTAATGTTATTGTTTTCATATTAGGGATCTTTTATATCACTGATTTATAATCCATGTTTCGATATATTAAAGCTTATACTTCATTGCATGTGCAGAAAGCAACTTTTCTAGGTTCCCTGCGCAGTTGTCTTCGTTTTAGACGTCGGTGGCACCATACATTGCATTGTCGTGCACGGTTACTTTCTACATAAACTTGCGGCGATTACTTATCATAATCGAGTTGCACAATTCATCAATACAAGACTTTCGCGGGACTTGTATTCTATTTTATTGTATCTCCCTGTAAGGCGTTGCAACCTCCTTACATGCTTTTTAAATTTCATTTACAAATTATTAACATTTTTAAATTCTCTTATTTCTTTTCAATGTTTTTCTTCCTTGTTATCTTCCTTCTCTGACTCTTTCTTACTTCCACCTCCTATCTACTTTCTCCTCTTCTCTTGCAATCGTTCCTGCCTACTTCCTCCGCTTATGAAGATTCTCCCTCATCTTCTTTTCTTTCTCTTTACTTCCGCCATCCTTCTTGCTTGTACCTCCGTTCTCGACAAACCTACTATTAACTTACTTCTCTTCTCGCGGGGCATGTGTACTAGTTCAGATATCGAAAACATATACCAAATATCAGCATGACAATCGACTCACATTTTAACCTCTACTCTCTTGAAACACAAATTTAAAAAATAGAATTGGTAATTTGAACAACGTTAAATTCATTTCCTATGTATATAAATTCGTATATTCCCGTAAGTGTAAAGTAGATGTTTATATGCAAAAGGTACGAGCACGGTATAAACAGACCCGAAACCGAGCAGGACAGAAGTCCATATTATCAAGGCGGGTTGTAATGCTTGTCCATGGAGGATTCACCCCATTTTCACTCATAAAATGCCAGGTAAACCGGTGATTTGTATGTATAAATGGTAGTTGTGTTGAAGGGATGATTCTATATCACGTTCTGGAACTAGAGCCAGAGATATAATATATGGTTATTCCAGAATTCTATACCAGTAGTTTCTGGAATATGGGACTACACTAGACTAGAGTATGTAGGTGTATAAATGAATTCATGAGAGATATGTCTATTTCTTATTGTCACATTGATATTAAATTTATAGTCTACTGCTACAAAATAATTAAGTTGTTTTGTCATACAAGTACATGAATGTTGGCACTATGCTCGTCAATATGAAGATTGCCGAGCCAGTTGACAAGCCAACATATTCAAATGTATGTGCGCATAAAGCACTAGTTTAAAATAACGACGCTTCTCTCGGGCATTCCTTTACAAATAGCTAGGTATGTGAAGTAGGATAACGCGCCGTCAACATCAACAGATTGTCCGTTATGTTTTATAAGATACACAACACAACACACTGCAGAGAACCAGGAGCAGGATAAACAGGACCGGGATAGAGGACTCATAAATTTATACCTCCGCAGCTTTCAATGGGAATGATAGCAAGTTATTTATTAGCTTAGTAAAGCTTTTGCTTTGTTTTTGTTGGACACAGGCAACGGACAGCTTTAAAAATATGTCGTACGGTATCGTAGCTGTTAATATGATAACCAGCCCTAATATATAAAAACTACATCACTAATTTTACTAATATAAAACAAACTGCATAAAAAAAATTGTGATAAATTAAGTATACTCTTTAAGTAAATTGGGTAATACGAGGCGTGTTTCTTAAGTGAGTACCGTTTTGGAATTAAAAAAAGACGTGCAAAGATATCGCAATAATTTTATTTTTACATGAAAGCCTGTACCTTAATCTACTTTTCTACATAATTTCCGTGAATATTGAGGCACTTGTCATAACGTGGCACCAGTTTTTGAATACCCTCCTCATAAAATTCTGCCGCCTGACTTGTTAACCACTGTATCACAACTGTTTTGACTTCGTTCTTCATCATGCACATTTGTGCGGCCATCTTTAAATGCTCTCACCCATTTCCTTACCATTCCATCACTCATAATGTTCACTTCTATGTAAACGGTTTTACGCCTTTAGCACTAAGAAATCGTATAACAGCCCGTACTTCACAATCGGCGGGACACACGATTGTCGGAGGCATCTTAAACACTCAGTAAACAACGTATACAATGAAGAATCAGACTGTAATGGCTGTAGCAAAGTAGATTAAGGTACAGGCTTTCATGTAAATATAAAATTATTGCGATATCTTTGCACGTCTTTTTTTAATTCCAAAACGGTACTTACTTAAAAAACACGCCTCGTACGTCCTAAATATACATTAGAAACGGTTCGCTCTTACTATACAACGCTTAAAAAGAAAATGGCCTGTTATATAATATATTAAATTTACATATTATATTATATAAGGTATAAAATGAGTAAATGAAACGTAAAGTTATATGAGGCGCACAACTATAAAAGATATGCATCTGGGATGAGTACTGCTTTCAAGGGATGATCCTATGGGCCGCAAGGGTTGAAGGGTTCATAGCTAAGTCCAGGGTCTGCAACTTAAACATAATAGTGTTTGCATTTGTTAAATAATGTCGATAAATATTTACCTTGAAAGGTACAACTAAAAGCTCATCTTCGTAGACTTGGGACTCCTTATGTTTTATTCATAATCAGAATGAAAAAAGGGTAGTAATATCTAAGGTAGTATGAGATATTATCTACTTTCATTTTTCTTTAAATATTAGAATAATGTTTTACTTAGTTTAAGTTTAGCAAACAGATGTTTTTAAGGGTTTGTTCATATTTATCTTATATTATTGTTTTAATTTAATTTTGTATTTTTAGTAGTGTAACTAAGTCAGTTCTGGAACAAAAATCCTTATTAAATAACTGTTATTTATTTAAAGCTTAATTAACGTATATACTTTATATTCATAAAAGCTAATTAGCAAAACATTAAGTAAATGTTCAAATGTAAAATCATCTGGGTTGTATACACTAGAGTAGATATAGCAAGAGTCCTGCAGATTCACGCTAATAGCATTTTGCAAGCAAAATAAGAGGTCCTAGAAAAAGTATAGGCACTCGACCACAAAAAGCAAATCATTGGAAATTCTATAAAGAGAATCCTGCGGACTGTACTTTCAAAATGTATGTTAAAATACATGCTAGGAATATTGCAGCAGTCAAGGAACAAAACAGCACAAGGAAATGCAGGGACTGCAGTCTCGGGAATTTAAAGAGCCCCCCAGTGTGCAATGTTATGTACTGTCCGACGCTGTTTCCACACAGACTTGTAGCGTTAGGAAATACAGGACTATGTTTGATACAACCCTAAATAAAACATGGATCTTATTGTAATTCTCAAAAGACAACAGAAACTCTCAAAACAACAATGGATAAGTTTTGAATTTTAGTGGGTTTGTGAAATATATCTTAAAATGCATTTCTATAAAAGCCTCAAATGTTGATTTAATTTTTAATAAGTCGTAGGAGGTTCTCATTAAAATCGTATTTATCATTTACCTAATTAGGTAAAAATGCGAAAAAAGGATGTTTGAAAAAAAACGGAACAGTTGCTGACCCGTTTATTGTGGAGGCCCCGGGACAGTGTTGCCCAAATTTGTTGAACACCTTGTCAATAAATGCAGTGTTCTCGTCCACCATTTCTCTATGCAGAGAAATCTGATGCAGAGGCATTTTCCTGAAACAGGCTCTTCTACTAAATATAATATTATCCTTCTATAGTGCTCTGCTAGATATTAATTTTATTTTCGACTCTTTTACTGTTTCGAACCTTGCCCTAGGTGTTAAGGCTGTTATTTAGTAAGAAAAATTGTGCAGTTTTCCACGAAAGCAAGAGAATTTAAGAGAAAATTCCTGCCTACGCAAAGAAAACTACGAACTTATTGCAATAGAAGAAAATTGAAGAATTTATTAATCAAAAAGTGCCTGCATTCATGCAGTTTTAAATGTTTTCCACAAAATATGATCAGGGATGTTTGAAATTCCTATACCTCAACCCCTATATTCGACCCCCTAAACAAATCATCAAACAAAACACATAAAAGATATTATACCAAGCAACTGTGGCTAAAAAGTATCCTCCTAAACTAAATGCAATAAATATCGCACTATGGATATAGTTTTTATGTTGGTGTATATCGCCCTATGACCCCTGGATGTGTTGTTATATTACGTAGAGGATATTCCAGCGGTTAGGAGGTTCAACACTGGACACGGGCATCTACGGAGCACGGGAACTCCTGCAGCACGCCACCCACAGCAGCGCAACGTACCGCACATCTCAGTAATGTAGCAATTACGTTGATGGCTCTCGTGAGAACAGTTCGGACTGGGCCAATGTCGACACGGGCTTTAATGGAATGTTAATACAGCGGAAGAACTACTAAAATCAGGTACTGGTATCATCAGTTAGAAATTATGATGTGAAAATACTAATTTCGTTAAATTTTTGCTTCATATTTGTTGCATTTAGACAAATGAAGATAATTCACCGCCATACCAGATACATCAATTGTCCAAATAATTATTTAACTTCAGAAGATTTGAGTTGAGTATGCAGTTTTACACTCTGTCTTATTTAATACTCAGCTATCTCATAAATGCAACAAAACAAAATTATAATTCAAACAAACAAACCGCTGAAATACTTGATACTCGAATTTACCTTTCGTAGTTATCCCAAAACTCAATATTTGGAGATGTCTCATTAATGAACTACACCGTCAACATGATCACTAGTCATGGGACTCAAGAAGCAACAAACTTGTAATTAAAAACTAAACAAAATTTTTTTCAACAAAGATAATAATAGTATAAAGAAATGCCAGTTGAAAGAAAGGGATAATTTTTTGATACATCCAAATGTAATTAAAGAAATATGGTTGCAAAGATGATTCCCTCAAAAGCGTTTCAACTATAATTAGAATTAAGGACACTTATTGGAAACCTACACTTTATGTTTGCAAAATTAACATTGAAAATTAAGTGAACATGATAATACTGGAATGTTAGATCATATTATATTGAATGTATAAATTATAGCTTACAAAGAGATGAAAATTTATTAAGAAGACTGTAGGTGTTACAAAAATATTCCCAATGAGTATTATATTTTTTTCTATAAGTGAATCTAAATTAATAAGTGAAATATTTAAAATTTCAGAAAATGGTAAAATAGACTTATATGTAAAAATTTCTTTGCTGGTCATGGAATAAATTTGTTCCATCTTCGGGTATCGAAGCCAGATCCAAGCATATCAGAGTGTTAGAGTCAATTTAAAAAAAATGAATAAAAATTCCGCTGTATTTAAAGAAGGAATAAAACTTCGTTTACAAAAAAAACCCTATGTCGATTACGATTTAAGGAAAAAGCTGTGATGAAACAAGCCATTAGCTTCGTAGTTTCATAGGTCTATTCTACCTGGTATATATGCTGTAAACTGAACGGCACCTAATTATCAACATTGTAAACCAACCCCTACTTTTAACGGTTTCACCCTTCCACCCATCCACCACCCTACTGCTTACGTAAATATAAAGAAAATATTCTTTTAAAAGATATCAAATTTCCAATTTATTTTGTATAACATTTTTTTTTTTGTGTATTGTTTTCACGAATAAGAATTTCAATGCTGTCTAAATTTTATAAAAGATATGCTTTTAAATTGAAATGTATTAAATTTCATATGCATAAGTATTTATAGTAGTGTAACTAAGTCAGTTCTAGACCAAAAATGTTAAAAAATAAGAGGTTTTGAATTTTTGTTCGGACTATACTATACCACGCTGGAACGTCCTTAAGGTACTTAAGGAACATCTACAACTAAACATAACTAGTACTCAAAATATTTGGAGAATACATTATATACAAATTAAAACCTAAAGGAAATATTCTCTTTCCCCGAAAACATAATTTGTTTATATTCTGCGTGTTGGAATAGAATATTTCATCCTACGCGTAACGCGTTGTAAGGAGTCTACTGCGAATACTCGTTTATGCTCTCGATATGTTTGTTAATATGAATATTTGTATAGTTCCATGTTCCTAAACTCAACTTTGGCTTTATTTTGGTCGTAGCTCTCGAATCCTTACTTCATATTCAGTATTCAAGTCCATTATCTAAATTGGCTTCATCGATTGTATGAACTGTTTGGCAGTGCCTCCTAGTAGCACGATAACGTTTACAACACGCAGCCCTGTGTAATCGAGCCACTTTGTTGTTTCCAGTTGCCTCAGGGTTTGAATAGGGGTAGCTGGCTCCTCTAGTGCCTACCATTCCTCTATTCTCTTCTGTATAATATAATCTCGTTCATACGAAAACCCTTCTTCGCTTATTTAAGGGATACTTAGTTTATTGGAATGAATGTTTACAAGCTAGCATATGCAACCACTTACGGAAGTCCTTAAATATTTCAAATTATCCATTTTTAAAGGAGAAAGCTGGATTCATATTACTCGGGCTTAGATTTTATATAATTTAGAGAGAATGCATATTTGTGTACATTTATCATGTTTTTACATAATATTGTTACATATTATAATTTAATTGTTTAATTTAGTTGTTAACGACTCGATTTATTTATTTACTTCAATTTACTTTAGTTGTTTACTTCGTGTTTACGACGAATTGCATAATTACTTTCTTTTTACATATTTCTGTTACATTTATTTGAGTGTATCAACTTTTAACAATTAAAACAACTTTATTATTACAACAATCACTTAAAACAATATATTTATATATATATATTTACAAACATTTGTAATATATAATTTATAAATACGAGTATGGGTATTTAAAATATAAAGATTAAATTAGATTGATTGATAAACCCCAAACTTTCTCTGATTTATTTACTTATAGTCTTGAGATCTATTACAATTTTGTCACTTTTTTTCTGAAAACTTGTATAATAGCATCCAGGAATAATAAGCTTTACTATTAAAGGGCTATTACATTGTTCATAGATTGGTTAATTGGTTTATTGTAGTAATTGTAAACTCGATTTTACTTACGTATTTGTTTTTTTACCAGTATATTTTCCATTTTTTTACTTGTCTATTTATTTATTGTTTCAAAAGTAAAACGACCGCTATTTGAGATCGACATGCATTGCAAAACTTGAAATAGCTATATGTCGATAGTAGTTATTGTTACAGTAGACTCGTAGTGATTTGATAAGAGCACACCTGTGAGTGAACCTTTAAACTGCAGAGTTGTTTTGTTCCCATTACTTAACGATTGTTTTTTAATTTATTAAATATCACTTATCTACTTGAACAATCCAAGGAAAAGTATTAAAAGCCTACTTATCAAACTCTACATTATTAAATCCTAATATTAAAGCTTGAGAGATCCCAAACACGTGCTTGTTCTTAAGGCTAGATCCGACCGGGTTGAGTACATCTTTTCGATATCATCTTTATAATTGTTTCTACTATTGTTTAATGTTTTAAATTTTAAATGTAAAGACCCTATATTTCTTGTAATACTTAATATTTTTTGTTGCAGGTATGTAAAGTTCTTTACATTACTTTACTGACGATAAGCTGAGTGTCCTATTCACAAATGTAAGTTATAAACGTATATTTTACTTTTTACAAAAAAAACCCAGCCATTATACAGCACACCAAAGTCACAATAAATCTAAACTGGAAAGCCTCTTCTTGTCACTATAAAAATGACAAAAAATAAAAAAACATTTTACAAAAATAGCTTAAAATAAAATATTTTTTGTAATACGCAAAATAAGAAAATACTCCCACTTTCTTTTTCTTTTTACATTTCTAAGTTTAATGTAAAAAGAACATTTTTTTTTTGTGAGTGCTAACACATTGGCACAGAATGGCATTTAGTCTTCAGGCAATATAAGAAGTAACCCTACTTCTTTAAAAGGATATACTCCTTATTCGTTATGTTCAGTGTTACTGGTACTGGTGGTAAGGCCCCTCTTCCTCATCCTCCTCTTAACAATTTCCACCTCTCCCACTTCAGTTTCGGGTAAGCTGTTGTTAGCAAATCCTAAAACTTCCCATTATTCCTGTTTCTTTATGAAAATTCTACAACAGAATGCCATGTATTATGTAGCTTGTAATTTTGTCTACCATAACGCTTAACTTGAATATTTTATTACAGTTTTATGATTTTATTTT
The DNA here is from genome assembly GCA_963678705.1 of Panorpa germanica. NCBI lineage: Eukaryota > Metazoa > Arthropoda > Insecta > Mecoptera > Panorpidae > Panorpa > Panorpa germanica. Next base: position 10,071,572 of record OY783221.1, read on the forward strand.
TATGAGTGATATTGACATGAACCTGTACATTCCGACGTTCTGGCGACGTGCCGTGTAAGTTTACTTACACCTTATTTTGTAGTTATTTGTCAATTTGTTATTAAACGTATGTATATACAATTGTAATTCTTTAGAAAGAAACTATTGCACAAAGCAATGACGTCATTGAACGCACTGACGAATTCAAAATTCGTATTGTTTCAATACAAAGTTGGCTAGAAATATAATGTTGCAATAACACTAGTTCAGTTTTGGAGAACGTACTTAACACAAAAAAAACCTTATTATTTTAAATACAAGTTAATTTTATAGGTTATAATGATATACAGGGTGTCCCAGAAATCGACGTCAAGCCGGAAGTGGGTCATAGGCCAAGTCATAACAGTTATCAGAAAAATATTAAAAGAATTCTAAGTTGAATATTTAAAAAAATCGAGAAAATCTGAATCCTGTGACAGTCTTTTCACTCCTCTTGCTACAATTCTTAACATTTTTAAAAAAAAAATTTTGTTATGTGATCCTGAATAATGTTTCTATTAACTCTTGCCTAAAATGTAAAGCTAACTGCTCCAGCTTGGAAGATATTGACACTTTTTTTCCAACAAAATATTCCAGATAATTTCTTCGCCGAACTTTGAGTGACTTGGAAAAAAAATATACTATGCGAGTTTGGCAAGTAACATTAAAAGTTGGCGCATTTAATAAGGATTCCAAAATAGTATGGCACTTGCTAGAATATTTATTAAATCTTGGACAATTTTATCTTTTGCAAAGTAACCCAGATTTGAACCAATTTTTCTTACTAACTTAAAAATGATAACTGTTATCACTTGGCCTATGACTCACTTCCGACTTGACGTCGGTTTCTGGGACACCCTGTATAATTGTTGGTATAACAGAGTAACGAGTAACATGGTCGGAGCTCTGTTAGAGACTCATCCTCGTTTGTTTCTTTCATACAGTATTTAAACAATTATAAAAATATCAAGTTTTCTTAAATTTTAAGTAATGAAATTATTTTTTTAATATAGCTCGTTAAAGAATCAATACAATTAAAAGTTATATTCTTTTAGTATTACTTTAGTCATTCGACAATGTAGAAGAAATTGTTTCCCTACTCCAGGAGCTGTAAACCTATTGAAAAAGTAGCACATATGCTAAAAAGAAGTCATGTTTTCTCTCGTAAATTATTAAAATGAAAACACAAAAGATTCGCCTTCCCTGTCCATACCCATTAAGTTGTTTTCGTTGTCATGCTTTAATAAAACAGATTCAATAAATGAAAACACAGCTTTTAGATGCCATATCCTTCCTAAGCCAACAGAAACAAAGAAAAGTGTAAACAAAATATGAAATTCAGAGAACGTCTCATTTAAGCAGATTTCGGTACAATAAATATTATTTATAAAATATTTTCGAAATATACTTCACCAAATAAAGCACGTTCAATTGTTAGTATTCAACATTATATTAAAATTTCAAGCACGTGACAAAACATACCGGGCCCGAGGCGTAAAACACACCATTCCCCCACCATTACCTTCACCCACCATCCCTTAAAATAAACCCTTGCGAACAGCAGAGCCCTGTTTCCCTCTCACTAACCACCAATAATATAAAACGACCGATTTTAGGAAGCTTTAAAATCACGGTATTTTTTAAAGAAAATCCGTTAAATATTCTGTACAATGGAGTCAAAACTGTCAAAATAAAAAAAAAGCTTTCTCAAACATAAAAACTTACAATTTAATAAATGCTCTGGCTTAAAATAACTTTTTAGGTGGAACTTTTAAGCTTTACGCACAGCGTGGAGCTTTCATTTTAGAAAGTTACGTAAAAACCGTGATTCATATTATTTGAGGTAAATGGATGAGAGAAAATTAAATTCTATTTTATTTGTTAGTGACAGTGAGTGTACCTTGGGAAATCATGGACTAGATTCTGCCACAATATGTCCATGGAAAAATGTATTAAATATAATTTATCTATTTAAACAAGTTGCGTTCCGGTATAAATACATTTATATATTTTTAAATTTAATTTATTAACATAGACGTATTTTCGTAGCCGAATCCTATCATCGACGACCTATTTTGAAAATATTATGTTAGCACATAAACAATTAAATTTAAATATAAAGTGTAGCAGTGCTGGTCAATGGATCAAACCCAAGACCCGGTAGTCGTGCATCAAGCATAAATACTTAAAAAATTGTTTGTACCATTTGTTTTAATTCATCCAACTATAAAAAACCTATTTTAGTTATTGTAAAAGAGATAACTATCAACAACAACAATTTATGAAATTTGGTTCTTGTTTAGAAATAGTATGCATAATTGCTTTTATTGTTAGTTTTCCTGGAGTATTATACTATTTTGGAATCCTGAAGAGTTGCGCCGATTTTTAGAAAAACTTGCCATAGTAGTGTTTATACATTTTTTTTACACCACGATGAGTTAAAGTGGAGAGAAAGTAAAAATCTTTAAACATTTTAGGGAAAAAAATAATTTCGATTGTTTTGTGTAAAAACTACTAGCATTCTGTGATTTTTAATGGTTGTGGTGGGTAGCAGTGCTATTTAAGTTGCCGATATAAAAAAAAATCAGAAATATTTAAAAAATTGTGGTCATCGTAGTTAAAAACATCTTAAGGTGTTTCAATTTTCAAAAATATTTAATTTTTTTTTTCTAATTCCTAAACAAAATGAGATAAATGTTTTTTTTCTTTTTTTCTTGTGTAGTCATGAGCAGGACCACCCTCTGGTGCCCGCTTATCGTTGAATATTGGGACACCCTGTATATATATATTCTTTCATAATATATATTTACTAACAAGTAATGTTTGGTATAAAACAATTTCCATTGAATTTTGAATTAGTATTGCATAATAGATAAACCATTTTCCAGCGTTTCATTTTCACAATAATTTTAATATTAAATATTTCCATATTCAATTTATCATTACATACAATTTTAAACTTGTACATAGACTCACTCCATTTATACATATTCCATTTTTGTTAAAATATTAATAACAGCGTTTGTATGGAGCAATATTTGAGTAGGAGTATGTACTTTCATATATAAAAGATTCTATAAACTCGTATAAAATACGAGTATATTTATTGCGACAGCTGCAAAATTGTGATAAAACTTGACACTATTTTCATCCTGTCGAAATCAAAATCAGGAAGACTATAACGTAGAAGTACATACGGGTATAGCTTGTTGGAATCTATCATAGAGTATATTGCATACGTCTACATATATAGTAAAAGATGTGCAGCTTTCATGTGTACAGTCCGATGCTTAAAAATGCATAAACACAAATTGCATTCATAAAACTTATTTGGGTTTTGAACTGTCTTTATATATTGCTAAAGCTGACTATTAGAATTTAAAATATTCAATTCAAGTCAAATATTAAATTGTGATTTATAACATCAAACTTAAGCCTATGACAACACACATCTCTATGTGTCAAACGAAACTCAAGCCGCTTTTAAGCGTATGCCACTTAGCCACAAGAACATCTGTTTAAAAATTAATTATTTCATCACGTGTAAATTATAGAGTAAGATCCCAGAGCGATCTGACATAACTTATTTTCAAAAGCATAGAACTTTCGGTTCTAAGTAGTCTCTACATGTACTTTTAATACCTGCGTATTTGTGGAGTTCGCTCGGTGACACCTGGGCAGGTACCAGGTGAGAAAGGTAACTAAAAATCAGAGTTACTTTACTTAAATTTGTATGACTGATTTTTAAATATATTTTCTAGAATGTTATTCTGAAGTAAAATTAAAAGTGTCAGACGCTTTCCATGGGCCAGAACTTTTGTCAGACGCTTTAAAGCTCTGTTTCAGTCTATTGTGGATGCGTATATACTATTGCGCACACCGTATTATATACAGTATATAGTATACAGTGTAGTTGTGTTTATGAGACCACTAACATGTTTTTGTCAGAAGGATGTTAATTTATTTTTTACAGAGCTTTAAAGCGTCTGACAAAAGTTCTGGCCCATGGAAGCGTCTGACACTTTTAATTTTACTTCAGAATAACATTCTACAAAATATATTTAAAAATCAGTTTTGCTCAATCAAAATCAAGATTGCTCCAAAGTGTATTTTTTTGGTGTCAATTTTCAAAATATTCCCAGTATTTGGGGTTCAACCTAAAGGTGGTCCTGCTCATACACCGTTTTACACAACACCTGCTATTTTTTTTTGCATATCTCTCTTTATTTTTCATTAGTTACTTTTTAATTGGACGAGTGAAGTGTCATTACCAAGTAGTGTCATAATATTTTTAACAATGTAACACTCTACATACGTGAAGAGCGCGTGGGAGTGGGAGTGTGTTATGAATATGTATGCAGGCGTTAACGGAGTTCATGTAGTTTGCAAAGCATGCAGTCTGAAACTTCATTTTAAGGATTTCACAATTCTAACAATGATACATACGTTTGGCTACGTTGAATATATAAGTGTCAATTAAATGATGCAACACTTGGAACTTAAAAACAACGATAAGTGTTAGAAGATATGATGATATTTCAAAAACAAACGGGCAACATAGACCGTCGATTGTAATAGAAATAAGAAACTAAAATTTATCCGATTTATTTTGAGACATCTATAGAGTTTGCTGTTGGCTATGGATAACAATTGTAGAACTGTGTCCACGGAGGTTGTACAATATGTTGGTGGTCAGCTTCATTAGATTTACTATTGATTAAGTAAAGGACTGAATTATAGTTTAAAGAAGAATCGGACAGCTGTTTAGAAGGATATAGAAATATAGAATACATATCTAAACTTGGAGTGGAACGTAATTATTTTAACAGTATCCAAAATAATATAAGTAGTCCACACTTAGGCAATGGTAAGAAAGATGGACAAATACCAAGAAGGAACGAGATACGCTAGTTCTTATTGCAAAGCAACTGAAACACCTATTTGAAGAATACAAGATAGGCATAGACGTCACACATATTTTAATACTATTACCATTGTCACGCATTGTGTACGCTGTCCCACTGTTATGATGTCACACATTTCAAAAACAATAAATGCTTTTGATTTTTGGTCTTATTATTATAATTTTTTAAGTCTAATTTTAGATTAAATGTGACATCACAAATCAAATAACTTCTCCTCCCCTCATATCGCATGTTGTCACACTTTGGACACCTTCTCCTGCCTGGTTTGTGTGTGACGTAATTAATGGATAGGGGCCCAACATATTCCAAACTTTCAGAACTACAAAAAGTTGGTTCAAAATGAGAGGATCACAATTTTATATTTAATGGAGAAAGAGAAACAACACCATAAGGACACATTCAACAAACAGAGACGAGACGAATCCATTCCTATATCCTATCTCAATTAAGCACTTACATTTCGTGTTTGTCGCTTACACATTATTAGTTGCTAACCAAAAAAGATCCTTCAGAGAAAGACATACTTCACTATAGCCCACTCCTTCTAAATTATTTGATAATTCCATCTTCAGACATCTCCCACCACCCACGAAATGAAACGAATCGTTCAAATCTTCCGAATGACTCGTTACACACAGTCATTGTCTTTCTACCTAATCTCAAATGAATTTCTCGCTGCTCCTGTGCGATGTGATGTCTGTGACGGTAGCTACGTACACTGGTTTATTGGTAATGACACTTCATGTCTCTAGCTCCACCACGTAGTGAAGACAATGCTCTTCTTCCTAGGGCTTCTCTACGTGTTAACACCTCGGGGATTATGACGTGTGTTGTACTGTCTATAAAGGATGGCTACAAAACTCTGTTGTCAACAATTTCGTGTGGAAATTAAGACCACAGGTTGATCTAAGACTCACACAAGGCATGCCTCACACAAGGCATGCGTCACACTACAACCAACTACTTGCGACGATTTTGTTTAGGGTGTATTGGCAATGTTTCGTGTTAGTGCAACCTAAGATTCATATAAAATGTGTGTTTAAAATCTTTCGATACTGAAAAACGACATTATATATCGATGTATCTTCTATGAACTAAAATTACTCGGTGACTCTAAGAGTGTATATCAGATAAGGACTAGATAAGGACTCTGTGTTTATAATTATAGCATATTATGAAATATGATGTAATAATTTCTTTTATACTCTGCACTGATAACTAAAATAATAACGGAGCTAAATCCTCTTTGTTATTTGACTTACCTAGTAATTTTATTTCATAGAAGATAAGAGCTGTGAGAAAATTACAATGTGATATAGTACCCAGGTGCTTTAATGATTTTATGATACAAATTTCTAGAGATTCAAATAAAAATTGCTATAGTCATAGTAATTATTAATATTTACAAAGGAGTTGTTGTCATAAAAACATTATAACACAAAGTTACTATGTTCACATAGCAATGCATGTCCTAGTATGGTTCGAGACTCTGCGACATGAAGTGCAGTATAGTGCGGCACAATACATACACTTGTGTATTATTAAACATTAAAATAGAAACTTCAAAACAATGTATGTTAATACGACTGCTAGAGAATGGTTTCAATGTGAAAGAGTTCTAACCTTATGTTAATATGGAGCGATTTACACGCGATTTGAGTAAAACAACGCAATATGATAACGCAATGTCTCTCGATTACACTCGTTTAGTGAAGACGTATAAATTGCGCCTTAAGAACAAGAAGTTAATTGGCAAAAGTAGACCTAACTTTACTTACTATAGTTAGGATTATTGCCTTTTACTTATTTAATAAATTCATTGCAAAATAATGGATCCTATAGCAATATTTTGCGTGTAATACACCATGTGCTCACCCTGTACTTTTATACTCTTATCCTGTCTGTGTCATGTCTGTCCTGTCCTCCACCGTCTGGCTTGTTGTACCGTCGTGCTCCAGTATGTAGTCAGATTTTAGTCATTATTTTGATTTGCATACACACATATATGTATACAAGTAGTTTACATAAGAAACATGTATTTTACTGTAAATGTTTTGACAACGACTTATGTTTTAAGTAAATGAAATACACATACTAACAGCTTACTTAAATTTGTTTTATATTCTTAAATTTCTCAAAGTTTTTACTAGTTTAATAAAACATTTAAAATTTCAAATTGTTACAATGAGTACTGGTTATAATCGTAGCTCAAAATATTGTCCGATTGTAAGTACAGAAAGTTTTACGCATAAAATGGTAAGCGTGCACTAGCAGCATCGACCACATCGCATCGTATTTATCGTTCAAATATGGAAGACAAGAGAAACGGAATGGTTAGCGTATACAGCAAGGTGGATATGGCGTGTCTTAGAAACCACTTTTATACTTGGTAAACTTGGAAGTACAGAGAAAAAGGAAGGAAGTAAAGACAAAGGGAGAGGAGCAGAGGGTAGGAGCAGTAAAGAAATTAAGGATGTCAGACAAAGAAGGAAGGAGATGGATGCAAAGCATATATAGAGAATGCTTAGTTTGGTGAAAAGAAGATAAAGGAGTCGCATAAGGAACATGAAGAGAGAGGAAGTACTAAAAGAGGCAGTGAAGGGAAGCAGGAGAAAGAAAGAAATAGCGAGGAAACAGTTAAACTTCAGTCCAGAAAAATAAAGGATTTGCGGAAAGGAGATAAGGACATGAGGTGGATGACGGAGATAGAGACAATAATAAAATAGTAAAGGAAGAGAGTCAAGAAGAAATAGTAAAGTAAGAGAGTCAAGAGGAAATAGTAAAGATAGAGTGTTTATGCCTGTATTAGACATAAGTGGAGAAATGAAAACGAAGAGAGAAGGCAGGAAGGATAGTGAAAAGATAATAGAGGGTTTGTTGAGAGGAGACAAGGAAGGCAAGAGGTGATAGATGAAGATACAGGCAATAAGGAAGGAGAAGCAGGAAACGGTGTGAATAAAGGAGGAGTAGGGGACATGAAGAGAGAGGATCAAGAAAAGAAAAAACAGAAAGTACTATTCGAAGTAATAATAGTCTAGAATAGTTTATGTTTAGTTTTAAGTGTGAATTTATGTGAAATGCATTAAGAAATATAATAATGTAGATTGTAAAGCTGAAAGGCACACAATTAATATAATAAATAAATAATAAATAAATAAATAAGATAAAGGAGTCAAGGAAGAATGAAGATAGATGGTAAAGATACATAGAAGAAGGAAGAGAGGAAAAGAAGTTAAAAAGTAAAAGAGGTTAAATTCAGTAGAAGACAGAGAAAACGACTCTTGGAGTAGAAGTAAGATATGTCATTAATTAAAGTTTAATTAGAATTTAAAATACTTTTAATTCAACTTATTAAATTGTAATTGATGATTTAATGTGGAAGAATAAATTAAAAATAAATATACATATACAATATTTGATAAATCGCCCGCATAATACTTTTTGAAACGTTTTAATTAAACTAAGGACACTTATATTAACATCATATTTCAAATTTATTTACTACATTTAAAAAATATATGATTTTACGAGTGTACTACCTTAGAAATATAGTCAGCTTTTAAATTTCTTTCAAATAAAAGTTTCTAACAAAAATTGTAAATTCCCTTCGTTTACCGCATTCAAGAAATAATCTGTTTTAATTGATTTTCTTTATAGAAAAAATATTAAACTGGTTTTCATAAAATAATAAAATTTTATAGAAGTAAATATGACGTCATTGTTCAAAGTAATTGCATTTCCAGTAGGGCAGTGTCATCATGTCTCAAGTGAAAGGTTTTTTTTAATTTTTATTATTTCAGCCAGTTTTAATATCCTGGGTAATTAAACCTAGACTATGAGAAGTCTTATCCAATATTAGTGCTGTCTTCCACAAGTAACGCCATCTGCGAATGATATTAGTTTATTTAAACTATGGAGATGCGCTTTTATTTTTTAAATTTGTCGTTTATTTTCTTCTTTTTTTATTATATTTTCAATTTAATTTCATTTTAAATTATCACGATTATTAGTAAAACAAAATAATGCTTAAGAATTATATATCAACTTTTTAATTTCTAGATAAATAAATATTTCTATTCCAGGCACTGGTTTATAACTTAAAAGTATTTTTCCTTAATATTTTATCTCTTTCCATTTTCTACATCTTACAGAATCGTGAAAGGATAAATTAATGCTTTATCAACACACAAAATTCCGATTTTTGCATTGTTTTGAAAATTGTAACAGTAGCGTCACTAAGGCCACTACAATTCGTAAACTAATGGTCGGAATGTCATGAAATTTTGTCACATGTCGTTTGAAGGTTGGTACTATCTATAAATCATTTAGATTTGTCAATAGTGTATCTATATGTCATCCTACAGCTGTTATTTCTTTTGCTATAAATGCAGCTGTCACTATACAAATTTTTCTAATCCATAATCCTTTTCAACAGCTGTGTATTCACTAAACCCAGTTACATAGAGCAATTATCGCAGTTTAATTTATTATTATTAATTGTTTATTGTTCGCCTTTCGGCTTTACAATCTACATTCTTAATACATTTCATATACTTCAACTTACAATTAAATTTACATTATTCTAGACCTTTTTATTTCCAAAAGTACCTTCTGTTTCTTCTTCTCTTGACCCTCTTCCTTCATTTTCCCTAGTCTTCCTTCTGAACTGGTCTATTCTCTAGTCTATTTTTCTGGGCTGAAGTTTAACTGTTTCCTCGCTACTTCTCTCTTTCTCCTGCTTCTTTTCACTGCCTCTTTTAGTACTTCCTTTCTCTTCCTGTTCCTTGTGCAACCCAGCCACCAGCTTATTTATTCTCCTGTTTTTTCTTTCCTTTTTACTATTGCCGCCATCCACCACCTTCCTTCACTGCCTCTCTTTAATAGCTGGCCAATATTCCTTTCGCTCGCTACTTTTTCCTAAACCCAGTTACATATATGTAAAGTTTTAATAACATCAAAAGTTTATCTTTTACTTAAATATTTTTTAAGATAATGTAATACAAGATTACATAACAACAATTATCTTTCTACATAAATCAGCGTTTTCTGGCGTTAATGAAAGTTCTTATGTAAAACTATACAATACTACATAAAATAAACTATATTATATATGCAATTATTATATTAGTAAAGACTTTTAATGTATTTTAGATTTATTTAATGGCAATGTAACCGAATTATGTTAAATTCGGTAAATAATAAAACGTAACATTATGTAAACGTACGTTAAATAATGCATGAAGTTACATAAATTACGCAAATTCCTTGCAATTGAATTATTAATAAACTAATATAAGCATAATCTTTCTTTAAAAATAATTAAATAAACTATATTTAATATCTTTAAAACAAATTAATTAAATATAACTGCATAATCACAAGTAGGTTTTTAATTAAGAAGATAGCATTATCCCCTCCCACTATAACTCTCTTCTTATTTATCCGACGTCTTTTCCTCGTAAACTTGTATTCTTTTTTATACATTTTCCAGGATAAACAGGGATGTTGCACAGAATCCTGCAATTATAAACGTTCCGGTTTACAATTCAGCGATGAAAAAGTAGATGAGCTACGTGCTAATCCTGTTTAATGAAATGTAACACCGCAACACACAGAACGGGGCCATCGCTGAAGCATCATGTGAACTCACTACTGACTGACGGCGAGTTGAGACTAGACCACTCAATCTGGTTTAGTGATCAGCGGCTCCCCATCTGTGAGGTGTAACTTATATTTACGAACAAACTATCTTCTAGATCGCAATCAATTCGACTCTTGTCTTTGAATACTGTGCGGACGTACGTTTTTACTCGTATAAATTAATCAAAATTTAGATTAATATTTATTCAAGCGTATAATGTACCACCTGAAGTAATTGTTTCTATAAGAACAAAACTACCTTGGAGGTAGGCACCCGATTCCAAAACCGGTTGTGCTTGTACAAATAATGAATTAAACAATTAATCAAGCAAAAACGTGACTTCAAAAGTGCCAACGTTTCACTAGTACTAGAAGAATGTTGTTCATCGACGGAGCGGCGTGTTTACTATTAAACCAAGAAGAAATAGAATGACTGTCGAACAGACCAAGCAAGTTGTGTACTATTTACTCCATCTCCAAGGCAAAGTACACAGCATCCCTGCTTAGGTAACGCCTGATACAATAGAATGATGTAGAGGTTTATACAACAAGTATTCAAGAGAAAATCGTGCGCGTAAATCATTCCAACGATGCTGACAAAATGTATTATCAACGTGTTTATCATACCTGCGGGGGGTCCATGGGGCCGTGACCTTAGATACTGCGATTAAAAGCTTTCAGACAAACAAAAACTAATAACCTTATAAATTTTATTTATTTATGAGTAACATCAGTTTATTACGTGAGAATTTTACTTTAGTTGGTTGAAATTGCAATCGGAATATGGATCTAGTAATACATGCAGAAGTTAAGGAATTATTTCATAGTGACACAGGAGAATTGTACACAGAGATTCGTTAGAATCATTATCAAAAGGAAGGTGAAAGAAGTCTTTTTTAAAGAATCTCGTTGAAGTGAAGCTCCAATGTTAATTAAAAGAGAAACTTATAGAAGAGCAAATGTCCGTATTCAATGACGAAGCGATGTTTTATTGATGAACAAAATATGTAGTTAGAGCGAAATATTATTACAATCTGTCCCGTTTAGAAGACATTCAGTGATAAGTATGTAAAGTGTAAATATCTCCCGCAAAGTGTACCCGTTGATTTATCCATAATTGGTTAATAAACGTTGGTTATGAAACTTTTACCTCCGTTTTTGATCCAAAATGCCTTCGAAATGGATACTATTTCTGACCCAAATCGCCCAAATGTCGATTCCTATACTAGGACGAGTTCTAGAATATCGTATTCGAATTTTATATAGTTTTTTTTTTTCAATGTTTCATTTCATTATTTATTGGTTTATTAAATCATTTACATTAATCAATAAGCACTTTATGCTACCAATTATTCGATTTCATTCATATTATACATTTAGAAGATATTACGCCTAGCAGGTTTGGCATCTACATGTTCTTGGATCTCCGGAGGTGCAGGATGACTTGAATAACCTTTTGGTCTAAGCATCACACATAATAAACCAACACAGAAAGCTATACCTATAAAAGTTGGCAGTGCAACACTGTAGAAAGTTGACATGGCTTGTGAAGCCAACACGACATCAGAAATTGGTTTTACTATACGAGAGGTTGTTTTCTCAGTAATATTTTCAGAGCTGTCTGTAAAAGGAAATTCTACTTCGCCTTCTGTAGCGATTCCTACATGGTCCACAAATGTCACCAGATGATAATGCTCTTCCGAAGATTCTGAGAAATTGGAGCTGACTTCATCATTATTTTCCGTGGCGATTTCCTGGATGGGTACACCAAGCATCATATCCATTTGACAGATTAAAAGGAATCCTAACAAAATTCCAGAAAACATTGTATCCACGAAAGTTACACTTTTATCCCAATTATAGAAAGCAAGGTGCGGCAACTTCCAAGAAGTATGATGTTCTCGACAAACGTTTTGTTTTGTATTGGTTCGGATCTAAATTGTTTTTAGGGTAATCGCCAAATGAGTTCCCAATATAGTAAGAATGTATAAGATTGTGAAAGACTAGAAAGTGAATCAAAGACGCTCTAAAGAAACCCCAGGCTCCTCCACAGATGTTTCTGTATTATTATTAGTGAGTATTAAGTCAGGAAGTAGACTCTACATTATTTAATTAATCTTGAAATGGTTATAAAAATACAATCATTGGTATCAACGCCTCTAAAATGTACAAGACTTCTGCCTCTATGTTCAGATTGGTAACAAGTACAACCTGGATCTAGGAATCTTAACGCGAAGAGAGTCTCAAGTAACTTGGTAAAAGATACCACAATTTTATATAGTTCTACGTATTGACAACGATTTAAAATCACCGTGCTAAGCAACATCGTCTTTAAATTAAACTTTACTTCTTTCTTTGTCTGTTGTAAATAAATATTTACGATGATAAAACGATATTTTGCTATACGAATATATTTACTTTTCCCAATTTAATGATTCCCAAAATAAGATCAACTCTTACATATAGATATAATTATATCAACATTGCTTTTGATCCTCCATAATATATTTTACTGGTAGTTATGCATACGCGAGAGATTTCTATGTTAACAATTGTACGAGCATAATGTGTTACAAACCTGTCTGGAAGGTAACATAATATATGTACATAGTTTTGTAAATAAAAGTATCACGTGTCGTCATTATATGAGATTCAAAGAATTTTGTAAAGATCAAATTACATTATTTGCGATATTCTAAAGGTAACGTAGCATTCTAGCACATGGTACAGTGTCAAACAGGGATGGTTACAATATAAATGTTCGACATTTGTGAGAATGCATAAACATGACTTTTCAGCAAGTTATTAAACAATTAAAAAGTTTTTTGAGAAGTCTTTCACTATTACTATGAGTACTTACTTTTTATGTGTATTACTTTTTACAAAAATTCTTCTAATCTTATATATCAACAACTGTTACATTCTTTACATTTTTCGCATTTTAAAACGTTTAATTAGATTTCATTTTTCTCTTAAATTAACCTTTAAACTAATCATAAAATCTAACCTATGTTTGAACATATATTTTTGAATTACAGTTAAAGAAATATCATCTCATCCGCGTTACCTCGTGTCAGCTTTTTATGTCCTTTACTTCTGCGGTTAGACATTTAGCTAGCGTCGCCACAACTTCTTCCTCACTATGTCCTTCTCTTCTTACTTTCCTCTTCTTCTACTCGTTATCTCAGCCATCCGTCTATCCGTTTACACCCTCCCTCCACCCACCAAGTTTCTCCCAGTATTTACTTTTGCTTTTAATACCAAGTAAATTAGCTTACATCCGAACTAGAAATTCATTAAATCCAGCGATTCTTTTGGATTACAATTTCTCATATTTTATTCCTTTCTAATTTTGTCAACATTCAGCTAGCAATCTAATGTTTTTGGTATTCTGTCCCAATAAGTTCTAATTATCAAAGTCACTTCAGTGGTACGATGTATGGTTTCTCAAATATGGTACTATAAGTATTGACATATTGTTCCAGTCGTGTAATAAATACATGCCGTATCTGGGAATCGAGTCAATTTCAACGTAAACGAAGTGATACAAGCAACAACCAAACCATCTCGAGCACGCTTAGGACTTTCTGTCATATTTATTTTAGTTAAATTAATAAGAATAATAATAATGAACACTAGTGCATCACCAGCGATGAACGGCGCTGCTCAATAATTTATCAGGAACACATATTTTCAAGTAGCCATTTAAGTTCTAGATCAGGTGGAACATTCTTTTGATTTAACTTATTTTAAAGTCCAACCTAGGCGTTCCCTGTTCCTAGGTCTAAACAACCAATAATTATTTTTATGTTGAAACTAATTATAATTGTAGTTCTGTACATGTTGTACTTTACAACATACATTTATGCATTGTTTTTACATTTGATAATGGAAAATGACGTATTACAGCTCAATCAGTTCACAGATGCATAAAATCTGTAATTTGCAATATGCAATCGGGTTGTGTATGTAGTAGGTAATACGTATACATTATCAAGGGATATATATATGTATATGTAAATTACAAATTGCAAATGACTGACGGTTTATACAGGGTGTCTAATAAAGATTCAACTATTTAAAGTGAGAATGAGACGGTGCCATATCGCTAGAAGAGAGAGTGGCGTTAGGTAGCGTGGTTCGATAATTTTTAGTTGCTATCATGGCGTAATTTGGCGGATTTGGTAATTACAACAATATATTCTTTATTGAAGAGGCCTATTTTCACATAAACGGATATGCGAATCAACACAATTTCCGTTTCTGGTGTGAGTCTAATCAAGTCAAGCTACACCAACGTTCATTACATAACCCGTAAGTGTGGCTATGTCGGTAAAATTCATTATTGGACCTTACTTTTTCGAGGACACAGAAAAGGCAGAAAAATAACTGTAAATTTGGCGCGTAACGTTTTTAAAAACCTACATCTGAGATTCGACGAATATTGTCTGCGCAACGGACGTCATTTTTGTTTGGAAGTCAATTTTCATGTTTTCGCTTGTTGTCACTTTTTGTTTCTTGAAGTATTTGGGATTTTGTGAGACACCCAGTATATAATATACCCAGTACATAGTTTACATAGATGCAGATAATTGGGTGATTATTTTTGATAACTTAATCAAATATAATTACGTGAAACTAAAAGTCTAATTGGTTTGTATACTGTATAAATAATTGAATGATAATTTTGTAATTCCGTTTCACTTGTAATAGCAATGTTTATTAATTATTAACTTGCCATGTTATTTTAGTATACTTTTCTAAACTGGTTTTAAAATTCATACAATGATTTGTGTCACATCGTTTGCGAGTTTTCATTCACATTTTTATCGGAAAATACAGAAGGAATATCAAGTTGCAGAATTTATGGGCGATGTGCTCAGTCGTCTTTCCTGAGTAATGTTAAGTCTATGTCTGTAATGTAGGTTTCGGAGTCTGGAATAACTGGAATTTCTGAAACTGGGACAAGGAGATGCAAATGGCTGCACGGGGGAATTTATAAATGTGCTGATTTTTGTTTATATGTTAATATTATAGGTTATATCCACTTTTGGTACCTTTCCTTTACGTCTAGACATTAAAAGAAGTGAAACAAGACATTATAAACATCCTCCTTCTCAATATTTGAAATTCTAAACTTCGAAATAATTTCATATTCAATACAGAAACACATTTACAAAATTCAACTTTCGATATCTTTTACGGATTAAGGTGAAACATTACTTCATGGTTATACAGTTAGATATAGATGACATCAGTGTAGTAAAATGACAATCGATTTATAACTTTGTACTAGCAGACCATGTTTTCAAATATAAAAACGTTAATAATTTTGCAAACTTTGTAAAAATCGAGTCATTTTCTAGTCACCAAAGATATAATATTATTGACATACACCTGGAACATTATATTTAATAACGGCAGAGTATTCGATGCTTACAATGATAAGATTGTAAAAAAATCGCTTTGTTTTAACGTTGAGAAACTTGGAAAAAACTTTGTAAGTTTAAGAGAAATAATGTTCAGTCGATTCAATTTCTCCAACGATTTACTATTATTTCTCCTTAACATTTCAAGTTAACTAATAAGTTAAACTAGTTAACTAAGTTAACTATTGCGATGAATATAAGTATTGGTCTTGTGACTATTTAGAAGAATATTCATCTCAGAATAGTCAACCAAGCGTACATATTTAAAAACCCTCGCGTTCAATATTCGATTTGGTAGATGTATAATGCATAAGTTGATTCAAAGATGTCATCACCGTCATTTCCGTTAATTTTAAATTCTATAAAACACATCAACAATCGCATTTCCTCTTGTAACGATCTGTTTAAATACAATTAATATTTAACAGCCCGTTAAACGACATTTAAATAAATATATTAAATATTTAACGACGTGTTTACCAGATTATAAAAATGTTATTTAATTTTTTTAATTCTATTTTTGTTGAACCGAATAGTTCTCTGATATATTTTTGCTTTGGAAGATTTAGATTTAAAATATAACGAGATTCTTGGGGTTTTTCTTCTCAAACTGAATTAGATTTTCAGGGCGTCTGGAGCTCTGAATGACGTCGGAATTGAATGTATGCAAAATATCGTTGTTAAAGTTTAAATTCAAATCTATATTCGAATATGGCAAATACACTAGGAGTCACGTATCTAAAGATTGGCATTTATTCAAATTACTTCAGCAACTTATAGATTTGTACATATGTATGTAGAAGTTTGTTAATAATAATATTTTATAACTTTTATAGCAACCTACAACTTAAAATAATTAAGCATTCATTTTAAAGATTGTTTTAAAAATATAATAAGCCACAGTTTCCTCAGTTTTGAATGGATTCACTTTATATTGTTGGTTACTATTCTTAAAATCTCTTATTTTAAATATGTCAAATTAAAAAATAATATTTTCAAACAGAAGTGATTTTTTAACAATATCTTGTTGGAAGAAGTAGTACAACACTTTACATCTGAAGTTTACATCTAGCTTAATACATCGGCATGCCTTGTGGCTACTAAATATTCACTCAAACAGTTTATTCACTAACAAGGTACTTAACTAACAAGGTAATAAATTAAGTAATAGAAGTTATATGAATTCTTTAACATTTGTCTCTGGAGTACGAAACAGCATATTTTAATAAATTTGTTTTGCATACAGCATATTTTGTTAATTTTAATTAAATGGGCTTGTGTCCTCATTTTTTAGTGGTCGATTTTTCAATTATTGATTGAAATTGATGTTAATAAATGTGTACTGGTGTGTCTATTTTATTAAATATCTAAATATTGACGGAGATATAGCAATTAAAAGTTTGAATTGTAGTTTTAGCGCTAGAAATGTTCGACCATATTTGTAAGATGTGAAATGCATTTTAACGTCAGTTATTTGTAGAGTAAGTCAGTGCTGTGGTAATGTTCTGTAGCTGTTGGTAGTCTAAATAATCAAGTTAAGTCAAAAAATAATAAGTTTTTATTTTATTTAACCCTGCTATGGCAGACATAATATTTAAATTTTTTTATTCCTTCAAATAGCTGTAAATAATATTTGATATTTTGATATATAAATACATATAGTAGAGATTTATGAGCTGTAAGGTTGGTAACCTTACACACGGGTTGTGATGCACTTGGAATGTGTACAACGTTGAATTCCTTTAATAATTAAAGAGAGAAAATGTTTTTTTTAATTGTTAATATCTCCTAACATATAAGGAGTTATTAAAAAATAATTGAACATTTGAGTTTCTAGTAATCCACTTTATCAATATATAGTACACTTTTATAGAAATTAAGACATAGGACACAAGCCTATTGGTTTAGAATCTTTTCATGTCTTAAGCCTCAGTTCCATATACCATGTGCGACAGTACGAACGCTAGTCTACAAATAATTAAGCATTTACCGACATGCAGTTGAAATCCTATATAATAAAAAAAACATCGTAAAGAGTTTTGTTATAAAAAAACAAACAAAATCATGTTTTGATTTATTTTAAAAGTTCTGTTTTTTGAAAATAGACTGTTCACACAGAACAGACTGGTTTTGTTTTTAGTGTTTTTCTGTGTGTCCCATAAAAATTATAAACATGATAAACAACAACTGACAAGCGCAAATGTTCACAATAAACAAAAGTGCGTATTCAAACCAAGTAGACTAAAAAACAACAACAAACGTGTTTTCCTTTGATCTTACCAACTCCAGATAGGAATGTGTTTTGTTTACTAAAACAGCAACTCTTTGGTGTTTTTGTTCGTGTTTTATTGAACTGTCTCTCTGACGTGAAACCGGCATTATATTACAATTATTGTTGCAAGTGTTCTTAAGGGAGTTAGCCGACATTTCTCGGCCCCATTAGTTATATTTTTATAAAAGAAAATAAAAACGTTACAAAAGATTTTTGAAATAGAACAATAAGTTTATCAATAACTGCAATATATTATAAAATAAATGTGACAGCTTCATACATATCGTAACATAAAAGAACACCCAAAAACAAAAACAATTCTCTTTGAAGTATTTTTCTTTGAAAGTCACGTAGTCAAAGTATGTATTTTCTTGTCTAGATGTTCTGCTGTTCTATACTATACTTGCTATATAACATTGAATGCTGGATACACCGAGTATGACTTGAAGTTACAATACTATTAAATAAAAAGCACATGTGTACCAACTGTAAATAACAAAATATATTACAAAAGCTATCAGTGATTTTAACGGTTGACAGTAACAACAACATACGAATGTTAAATATTTTTTGTTTGACAAGATATAAAAAATAACAAGAATGACATTTTGTTTTAAGAAAATATTATTATTAATATTTTGCGTGTTCGTTTTATTTTATCGAAATAAAAATCATTTGCGTTCTGAGTTATACCTTAATTTTTATAAAACTTGTGTCCTATCTCTTAATTTCTATAAAAGTGTACTATATATTGATAAAGTGGGTTACTAGAACCTAAAATGTTCAATTATTTGTCAATAACTTCTTATATGTTAAGAGATATTAACAATTAAAAAAGTCATTTTGTCTCTTTAATTATTAAAGGGATTCAACGTTGTACAACATTGCAAGTGCATGTGTCATCACAACAGCTGCCAACCTTACAGCTCATAAATCTCTGCTATATGTATTTATATATTAAAATATCAAATATTATTTACAGCTATTTCAAGGAACAATGAAATTCCAATATTAGGTCTGCCGTAACAGGGTTAAATAAATTAAAAAGTTATTCTTCTTTGACTTGACTAGATTATATCGACTACCAACAGCTACAAAACATTACCACAGCACTGACCTACTCATCAAATAACTGACGTTAAAATGCATTTCACATCATACAAATATGACCGACTCTTTCTAGCGCTAAAACTACAATTCAAATTTTTAATTGCTATATCTCCGTCAACATTTAGATATTTTATAAATGAGAGAAGCCAATACACATTTATTTACATCAATTTCAACTAAAAAATGAGGATACAAGCCCATTGTCCTCAAAAGTTATTTATACCGTTAATATATTTATGAATCGAAAAGGTTGGTGGATAAGCGTTGATGCTTTAAAGTTTTCGACTGTACAAACAGACACATATATAAAAATATATTACTCTGTTTTTTTCCTAAATTTAATTTACAGACCACTAACATAAACAAGAAATAAATAATAAATGAACGGAGGTAAGTCTAGAGCACTCGTAAAACCAGCATCAGTTTAACAAAAACAAATTCTTCAGAATATAATTTATAATACGAATGGAATTAAGTTATTTAGTGGCAGAAAATACGCAGAAAGACTTAAGTCTTACCTAAATTACTACCTTATAAATAATAAATTTTAATTTCCAAGCATGGTAGTAGAGGGGGATGCAGAGACTAGTACACAGGTGAAGACGATGCCGGCTGGGTTGTACTGTGCGTTACTTTACGCAGTAATAAACTCTCTTCTTACCTTACAAAGAATAGTCCATTTTATTGTAAAATGAAACACCCCCTTACTATTTTCAAATGTCTTCATTTTGTCACAGGTGGTAGTACTTTAAAATAAAATTATAAAATTTGAATAATTTAAATAGGAGTAGGGAAAGAATTAGGGTAATTTATTAAGGGTAGAAATGTTGTTTAAAAAATATATAAAAATGTAGTTGCTTGTATTTGGTAATAGTTATTACCTTATTATTCCAATTATCAGTTGACTACATCGTAACTAAACTAAATTTAAAAAAAAAAAAGCACTATACTGTTTCTACTGTCAATTTCAAAATATTTGTAGTTTTTATTTCAGCGAGACGTGAACTATACTTTCGAACCTAACGAATATTTTCAGTCATAGATTCTTCCAAATAATATATCAGAAAAAATAATAAATATTAGTTACATAAGTATATATATATTTGTTTTAAATAGATCCTTCGAGCTTAGTTGAATATTTAAGTATAATATCCATTCTTCTGAACAAATGACAACATCTCTAGATCTTACAGACATACGAGTATTATCATTTTTGTAATTTCATATATTTATAAGATTTATTTGTTTATTTGCTTGTTATTTTCTTTTGTGTGCTATAAGTCACTTAAAAGGGCTTAATGTAAGACATTGTTGTACTCTTTCCACGCTTTAAGACTTAGGAACCCCACTCTCTTGCTCTTAAATATGTGGGTGGATCTTAACATTACGTTATTATTTAGTTGGTTTATATATAGTTGATATAACGAGAGATCGGTAGTATTATTGCCTCTTTTGAGCATGAGTCAGCGCTGAACTCTCGTAATATTAACTATATATATTCGTATAAAGACCAAATAACGTAATTTACAGGCAAGTTAGTAAAATTAATTGGATATAATAACAGAAATGTTTCATTTTCACCGATAAATTATAATATGAAGTTGGAGAAGTTTCTAATGATGAAATTTAATGTTTGTGAATAATTAATGTAAAATTTGTGTGCATTATTTTGTAATTTAAATATTTATGCAAGAAGGAAGTAGTAATATAAAGAGATCGATAAATCCATTTATTGCAGCGAAGTTTTAATACGAAATATCTGTCAATATGTCAAGTACTTCAAAAAGAAATATATGTCCCACTTTACATATTATACCGTATAGAATATAAAGAAGGAATAATAACTAACCTTATAATACGAGAGTCATGATTTCAGCTTTTTACCTGTAACAAAAATAGATAAATTCATAAACAGGAAGAAAAGATAAGCACAACGATGTTAAATTACGAAAATTTAATGTCAATAGTCATTCCGCATCTTGCTTATATCTGTTTAATATTGAAAAAGAGAAATATTGTTCAAATTACAAAAGTTTGTCAGTGACTCATGCTGAAAAGAAGTTATAAAAGTCGTGTAAATCTACAATACGATCCTGAATTTTATCTTTTATGTTCCTTAAATTAATATTTAATTAATAATAAAAAAAATTAATGTGACAACTAAAAAGGGAGAAGATACGAATTAAAGCAGGTGAAAGAGCAATAAAATATGAGGAGAAATTGAGCAGGGCGGAAAGCAAAATTTTAAAGAAAATAAGGGAGGAAAGTATAAAGAAGGGGGGGGGGATGTCCAAAAAAGAGAAATGAGTATTTTGAAAGAAATGGAATGGCGTTCGAGGAGGCAGAGAGGAGAAGAGAAGGAGGCGCAAGTGTGGAAGAAGAGCTAAGGAGAAAGGATAAGGAGATACAACAACAGGAAAGAATGGAAAAAATCGAAAAAAGCAACTACAATACAAGATATAAAAGTATTTGGAAAAGTAAGATACCTCAGTACCTAAGAGAAAAAGATATAAAACACATAAGAAGGACAGCAAGGTTTAGATTGGGAAATGAGGAAAAAGGAAACAGATACTGGGAAAGTAGTGAGGAAAGAAAGTGTAGAGTGTGCGGAACGGAGGACGAAACACTGGAGCACATTAAGTTTGAGTGTAAGGAAAAAGTAGTAAGCGAAATGAATATTGGCCAGCTATTAAAGGCTGGTGGATGGCGGAAATAGAAAAAAGGAAAGGAAAAACAGGACAATAAATAAGCTCGTGGCTGGGTTGCATAAGGAACATGAAGAGAGAGCAAGTACTAAAAGTAATAGTAATAGTCTAGAATAGTTTAAGTTTAGTTTTAACTTTGAATTTATATGAAATGCATTAAGAAATATAATAATGTAGATTGTAAAGCCGAAAGGCACACAATTAATATAATAAATAAATAAATAATTAATGAGACAGTGCTTACGTTAAAAAGGTCAAAAAATCATAGTATTTAAAATATTTATCATTGAATGTACTACATTATTAGATTACTTCAAATCACGATTTAAAAAATATACAACATAATGTAGTAATAAATATAAACAATACATAAAATAATAATAAAAAAATCTGCGAACAATGGATTTGATGATAAAACCTTTCAATACTCTGCGAAATATTTCGTTGGGTGTACAAGTTCGAGCCGAGCATATCTGCATAAACGCTTTGCTCTCGCGGAATCACTGGGGTATCATTACGTATAAATATTATGTTAGTCACAATACGAGAGTATACTTCTAACAATGAATAAAGGATGGGATGATCCTTGTGCAGAGACTGCACCTTCTAAAGAGTATTCTTGTATCGGCATTTTAAAATAGCGAATATAATAAATGTATATTAAATACATATATAAATAAATCTTTATGAGCATTGGCGTACGCAACATTTTTTCAATTGAAGAGAGGGTTAATTATCCAGTAAACATTTTGGAGTCACTTTGCCTTTTTAATTTTTTTGTCATTAAAGAGTTCATTTACCGTTCAGTGTCTCACAGCCGTTCATATGAAATGTCTATTTTATCGGCTACAAATGGTGACCTGTCGGAATTCAAATGAAGATAAAGTTGATGCGAACTATAATTGAAGTGCAATAGTGATAGAAACGTCACAAAATAGGACACAATAGGAATCATATCTGAGATTTTCGATCTATCTTACGAAACTACTAATCTTTAAAATGAATTCAAAAAGTAAAACTGCCAAAACTGTCAGGCAAGGTTTTTTATTTGGTCTTACTACTGTATTATAAGGTATGAAAAAGTTAAAAATATGGCAAACAAAAGTATATACCATAGTTAGGGCCATACGTAATGCCGCCATTGTATACACTATGTAGTCAATTCTGTATTCGAACAAAGGCCATAAATAACAAGGCATGTCACTCGCGAATTCCGTGGCCCTAATTAGACGCGAATACTTGCGTTTGCTCTGCTCCGTTGCGCTTATGTCGACGAGTTTTGTAAATGCCAAAAAATGTAAATACCTTTGTATTATAAATTTAACAAAATGTTGTTTTTTATACATATAAATATAAATGATACATATATGTATACATGCATTTATATCACGACAGACACACACACACATATATATATATATATATATATATATATATATATAAATATATATATATATAAATATATATATATATATATATATATATATACAGGGTGTCCCAAAATTCAACGATAAGCCGGCACCAGAAGGTGGTCCTGCTCATGACTACACAAGAAAAAAAGAAAAAAAAAATTTATCTCATTTTGTTTAGGAATTAGAAAAAAAAATTATTTTTTTTCTAAAATTGAAACACCTTAAGATGTTTTTAACTACCATGACTACAATTTTTCAAATATTTCTGAATTTTTTTTTGTATCGGCAACCTAAATAGCACTGCTATCCATCACAACCATTAAAACTCCCAGAATGCTAGTAGTTGTTACACAAAATTTAATCGAAATTATTTTTTTCCCTAAATTTTTTAAAGATTTTTACTTTCAGTCAACTTTAACTCATCGTGGTGTAAAAAAAAAGTATGAAGACTACTATGGCAAGTTTTTTTAAAAATTGGCGCAACTCTTCAGGATTCCAAAATGGTATAATACTCCAAACTAGCAAAGGAAAACTAGCAAAAAAAAAAAATTATGCATACTATTTCTAAACAAGAACCAAATTTCATAAATTGTTGTTGCAAAAACTACTAGCATTCTGGGAGTTTTAATGGTTGTGGTGGAGCAGTGCTATTTAGGTTGCCGATACAAAAAAAAATCAGAAATATTTGAAAAATTGTGGTCATGGTAGTTAAAAACATCTTAAGGTGTTTCAATTTTCGAATAAAAAATGTCTTTTAAAAAAATGAGATAAAAACTTATTTTCTTTTTTTCTTGTGTAGTCATGAGCAGGACCACCTTCTGCTGCCGGCTTATCGTTGAATATTGGGACACCCTGTATATATATATATATATATATATATATATATATATATATATATATATATATATATGTGTATAAATAAATAAATAAATATCAAATGAAATTACTTTAAACGCAAAATAAATTATTTATGGTACATGTTAAATAAAAATCCATTAAATATTTTTATAAGAAACAGATTTATGCTAACCACCTCTTATGAAATGTGTTGACCTCCATATATCCTTCGAATATATATATTTACTAATGAACTTAAAATAATCAAGGAAACTTTAGATTTCCCTTGCAGTTAAAGAAAATACTAAAATTTCCTCGTGTATATTTTTCTTTCTGGTTTTCTAAGACTTCTCAAAAGCCTTTAGGCTAAGTCTGGAAGTTTTAATCACTACATTTGTTCGAACAGGAAAGGTTTTTTGTTTAACATGGCCAACATTTGTTCTTCGTGAGTCTAGTAAGGGCTAAGAGGGGTAAACTACCCAAAAGATATTTAGGAAACACGTCCATACAAATCGAACTGACAGTCAATTATGTGCCTTGAATTGGGAAAGTGTTGAACAAAAATAAATTCACTTCTAAATGATGAAATACAGATGTACGTATTAGAACCTACAATTTGTTATTACTCAGTAAATATAAAAGTAACATAACTTTATCACATTCGTACATCTGTACTATAAATAATTTCTTAGGTCCACTTTTTTATCCACAATTTCTTAGCTATAATTCCGGAAGCTTTTGGATATTTAAACAAATAAGAACGCTAATAACTATTGAAATTTATTTCAATCGAAAATTAAAAAAGCGATTCCTAAAATAGAGTTCACAAACGTATTGAAATGACTGCATTTATCTGTGTTCATCAATCGAAAGCCTTTTTCAATAAACGGATTAATTACGAATTCAAACCACACATTCATCAGGTCGTTAAAAACACATGAAAATTAACGTACAGATAGAAAAATAGGTTAATAGCATGAAGCAATGCATAGCCACAGAATAATTAGCACATTAGCTCAGCTGTTCAAAGTGGTTGCCATTTAAGAACCGCTACACGCTGCTAAAAAACAAGAACCGTCCGTAAATAATGGAAATGAGGCAATTAAATCCCTGAAGGCCTTATTTGGAATAATGGGAATCCAAGAAACAACGAATTGTACTTGAAGACTCAGTTACCGCATGATTATAACAAAACAAAGACAACCAATCTGCTTGTACTTGTAGGTTCTTCAGCATAAGACAACACGGGGAATATAGCTCTTCACTGAGTTCAATTGGTATATAAAAAATGCTGCCAATATAAATTTCTTTTTTAATTTTTTCTATTTCTTCGCTCAAAGTTTTGCTGTAGGTTGTTGATAAAATACGTCTCTTTAAAAAACAGTTCTAATATTGCCGAATTTTTTACTATGACATATTGCAAGTATCTGTTCATGTTAGGTTTTTCTCGAATGGCTTCATAAATTTTGATGTAATAGTATTTTTTTGGCTATTTATCTTAGCGCAGATGCATTTATTTAGTTTCAAGTTCTCGTAATTGACCACGTGAAACTGTTCTGAAATTTCTAAAGTCTAAAACAGTGGACCCTAATTAAGATTTAGTGTATAATACAGTAACCAAATTCAATTCTACATAGTAATAATTTGTTCTCGCAATACATCCTTATTGTTTGGATCCTGAATTTATTTTATTTTATTTATTTAACGTTTTAATGTGTTTACCATTAGGCACTCTATTCTTTTGCTACATTAAGTACACATTTCTTACTTAATACTAAAACTTCTAAAAAGAATTTCCCATCTCTCCCTTACTCTGTTTCGTCCTCGATTTGTTTTATTTTGACTTCTTTTGTATTCGATGTAAATTTTGATTTTCTTCTCGATGAACCTTTTTTTTGGTCTGATTTGAGTTTACCATTAAATCTAGATCAATTTGAATTTTCTCGACTTAACTTACTGAATCGGCTTATATATATATGCTACATATATAGGTTGTCCCTTCTTTGAACTATACAAAGAAAATTATTCGTATTTTTGAAACAATAGTAAAAGTGAGGTATAAGATTAATAAGAATTTGTCACAAATCGTTATTATTAATAATTCACAACTGTCTTCGGTAAATGTTAGTTTTTGTAATTTAAGCTCTGTATAATATTGAACTAATGATAAACGAAACAGCTTTTAGGAATGTGGTGAAGAGGAGGCAGATCCTGACCACATTCTGTGGCAATGTAAAAATACAGCAATGGCAAGAAATGGACTCCAAAGGACGGTGCTACAGACTTCGCAGACGCTTCCTGTTAACACCCCCTTTTTGATTGAGAAATCGAAATTTATAACTGGAGTAGCCATGAATAGATCATTCTTGTTGTCTGGATATAAAGTATAAGAAGAAGCAGAACAATATTAGGGGCGATAAAAGGCTACGTGCCAAGGAAGCCGGAGAAACTATATTAAAAAAAAACAGCTGTTAGGCCGAGTCATAAATATCTTTTTGTACGAAAAAGAGAAAGGAGTATTACGAAAGGAATGGAATAGCGACAGAGGAGGCAGAGAGAAGAAGGCACAAGTGTGGAAGAGGAGCTAAGGAGAAGAGACAGGAGGATACAACAACAGGAAAGGATGGAAAAAATTGAGAAGAGCAATTATAACAAAAGATATACAAGGATTTGAGAGAGAGAGAGAGAGATACCAGAATACTTAAGAGAAAAAGTACTTGTGTACATACATACAAATAAACTTATCACCATAAAAGCGACGCCATAAACATAGTAGGAACTAGGTAATAATTGTCAATATAGTAGGTCATTGATAAATTCTTATGATTTCTATTGGTTTACCGTATTTTCATAAATTGCTGTTAACGTATTTAAAGTGATTCGAATGGGCTTGTGTCCTATGTCTTAATTTCTATAAAAGTGTACTATATATTGATAAAGTGGGTTACTAGAACCTCAAATGTTCTATTATTTCTTAATAACTCCTTATATGTTAAGAGATATTATCAATTAAAAAAGTAATTTTGTCTCTTTAATTATTAAAGGGATTCAACGTTGTACACATTCCAAGTGCATGTGACATCACAATCCTTGTGTAAGGTTACCAACCTTACAGCTCATAAATCTGTGCTATATGTATTTATATATCAAAATTTCAAATATTATTTACAGCTATTTCAAGGAACATTAAAATTTCAATATTATGTCTGCCTTAGCAGGGTTAAATAAAATAAACACTTATTATTCTTTGATTTGACTTGATTATTTGACTACCAGCAGCTGCAAAACATTACCACAGCACTGACCTACTCAACAAATAACTGACGTTAAAATGCATTTCACGTCATACAAACATGGCGGACCATTTCTAGCGGTAAAACTACAATTCAAACTTTTAGTTGCTATATCTCCGTCAATATTTAGATATTTTATAAAATGGACACGCCAATACACATTTATTAACATCAATTTCAATCAACAATTGAAAAATCGACCACTGAAAAATAAGGACACAAGCCCATTTCTCTCAATCATGATCATGCGGTTGTGTACAAACATTACGAAAAAAAATAGTTTGTGTACTTAACTACATAAAATGTTCTCTATTTTCTTGTTAAATGTTAAACGGTAAATGTTCGGTGCGTTTTTAGTTGTTAAAACAGTCACGGGCGGCGCATATATCTTCAGCTGTCTCTGCGCATGCCTGGTCTGATACTATACAACAATTACTCCAGGCTGTGTACCACTGCCGATAGAACGGCGATGGTTTCATTTCATTGAATATCGTAATACAATAGAAACTGAACAATGTAAAACAGATGAAAGGAAATTAAATCAGCTACAGAGAGTAAAATAAATGTTTGGAAAATGCAGATACACTTGTTATAGATATTTATGGTGGTTAAATAACTGTATCATGAACTGTGAATCCGATTTATACTGTCATGTCTGGGGAAATCAATAGTTATTTAAAATAGATTTAACTTAATTTAAGTTTCGGGAAAAAAAGTATCGATTCGTATATGTCATCCCATCTCATCAGTTATATTTTATATATTATTGTTTTTATATTATTTATCTTTTATATTTTATATCTTTATTCCATGCGTCGCTTTGCCAATGCTGCCACTCCATCGCCGGTACTTAAGATGGCATCAAAAATCAACTAATTTATTATAAGTTTTAACAAGTTTACCAACACGTGAAAATATAATAAAGCATTTTTAATTAAAGAAATTATCAGCCTCATGTATTAATTAACATAATAGTTTTTACCTATCATTACCTTTTATTATTAACCTAAGTTTAACGTAATAGTTATTAAATTAATGTAAAAGACATTGAATTTTTTCTAATAATACAATAAGTTAATATTGGGAATGAAAAGAGGGGTATTGGGAAACAGTGGAAGAGAATTATGCAGCATATGCGGGAAGGAAGAGGAAAAATTAGAACGCATTAAGTATAAGTGTCAGAATAAAGTGGAAAGTGAATTAAGCTTGGAGGAGTTATTGCAAGGAAAGAGTGAATGAAGAGTATGAATGCCGGAGGTAAGGAGAAAGGGAGGAGAGAAGGATGAGAAACTTTGTAAGCAGAGGGTGTTGTGAGGAACGATTGCAAGAGAAAAGAGGAGTAGATAGAAGAAGAAAGTAGAGAGAAGAAAGTAGATAGGTGGTGGAAGTAAGAAACAGGCAGTGGAGGAAGTTAACAAAGAGAGAATCTTTGAAAAGGAAGAAGAGAATTTAAAAAATGTTAAAAATTTGTATGGGAAATGTAAAAGGTAAATATGGTTATAAACCCGTAAAGCCAGAAAGAATAAAATATAAGACAATTATGTAATCTTCCATTATATAAACTTAAAAAAATTTATGTAAAAGATAAAGGTTAAATAAACGTTACATATACGTAACTGTGTTTAACGGGATTATTGACCAAGTGCTACAAGTATATATATTTTAAAGAAGACATCAAGCTTGGTCTGGGATACACATCCCATGTTTTCCAGTTAGTAAAAAAGAATCCATCTTTAAAATATTTATTAATGTAATTTAGCAAACATATCTACGTATTTTTCTATTCGGCATACAAGTTCCTTTCAACATTCTTCGTATGTTTCCATTGTCTTTGCTCGCTGTGTACTGTGTGTGATACGATACATCGTCTTGTACATTAGATTGTTCGATGTGCGGTTGGGTGTAGTCAGGTGAAGTGGGGTGGGGTGAGGAGCGGTGCAGTGTTACCGTGCGCGATAGATTTCCTGATACTAAGAAAGTAATGTTAGGATTAGGGAAATCGTTAGAACGTTAAATGTTTGCGCTTAGATAAGTAGCAAGTACGTAAAGTTTTACCTGTTTATGAATAGATTGGTAAGTAAAGTTGGTACAAGATGTGCGCACAATGCCTGTTGGAGTAACAGGGTGATTGCAAAATGTAGATGCAAGAACATACTTTAAACATTTCGTTTGCATTTATGTATATTATATGTTTTTGAAGAAATACATTTTACGTAGAAAACTTAAGTTCTATACAAGGTTTTTCAAGACACCCTGCAAGATTACCGTATTGGAATGTAAGCAATTAAATAAACCAAGCGGGAGTCTCTTTGCAGTTGGAACTTTTACACAGACACATTATCTCGACTACGTAAATTGTTTCAAACAACTGTCACTGACGTTAAGTGCTGTAACAACAATTCCAGTAAAAAACAATAATAGCACAATTACCAAAGAAACAAACCTTATTGATTTTATGATAATGATTGTTAGTTATAATTCAGTTCAATAAAACTTTTCTTGAGTTGAATAAGTGATAGTGAGTGTTAAATGCACCTGTATACATGTTAAACATTGTCATAAAATCTAACAATCAGTTTCATTGCTGTTTTAGTGAAAGAGAAACATCTGTGACTCTGCTCATTTGGTGACGTCATCTCGAGGTTTGATAAATAAATAAGTAACATGTAGTTGTCGTCTATTTTCAATGTTGTATTGTATTTAGATACAATAAGTTTTTGTTTAAAAGCTTCTATTTGTATATATGATGTGCATTTTGTATTAACTGTACTTGGATGACTTAAATGATACCCGTAATGATAATTAGCTGATTTGCAAAATAAATTATTAGATCAGCAGATTACGTAACATCATAAAGTTATTAGAAATGGGCTTTGTGAACCAAGACTTCTATAAGGCTGGACTATATATTGATAAGAGGTATCAATAGATTACCTCACACATGTTTCATAATTTTTTTGCACTCCGTGTCCCAATTATCACATATTGAAGGCACTCCTCCCTCTCGTGTTGTGACGTACGAAGTCTTTATTCGTGCTTTGCTACTATAGATGTGATAGATCTTTTCTGACTGTGTTAATCTTCAGGTCTCTATGTATGTCGTCATTACAGATATACCACGGTGCATTAACTATTCCTCGCAGAACTTTATTTTAAAACGATTGTATTTTTTTAACGTTGGATTTTTTTTTTTTCAATAATTACACGGTGTGGTAGAGATTGCTCCAATGAACAATTCTACATGATTAGATTACTAGGTCCGAGGGTTTAGTCCTGCGAAGTCTTCGAACATCATTATCACCAAGCAACATTTGCGTCACGGCGATGTTTTCGTGGTTACGAAGTCTCAACTCGTGCTTTGCTGCTATAGTTTTGATTTCTTCTCCGACTGTGTTAATCTTCAGGTCTCTAAGTATGTCGTCATTACAAATATACCACGGTATACTATTACTCGCAGGACTTTATTTTAAAACGATTGTATTTTTTTAACGTTGGATTTCTTGGTGCAACCGCAGAGTTGCACTCTATACGTCCACAATGGCTTTAGCACTTGCTTATAAATGAGCTGCTTGTTTTCAATGTTTAGTTCAAAATGTCGTCCAATTAACCAATACATATTCCTGTATTCCTGTTCAGTTCTTCTTTTTTCTTTTTGACGTGCGTTTTCCACCTTAACTTAGCATCAAGTATCATTCCTAAGTGAATGAAAGATGTGACGTCATAAAATATGCGATTACCGCCCTTCTCACACTTCTACACCCCCCTCACATAATTAATGAATAACCCCTACAGTTGGCTATAAGTACTCAAATCTTCAATTATTTGTAATAAGTCACAATATTATAAAAGATATTAACATCCAAAAAATATATTTTTAACCCTTTAACTGATGATTTTCCATCTTTTTTGCACAACAAAGATTCATAGGACTGTGTGTTTTTTATTTTATTTTGTGGTGAAAAAGAATATAATACCGATTAGTTAATTCTTCTGTGACGTCATACGCAGAAACAGCAAAACTAAAATTCAAATTTTACATAGTATCAAATTCGTCAAGTTTTTTATATATAAATAATAAAAAAAACAATCAGAAATAAAAGAAAGCAAATCCCTATAAAATGAGTTCACAAGCCCATTAACGGAGCTCATAAAGTATTCAGAAAAAAGGAGGCAACAAAAAACTTACAATTTTTGTGAACAACGCCAATGGGCTTGTGTCCTCATTTTTTAGTGGTCGATTTTTCAATTGTTGATTGAAATTGATGTTAATAAATGTGTATTATCGTGTCTGTTTTATTAAATATCTAAATATTGACGGAGATATAGCAATTAAAAGTTTGAATTGTAGTTTTAGCGCTAGAAATGGTCGACCATATTTGTATGACGTGAAATGCATTTTATACGTCAGTTATTTGTTGATTAGGTCAGTGCTGTGGTAATGTTTTGTAGCTGTTGGTAGTCAAATAATCAAGTCAAGTCAGACATAATATTGAAAGTTTATTATTCCTTGAAATAGCTGTAAATAATATTTGATATTTTGATATATAAATACATATAGCAGAGATTTATGAGCTGTAAGGTTGGTAACCTTACACAAGGATTGTGATGTCACATGCACTTAGAATGTGTACAACGTTGATTCCCTTTAATAATTAAAGAGACAAAATGACTTTTTTAATTGTAAATATCTCTTAACATATAAGGAGTTATTAAAAAATAATTGGACATTTGAGGTTCTAGTAACCCACATTATCAATATATAGTACACTTTTATAGAAATTAAGACATAGGACACAAGCCCATTGATAAATATTAAAGTGAAAGCTTGCTCTCAAGATGAGTCTTGTTCAGCGTGAGAGCAGCTCTAAGAACTTTTTTATATTTACTTTATTATTGCTGGTTATTGGGTAATATGAATTCCAGTCAGCCATGATAAACACCTTCTGAACTTTCGCCATACATTAATTAGAAGCGGCCCAAACATTCTCTTTGGTTTCTATGTTACACCGGTATACACTATACATGTTAAGTCATGTACAACATTTTTTCCCAACCCAAACATCCGAACCGACATCAATTCCTTGGTACTTCCAAGACTCCTAGAGGCATTTAGCGGTGTTGAACATTTCGCAGGATAACATACCTCTTTGTGAGAATGCTGAAATATGCTTAGTGTGGTAATCGCTCATGTTGATTGGCAGTTTATATATGTAGTACTTTCAAGGAACAGTTCTCTCGGTTAGTGTTACCATTCCCGCTCCGTCTTAATTCCTCTTCGTCTCCGACTTCCAAACGTTACATCTCGTTGCTGTAACATGCTTTCTCGAGTCGACACTAGGAGGTTTATGTGTACAAAAGTAATAATTATGTGCCACTACACTTCACTTCCTTCAAGTTCTCTCTAACAAAAGCTAGTGCAAACAACAAGCAAAAATTTCTTGTAAATATTTGTTTATAATATATACCCACTCTTATGTTTTAATGTGGAAAATGTGTCGTGGAAAAGATGGATTAGACACGTGTTATCTTTAGGAAAAACAATATGAAAATGGAATGGAACACTAAGCTCATAAAGCTAGAATGTTTGATAAAAAACAAAATGGAAAATTTTGTCAGGCATTTCCAAATAATGGGGTAATATTAATTAGTCATAAACTGCTAAACATAGTTACACACATTTAATATGCGGCAAATCAAATTATAATAAAAAAATATATATTTAAAGGTATACCTATTACCTAACATTTTTAAATTTACATATTATTATTTTTTTAATTTACTTTTTTATCGTCTTTTTATTTCGCCAACCACCTCCTAATAAGTAGTATTTATAGTGTCGTGGCCTCATATATGTGAACTTGCACCGCTGTCTAATAAATTTACGATTGCGTATATACATAATTAATTTAATTTGATAATAACCAAACACAGAAAATATATCTCTGGTCCTGAGATCGAACTCGAAGACAACAGTTTACATAACAGAAGTTATCTTTCGACATAAATTTAATATATAAATAGAAGATTTTCATGCTCATTAGTTTAATAATCATATTAAACTTCAGTAAATAACAAAAGGTAACGTTAAGTAAAAAATATTACTTTGAATAATACATTAATTTACATTTTATGTTTTTAGAAACACAAGAAAAAACGAACCTTGAACTTAGAGAAGCTTTATTACGTACTATTGACAGTAAAACCAACTTCGACGGATAACGAAAGAACATAAGTCCCTGAATGATTCGGTGTTTCTTAAATATCACTATATAAGGGCTAGTAATACAAAATAGATTGTAAATATATTATGTAATAACTTATAAAATAAATGAATAGCGATAAATACTTGGTAATTTAGATGTTTAGATATTTTTCTGATTTTGGACCCGACCAGGACCTGGATTCGTCGGATCTCCAAAATATTGGATCCGGATCCGGTGAGTATTGAAACCCCAGGTTTATGGAAACCCTAGTTTCATGTTTAGAGGAAATATTATAGAAGATATTGACATTTAAAAAGTTATATTTGTCCTTTCAAAGAATAACGGATCATGTCATAGGTACCTTTTCCCGCCTTCTCTATAGAGTCTAAAACGGTTAGCATACTTAAACGATAATACATTAAATATTATTTATATAGTTGAAATTACGAGAGTTTGGCGGAGACTTATGTTTAAAATTAGTTATGACGTTTAAATCTGCGATATCATGAAAAATCACTGTGTTGCCAATTTTTTATAATGTATATAGGAACGAATGCAATAAAAATGATCATCTCTTCATAGATTTAAACAGCTCTAATAACCCGTTTTAAGCATGAGCGTTTTATTATGAAATGGTAAACAAGTTAAATAAAATAGATGACCCGCGTGACGTCAGAAGTCAATTATTTTACTTGTTAATATCTTATATAATTCTGTTACTAATTAAAAAATAATTATACATTTGAGGTTCTGATAGCCAACTTTATTAACTTTTCAAAACGGGTTAGCTTAACTGAATCTCAGAATACCTGAACATCTTCTAAGATGAACACCAATAGAAAACATAAAATGCTTTTAAAATGTTTGAAAGTTACGAAGTAATAATTGAAAACGTTTTGTGAGAACATGTAATAAATATTATTGCTTAGATCTTATTAGAGCGTTGTGTCCATGTCATGGTGGAGATCATCATCACAGTGCAACTTGGACTCGTGGAGATTCACAACGGATTTCAAACACCGCACACGTTCGCAGCGAACGATTACAAGCGAAACGTGAGTTGAATTAAACTTAGGACATTGTAAATTATAAACTTTGTATAAACTGTGGTTAGAAAACTGAAATTGTCTCTTATATTGTAAAACGTCATCACTGATACAATATCTAATTGTAAAATACTAAGTTTAATAACTTTTCTTTTTTCTTTTGGAAGAAATGAGAATGGATAGATGGTATATAATTAAGCACAATAATATGTGATTTATTGATTTAAGGCGGAAGAATGTAGAGCCTAATGGTAAAACCATTACAATAAATAATATTAATAACAGATAATACTAAGTTTAATAACA
Organism: Panorpa germanica; assembly: GCA_963678705.1. Lineage (NCBI taxonomy): Eukaryota > Metazoa > Arthropoda > Insecta > Mecoptera > Panorpidae > Panorpa > Panorpa germanica. The sequence goes on from OY783221.1 coordinate 10,106,768, forward strand.
ATTTTAAAGCAAGAGAGACTGGAATTCCAAACACACGATATCCAATAACTTTTCTTATCCAATAACGAGTTTTTTTAAATCAATCTAGTATAGAGTAATGCTTATAACAGTATAGCTTATACATCAGTAGTATAACAAAGCAGGTTCTAGAACACTTTTGAAATTAAGATGATTGTGACGTTGCAGCTGTTCGTCAAATCGAGTAACTTATTAGTAAAAGCAATAAAAAGGAACAAACTTCTCTTAAACAGCAAACTTTCTTAAGAGATCTCCACTAAAACTATTTTCAAACATTATTTACATTTCAAATTGTTTATAAGTAAATTTCCATGTTTAAGTTTTATTCGAAAGTTTTGTTTTAAGATTTAAAATACTATCTAAAAACAATAACAAAATAAAATATTAAAAAACAAATATAAAACTATATAATATTCGACGTACGTTTTGTAAAACTATTTGTTGTTAATCCCAAGACGAAACTTGAAGAACGTATGTCTAAAGTTAAATAGTTTTGGGATGTTAACAGCACCACGTTGGGAATTACGAAAAAATAAAAAAAGATTAAACTATACTAGTACTACTAGTGCTGTTACGCGAATAAAAGTGGGTGAAAGTTTGGAGGGATGGGAGAGTCATAGGATAGTCTGACGAGGTACAAATATTAGACTGATCTCACACTCAAACATACAACAATAACAACAATAGTTTCGAAATATCACATTTTATCGTGATTGCAAACTTTTTTTTAATGTTTATTTAATGTATATATATATATATATATATATATATATATATATATATATATATATATATATATATATATATACACACAGTCATCATTGTAAGAGATATATAGTGCCAGGACTCAGCATCGAAAGTAAACTGATATTAAATAAATTAAGTTTTAAAAAATTAATCAAATATGTGTATGTGCATGAGATGAAACGGAATCAAAAACAATATTGCAGACTCATAGACATAAACAAAATGAAACACAACTCAGTGAGTTGTCATAAAACCAAAAACAAATAATTTTAATATTTGATTTCAACGCCAGACATTTGAAATATATTAAAAAACATAGATTAAAGAAAATAAAAACAAAAATAATAAAAAGGATAAATCATATCTTTTGGATTTGGGTTTGTGTAAATAAAAATGAAATATTTTCATCGTAATCGAATGTGAGTCGACTGTGACTTTCTGGGTCGCAGATCATTTCACGGGGGGTGCACAATTCTCATTCAATCAAAATGCAACCCCATAAGAAAGGGTAGTCAGACGGATCAAATCAAACTCAGTCGCAGTCTGTGAAAGACAGGCTTTAGTTTTAGGGGATGCATGTGTAATGATAGTTTTCTTTCGGAGAAACAATTGGAAAATGGAGTACGCAGAAAACGATGATGTATTATACAACACCTATTTATTTACTCTAGGAACATAGACATAAAAAGACCAGTACATAAGCTCAAATTAAAATATATATAATTTTAGTTTTCAAATTTTAAGCGTCAAAGTAAATTTAAATTAAATTTCTACTTTTTAGCCCTTGAATTGCTTACTTAATTAATATACAATTTAAAATTTTAAGTTTCATCTAAACTTGCTATTAGCACTCTATATTTCTCTGCAGATTTTTTCATTTTTTAATTTCTAAAATACAAAAAAATTTCATAATCAATAACAAATTACATATGAAAATTTGGAGAGTATAAGTTGTAATTTAAAACTTATAACGCATTTCTTTTCCATTATATCAAGATTTAAGAAGTTCAACAAAAAATAAAAGAGCTAAAAATTTAAATTAAAAAATTCTCTATATAATAGGCAATTTTAAAAATCATTAACGTAGTCCTTTTCAAACCACCACACAAATTTCAATATTTAACATATTAGAAAATGGACATAGTAAGACGGTCGTAAATCCATTTAGTGCTTTTGATTTGTTGAATTTCTTATATAGAACAAACCTTTAGATTGTAATATAAGAAAATATATATTATCTAACTAATGTAACACTGAATTAGCTTATAGCAAGCTTGAAACTTGGACAACAAGACAATTTCCTACCCAGGACTTGATAACATATTACCATAAATATAAAATATAGTTTGAATACCAGAATATATTTCACATTTTTCATTTACTCGTTATTATATTTATATAATAAATATTCCTTTTTTAAATAAAGCTATAATGCAAGCTCTGAGCTTTTCACACATTTTCACGTTCTGCGAGTATTTCCCAAGCAGCAGCAGATAAAGGTAAGACTGGTGCTGCTGTATACTGGAGTGGTTTTACAAAGCAAACATATGAAAGTACTATTATTTTTTTGTGCGAAGCATATTTCAACTAAATGATATCTATGTACGTATGTATACATGTGTGTGTGTGTGCTCCACATTTTCAAACATCCGCATGAACGAATATTATTGCTCCATATATCAAAACCAAAGGCTGGTCTTTGTGCGAGAGGAATTACAAATATTATGGAGTTTTTATTTCTGCACAGGTTATTTTTGTGGCATTAAAAAGGAGCTTTCCAAAGCACAACATAGAGTTGCTCTTTTTCTAATGTATCGTGTAGAATTTATTAAACAAAATTTATTCGGTAATGTGATTTAAGAATTACAAAATGCATATACTAGAGCCATAATTAGTTTTAAGAAGGTTTTCTGCGTTCACGAATCTTATTCCTAACTTTCGTACACATACTTCCTCGTTTTTCCAAACTCCACACGATTATTTTGAAAAAATAAAAATTGTTTCCAACACGTTACTAGTGACCGATTATCAGAAATCGGGTCACAAGTCACTCAGTAACTTCGTACGGCAACATACAGATGGCGACAATATTGTCAAATCCATATAGATAGTACCAACCTTCAAACGATGTATGTCAAAATTCCATAACAGCCCGATCATTAGTTTACAAATTACAGAGTTTTAGTAACGCTACTTTTGTATTTTTAAAAACATGACAAATCTAAATTTACGTTCATGCAAACCAATGGTTTAACAAGTGTTATTTGGAGTCTGCTCCATCGAGACCAATTCTTTATCAACACAAGAAATAGAAATTTTTCCGTTGTTTTTAAAATTACGAAAGGAGTGTTAGGCAGGCATGGGGTAGCCATTTATACCTCTAAGCCAAAGACTTTAGAAGTTATAATTACTTGAACATAGCCCGTGACTGAGTGAAAGAATAAAAAAGGTATATAAAATGTAAAAACAGATAATTAGGCACTCGTGTTATTATTAATTAATTTTGTACCAACTATTTCAGAGTTTTTCGAGTACTTCCGCGCACAAAAAGAAAAACGGGTTCAGGCATTAATAGCTTCTTAAGTATTTGACATAGTATATGGCATGAGGTATGGTTTATAGTACAACTCAAAAGCTTTTGCAAGGTTGATAAGTAATTGTCTTTTATATAGAAATTATCAAAATCCGTTATATAGAAACTTTATTTAAGGACAGGTAAATCTAATAACAGTAAATTCCTTAGCCCCTTGTCTTTTAGAAGACTAGCTGGCTCTTCTCTAAATATATGCTGACTAGAATGAATAATATGACTGAAAAGCAATAAAAACTTTGACAATCTCTGGTACATTATTTACCTACATTCCGACATAGGTTCATATGAAACCACAAGCACAACAACGGAACGAAGAATTTTTATGATAGCGTAAATATTTCAATAAACTAGAAAAGCTCAATTAAAACTTATACTGTTTTCGTTTTCGTGAATGAGTTATTCCGGCAATAACAAAAACAGTCATAAAAGCTCCGTAGAAGTCGAGTTGTTCCAAACATGTAGAGGGGGCGGAGTGTGGAGAGGGGTTGAATATAAAATGAAAACATAAAACAAAATAGTGTCACTAAGAAAGCGGAGAATGTCAAAATATTATGATATATTAATGATAATGTTACGATGTAACATAGAGCACTCGCTGAAGAATGTATTAGAAACACAATGGCTGAGAGCGTTGAGACGTTGACACTGCTAATGACACTGCGTATTTTGCTTAATTGGTAAATACTTATTAATAGGCAGCGGTGTACGAATTTACAAAAAACCTCCTCATCATAAAAATCAGTGAATGGATCTGTATTGTTTATCACCTTATTTGCTTAGGTTATAGCAGACTTATAATTAATGCATTACGCGCTGTGTGAAGATGCGTTATAGGAAATTGTGTGACAAGTATTGTATAAACATAAGACCAAGATTCGGTTCACTTAACACTAAAATACATTTTAGTTTACCCACAAGCTTATAAATTTGATATCCAGAGGCGCTGCATATGATGTCACATACAAAAATACAGTAGAAATATGTAAGTAGATACAAAAAATAAATTTTGAGCCTCATCCAAATCGAGAGCGATAAAAACACAACAACCTATGATAAGCTCATTTTTTTAAGAACACTTTTTTAAAGATTGTGATATATTAAAGTATGAAAACTATTTTTGATTAAAAGACAGGCAGCATTCATGTTTTGTCTTTTATGTGTGAGATATCTCCAAATTGAAAAACTAATACACTAAACAGAATTACATATTTTTAAGGTTCGTTTAACCTAAAAAAGTTTGCCTCAAATCAGTTTACATCAATTTTTTTAGGTTAATTTAATGTAAGGTTACATATCATAAGTTATCTTTGGACATAATGTATTATTTTCTAACGGTTATCAAGCTTGTTATGCAAGATTATATAATATATATATATGAAATCAATACATTACAGGAATATTTTAAATATTTAAAGAAATATTTAAATTAATGCATTAGAAAAATCTTTTGCATTTTTTTTATAGACAATGTAATAAAATTATGGTAAACTTCGATAAGTAATAGGGCGTAACGCTAGGTAAAAAATATTACGTTAAAGATTACATCAATTACCGTATTGTGTTTAGCGATTAGTGCGTCGTAAGAAAACAAAACATCTCATTAGCGCTGTAGAAATTCATATGATAGGCCCCTCGTAATTCTTACTTGAGCTTACTGTATTCCAATTTCTATAACATCTTAACAAACATTTGTTTAAAATAATATAACAATAACTTTTCTTAAATAAAATTCCTGGAAAAAATAAATATTTACCACAAAAAATTTTCTTCTTGATATTTTTTTTTACAGCTTCAAATTATTTTACTCATTATTTCGGTACTTTACTTTTGTATTTGAACATTTTTATATATAAATTTACATTACGAGTATTTTTCCATTTCCTTTTCCGTTTAGAGGGTCATTAAATAACGGTGGGTAGCATTGTAAGTCCGTTTTGGATAAAACTACCCCATACATATACCCCCATATATAAATGAATATTAAAATATATGTTAAATAAAAATAAAAAGTCTGTGGGGTATCTCTAGTGGTGTATTACGTTCAGGATGTTAATATAGGACAGAGATGGTGAACCTTTTTACGTGTAGTTGTTAAAAATTGCATACTTGCCTGTGGTATACGTGTTATAGGTTTACCATCCCTTAGATAAGGTTTATAAACGGAGGAAAAACAAACATGCGGAGAAATGAGATAAACGCTTGTATGACATATATTACAGTCGTTAATATCGAACCCACATAGGCGCGCCTCATCTGAAAACATAAATGTTTAAACTAATAAATTGTAATTGTTATTACAACATTTAAACATTCGCTGCCTCGGCTCGGAAACAAACACATTTAGGTGCTTTCTGTTTGCTGGTTTTCAAACTCATTATAAGGAATTATGGGAAAATATATTTTTATGTTGAAAAACTAAGGTGCATTTAACTTGGAAAGAAATTTTCTTTCTTTACATAAAAAATAATACTTTTTTGTTATTGTAATATTTAATTTATTGTATAGACTATTGTAGAAAATTAGTAGACTAGAAAATTAGTAATGAATTTCCACTTATTTTTCTAATAAAACGTTTTATTATTTCTTTATAACGTGTCGCGTGTGATGTGGTGATGTGAATGTTTGTTTTTCCGTATTTTCTTTTTATGTTTTTACAACGTGAACATTTTAGACATTCCACACTGAACTAATAAACAGCATAACTCTGAAGAACGAACGCTTCGTGAGAACGTGAACATAAAACAACAAATAATAAAGAACATATCATTTATTTAGACGTAAACGTCTTGTCTTGTCTTACGTTGTGTTGTGTTATCTTGTGCTCAAAAGTTTTGTTTTAATCCGTGACTATATGTGTAACGTACTTTGTAATAGTTAAAAACATTTTTCAAGGTAATTGGGAACCCTGTTTTATCATTTTAAATCAACATAAAAATACAATAATTTCATACAACAAGAAAAGAGGTGATATTTTAATCTTAAGTACAAAGTCTGAGGTTAATAATGGAACAGAATATCTGCCAAATGTCACCGAAGGAGGCCCGAAAAAGAGAAAGAAGTTTTATGAAAGGAATGGAATGGCGACAGAGAAGGCAGAGAGAAGAAGGCACAAGTGTGGAAGAGGAGCTAAGAAGAAGAGACAGGGAGATACAGCAACAGGAAATAATGGAAAAAATTGAGAAGAGCAATTATAAGAAAAGATATGACAGGAGTTGGGAGAGAGAGATACCAGAATACTTAAATGAAAAAAACACAAAAAACTTGAGAAGGATAGACAGATTCAGATTGGAAAACGAGGAGAAAGCAAAAGGAAAAGAAGGCAAATACCGAGAAAAGAATGTGCAGTGTGTGCGGAACGGAGATAAAAAAAATTGGAGCACATTAAGTTTTCATGTGAGAAAAAAGTAATAAGCGAAAAGAATATTGGGTTCTTAAAGAGTGGCAGTGAAGGGAAGAGGTGGATAGCGGAGATATAGAAAAGGAACGAGGGAAGAGAAGGCATGGCCGCGTAGAAACAGGAGGGAGAGTAACTGAGGTATTATGCATAGTTATATTGTATTTATTTAATGTTCTTGCTATTAGGCACTACGTTCTTCCGCCTTACATCATTAAAATACATATCATTGTGGTTTATTCGAATATAAAATATATAATTCTTTCTAATATCAAAAATTCTAATTCTGAGAATTGAAAAAAAAACAGCTCTATGTTAAGCAAGTAAGTTTAAAAACTGTGTGTGAGGGAGAAGTGGGAGAAGCAAGAGGGTTGGAAAAGAATAAATACTGCCACAAGATAAATATATGTCTTTAAACGTTCCTGATTATAAAAATAAACCCACACATATTTAATAATATTAATAATAAAGTTATAAAATTCAACCAGTTTAAGATAATGGCCGCTGTGATAACTCGATTTAAAAGCAAATACTTTAATCTTAGCTTTGAATATGCATATACCATCATATATGCTCTATTTATACAATAATAATTAAATTTTATTTAGCTTGCATTGGTGTGGTTGTCGGTGCATAAAACACAATCAAAATCAATCATTCCGCTCTTCCCCACGCAGTCCGTACAGGCAATCCCATAATAGATTGTAGAAGAGGTTTTGACTGTAGCTTTTTATAGATGATGTGTGTAATTTATGCATATTATTAAGATTGCTCTAATAAGATCACAAAACATACTTAAACAAACAAGATTTGATTCGCAGTAATGATAGATGCGTGTAAGCGTTTGTTTGCTGTTATATGCAAGTACTACTTTAAATAATAGTAGTGAATGCTTCTAATATTAATAATAATGAATAAATATTACCGAAACACGTTGATTCGAACAATTTGAGCAGGTGTATTACTTCAAGATACGTATGAACAATAACCATCCAACAATTTCCAAGAGATTTCACAAATATTCAGCGAGCAGACAACAATGCTGCTTAAACAATATAGACAGGAGTGTTACAAAGGGCCTGAGGGACGGGGGTGAGGGTGTGGGTGTCATGGCAGTTGATGGTGTAGTGGGAGGTAAAGTGTATTGTATGCAGTACCTTTTGTTCTTAAGTTTTAACACGTAGAAGTATAATAGAATTCGTTGTGTGATGGTGAATAATGTGTAAGATGATAATGTAAATACAATATACTCGTGCTAGGTTGTATGGTACAGTTGTTTTATATAGTACACAAAAAACTTTCAGTGCGTATGTACCTAAAAAAAGGTAGCAGAATCAGCTAAAACCCTGCACGTCGTTAAAATGTCACTTTATACCTAGAACCAGAACCTTACGTCCTTTCAGCCTTGTCCTTATACTACCACTTGTCTGCTTTATGGAGAAAAATAAATTTGAACCAAACCTAAATGTTATATAATGTAGGATGGTAGTTGGCAACAGTGAAAGATAGTGTTAGGTGTGTTGATGTTGTAGAGGTTGGTAACCTTTTTCTACATAAATAACACTATATTTTTTACTTCTAAAGTATCTTAGACTTATCGATTTACAGTTCGTGCCTTTGTATCACGAAATTAATTAAGATACGTTTTATTTTCAAATATTTTCTTAAAAAATGCTGGAATTAGACAAAATATGCTTTGTGTATTGAAGAATTAATTGCTTGACAGCTTAATTAAAATGGCATTTTTCATAAATTAGTTGTAGTTCCTTTTTTAAAAAAATATGTAGGTAATTCTACTGTGGCCTATCATAATTTGACATAAGATTACTTCTGGTTTTATGTTGAATAAAAAAAAATAAATGGTAGATTTAATTTCTTGAATTCATTCTTCTTACCGGTGCTGGATTTATTTTTAGATGACAAAGAAAGTTGCCTATTGGCTCCCACCTGAGAGAAAATGGAGAAAATGGCATTTAAGGTAAACAAGAAATAAATAGTGGCTAGAAACAATGAATTTCGCGAGATAACGTGATTGATATGTGTGTTTTAAAATTACCTTGGTTTTGTTTATTGCTCTGAACAAGTTACTGTTGATTTTCGCATAGCGCTCATCGAACATTAGGTAAAAAAAAAAAATAATTAGTAATATTTTATAATTCTTTGTTAAATCATTATTATCATTATTTTGAATAATGCAATTATTAGATTTGGGTTACGTAAAAATGTATTACAAGTTAAAGCTAACTGTTTGACTTAATCTAAAACAGTAATAGCAATAGCACAGTGTTCGTGAGCATTTAGACCGATGTCTATTCCGTTATTTTCTGGATTTAATCGTAGTTTCGTTCATAAAATTATTAGACTGTAGTGTCGCCCATATGTCTCGGCAACATATAATTATTTTCAACATACTACAACATAGTAAATGATAGGACTAGCATCGAACATAAGCCGGAATTAATCGAAGTAAATTAATTATTTAAGAAATGTAGTATAAGAAAATCGAGCTTGATTTTGATTAACGGAAACCACTGCTTGATAAACAACTTCATTTCAGTTAAAATTGGTTAGAAAATATAATTTTAAAAAGGAAAATTAAAAATCGATTTCAGTTTTTAATAACAGGCAATTTATCTTAATTTTCTAATAGTTTCAAAACGTTTATCAAGGTTTTTAATCCCTGCATTAGATAAGTGTATATAGAAAGCGTGGGCTTGACACATCTCGATGTATTTACACACGTGTTATATAGTAGCACTTATTATCTTGACAGTGTATTTCTACACTGTTAAACACTACCATTAAGTCGCATGTTTTATACACCAGACAGACGCAGGTAAATTATATAAGATACCAAATCTATTTCACCTTAATTTATATTCAAAGAAAAGATAAAATTTAATATTTCAACACTTTTTAGTAACAGTGTTTATTTCTATATAAAGAAGAAAAGAAAAAACGTTTTATATTTTCTACGGTTTAAGTTACAAACAGATTTATTGACATTGCAATTGCATACAAAACGCTTGCCTATTGGTCAACCTTAAAGCCACGGACCTATCTTCACCGTATCGTGTTGAGGTGGTCTGCAATGTCTTTAATGCAGCGACCATCCTAGAGACCACAAATATAGAAATAAATTTACATAAATAAATATATAACATATTCGTTCGTACGAACGACATTCAGAACATTTCAATATGCAAATAACTACGATAACTCGAGGTAAAGTTAGAGATGTGTTGCGAATTGCGATCGAATAAATCTACTGGTAACTTTGTTTCGTAAAAATTACATGTGTTTTACTAAGTGATTTTAGATTTGTATTCAAACACGATATTTAAATATGTATAATGTAATGTATAAGGCTTTGCTAACACTGTAACAGACTAATGAACCTTGGAATTACCTTGTAGCAAGCTAGCATGTGTGAACCTTGCACTACATGACAAATTCTATATGAAAAATAGAAAATTAACCTTGGAATTAGTTTGTGTTATTTCAAGACAATTTTCTACCTGGGTCTTTGGTCAGGTGACTATGGCAATCTTCAGAATCAAAAAAGGACAGTTGTACAACCTTGTAAGTGTAATCAGCGCTCTTGCACTGGAAGTAATAAAGCCATGCTGATATGTATGTTTATTTCAAACATGCGACTCAATCACTGGTAACTGATAGCGATTTTGTGCGATGATAGTGTTGTATTGAAAAACATTAAATTAGAAGCTAGCTCTCTTGATAAAGAGTGTCAAGAAATCGCTAAAGATTGTCAGTATTGGTACCTAATAACATAATACATCAGGATCTTGATATACCCAAAGTTAATGAAGAAATTGTGCTTAGAATCAAAGACCAGCTGTCTAATGTCCAATGATTCGGGAGTACGCAGACTAAAAAAGAAAGGACCTACTAACCAACTAATCTGTATTTAGGATCTATTGAAATTAAAGACGATGGGCATACCCCGCGCAAGACACTTTATTTTTACATACCTATAACTTAATGTATTTTAAACAGGAGAGGTCTAGAAATCAAATAAAAAAAATGTGAAATAACAAAACGTCAGCAGTGACACCAACCAAGAACACAAGATTCCGATAAGAAAGCTTCATTGTGACAGTTGTAGTTGTACATAGTTTGTTCCAGTGTGTAAGAAGCCTAAGATGTATGTCTTTGACTTCACAAGAAGAAACAAACTAGGCTGCACGGTGAAGACATGACTTTCTTGAGACATATAAGAATGCGTATAAGAGCATGTGTTGTTTAAATACGTTTTGTATTATAATAAGTTTTCCACATTTTTTGGAAAATTAAATACGGATAGTAATATATCTTGCTATATCGCGGTGTACGTAAACTAGAAAGTGTTTAGAATTTATTTCTATATTTTAATTTTATTTTCACAAAATCTTCTGTTTATGGTGAACATAAGAATTATGGTTTTCGTCGTTGCATTCACCCCCCAGGAGTTCGAGTCTAGAAGCGTTCCTGTTACCATCATCTCCAACGGGGGGTCCTGTCCCACTGTCCCGCTGTCCCGCTATCCCGTCGTTTTCTTGCGCGACGCGTCGGGGTGTTACATTCATTGTAGGGGACATTAAACGACACATGGTCTCCGAGGACCATGTCTTCTTGTATGTGATCATTGGATTAGAGTCTAGTGGACGTGATACGCATATAGCTGTATCTGTTAAACATTATTTAGAATAAATTAAGGTTATGTTTGCTTTTACAGAAAAAGCTAAGTCCAAAAAAATGGGACATGATATTTCCTTTCCCCCCACGATCTTCCTTTAGCAAGAATATATGTATCTTATCTTATTACATCACGCGAATCATAGTGTAACAATGAAATTATTGAGTTATGCGTATGTACTTACGAGAAAATTTAATTTGAGTCAAGAACTGAGAGGACTGATTGAACCAACAGCTGTATTATGAGTTGTTCTTATCTCAAATTATTTTATATAGACAAAATTTACCTTCTAAAGACAATCATTATTAAGACAAATTTGAAAAATCAATAATTATAACGCAGATGAACTTGTTAAACTCTAACTGGGATACTTGAAACTGGAATAATGTTTTCGTAGTTGTTTCCTTAAGGTATTCCACGTCCTTCTAACCCTGCTGATTATGGAAAAGGGATTTTTTGGGGAGAATCCAAACATATTTCGTCCCAGGCGAGCAGTAGTTGCCAATCTGACGAATTTTGGGTTAGATTTCTGATGGTTTACATCTGACGAAGTCCCCCGAAAGAGATGGGTTTTTGGTGTATCCACTATCGTTGTCTCCAAACTAAATATTCGAAGTAATCTCACTAATGCTCTGTATTACCTATATACTTGCATGATTGTCGTGGAGTTCGTAAAATAGTTAATTATCTCAGTCCACAGACTCCTGGAGAACGGCGTACGGTGAACGGAGATACAAAAGTGCAATTCAGTTACGTCTTCGAGGAAACTACTTTCAGTAACTTATAAAATAGTGGTCATAATTCCACATTAACAAAGGAAAAGCTGTGAGAAGGGGAAAGGAGGAAGGTGAGGGTGGTACGTACAAGAAAACTTTGTCTCGTGATAAGTTAGTAATGAAACAATACTATTTCTTGTTCGTATTTTCAACAAGAGAGAGTAATAGAAGCAGCAAGGAAGGGAGCGAGAATGTATGAGAAAGGAGGTAGTTATATCGACATAATTGCTCACAAAACATCTAATTAAACTGAACTAACTACTAAAATGCAGACTTATACTTCGCGAAACTTGGTAGGTACTTGGTTTTTATGTTTTTGATTGAAAATAGTTTGTGTAGCTCATTTATATTTTAAGAGAAACGTAATATTAAATGAAATGTTACAATACTGTACAGCATATACAAACACACTTTATATTTAAGGTTTACCTAACATAACAAAAATTACTTGTTACGTAAATGAAATAATCTGACCATATATCATTAGCACACACGAAAAACTTTTTAGAAACACCTTTTTAAGGATTATAAAATATTAAGAAATCCTTTTTAATGTTTAAAGACTTTGAAAACAGTTAAAAGATAATAAAATAAGACTCATATATATTAAATATTACTAGGTTTTGTTTACCTAAAGAGTTTTGGTCATCCGTGATAGGATATAACATCTAAAATAAGCTAACGTTAACTAAAATAATTTGTTTTACTGGAAATATGTATAATAATTTTAGTTTGATGTAAATTTATATGTATATTGTTTAAATAGCTCAATTGTGTGCAGAGTTATTAACGTTTTTATATTTGAAAACATGGGGTGCTAGTACAAAGTTGTAACTCGATTATGATTTTAGTACACTGTTGCCATCTATATCTAACTGTATAACCATGAAGTAATGTTTCACCTTAAGCGGTACTTACATAAAACAAAGAAGGTTTTATTTTATGATTTTAAACCTTTTTTGTAATCCTTTGCTCCGTAAAAATGACTTCTTAATTTTTTTTAATAATAAATAACTCTTCTTAATTTTACTAACCGAAAACATGTAATTTTACTATTATGATAGTAATAAAAAAACATTATATATTAGGTAACATTTTTTAAATTAGATAAATCTGAAAGACACCACTATGTTTAGCGCTTATTAAAAAAAAATATATTGTGTTTATTAAAAACCTAATACATAAAAGATGTACACATTAAATGAAGTAATCTATTTATGTAGCATTTTATTTCTATAATGAGAAAAATTTCAGAGAATATTTGATTTCAAAATATATTCAAGTAATATTCAAATTGAATTCGGACTTTCTCATGGGTTTGATTATGGTGGTCAGTCTTGTATAATAAATCGTAATATCAAAGAAATATTTGATGTTACCCTCTCCCTACTACTTTCCACCATTTCCTCCCTTTTTCTTCTTTTTAAATAACATAAGAAACGTGACCGGAAAACCTGGTCCGCTATTTAATATTTTCCCCTAAGCCTATCCCAAAAGCAACGGCAACGGCAACTTGCGCATTCTTTGCTAGGTTGACCACTGCGGAATTTCTCTTATTCATTTTTTTTATATATTTTTTAATATAAATGCAAAATTAGGAGGCTTAAAAAACTACTCTCGGATGCATAATGTAACGCGAATGCATAAAGGGGTCGTAAAGTTTATTATACGAAAATATTGAACATGGAAAAATCGCATAACTGCTATATCGATTATAGTATAAAAATTAAAGGGATATAGTGATAAAAACTATTCATATAGAGAGAGTGGTGCTATCTGTTGGTTTGTTTTTAAAGTGTGTGGTACTTCGATATTGGCAACACTGACGTACTTAACATATTAACAGATATGTAGTGTGAAGCTTCCGCTGTGAGAAATTCGCTCTATCGACGCTCAATAACGTACGTTTTCGAGATGTTAATTTGCCATTACGCAGATGCGATTTGACGACGTTAGACTTTTTTTTGTGACGAAATGTTGAAGATTGTTATTGACGTACTAAAGGAAGACATTCATCGACCTATTTGTGAAGTAGTACCACAAATAATCGACAATGTACTGTAAAATTACGTAAGGCTAATGAGCTACCGCTAACCCAGCTTTTTCTTTTGAATAAGGCAACAATCTGTTTAGAAATATTTTACAAAAATAGTAATAAAAAGAAACCTTTTAGTAATAAACCAACAGATAGTCCACCTAGTATATATATATATATAATATGTTTTAATCTACGTACAACTAAAAGTATATATAATTATAAGAAAAAAGAAATCTAAGCTGACCAGACGAGAGCCGAGCATGGCGCGCAATGGTTTCCGGTTACGAAAGGAAATTGTCAGCCGAAGGAAATGATTGTCTAGCGAGAAGCAATCAAGGCGTCAAATCTATTTGCTAAGAACTTGTTCATCTAACTTATTCGTTGTAACTCAACTAAAAGCAAAAGCTAAAGTCTTTGTGAGTTCTGAACGAACTTACTCTAAAAAAAAGGGATGAAATATCAGGAAGTTGAAATATTGGGCAAGTCATGTCGCAGTAATAAGAAGAACTATCTAGGTTAATTACATTGGAAGTAGGGTTGAACACTGAGCGGCTAAAAATGAGCTGTATGTATGATTAAGAAAAGCATAGTGTTATTATAAAAATCGTTTAGCATATTGCGCGATATAAAAAATATATTTTGACTGTATAATTAGCGTTGATGCTTAATTCCAGATAGTAGTGTTTTTGAGATCTATTCCCGAACCGACACTATATTTTTCGGATATATTATCCTACCAAATAGACAATGTAACTCAATGTAAAACGTTAATTAGCTTGCTGCAAACAAGTGTAAAATAAGCACTGTAATATAATTTATATAAGAAAAAGCACAAAATGAAAATTAGAACTAGCTTGTGGCAAGCTATCCAAATAATCAGCTGAGAAATCACTTAACATAAAACTTGAATTACAAGACTCCATAACAGGTATTTCGATAAGATTTTAACAAGCACACCTACTTAACAAGATATAAAAAAGGATTCAGCAAATATGACTAAAGGTCGCCTTAAACCACTAATGTTAAATCGTGCTTATTCCAAAGAGGAAGAGGAGAGCGTAACAACGAGAAGTGATGATATTCATAGCGTATTTGCACGTAGCACGTGATTCGTCATAAACATTGTAGGTGTCAATACGAAACAATTCCAAAACCAACATATATTTAATAAAATATATCAAAATAACTGGTAAATAAACAATAAACCTTGAATAATATAAATATTAGAATTAGCAAAACAGATAAATTATAAAACTAAAAGAATTACAAAATATATGTTTACGTACGAGTATATGTTATGTTAATTTTTAAGTTCTTTGTGTTCTGTGCTCTCTTTAAAAACCTGTATAAATATTAGAATAATTCTAAAACATATTTTAGAACCAGGGGCTCTATTCATGAGTCTTGCAAACAATGATCATGATCGAACAGATCTTTTAAAAGAGTATTCCTGCACTATTCCTGAATTTTATTATTAATTATTATTATAGTTTAGAAACACTCTTTTAAAAGTGATTCGTAAAATTTTTCACTCATATAAATAATATCTGTTCAATCACGATCATGGTTCGCAAGACTCAGGAATAGGGCCCCAGATATTTAAAAAAATCTGTTCCAGGTATATTAATTTTCATAACATATACAGGTAATTTTCATAGAATTGCTTAACAAATTCAGATCAAAATGTATGTTAAAAAATTTATTAACTATAAATATTTTGAACCTATATTTTAATACGTCCGTTAAATTTGTCTGTTAAATTTGTAATAAAATTAGGAACATTTTTAACAGTGTATACACATACGCCTCTTAAATAAACCTTAAATACACGAAACTATGTTTAGCGGAAAATGACTTATATATTGAGTTCACCGGATACATCTAATAATTTAACGAATTTCAAATAAAGTAGCGCAAACTTCAAATAACACAGACAAAGCAAATTATTTATTGATATAGTAACCAGTAAATTCTAGTTCAGTTCTATTTTAATTGGACGGCCTGGCCCCAACCTGTACCATTCATTACAAAGTTGCCTATTCAGTAGAAGCATCGTGAAACTGATGACCTGTTCAATTAGAGCCAATATTTAATTGTAAACAAGAACACAAAACAGCCAATTATAATTTTAACAAGTACAGTTTGAAGGACTTATGTTTACTTATTACTTTGGATAAAGTTAAGTTATATTGTAAAAGCTTTATGAAATATTATTTAATTATAGACTTTACGAGAATTTTCTATTTTAGAACTTGAATTGTCTTTTAGTCTTTGTTTCAGACTATTTAAGAAATTTTAAACCATTGAAATGAAATGGAAACTTATTAAAATTTTGTAATTAAACATAATGGGTATCAAAATCAAGACTTCGACTCACTTAAGACACCGTGAAACTACAATGCGGGTCTGTCAATATCTACTATTTGCAAAACAAACTTCTCACGGCTAACCCCTAAACCGGCTCATCTACACCTACATCTGACAGCAAAATAATCAGGGCCTTATACTTAAACAATTCGTTTTAATTAAATAAGGCTAACAAATTTGTGTAAATATAAAAAATCAGTTGAAATAACTTAAGACTATTATAAGTATTAGTATTTCAAGCCTGTCAACTTTATTTTGCTTTCGCATTTAATCCAGTTAAGATTTAAGCCTAAGAACATAATACAATTACTTCTAACAAACTATTTATGTACTTTCCTATATTTTAAAATTCTTTAAAGTATAAATAATCGTTAAAACTTAACTAAATTAACAGTCACTTCGTTAAATATAATTTACTTTAAACCTATAATAAAATTTTAATTATTTTAATAAAAATATAATTAAATATTAATTAATAGTCTACTAACGTTAGACAAAGTTAATCGTAGATTATGTTCCTTATACAATAAACTATAACGTTTTAAGATCATAATAAAAGGAGTTATTTGCTGCATCATTTGCTCCATTAGCTTAAATTATTAAATATAATGCAATTTCCTTGTGTTAAGACTGTATCCCAATTGCGCTAGAGAGTTTGAAGTCTTAGTCGATGTGATCTCGTTAAAATAACACCACTGCAAAAAAATTAGTGGAAGAAATGTTTTAGTTTTCTCTTAAGCTAGAGACACCTCGCGAAAGAAAACTCTACTACATTGTCAGTTCTGTGAGGTACAAATTTAATAAGAGTATAGAACTCTGTTCTCAAATTATATAATTATACTATTTATTTATCTTTTTATTTTATTTTATGGTACCTAGCTGATGCTTTTACGCTTATTGTAGTTATTGCTAATCGATGTTGTGTGTTATGTTTTTAATTTAAAATTCAATTTAACATTAGTTCTTTTATACAACATCTATTTCTTCATTGGTATTGTTTTTAACGTCTATAGCAATTGATATACAGTATAAACATCTAGTAGCATTGTCGTGAACTAGTATTTCGCTGCAGTGCTGCCACCTTCTTCTAAGCTTTAAAGCTACCAACCACACTGCCAGCTCCTGCTACTACAATAAAGCTTATAAAATCGTTAATTACTATTAAAAGACACAAAGTAGCTAGAAGGGGTTTAAACATGCATTAATATTCTTATTTTTATTTACATTAAAGCAAAGCGACCTCTCTGCTAGCTAACATAAATTTATAATATTAAAGAAAAGGGAAAGCTCTGGAGGAGCTTATTTCTTTAAGCTTTATTAGACAAATATTTGTGCTTTTAATTTATTGTATATTAGTATTTTATTTCAAAAGAAAATGTTTTATTATGGAATTATTAATAAACTTGCCTAATAAAATACATTTTTTATAAACTTTGAATTTTAATTTAAAGAAAATAATGCTATGAACCTTATTAAAAATCTCCGTTGTCTAATAAGTTTATGATTATGTTTAAACACATAATTAATAACAAGTCCAGTGATCGAACCCCAAAACACTACGCCAAATATTAATTCTCTTACCCACTGTGTTATTCTTTAATCTTTTAAAATAAAACTCTTTTAAATAGTTTAAAAGTCACAGCTATCAATATTTCGCTTTTTAATATATTTTTTCTAAATATACTTTGTGTATTTAAATTTTTCTTATTTTCCATCTCAGTGACTTTTAATCGACTTTTCTGTTCTTTGATGTTTTTTCTTAAGTTAACTTTTATTTCAAATAACTAAAACTCTTTTCCAAGGAAATAGTAGTTTTGTATTAGACTGTGAATACCTTGGGATTTAGAAGATTTTGTTTTATTTCTAATCGCAATATAACTCTATAAATCTTAGTTCTACATAACCTAAAACTGATTTCCTCTACAGTTGCTTTTGATTCTATTAAATCCAATTACACACTGGTTGGTTTATTTGAATTATATTCCATTTTATAGACCACTCTCACTAATGCTACATTACAACCGGTACATATGTACTTGCCTTAGTTAGTATAAGTACAATTGCCCTGGTAATGTACTGAAAGTAGAAAGTGTACCTCTAATTAGCTTCGTTACTAGTCACTAACCAGATTAGACCTCAGCTGCTGGACCACTGCGCTGAGATGAGCTGTAACCTGGAACTGACGGTGAAGTTGGGAACTTGAGGCACGGGGTTGGGGTGCTGAATTCAGACTAATACGGACTGTGGTTTTGCTTGATTACTAAGCTCGATGTACTTGTTCTTGTCTATATGTATATATATACGGGTATGATTTTGAATTAAAACTTAAGTATATATGTACACTGTAATTTTACTTGAAACTAGTTAAACTTTTGTGAAAATAAATTATTATTTATATTAATATAATTGTAGAATTTGAAATGTAGAAGTACAAGTATACTGCTTATCTCGAAAAATAATGTATTAAAATCAAATTTAACTAGACTTACTAAAGAATGTTGCTGATTTACAAGTGTGGAAGAGGAGCTAAGGAGCAGAGACAGAGAGAAACAGCAGCAAGAAAGAGTGGAAAAAATTGATAACAGCAAATATAGTGAAAGATACAAGAGGATTTATGAGAGAGAGAGAGAGATACCGGAATACATACGAGAAAAAGAGACAAGAAACATAAAAAGAAAATCGCAAGATTTAGATTGGGAAACGAAGAGAAAGGTGGCAGATACTAGAAAAATTGAGAGAGAAGGATGTTGAAGGTGTGCGAGGGAAGGAGAGATAGAAACGCTGGAGCACATTAAGTATTCATGTGAGAAAAGAGTAAAAAGTGGAAAGAAGATTGTGCAGTTATTGAATGGAGTCAGTGAAAGGAAGGGGAGGATAGAGAAAAACAAAAGGAATAGTAGAGTAGAAACAGGAGGGAGAGTAATAGGAAGAAAAAAACAGAAGTTTTTTTTGGAAAGAGAGAAAATAAGTTGATAGAATAAGGAACACAAATGATATGTAATTTATTGTTTTATTGCGGAACAATGCAGTGCCTAATGACAAAAATATTAAAATAAATCAATTTATTTTTGTTGAAAATAATATTGTCTAAAACTTTTATAAATTATTTTTTATTGTAGTTTTTATAATAAAAAAGTTATAAGCGAAAATAAATATTGTGGTGTAAAGAACAGATTCTTAGAAAATTGTTGATGGACTCGCTTCTTATTTAAAATGAAAATATATTTCTTCTAATTATTTATTGAGTTATCACAAAAATAAATTGACTATCTCTTTTTTATAAGCCCCCAAACGTTTCAGACTAGCAAGCTAGTTAGAAGCTAACTCCAAGATTAATTAATTACCAAATTCATACAAAACTTTCGATACCGTGCAATGTTTAATCCGCATGCAAATTATCTATAAATTTATTTAAATCGAATTCGTATTAATTACCAACTGTCATGATAACTTAAGTAAAGACCAGTGATGTTGCAATTAAAACTGAAGAACATTACCATTTAAATAATGTAGATTCCATTATCTTCATGCACATGTAGTGTATAAGACTTTACACATACATAATTAAAGATATACTCAGATCACTTAAAATAATTTCTAATTACTATCCTGTACCTTCAGGAATTACACAAGGACTGCAAGAAATGTGGGAGTACTCAACTCAATGTTGCTTGCACAATTTAAATGTGCTATAATATGTGTTCTATATACTATAGTCTAGCCTAGTCTAGTCTAGTCTCGTCTACTTACTTGGAAATACTATTGTAGATTTGAAGACAAGATACGCTAATGCTATTGCAAATAAATCTACAACTTCCTTGTAATAGGATTACGTTCAAACACATTTACTTATTTTTGTAACTAAGCTATAAACATAGAATTTACTAAAGAGGGATTTATTTTCATTTTTCACATTTTATTTTATTTTACTCTTTACTTTGCTTTACTTGTAATAATCATTATAAAGCCTCAATGAGTAAGATGGTTACGGTGATGTGCGTATAAGGGTTTAGTCGTGAAACTGCCTGGAGCTGACATAGGTGCAGATTTGGGAGAGTCCGTAACACTTGTCAAACTTTGCTTAACCGATATTTTTTCCATAAAAAAAAAATTTGTTTTGATAATTACAAAAGTAAGACAATAACTAATAGTCGAAATGTCATAAAATTTTGACATAGATCGTTTGAAAGTTGGTGCTATCAAAAACTTAAATGGATTTATCAATAGTGGCTCCATCTATGTACAAACCTACAAACGTATTGGTTAATGTGATAATATAAAAGAGAGATGTTGAATATGTAGCTTGTCAATGCGTAGTTAGATGTTCATGGCGTTGTTATATAACGGCGGATTCATTTATACTCAATATTTACAAAACAACAAAATATTTTAAGGCAAGCAACCGCGAATCAGCACTACTTGCATTAAACGCATGGCATTTAATAAATAAAACGTAGAAGAGAGGAGAAACAGGAGGGAAGAATACAAGTGAAAAAACTACAAAAGTGGTGTAAAATTGTAAGTGTATGTATGTAAATTGCTGTTCGGTGTGGAACTGACAGTATAAAACAACAGTGTGTTATTAAACTATGAAAATAAAATACTATAAATAATTTGCAGATTTTATCATATTCTATAGAAAAAAATATATTTTTATAAGCTCAAAAAAAAAATTACAGTGTTTCTCTTTACTGCGCTCGTTTCACTTGTAACTAACTTAACTGGAGTCTATTTATATATAGATAGATTATATATCAAATCCCAAGCGACAAACTTGGATTGTCTTTAAATTATTCAGAAATCCGCTTATATATAACTTGTACGGCACAAACCTATATCTGCACCACTATCACTAGCAGCACAATGATCAAATAATTTATATGCATGTTCGAGCCAAGCAATATGGTATGTACTATTATTATGTATGGGCTTATATATAATAGTATCTATATATATATATATATATACTTAAATTTCGGATGCCTATTTTCTTTCATTAAGACTAATAGCTTTGCTTTATTTATTTTAAAGCACGATCAAAAGTTATAAAGATAAAATCTAAAATTAAAATTTAGAAGAGCTTTCGACCCCTCCATACCAGGTCATCATCAGGATGATGATAAAAGATATTTAGCACACTGTATCTAAACTACTAATATAATCACTAAACAGTAATGACAATTATTTCTTTTACTTTCAGGAGCTGCAGCATATACCCTAGCATCAATATTAAGGTAAGAAATATTTATTAGTTCATATACATTTATTAAGGTGTTTATATTTTATTTCCTGTAGTATTATTAAATTAGCGCCTTAGAGTGGTTTAAAACTGACGACACGATTTTCTTATTTTTTTCTCCTTATCAATTTTTAAATTTTATCTTTGTTGTTGAAAGACAGAGATAAAACATATGAACATATTAAACAAACAAAGACAACGCTAGCATTTAGTTATATCGCTTGTTGATTACAATAGTGACACAATTCAAAAAACATAAAACATGAGCTATAAAATGGCTGTATGAAAAATTCGCTAAATTTATTCTTGAGAGTTAAGAAATAGCCTGTACTTAAGATATACTCGTAACTGCATTTACTTTGTCTTACATAACTCGCTATATTATTTAGGATAGTTTAAACTGAATTTTTTGATACAGCTCGGGTGGAAAAGTAATTATTGAATTACCTTGTAACAAGCTAGCAAATTGAATTAGCTTGTAGAATTTTTAAAAAGTAGTATAATAAAATATTTTCAATGTTGGACAATAATAAGAAGTTTTGAATAGCTATATCCCGTACCAAGTAGGCAAACTGTGTTTAGATAGTGAAACGTCAGCACATCTGTAAAGCTGTCACCTAAAATTCAGTAGCAACACCCCTAATAGAAAATGTAATGCAATAAAACATTATGACTACCTTGTAGCAAGCTAGCAACTGTAAATCAAGCATAGCAAGACAATTTCTACTTGAAACAGTATTTGAGATATGTATATGTGCAATATACATTGATTATTTTATATTACCCTGTAAAAACAAACTTAAACCGTTTTATGATTTTTAGCACACCCTATATTATCTTTAGTAATCTTACAAATACTTCAAAAGAGTACATAGAATAACAGAAAAGGAATTAAAACAAATATAATTAACAATTATATATATATATATATATATATATATATATATATATATATATATATATATATAATTGTTAATTATATTTGTGTTTATATATATATATATATATATATATATATATATATATATATATATATATAACAAGGCATCTAAGGCTTATTAGTAACGATCCGTTGTGCTAATTAGTATAAACAGAATACTAGAACCTACCTAAGTACATAAATACACGTGTACTTACATTGTAAGACGTTATCAAAGCAACGTTAACCGAGACAGAGCAGCGCACAACGGAGCGATGGATGTTTATAGAACAGTGATAGATCGCAGACTTGAATGGGGTAAGCTTCTAGGGGCGCTGGGGTGCAGGGCAAACCCGGAAAGGAGTGTAGGACCTGTGTGAGGAGTACATATCACTTTCTGATATGATTATATGCCAACTAGAACTAAGTGTACAAACAATCTGTTTAGATTTAAACCGTGTTATTCACATATACCTAATTACCCTGATGTACTTGTACTTATATGATTAGTGGGGTAAATAAATCATTACGATATTTTACATTATTTTGGACTGAATAAAAGATTATCTAACAGACTTGTCTAAAAGATTGTCTTCTTACCATAGAACTAGCTTTCGTATATATATTGATTTCTTCTTTATTTTTAATTAATTTAACATCGGTCTATTTCCGATGATGAGTCCTATCAACGAGTATCAATGGATTGTTTGTGGTGTTACACGTGATGATATTTTCTACACGTGTGATACCACGTGATCTTAAGAAGAAAATTAGAAACTCTAATCCCTATTCCAATTGACGATATTGCTGTATTAGCCGTTAGCCATGATTTCCAAAACCTTCGGCCGAAAATAACTTCAATACAAAAATGGATGATGAAGTTGCGCATCAGAGTGAATAAATCTAAATGTAGCACAACCTTACGGTACTACCAAGTGTTTTAATCGCGATTAAAATATACTAAGTACTCAGCAATTCAAAATATTCACGTGGACATTATCATGTGCACTTGAAAGCAATACTACCTTACAAGGATTTATCTTTGGATACATTCCTTTTATAATTTATTATGCTATATCATTTACTAAATATCCTAAGGAATATATTGTAAAATTAGAATGCCAATAAAAAAACAATCCAATACTAATATTGTATTTACACAAACAGTTTAGCACGCCGTAAAACCGGTGCAGGTCATAAATTAGGAGTAAGGCCCGAGTCGAAATTTTAGACCTATCCTGATCCTAAAATGGATATTTGACCCTCTTTTCGTTCTGAAAACAATAAAGTGAACCTCGTCTCATACTAAACATTATTATATGACCCTCACTTGATCCTAAATGAAATCAAGATTCTGGTCTTATTTTAAGTCTGAGCTATTTAGTTCTTGGTTTTGAATTAGTTACTGTGCATGCATACTAAATTGATTTACGACCGGCGCCGGTTTTCTAGTGTGCAAAGTTGCTCATGTAAATGTAGGTAATATTCTGTTACACTTTCTTTCTGCCTCCTTTTTGAGTCTCCTCTGCTTCCTTATTCCTCTGGCACTACATCTTCTAGTAAATGTCCCTAAAGACAACTCACGAGGAACTGAAATTCTCATTACTACAATCATTCCATTATTGCTTTGGTTAGCGTAATTTTTGGTGTTCTTATATAACAATTACATTTCCACAATTTTCTTAAAGCTACCATACTTCCTTAGTGTGAGCTTCACTCTGAGCAACGCTCGTCATCATTTGCAGATTACATAACGCAAGTCTACGGCTCTGATTCAAGCAGAAGGGTTATTATAAATTCAGTTACAAGCACAGGATTATTAGTGTGTATTTATAATTAAAATTATAATTAAATATCTTAACATATTTGCTTTGATATTATTTACATTTCCCTAAAGAAATAAATTTACATATATATACTCGTATGTTGAATGTATACTCACTCGCATGTACATCTTTATCTTTGTATTTGTGTTTATTCATTTGTTATGTTCGAATGTGACGTCACACAATTGATTAACTAAGTTTTAGTTAATACCCATGTTGCGCTAATATGAAAATGAAGAAGTTAGTCGAAATTTATAATTAACAAAATAATTCAATTATTGGATTAATGATAATAGAATTTGAAATTTTAAACAAAGTTAACATCGTGATACAATACGTATATTATACATATATTAGTATAAAGTTTGTTTTGGCAAAATATAACATGGATATATATATTTAAAGATCTCATTCCATCGTATAGTACTAGTCATAGCATTGTCTAATGACCTTTCAAAATATTGTACCTTAAGCAGGGGGGTAAGTTTTCAACTTTTTTTTAAATTTATTTATATTATTTTACTACATATTAAGTTTATTGTGTAAAAATTTGAAGTCAATTGGAGCAAAACTGTCGGAGATATAGAGTTTTAAGTATACACCTCTCTGGTCTGCTTTCGTGTTACTTTGAAACTTTTAAATATGTTTTCTCACACATAGCTTTTTCAGAGTCGGTGCCCTCTCTAGCTCAAAATCTACTGGACCGACTCTTTTGAAATTTTCCACACTCTTTCTTTACATAAATGTCGAGGTAACGATGTCGAGTTTTTTTTAATTTTTAAGTATTTTAAAATAACATAGTTTCTGATTTTTTTCATAAAAAATCGATTTTTTTTCTTTTAAGTGCTGTAAAAAATTAAAAAATCAATAAAAAAAAGAAAAACTTAACAGCGTTACCTGCAGAAACTTATCAACTAATGAAATCATTTTGGTTTTTCGATTTCAGAAAACCCAGTAATGAGTCTGCGTCTGCGGAGATTCGCTGTCAATGCGTCATTTCTTGATATTTATTTCTAAAAATTTCACAAAGTATTCTTCAAATGTCATTTTATCACGTAGTAATTATAGAAATAATTATATATTAACTGTGTCGTCAAAAAACATTATCGAAAATATGCTTCTTTTTTATCGGTTTGACCTTAACCCCGCCTCCCTCTTAACTTTTTGGTTCTCTGTCACAATATTATACCCATTTAAACTAATGTCATTGCACCTGTAAAGTTTAACCAGAACAAGACTAGGTAAAACATTGGGCACCGTAAACATTTTTTATTATTATTGATTTTATTTCATAAAAGACAAGCAAACGAGAGATTCTTAATCAAAATTTTAAAATTAAATCTCCGTAGCCCTTGTAGCGCATAGCCCGTAGAATCCGTAGCACAACTAAAGAAGAGACTAAGAAACCAAGACAGAGCGCAGCGTAGCAAAGTGCCTCAAGTGAAGCCTAATAATAATTTAAAGCGTAATTAATATTTTTAATTTATTAAAAAGTTAGAGTAGTTGTCCTTTAATCAAATTGTTTTTAAGTTCCCTAAAATTAAATTATTTACGAGTATACGAAAAGGGAAATTTAATGAAAACTCACTTAAATAGAACAGACTAAAGAAAAGGGACTAATTAATATAAAATATATACTCTGGTTTTGATAGCGTAAGATGAAAACCGTAACCGAGAGATGGCAGTTGGTTTTGTACACATCTCATGTAAGAACAACTTTAAAAGCTGTGATTAGTAGTGATGTGCAGTGAAATTTATATTAGTGCTTTTTTGAATGTTCGATATTGTTCTAAAAATAAATTCTTCTAAAATTTAATAATTTATCAAACCTCAGTTTTTGAGAATCATTAAGTAAAAATATTTCAGTATTTCTTTCTTTCTGTTTCTTATATATTACAATTAGGGCATCGAGATACAATACCTAGGAAGACTGAAAAGTAATGTTCGGTATATGATCACCAGATTTAAATTACGTAATAAAGAAAGAGGTATTTGGAAAAGAGGGAAAGAGAGCATGCGGGTTATGTGGAAAGGTGGAGGAGAAATTACAGTACATAAAGAGTAGGTGTAGTGAGAGAGTTGATAGCAAACTAACTATAAAAGTAATGTTGCAAGGGAAGGGAGGAGCAATACGATGAATGGCAGAAGTAAAAACAAGGAAAAGAACAGGGGAGTGGCACACTGAAAAGGAAGGAAATAATAGATGGGAGCGATACAGGAAAAGATGTGGAAAAATATAAAGTAAGTAATAGAAGAAGCGGAGGAGTATGTACAAGGCTGTGGAGATTAAGAAAAGGACTGAAAGTTACGTTAAGTATAGTTTATAAATTTAATTGGATTGATTTGATTAATTTGTCAGCTCTCTACAGAAACTAAGTACGTTAGTTGTCAGAGAGGTAAACTGATCAAAAGGATAATTTTAAGTCAATTTTCTTAGTTTAATAAAAACAGGGTTGTACTCAGAGAAATGTACACAAAGTGTTCAAGTTCATTCGTTAACAATTGGTGCACTCTTTTAATTCGATAAGTAACATTTTTGAATACTACAAAAATAAATACTTGCGCAGAATAATGATCTAGACACATTTAAAGCACCAAATGGTCAAAAGTTGCTTTCAAATCAATTGTCATCCCAATTTTGGAATCTCGTACACAAAACGCACAATCTGTTCCCAAAAATCACGCACTGAGTCGATCGAATAAAAACTTTCTTGTGGGACACGCTGTATATATACATATATTAAAATGCTCTAATGAAGATGTCATAAAGTAATTAATATTAATTTAAAATGACCTTTAAACTTTTAAGCCTAGTGTTTGTGTTCGTCTGTGCGTACTACAGGGGAAGGTGGGGGGAGATCACCCTTAAGAGAAGGAACGAATCGTTAAGTTCAACACGCACAAAATATATTAATAACCCAAATGGACGTTAGCGGGCTGCAAACAGTGCTAGACGAATGGGCGGACGGACGAACGCACAAACATCCAGACGAACTTTTTAATTAATCCCGGACGGGAAGTAATTAAATTATCCTCATTATAAAAAACGCAGCGGCGTCCATATCGCCCCGAGCTGAACGTTTCAACCAACCAGCCAACAGCGTCGGTTGGAAACGGCGCGGCGTCGCGGCACTCGAAAACAACGCTACATATAAATTCATTTCGTTTTTAAATATTATTTATGCATATTGTGCGAACGAAATTGCCTTAATGGGTGGAACAGACATTGTACTTTTAATTAAGGAAAAAAAGTAATTCGGGCAGCTGGTAGTTGGTAACAGGCAACTGCAGCGGGCAGGTAAAGAGTATTTTAAATGTAAAATAACGCAGAGTTTTTTTTTATTATCAAAAATATTTATAATTACATTACGAGTCGTAAAATTAGAAATTTTATAACTTTGCTTATGTAATAAAAATAAAACGATAAAAGATATATATATATATATATATATCCTATATTATAATGTTCAAAGTGAAAGTTTACATATTTATTTGTTTATATGCGACCGCAATTTGTATGGCGGCTCGAAAACAGCTCCGCGCATTTTCTTGAAAATTGCCTATTTCGCAGAGAAAAAAATTCTAAGACTATTGGCGTCCTCGCATTTTCCCCTGAATTTCCTAGAAACCCGTAGTTGTGGAAAAACTAAATACTTTTTTTTTACTTTTGGCTCTATAACTTTTAATTCGTAAAAGATAGAAAGTTGAAATTTGGCATGTGTATTACAATATTACATTGTTCAATGCTAATTTTTTTAAATTGAAAAATTAGAAAAAGGGGCCTTGAGAAAATCAGGGGATCCGGTAGGAAACTTTGGAGAAAACTCAAATTTCGGATTATTTAATAACAAAATATGTTATTACAAAAAAAAAAATTCAAAAACTTTATTTGTGGGCACGGGTGCGTTTTTGTCGAGGTGAAAAATTGGGCTAGAAAGTTGAAGTTTTATATATAGGCTTACAAATCGAAAAAAAAACCCAAATTTTGAAAAAAAAGTTGGTCAAATAACGAATAAATTAAAAATGTTTTATATTTTGTTAAAAAAAAAATAATTTTTTTAGTCAATTTATATAAAAAATTATTTTAATATAGTCGTCGCTTTGCGACGGGGCTAAACTATAGTATATATATATATATATGTGAGGAATAATCTGAGTAATTAGTTTACTGCAATAATAAAGCTCACTTGGAAGCCATTAATAACATAATTCCATTTGACGTAATTATTATTTTATTATCCAATAATATCTCATTATTTTGCATCAATCTGTTACACGCTCGTTACATACAGTTATTATGGATTAGTAAAGGAGTGAGCGGTATTAAGTTAGGGGTGGTAGGTGGATGGTGATGATGGTGGGTGAGGCGAACTGAATGAGGTTCTAAGGGCTATACATGTACGTGTCAGCCTGTTCCATTGTTATACTCGTATTGTTACACAAGATCTCAATCCACAATTAACGTTGAATAGGTGTTTGTTTCATGTCTCTATATAGTTTGGTTATTACTGCGATGTAATTAGATTTATTTGAGAGATCTGGAATTCCAAGCCCTTAACTTCCAGTTCCAGTTCCAGTTCTAGTTCCAGTTCCATTTAGACATCTGGTACCTCATTGTGGGATTATATGATTAATTAAATTGATTACACATACGCATCTATTTCATATACTCGTACATTTTGTTATGGATCTTGCAGTAACAAACGCAATTTGCTTTAGTAGCCTTAAGTTCTTTCTTCTTCAGAGAAGCAAAATTTTGTATAATTTTAATTTTGTGTCTTATTATATTTAGAATATAATAAACTTAGAATTATGTATTAAGAGTATAAATTTAAACTTAGAATATAAACTTAGAATTATCAATTCCAAATATAAACTTAGAATTATCAATTTAGAATATAAACTTAAAATTATGAATTTGGAATAACAAATTGAATTTAGAATATATGCTGTCTACTTTAGGACTCGAAACTAGAATGGTTCTTAATTCAGATATAGAATTATTCTAAATGTAAACGTGAAGTGAATGAAGTGAGTTACAAGAAACTGTCTTCTTCTATGCGTTACAGGTATCAACAAATTCGATAAACGTATCTTAAAATTTAAAAATAACCTACAAGGTGCCTTATACTACAAGGTGTCCAATGGGAAATTACAAAATTGATATTTGTATTTACATAGTACCACATAATTTATGGAAAAAGGGGCATCACTATTTTGTTCTGTAAAAGAAACTATTTCAACCATATTTCATGTTGATTTAATGCCATCCTCCGCATGTTCTCTTCCGTCTACTTTCTTTCCATTGCACTAGACAATACTCGTACATAATTAAATTAATTAAATAACATTTTTAAAGTTTCATTAACGCTAAATACTTTAGTTCGTTTTCATTTAACATTAACAAAACAAAATGAAACGTTACTAAACGAAATTTAATTTAAATTACAACTTTTTTTTCTGTTTACTTGAATGAATGTTCTCCAGACATTGTTGAGTGTTTTTAAACTAACAGATAGCGGGGTCTGTACATTGCATGCAATTATCTTAAAATGCAAATAAGGAAATTATTTTATTTCTTTTAATTATAACATAAAAAGCTTTTTGTTTACTAACAACGTAACGCATGCTTAAATACTTAATTCTATTTTGTTGTTTTTACAGTGTCAGTTTAACACCGTTCAGTTTTGCACTGTATTTTACAGTTTTACACCGGTTTTGTCGTTTTGCGGTGATGAACACCTAGACCTAGAGGTCCTTAGAAGAGGTCTGTTTCTCATGTTAAACACGAATAACAGAAAATTATCAACGATACTGGTAGCAGATTTTAAAGCAGTATCGTACAAAGATAAAGATGTGGGTATGATCCTCAGGCCGGACAGCCGATATTTTTCTACAGGATAATACTGCGGCATGTATAATGTCTATATTCATTAACAAAAGTCAGTTAAAAGGAAGAGATTATTATATGTTACATCGAAATTTAAGTAAGGAAATATGATTTAGAAATGAGTCCCGCAAAATTGTACAAAATTAATATTAAATCTGACTATAGATGTCAACGTGGTGAAGAAGGAAGGATTATATTTGAATGTATAAGTTATAGTTTAGAAAGATCAAAATTCAATAGTGAAATATTAGATGTGAATAAAACTTTTCCTGTTAATACTAAATTTTTGTTAAGTGATTCAAAATTAATTAGTGAATTATTGAAATATTTAGAAATTTGTAAAATTGAATTATAAATTGTAATTGTAGTGGTGGTTATGACAAATAAAAATCAAGGCAAATAAATAAATAAATATAAAAAAAATATAATGTCTATACATATATATAATGAATAAACCTATAAATATTTTTAATAAAATTTTTAAAAGAATTTTGAAAGAAGCCAAAACACTTAGCGAACAATCTCTTAAATATAAATGTTATCATCATTGAACAATTGATATTCTGCAGCATCTTGGCTGCATATCAGAGCGTAAACATAAACGTTCAGCGTTATTACACTGCCTTACGAGCTACGCTCATGCCAGCCATGCACTATATAAATTTGGTTTATAAATGATAAGTTTAATAATAAAAAGAGTCACATAATAAAAATGCAAATAATTTACAATAAAATAAAACATGTAGAAGTCTATAACGACTGACCTATTTGTAATCCTGCCAAATTATGTGTAGTGTCTACACTGTGAGGAATTTACAGTAAAAATTACTATGTGAACAT
This sequence comes from Panorpa germanica, assembly GCA_963678705.1. NCBI lineage: Eukaryota > Metazoa > Arthropoda > Insecta > Mecoptera > Panorpidae > Panorpa > Panorpa germanica. Next base: position 10,138,111 of record OY783221.1, read on the forward strand.
AGTACCTATATTCGTTTTATGATAAGAATTACTATGTAAAATACAAAAATTACTATGACTATTGTAATTTATATTTGATGATCATAAAACCATCGTAGCACTCTGGTACTATGTCAAATAGTCATTTTTATTGTGTATTTCTCACAGTAGACATACGAGTACAATGAGAATATCTTTTACTACAATGCATATTATATAGATTTTATAGTTAGCCAGATATAATTTGTTCTGCTAAATATACGCGCCTTATTTAATATCTTATCATTGTTTAAAATATTAACACAGAAAAAAAGTAAAATCAAATGCTTAATAACATCTTCTCACACTGCAACCGTTTTCTTGCGACTTGCAATTTTTTCAGGAGGATTTAATTGCACTAACACACTTTATCATGAAACGAAGTTACTATTTTAACGTTTATTACATCAGATCATCTATTCAAAGTTGCATATTTAAGAATCTTCCAGGATACATGCATTTTCGTAGATAACGTACGTCTAGGTAGATAGTACGTCTTTTAGGTGTATTATTTCATTGGTGGGGTATACATGCAGTACAGACGTACAGTGGTGTATTTATGAATAATAAAGAAGATGAGAAGAACCTTCTGTTGATCTCATAATAGGATGCATTAATGCGAAACAACCCGAATATACCCTACTCAGAAAGCTGTCATCGTATATTGTAGGCTGCAGTGTGAGAGCAACTCTAAGCTTGCTGGGTTCACTTACCTTTCTCTTCCATTTTATTTACTGTAAATTTGTTACAATTTTTTTTCTTTCTACAGTCGATATCAAGTTGTGGACAAACGTCCTGGTTGCCCCTACTTACGGACGCCTATGTCTACACTACATATTGTCTTTTATAAAGATCACAGATTGCTACATTGTTTTCCTCATCACCACAAAACAAGCTGATATTTCGCAACGTACAAAATATTATATTACATAAATAAATATAAAATATTTGATGTAATTTTTTTATAGTTTTCTAGCACGACTTGAATTATCTTTATTTATACTTGTACGTATATCCAAATAACTTTATTTTCTTTATCCAGAATCACAGGCACGCACTGAAGTTTACTACTATTTCTTTGTAACAAAACACCGTTCTAAAAAATGAAAGTATATTGGTACATACATCTAGAGTATTTTTTATTAAGAAGTCCTGCATTTTATTATTATTTACATATTAAAGTTACCATCGGTCTTGGTTCACTTTGTACATACTTGTATACTCGATATTCTACATTTTCTTAATACTATTTTTATTTTATTTTAATCTTTACATCGATATAAATATATTACATCATAAAATTGTGAGTTACGTTACAATTTTTATTTGAGATTTTATCAAATATCGAATTTCTTTATTATATCTAGTACAGTAAATCGGACGAGAGGATTGGTGTTTATCGCTAAGGCCTGTCTCAGTATGGGACCGTATTTAAGCGACGGCGTATTCGGACGTAAATCGGCGGATTGGATGAGCTACAAAGCAAACCGCCTATGTGTGTCACAGATGTCTGTAGTCGTGTATTAAGGCGTGTATTGGAGTTCTTTAGCACTTATATAATTTATCATGAGAGCAAACTTTAACTTTAATTTTTATCGATACACTACTGGTATTAAAGGGACTTTAGCATTTATTATATATCTGAGTTCTGGTGGGCGTGAATTTAAATTTAGTTCTATCGTATCGGTATCGGTATCTGTGTCCATGATTCACTGAAATACAAACATAAACTGAAGCATGCAGAACATACTCGTCACAAGCGATGTCGCCGATAGAACCGAAAATATCCGTATTGCAGCGTAACAACAAGCGATCTTAGGTATCCCCTCCAGTCTGAGTCGGCTGTTTGCATTTACAAAGGTTCGGATAGGATATCGTTGAAGTAGTGGTAACGCTTGGTTAAAATTCGCCTTTATACGGTCCTAATGTGCGAGGTAGTGAAGCCCGTATTCGGACGGCTTTGTAGCTTTCAGTCTGAGAGGTCCAGAGAGTTCTCATTACATTTACAGGGTTCGGATAGGTAAAGCGTAATAGCCCGTATACGTCGCTTAAATACGGTGCCATACTGAGACAGGCCTAAGTGCTGTGTCTTCGGGTTTGATCTCCGAACGCGAACGATAGTTTTTATTTTCTGGGTTTGGTTGTTATCAAATTAAATTGATTATGGACGTATATAATTTTAAACTTATTATTATTAGCAGAGCTGAAGTCCATATATAGGATGCCACGACACCACAAATACTGCCAGCAAAGTACGAGGTCGTTGGTACTAAATTAAATAAAAAAATCCGTTTTTTTATCCTACTTAATTTAAGATGTACTCTTTCTTATAAACCCCATTCGTACTCACTGTTTTATTTGCATTTTTAATTTAATATGCTATGCTACTAATAATATTGGAAATGATTATGCGTATTGCCATATGATATAGAATTAAATTAAGAAAAAAATTAAAACAGTAGGTGGAAATAGGGCTGAACTATCTACTATAAAAGTTATCAATAAAAGTAGTAGACAATATTTTTATCTACAAAAAAACCTTTAACAAAATTTTTGTGAAAACTGTTGTTTTTAATATAAACAAATAAACTGATTGATTACACTGATTAAAATCAGATATTTATGTCTCTGTATTTTCACCAGATATTTAATGCTTCACACGAACAAAACCAGGACAAGTTTATCTAAATGCGGAGAAAGAGGAAGACAACACCATATAAACCCGTTGAACAAATAGAGACAAACTTCCTTCTCTATTATACTTTAATAATATATATATATAATAGTAATTCTCTATATCATATATCTGTCTCATTCGCTCTTATATCACACTAAGATAAGTGCTTCTCGCTTATTCATTGATAGATGCTAACCAAAATATATTGTACATAGTGCCGGACAAAACTATCTTAAGATAGATCATTGGAGGATTTCTACGGATAAGGCAAAATTGTCGTGACTGTAATTTTCATACGGATAAGATAAATTTGTAGTGTCTCTAAGTAAAAGTGGACTTCTTGTTATTTAAAAGCACCGTAACTCCGCCAAATTTGTATGTAGGACAAAATGTTGTATATACCCATCGGTAGAGGACAAGAAACCCAAATGATTGCGCCAATAATCTCATTTCTGACAAAAATAGACATAGTGTCCTATACCTCCGACCCACAAATATATAAACTTGTATTAGTTTTTGTATGACAGGTAGTTCCATCTATCATTCAAATCAGTTACTAGCAATCAATAAATGATCAATATTTGATTTTAATCCACGAGTCAATAAAACAAAAACCAATACATTTATTTATCAATGTTTGTGTATGTAAATGTATGTATACTCGTATATGCATCCCTGTGAAGCTTCGTAGATCAGAATAAGATGTTCCCAAAGGGCTTTCAAAAGTTGACAGGTTTGTGCCTGTCTTGATACATCTACTGTCGCGCAGGCGTCGTGCCAGTTAGATGAATGTCCCGTGATGTAAGATAGTAAGATAAAGGAAGCAGAAGGGGTGGGAAACTTTATGTAACCGGGATACGGCAAACCGTCGGAGTTCCAAGGGTACTAGGCCAACGTTCATAAACAACGTTTTCATTCTAACATAAATTTAATATGTATATATATATATTTAATTTGAGGCGATTCCAACAACAAGGTCATATTTTATTTTAATTAAGTTAGGTTTATTATATTTATATCATTAAGGAATTCCAGAAGTTTTTGAATATTTTCTGTATTGTTTGAAGGGATGTCCTTTTTGGGCAGGTTCTTAGAAGATGATGGACTGTTATTTGTGTCTGACAGTTGCTTCGATATATATTGAATTATGTATTTTAGATGAGAGTTTTAAGAAATATTTTGTCTTCGCTATAAATATATTTCAAACATTTTTCATTTCACAAAAATAGATTATATTTACTGCCACATACTTCTCTTAATAAAAGATCAGTTTCAGCAGCGGTTTCTTAAAGTTTTATATGAAATCGGTGTTTTATTAAAACACCTATAATTTTTCCTCCAAAGCAAAAAAAAAAAAAGATTTTATACAAACGAGGACCGTCTATAAAAACACAAAATGAAAAGGAGCGATAGTCAAAGGAGAAGGTTTCACGCTACATTATAAAGCCTCAATGAGTAGGAGCGTCATGAGACTGTTTGAAGCCGCTATCGGTGCAGATTTTAGTGGTAGTAGCAAATACAATACACCTTTAGATCTTATGACTGTGGCGCATGTGTAGTTTGTCTGTAGTAGCATCAGTCTCGCTTAGGATTGGTCATTCAATTTTGTTTGTTCAATAATTTATGAGCTTCCTAGGACCGCAGTTCTTTTTTCGCCCTTGCTACTTCATTTCATTTACATTTTTCATATTTACATTTCATTTATTATTACACCTATACTTTTAAACCCGCTATAGTCCATATTCTGTCTATCACTAAGCACAGAGGCCACCTCGGGTATCTTTGTAGTTCCTGCATACTCGTTGGTGTTATCACTACATTTTCTACCAAAACTCTGTATAAATTATTTCTTCATTAAATCAAATGTTCAGGAACTGCAACCTCTTCTCCACAATTGCATGTATCTTCTTACACCAATGGTCATACAAATGATTGTATATAATATACGTTCTGTAACCGTCAAAAAATAAGTATTGTCTTTCCATCTGATCTTTCAATTCACAATAAAAATTCTTGATAGACAGTGCGGCTTGTGCGGTGCGGGTTGCGTTCGCTCATGTCACATCCAAGCAAACTGACGTACCCTTGATTCCCATAGAGATATGTAGATCTGCATTTACAATATATAAAGCTAGACGAGTATATAACGAACGAATATATACATAACTATGTATATATATCCGTCATCTTGTATTTATTCTGTATTATCAGATTATTTTCTACTTAAATAATATCGTTTCCATGTTTTTGAGAAATATATGTAGAATTTAAAATAATCAAAAGTTTGTTTATTAAATTATAATATTCTGCTGCTACAAAAACCTATCCTCACTCTTTAACAGAGTAAACAACAAGAGAGAACCATCGTAGGAATCGTTGTATTTAACTATAATCCTAAACAGTTATGTTTTACCAAAAATATCCTAAACATTAGTCCAATTAAAGAATAATTATAATAACATTAACAGTTATAACTACTTAATTACTAATCATCAGTCCACATATATTTTCCATATTATTACTATAAATTAATATTAATATTAATGATAACAATATAAGATGAGATCTTAAATACATCTTCATACACCAATAAAATTACAGATTAATCTTCTTTAAATAATTATTTGAATCGCTGTATCAATGGGTTTTCAAATTCTTAAAATTTTGTCTGAATTTTGTAGAGTCTGAAGTTACCATTGTACCATCTTTACATTCAAATTATATTCAATTAATTAATGTGTGTAATAACATATATACATCATCTTAGCGCCCTCTCTCGCCCCTCTCTAATACACTTTTCATTTTTCCTCAATTTATTAAGGTCTCAAAATAAATGATAAACTTAGGATTACCAATTTTTTTTACTTAATACAAAATATTCTGAAAATCTAAGACAAACTAGCATAATATATTTTGACATCATCTAATCCAATCTTGTAATCTAGGAATACGTCACGTGACTGACAAAACATCGATCAAATAGAAGCGTAATACTGCGCCATACGTAAGGATAAGAGAGCAAGAATTTACCAACGTTTTTGGAAAGAATTTTTCTCTTGAAATCATTTGGAAAGTTATTTCGATGTTGAAACTGCTATGTTGTCCACAAAACGATTTGGCAAATGCCCCTGCTACACATATCTAGTACGAGTTAATTCAATTATTTGCTGGGTTGGATCCAGCCTATACGAAACACTGCTTCTATGAATTATAGAGAGTGTTGGAAATAAAATGTTTAAATACGTTGAAAAGATTATCGCAGTTTATATGAAATATGTTTTTTTGTATTTAATTTATTTAACGTTGGCCGATGTTGAGGCCTATTACCAACTATTTTTATGGTGTCGTGGACTCATATATGATTGTCCTTCTTAGTTTATTTGTTTAGAACAGTGTTATTATTTCATTGCTGTCTTCCTTTCTTGCTTCACTTTGGATGCCATATTCACACATCTAAATTTTCCCAGAACAACAATGTAAGCTTTATAATATTTTTAATATGTAAATCATATTATGTATTTATATAAATATGATGATTATTTGTTGGCATGCATGCAGTAGACATCCTGCACTCTATACCGCGTACACGAGTATGCAATTCGTGCAATATGCGTTTTACATAGAAATGCACTTACTGCAGATTATAATGCTGCGCAAATAAAGCTTTCCAGCGAAAAGCACTGGAGTATATTTTGTAACATAAAATTATATTTATGGAAAAAATGGCTGAATATTTATATTGAAATATGTATGAAACAAAATTGTATATATATATACAGGGTGTCTCAAAAGTAGTACATCACACTGACACCGAAGGTAGACCAGCCACAGACGCATCGAATAAGCCTAACATGATCTCAGTTAAAGTAGCATTGTTTTCGAGATATCGTCAGTATATTTTTTCTAAACTCAATTATTTTTTAACATTGTTAGTTGCCAGCATTTTCTTGGATAGCTTTTTCTTTTAGTTGTTTTTATTTCTATGCAAATCGTGAATAGTTAATTAAGCCGACACAAGCGTTATTTTGTTGATGACTTATACGAAAAATTGCTCGTAACCTTGACTTAAACCATCAGCAAAAACATTAACTTCGTCTTTTACCAACTGCCGTGAAAATTTTTTACTGTACACGCGAAATGAGCAAAAGCTTTAATACTTTAAAAGCTTGCTTATGTTCTGATATAATCCTTGTGTCTGTCTGACCTTCTCTAAACAAAGACCAAAAGTCAAAAACCAATGTTATTGTTGTAAAAAATGATAATAGAGTGAAGTTTGAAGAAATACTGATATTTTGAAAACGATGACACTTTATATGATAATATAGATCAAATAGGAATCTGTAAATAAACGGGTTCATCGATCTTGCTCATATTTGACCTAATAATTCAGTAGTGCCATCACCTTAAGAAAGAAACATATTTATAAAATAATTAATGCGGGCCTTTTTAAATTACATATTTCTATTCCGTTTTAAATCATCCTCAACCAAACAGTATAGCGCATCTTCTTGAAGAAAATTTTTGTGGTTAAGAGTTATAACATTTTGACACTTGTGCAGAGGTCCAAACTTTGCAGCTGATGTTGACTTGCAAGGTATAAGATTTTGAACGAATATATCTACTATAAAAACGTTTTTGCCAACAAAAAAAGAAAGTTCTGTTATTTAGGTGCGTATGATTACCATCCAAAATTGATAACTAACAAAATCATCCCTAAATAACCGTGTAACATTTGACATACTCGAAACCCTCAAACTATGTATTGTACAATTTGAGTCAAAGGTATGTTACATACTGTAAACGTATTAAGGCATTAATACGTGTCCGTAACTCAAACAAACACCACATATTCTATAGTTTTAGGGGTTTAACCATCCCTTGTAGTGGTCCTATACTCAAGTCGTGTGTAGCCTGACACTCTACATTGAAGGAAAGCATCTCTGACCGGATAAGGTTAAAGGTCCAGGGGTTATAGAGGTCGGTTCGGTTCTGGTTCTGCTTCTAACTAAACATCCTACGAAACTTTGAAATGAAATTCCAAATAGCATGGTTTCAGATTTCCCACTAAATATTTCTAACTAACTTTCAAATTACAGGGAGTGTCCGATGGTTTTTGGTGTTTCTTGGTTGGTACAGAGCTTTGTAAATACATATATATCCTTGAGGTTATTTAGGAGTAGATAAGGTGGGCAATAAAGTAATTTCGGTAATTAAATATGTCAGTTTTAAAATATTTCTGTCTGTGTTTATGATATTTATCCTTTTTACATATGGCATTTGTAGCTTTTTTTAATCTTACAAAACACTTTGAATTTTAGTAATTATGATGACCTGAAATATGGCACTTGATACAGTTTTTTACTGATTAGGAATCATAAAATTGCAAGTAAGATGACTTAATGTCATCAAAAAAATGTAAAACTAAACTTACTTTCTTACCAACTTAATACAATGACAGGAATATGTTAATAACAGAGTTGATTGGGAATTGACCGTACTTTAACTGCGTGTTCAGTTCTGAATTTATTGCAATTTTCTAGTTTATATTATGTTATGCTAATTATTTTTATTTCAACTATTTTACAGGATAACGTGATGTTTTATTAAACAGATGTAGCTTATAAATGACGCTTGTAGCTTGTAAAATAATTAAAATTGCTGTTTTTAATAACAATTGGAATTAGAAATTGTTTTTGTTCTTTTAATTTTGACAAACTGACATTAAACTTCTTTTAAATATAAATCCTACTGCATTGTGACAAATTGTCACATTATAATATAATACATATTTTGTTAATTTAGTATTTTTAATTTAGAAACATTGGACCTTGGAAGTTTTTAAAAAAACAAAGAAAACGTAAATCAAATTCTAAATTAAAAATGGTGCAAGAAAGAACTGTACGTATTACCATATTCTATACAATTTAAATTAAATACAAAATTAAAATATGAGTGGGTATGATATTGCTTTACATGTTCAATTGTGAATAATTATTATGCAATCTGATAGTAGTAGAGTTTACAACTAAAATCAACCACCAGCATATTCATTGAATAAATATCAACCGTCACTATTATAACGACGCCATAACAATATCTACAGCGCGCCTACAATTCTGCAACTGTCCAGAGCTTAAAAGACAAGAAATATACTTTTCTGCATATTAATATATTATTACATTGTTATTATTTTAAAGAGACTTCCTAGACTATATATCGCATCCTCTAGTGCAATATTCTAAAGAATATATTGTACTAGATTTTACCTAACAATTTACGTATTTTTTATGTAACAGGTACAACATTTATTTATACAAGAACAACATTTAACACGTGTGTAACACGTACTCTAATTAAATAAATTAACAGTACGAAAAGTGATACGTAGCGATGAATTTCGTAGCAGTTGAGTGCAGCGAAATGCATTAGCTTTATCATAGATAAGCAGTTGCACATTAACTTAATTGACAACAAACGGAGTGTAATTAACATAAATCTACTTAACACAAGAGGATTGGCATGTGAATGGCGTTGCAACTTGCATGGCGAGAGAATGACGTTGCAAAGCTTTGTTGCACTGCACTGTGCGTTCTATTCTATTTATGGTTTCTAATATGTACATTGTTAGGAAGCTGTCACATTGTTATTAACGCTTTGTACACCTAGAGGAGGGGTCTGCGGGGGTATTTAAAGTACTACGCGTGAAATTTTAATGTAATAATATATATGTAATTGCTTCTGCTAAATTAATTCACTATTCTAATAACATTTCTTCAAACTTAGACTTTTCACTCATTGATAAAGACTTGAGGTGTTTGATAAATCACACTATTTGAAGAGTACTGAGCTAAATAAATTTATGTTGAAAAATAAATTCATCAAATCGTCGAATTCAAAATTGTAAAAAACTTTTTAACTGACAATCCAAATCCATTTCTAAATATAATTTACTATTGAAGAGACAGCAGAAATGACTGATTTCAAATCAAATATATTTTAATAATATCAAGATAATTGTTTTTACATGTATTTAGCTAATGTATCTCTTTTCAACTAGGATCCCACAATAATAAGTATTATTACATTTCATTTTCCAAATAAATTAAGTTGAAAACTATATTTACTTATATGGGGTCCCTTGATGGTCATTTTAAATCAATAGAAAAACGCAATATTTCGGTGGCATTTGGCAGGTATTGTGTTTCATTACTCACCTCAGAGTTTTTACTTTAGATTAAAATAAAAATATCACCACTTTTCACGGAAATATTGCATTCTCTTTTTATTTAAAATAACTGCTCTTGTTGAAGCACCCATAAAATGACCACTTTTATTAAAAGACCCTACACTAATGTATATTTAAACTCATTCGTCAATTAAACATACATTTCTTACAACATTCTAATACATTATTTACAGGAAGATATTTGAAAACAGGGAAGGTCTGAAAAAACTTATTGATTTTATCTATATAAAACTAATTTAATCTCTTTATTTTAAATACCCATACTCGTATCTATAAGTTCTTTTAAGTGCTAATAACTTTTGAAAGTTGTTGCATTGAAATAAATATTTAAAAAAACTCTCCTTTTCATTCTCCTTCCTTCCACTCAGTATTTTCTTATCTTCTTTTCTAAAATTCCTACTTTGAATTATTTTTGTCTTTTTACCTTCAGCTACTGTTACTAGCCTAAAGCAGCTTCAATAGTCTTGTTTCCCATTTCTTTTTGTCTAGTATAAAATTATTTTTGTAGCCTAAATATATTTCAAATGCAAGTATGGGACCCTGACTGAGATTGCGGACTACTGGACATTGCTAAAGAAAAAGCAATTCTCTATATTGTTTACGAGATTTACCTATTCAAGAACATGAACTCGGATGTACCGTAAAAAATTATTATATGCTTAAGAAACACTATTAAGAGAGGCTAAATTACTGTAAATACTTTTACAATTTTATGTAACAATAATAATCTGCAACTACATGAACACCTACTATACTACAGGCTAGTACAATATTTCACCGTGTCCGCTATAGTGTCATGGCGCTGTAATTGATGTGCTGCAGCATCCTAACTGCACCAGTAATTCGTGCTCTGTTAAGGTAACCCTATTATGAATGCTATGGTAATTTGCCAATTACCTCTGTGATTTATTGTAACCTATGTATGCAATAATTATTACACTTGATGATGTATTGTGCCTGTGAAAATGTCCTGGCAACTGGCATGCAGCTTTTATCCCGATAATTGTAAAGGTTTTAAATGATGTACAGTCTGTAGTAAAAGTAAAAGATTTCATTTTATTTTCTAGTAGTTTTATTTATTTAAAAGAAAACTCTTCGAAGTGTTATGGAAAGTTTAAGCTAAGAACCTCTGAATCTACCTCTTTAATCTACTGCCATCTCCCTTTTACAACAGGAGAACTAATTTTTATGTAATTGTCTCTGTCTTATAGCAACAAAAAAGTATTTTAGTATTTCTCTTTGTCATTGTCTGATGTTTCTTTTTCCAATATCGGCTAATAACTGTATATGGATATATAAGTGCAGACTCTGTAGATTGAACAGTCCTTATACGCTTAAAGTCAAACCAAACAACATCAATTCATAATTATCTTCTTCTCCTAGGGTGTTACTTTCCCACTAAATATGCCTCATTAAACAAAAGTGCACATTCGTTCAACTAATCAGTATTTTTATAATTTTTAGTTTCTTAATGAATGAACACGAAGAATAATTTTACACATCGAATCACATGTTAAACACAACATAAAAAAGAAATTTCTATTAAAATCAATCTGAAATATTTATACTGAAAAAGTTACAAAAATAAAATATTTTGAAATATACCCGTATTTTTTCTAACTATCCGATCATGTGTTATATCCAGATAAGCATGAGTTACGCTTATCAGGCTACACATGCATAAAAATTCATCTACACTCTAAAATCAAAGCAATAAATTTCAATGCAATCATATCCAAATGCATTTTTCATAATAAATATTTTAATATACGTATGTATATATTTTAACAGTGTAGTTTTTACAGGTCAAAGAGCAGAATGCTTGGAGCTAAAACGTCAAACTGTTTGGCTTATATATTTTCACATGATAAATTGATTCCTCATATATATGGTATACGTGTAGATAAATACATAAAAGATTCGTTGTTCCGTTTTTTTTTTACTTCCGTTTCCTTTAGTTATTTGAATTGCAACTTCACGGACAATTGAATGTTCATATAGCGACGAAACTTGGTAATATGTTAATTAAACATTAATTCAAAGAAAACTTAATATTTAACCTAGAAGATGCTTTATTACTGTTTAATCCCTAAAGAGGAATTCTGAGGGTTCTATAATCTTTAAAACAGTCTATTTAAGAAGTTTTTTTATCACAATAATGTCCATATAGGTATTTTTGTTAATCAAAGAACAGTAAAATAGATCTCAAAATGTTGTAAGTTTTGTTATGTTAGCTAAACCTTAAATACACGTAGCTGTGTGTAACAGAATCGGGTTTTCTATGTATTTTTCTAAAATACATTTCTAATACAATTAATCAATAAAAAGGTTAGTTAAAGTAAGAGTAAAGACAGAGCGTCGAGGCCTGTGATAGACATAAGTGGAGAAGTGAAAACGAAGAGAGAAGGCAGAAAGGATAGTGAAAAGATAATAGAGGGTTTGTCGAGAGGAGACAAGGAAGGCAAGAGGTGGTAGATGAAAATACAAACTATAAGAAAGGAGAAGCAGGAAACGGTTTGCCGAGAGGAGACAAAGAAGACAAGAGGTGAGGAAACGATGAAGGAAGAATGAAGGAAGAGGGTCAAGAGAAGAAGAAGCAGAAAGTACTTTTGGAAATAAAAAGGTCTAGAATAGTTTAAGTTTAATTTCAAGTTGAAGTTCTATGAAATGTATTAAGAATGTAGATTGTAAAGCCGAAAGGCGAACAATTAATAATAATAATAATAAAAAGGTTAGTTGCAACTTTCCTTAACATAACAACGTAACAATGAAAAAATGTTACTTCTAGAAAATACATAAAATTTAAAAAAATCCATTACGTAAAAAGTATAATTCACTTTTAGAAAAAATATTATATTTCTTATTTTCAAGGACGGTAACAAAACACCTAATTTTAATTTGTTAAAAAATAGTTACAAAACAGTTCATGAGTTTGGATTGTCATTGATATTTTTTCGAAAATTTATTTTTGTTTAAAATGTTCTTTAGTTATTTAAAAATAAATGCAAATACTCTGAGCCGGGCATAGTATTTACCTTTATTAATATCTATTGTAGACTACATTTAACTCCGAGAAAAATGATTTAAATAGTCAACTACATCTAACAAATAGTGTAAATAAAATAATATCAAGTTTTTGCATAGAACTTTTAATTACTTTTATGAATTTTATGTTCTCTCTTATTTGGTAACCTTGTAGCTTCCTTCTATTTAAACTGCATACTACTGCCATCTACTGTAACTTATGTAATATAGTGTCTGTACTCGAGGTTAATAAATTACATTAAAAACATCACACAACATAATATTCTCTCTCTCTCTCTGTGTTTCTAATTTGTATGCAATTACTTAAATATTTAATTACAAAACATTACACATTCAGTAATATATATACATATCTACATACATACATATATTATAGCTATAAAACTGTATTAAGGGATATATGTACTTGTACACATAAGAGCGCTGGATTTAAATTTCGCGCCATTTTAATTTTCTATAATTTTTCGGTAATAAAAAATATATCGGTAATATATATATAATATATAGGTAATAAAATAATAAATGTAAATTAAAATATATCATCTGTTTATTTCTTTTCGACAATGAATAAAAAATAGTTTGTTTTTCAATAAATCGAATTTATTTCTTTAAAATGTACGTGAATTCGTGCTTACGCATTAACACAAAAGATAATTATTGTTTATAATTTTAAATAAACTAAGAGGTTACTCGAGGTCAAAGTATTGTTTCTAAATAGCTAGACGCATAATCCAATCCAACACGGAACACCGGAGTCTGTCTAAACAATATTTTTGCAAGTTGAAACTTGTCTCAATACCTTAGTTAAAGAAACTCAAAACTAGTGATAACAGCTGGGTCCTACAGGAACCGAACGACCCATCGTTTTCTATTTCGTTAATATTCGTCACTATTCGAGTGCATTGACCATAATTAACTTCAGTTGTTTTTGGTGTGTCGAGTGGAAACTATTGCTACATTATTTTCCAAAAATATATATCTTTTTTAAATAGAAAACTAATTGAATTAATTCGGAAAACGTGTTTAGAATGTAGTAATGCCTTTGATAATCAAATAGTGAAAAAATTGTGCATTTTCCTTTTAATTAGTTACAATTTTTGTGTGTAAAATATATTTTTTTGGTTATTGGAACAAGTAGATTCATGTCCGACGTCGCGTGGTGCTTAGTCAAATTCGTAAGTTTTCGTGTAACGACGGACTTTCCCGATTTCGTATGGCATTATACAAGTAAGGTAACTAATTTTATTATTAATTTTAATTTGCGGTTTAAATAAAAATTTTATAATAAAATAAATTTTCTGAAAAATATTTTTAAAACTTTTTTACCCAACAAATTTTAAGTAAATACTTCCAATGTCTAAAGCTGGCTCCAGATGATGCGGTCTATGTTTGATTCAAATGCTTGCCATGACAAGTTTCCTACTACACGGTGGAACGAATATTTTATCCGAAGGATTTATTTATTTGAATAATTTGTTGGTATTATTGACACTGACACCGTTTAACAAAAACTTTCAAATAACCCACTAAACATTTTGGAGTCACTTTGACATCATATTGAAGATGCGTCATGATTTTTTTGTCATTAAAGAGTTCATTTATAGTTCAGTTTCTCATATTTTTTCATATAAAATGTCTACTTTATCGGCTACAAATGGCGAAATTACTCCACCTGTTGGAATACAAATGAAGATAAAGTTGATGCGAACTATAATTGAAGTGAAATAGTGATAGAAACGTCACTAAATAGGGCACTTCACCAAATTGTTTACTGGGAAATAAAGAAACTTTCAAGTATAAAACCTTCCTTTGTTGTACGATTCGTGCAGCAGTGCATGACATATGGATCAAATGTGTGGTGGGGGTAGAAAAATCCTTTTTGACGCGGGTCTATAGACTGACAACAGCTCGAACTTCTTCCAATGTGAACGTTAGACACACTTAGATCCAGCATCGGCCACACGATGCGTCCAATGTTGGAGTTCGCAGCATTGTTTGGCGCCGGATTTGCAATGTACTACCTTCCATGTATCCAGTGCTTGTGTGTATTTCTGTATTATATGACCATTCATCTTTATGCTAGAATGTTATAACAAAAGTAAACTAGTGAAGCCAACACAGAAGTAGGAACATATAAATACACAAACACATATATAAAACAACGATATAGATCAGGGATGGTGAAGCTATGTTACACGTGCTAAGGCTGGACCATGGATAACTTTACTGGCATATCAACAGATTGCACGTTTATATAAAAAGGTTCGCCGTCCCTGGTATGGATAGAATGCACGTACACAGCAAATAACGTAGAGTTTTACTTCTTCAAATATTAACTCCACTAATTTATGTAAACAAGTCAGGTAGAGCGAAATATTTCAAATGGTATTGCACAACATTTTTCAAAGATAATACATTGTTAGCAACCATCGTTTACAAGAGAATAGAACTGAAAGTAGGGAATATAGGGAACGGAAAACAGGAAGAACCCGTCTGAGGATAATTAGGATAGTGGTGAAGTTCTCGAGGGATCTGAGAATTATTTATGCAGCGTTATTTTGTTTTACTTGTAATTATACGCTTCATTGTTTTCGACATTAATTAAATGTGTTTTCTTTTTAATATTTTGCAGGTTTTTTCTAAAAATGTTGTAATGGTTCGTGTTTTTTAAGTGAATTTGTTTTTATTAAATATTTTCTGCGGATATAATATTTCGTGCCATGTAGACTACAGTGAAAAGATGTATTTTATACTTGTTACATATCAGGATGTTTAAATAAAACTCTTTTTGAAATAGAATAAAAATATATTCACGCACGTTTTCGCACTATGAGAGTCGATAAGGTTCTTCCTGTATATACAAATTGTTTGTATCATTTGTTTTTCATTTATTCATTCGACTATAAAAAATCTATTTTGGGTATTGTAAAAGATTTTAATATCAACAACAACAATTTATGAAATATGGTTCTTGTTTAGAAATAGTATGCATAATTTTTTTTTTTTTGCTAGTTTTAGTGGAGTATTATACCATTTTTGAATCCTGAAGAGTTGCGCCAATTTTTAAAAAAACTTGCCATAGTAGTGTTCATACTTTTTTTTTACACCACGATGAGTTAAAGTTGACTGAAAGTAAAAATCTTTAAAAATTTTAGGAAAAAATATAATTTTGATTAAATTTTGTGTAAAAACTACTAGCATTCTGGGATTTTTAATGGTTATGATGGATAGCAGTGCTATTTAGGTTGCCGATACAAAAAAAAAATCAGAAATATTTGAAAAATTGTGGTCATGGTAGTTACAAACATCTTAAGGTGTTTCAATTTTCGAAAAAAAAATATTTTTTTTTCTAATTCCTAAACAAAATGAGATAAAATATTTTTTTCTTTTTTTCTTGTGTAGTCATGAGCAGGACCACCTTCTGGTGCCGGCTTATCGTTGAATTTTGGGACACCCTGTATAAGCAGCAGTAGCTGAAGGTTTGAATTCTACTACTCGCTACGTCTCCATTATTTAAATAACAAATAATTACTCACAAAACTTAGATGTTTTCTTATGACGGCTCTACGCAGGACAAGATTATTAGCGTTGTCTCTGTTTATTCAACGTGTTCACATAGTGTTATCCTTATCTTTCTAAGACAAAGACTTATTATTGCATAGGAATAGGCTTGTGAATTATTTTTTTGAGGGTCGTTTTTTTAATTTACGATTGAAATAAACTTTAATATATATGTATATTAGTGTTTTTATTTTCTAAATATCTAAAAGTTGACAAAGTTATAGCTATATCAAATTTGAATTTCAGTTTCGCATGTTAGCATGTTATAGATATGCATAATACGTCGCAGAAAAAAAAATTAATCATCGAGATTCTTTTTTCCTTTTCATTCGTAATACAATACTTCATGGGATACACAACCTGGTGTTAGTAGTAAATGACATATCACACACACACACACCCGTATGCATCTTTGTTCTATAAAAATATGGCAAATCTCCAAATATGACGTACCATGCATTGGAATTAACATATTTAATTGTTAATATCTTTTAAAATTTAAGGAGTTATTAAAAATATTTGAGGTTCTGGTAACTTTATCAATATGTATAACAATTTTATAAAAATTAAGGTATGGTTCACAAGGGCTTGTGACTCTTGGCCATTGTGCCGTCTATAATTCAAAAGCTCAACGTAAAATATAAATAAGTTTTAACAGTGTATTAGTTTTACTATACGCCAGTAGTTTTCGAAGTCATGTCGAGTTTATTGCAGCATGAAATGAGCAGTAATTAAAAACTTACAAACAGAATACAAGAACTCATTTGTACTTAGTAAACCTGACATGACGTGGCCAGTAGTACTGTGCCTGATATAGCCACTGCACTTTTGACATGATATTCTTTGTGTCTAAAGTTAGATGCTTGCTGGAAAGGATAAAACATATATAAATAGAAAAAAAAACTCAATACACAAATATTTCTATTAAAATCTAAAAATCTTTTGCAAGCCACTGTGTCTATGAAAATAGGTCATTCGAGATAAACGTGATAGTAAAGGACCACATGAAAATATTCAGAGTAAGTTTTATATATTACTTATTAATAGAGAATTACGATTCTGCATGCATGAATACCAAAATATAGCTGTACGCACGTTTAATTAAAATTAAAACACCTGGAATATTCTCCTTGTCTGATGCACGGTGTCCTGCGCTAGGTCTCTCTCGCTCTTATGTATATTTAGCAGTTGTGTCACGCAATCTGTTCTAACGAAACTAACAAAGAGTATACTCGTTTTAAAGTGCAATTTTATAACAAATATTTAAACTATTGCCTGATATACAAAATTCCACGTGTTCTAACAGCAACAAGAAGAGCACTAGATAGATACACAATATAGTAGCTCAAATGTTCCAACTAGGTAAACAAATTCCCTCAAGTAAAATTCTGCATTGAAAACTGCAACCCGCGTACCTCACACAAAGTTGTAATTATTCTTGAAACGCTGAAACATTCACTATGCAAACTGCTACAAGCTACACCTACCTGCCTACTAACGAGCCTGTGTGGCATACTTTATAAATGTATTACCCTATCCCTATCCATTCGATAGTAATATTGAGCAACTTCACTTCGCATCGTATACCATCATACAAACCTAGTTGATTTTAGATTAACTCAAACGCTTCAGGCAAAAGCTCTGATACCATCATGACGTCATAATTTATGACATCACGACATCCCTCGGTTTGATATGTCACAGATAGTGGTATTTATCTTTTTTGAACAAATGTTATTTTACTGTCAGTTTAGATATAGTTTATTTTGTTATGATAGATATATATTAAGATACAAGTATACTCGTATTAAGGTATTTGTTATATTTGGCAATTGTTTTTCTAAATTTTGTATACTTGACCCTTAACACACATTGGTGAAATATCAAGTCTTTGGGACAACGTTAATCCGTATTTTTGGATTCGATATCAGGACCACCTGAAATTTTGAGTGTTGTTTCATATTTTTTTAAAATTTTATTTGAGTGCATCAACTGGATAGCACTAAAAAAACAATACATACATTTATAAACATTTGTGGGTGTATAAACAGGGTGTCCTGTCTCCGACTCCGAATGTAAGGTTAAAACGATGAAAAAGAAGCATATTTTCGATAATGTTTTTTGACGACACAGTTAATATATAATTATTTCTATAATTACTACATGATAAAATGACATTTGAAGAATACTTTATAAAAATTTCATAAACAAATATCGAGAAATAAGCCATTGACAGCGAATCTCCGCAGACGTCACAATAAATCTTATAACTCACCACTGGATTTTCTGAAATCGAAAAACCAAAATGATTTCATTATTTGATAAGTTTCTGCAGGTAACTTTGTTGAGTTGTTTTTTTAAGTATTAATTTTTCAATTTTTTACAGCACTTAAAAGTCAAAATACCGATTTTTCATGAACAAAATCAGAAACTTTGATATTTTAAAATACGTTAAAATTAAAAAGACAGCGTTACCTCTGTACGTATGTAAAGAAAGAGTGTGCAAAAATTCAAAAGAATCGGTTCAGTAGATTTTGAGCTAGAGATGGCTCCGACTCTGAAAAAGCTATGCGTATCGAAAAACGTATTTAAAAGTTTCAAATTAACACGAAAGCAGACCAGAAAGGTGAAGACTTAAATCTCTATATCTCCGACAGTTTTACTCCAATTGACTTCAAATTTTTATACAATAAACTTAAATTGTTGTTAAATGTAATTGATTATATTCTAAATACAATAAAATATTTATTGAGAAACGATGCAGTTTCTCAAGTTTCTCATATATTCTTGTCTAAAGGTGCATATTACCTATTATATACAATAGTGCAAAAAGCAAACTGTTCAAAGAAATGTTACTGTGATTTTACATGGAGCTGCCTATATTGCAGAATCGTGCTTTCACGATATATGCAACACAGTGGTTCTACTACATATATTGTGTTATTATAGAAAACGAAAACAATTTAAAATGAACACAACTCTCTTGAATTAATCCCACATTATTCATCTGCACTTTCTGCTAACTTCAAGTCACTTATTTAATTCATCGCTTTGTTTTCATTTGTATCACACTAATATAAATATAATTTCCCGAGTAGCTCAGCTTCCACACTAGCTCTTAGCTCTCAGTTCTCGGCTCTGCTTTTTATAACACAGCTAAAGTTAAACATGTGCAGTAAGTCACAACTTTTGTTATGTTTATTTTATAAATTTATCTTCTGTTTCTGCTCAAAGTTTTTTGTTCTGTCTAATTTACTGCAACTGTTCCATTAAAAATAAAAAAAAATCTTTTGTTTTTATTTTAACCCCATTTTCTCGTTCCGCTTTTTTCATCACTGGGTGGTGGTGATACTCGCGGAGTTTACATTGTTGTTGTTCTTTACACAAATGTAAAATGCTCAAAGTTAATTGATCATTTGATAAAAATATACACTGCTAACGGTAACATTAACGTTAAATATAAAAACGAAAATGAGGTATAATTAATTAATTTTGTACGATTGTCGCGCTCGCTGCGGGCGTGGTTGTAATTATAGCACTGTGTGTGTTTCCATGCAGGGTGAATATTTTAAAATCTGATGTACTTATTAGTGGAATAAGCCTTTATTTACATTTTTGCAATCAAATTTATAATTGTGTCGCTCACAAGCCAATACGGTCAGGTACATTTTTTATATTTACTGAATTTTTTTAACGTTTTAATGCAGTGAATAATATTCTATTTTTAGTTATTAAAGGGTTTCCCTTTATTTTATTAAATTAATAAGTTTCTTTTTCTTTATGGTTTTTCATTACCATAAATTATTTTACATTATATTGGTAGATATTTATTTTTTGTTTACACTGACCACATTTAAGTTTTTTTAACACAGCATGACAGGTAATAACTTTTCCACTTCCTATTTCTGCATCAGTAACATTAATTATTTGATGTTTAATTGGTGAATTAGCGATTATTCTTGTATACCTGTAGTTTCTAAATTGTCTGAATATTCTAATTTTTGCAAAGGAACCATGATGGAATAGAATTTCGTTCTCCACATTCAAGTAATTGCCGCATTGAAATATTATACTAAGCTCCAGCAAACTGTCAGTATTTTCCAAACCTATCTTCAAGGGCATCAGTTTGAAACTTTCCTTGCAAGATATATTTAAATTTTAACTCATTGACACCGGTGCAGAATCTGGTGTTATACTATACATAGAGTATAGATGTATTTTGGTAATCCTGCCAATAACCAGAAAGACTATGATGCTTTAAATATTTTACAATAACTTCTAAATTCTTTATTTCTCTTGCATTGATATAAATATTAACACTTTGAATACTTCGAATTATAGCTGCATTTAAGTTTCGATTTTTGAAGTTTCTGTAACTGTTGGCATTTTGTTTCTTAGTTTTATTTACACTATATTTCACTAAATTCACAATTCACTAATTTACTAAAATCACATTTAAATTGTCACGTTTACAAATTAACAAAGCACATCATACTAGACGTAGTTTCATTTATATTACTAAATGATATGCTCTTTTTTATAGCTTCTGCATAAACTTATTTATTCTGAAATTTTAGTCTTGCTAAAACGATGTAGGTCTGAGGGATCTGTGATCTTGGACTACTATATACTGCTCCTATTTCATCACTACGTTGCTTTAGATGGTATTTACGGGTTGGAACATCTTCTGTTCGAAATATTTCCTTCACAATCATTTACTTAAGTGTGTATATATAATACATTTCATTTCAAACAAACAAACTTATAACTGTACCTTTAGAATTTAGATCATGCATGTGTGTGTGTGTGTGTTTGGTGTATACAAAGCATCTAGATTTAGTCATGTATAATATATAACACGCATTGTGTGAGCCCGTGTCAGCATCTGTGCCTATTCCAATTCCTGCGCCTGTATCTCGACCTATTCCTCAGACTGTGACTATTATCTTCCGTACGTACGTACATATATCAGATTCTGAAGACATACTCCTTTGTAAGTTGTTTCTGAATTCACAGTAATGGAATTGTGTATAGGAACGATATATATTATTTGAATATACACTCTACCGGTTGTTTTTGGTACTAGCTATTCAAATGCTATCTTCAGATCTCTTTCAGAACGTAAATTTACATAACACTTTCACTGTGAATAAAAAATAGTTTTAAGATTTAGCGCTACTGATGGAATATCTCAAGAATACGTTGTTAACGGTAGAACCAGTCCTGTGAGCAGCTTATAATGTTGAAGGCGCCTTTGCAGGTTCTACCCGATTCAAAAAAATTAGCTTAGCTCCTCTACAACAAGTAGAAACACTTACCGTAAGACACAGTCACGTATATTTAGGGTTTGTGTAACATAAATACTATGTTACCCTTTACGTAAAAAGTCTCACCGCAATTCCAATCAAAAAAGAATAAGAGAATCATAAAACTTATTTAGAACTCTTTTTTCGAGGATGAAAGAATCATAAGAAGAACTTTAAAGATCGTCGGACTTAAAGAACGTCGGTCTATCTTCGAAGCTCAGTCCTAACACAGACGACCTCCTATTATGTTGACTCCTACTATATGCGGTGTGCCTAAAACCGGTATCAAACGATGCATGAAACGTCAAATGCTTCCCTCCAACGTGTGGCAAGTTTCCTACTATACGGTGAATCGAATTTGAACACACAGCAGTATGCGTCAAGCATCAATGCTCTCGCCACCGTGTCGTCTAAATAAATGTATGACTATATTTTCCGTAGAATCCACAAGGACACTGTAGCCCAGATCGTTACCAGACTTTCTAAATTTGGTTATTGTTTTCCATAAGGTAGAACATTGTCTTGCCGTGCTAATTAAACATACCTACAGATTCATTGATAAATAACTTCTGCAATAAGTAATGATTTTTTATATAGTTATCTTAGTGCATTAACTTTCAAACATTTTTAAACATTTACAATACATCATTTACAATTTATAGACACACATAGATGGATATTTAACATAAAGAGATTACATTAGTTTTGTTGATAAAGTCAATAAAAAGTCAATATAAAATTTACTTTTTCTTACTTTTACCCAGTGTCGTACTTTAAGGTGTATCCTATGTAATTATAAACATTGTATCCATACGCCGCCACTGGTCTAAATTTCATGTATCGTGTTATTGTATCAACATGCGACCTTGCTTAATCTTCAACAAGATTTACTATTGTAATTACCTAACTCTATTGTATGTGTGTGTGTGCGTAGAAATGCGTAGCAGTATTGTAATGTACGAGCATTACGTTAAAGGGTAGTGGTATTAAGGGCTGGGGTGTGCTGGTCTGTAAGGGTGTCGGCTAAGTGGATCAACAAACACGTTAAGGCGACATTTGCTTTGCTTCATAGAATAATTACTAAATTTATTATAGTGTTTTATTAAATACAAAACAATATTTATTATTGTTTCTATGTTATTACATAATTTACGCGAAAGCTCAGTTAAAGCATAAATATTTGTTGTAAAAGAGTTGTGTTATTTATTTATACGCCAAATAGAATAATTAGTGGATTTCATGACAAGAAATTAAGTGGAAATTAGTGAGTACTGTAAAAAACAAAATGTTATTTCTTAAATATCGCATTATGTTTTTTTCAGTTGCACTTTTGAAGTCATTTTAGTATTTATTATTACCTTCCTGGTTTTGCTCATTTTGCCTTTTTATATGACTATAGTTATACTTAGAGAGGTTTGTAGCATTATATTTCTTAAATTGAAGCAATCAAAAAAGTGATTTGTTTTCAATTTAATAATGTATAACTTCGTTGCGATCTGAATTGTAATTGTAAATAAGCAAAATCTAAAGTCAAACAAAAATAATGTGCTTGCTACGTTAAGCTTTATTTCCACTAACTGTTTTCATATTTAATTTACGTTTTTATTTAATATTTTAATATCTAGATTTCAGGTTTTCAGAATAGCCATTCCTTGCCTTGATATTAGTTAATTTAGTTGATGCGCATGCGTCGTTGGACAATATGCAAAAATGTGGAATAATTAAAATTGGTGTTTTTTATAATAAATAGTAATAAAAATAGCTTTTTACTTGTTTATTTTTGACAATATGACATTAAACTCCTTTTAAAAATATATCCTACTGCATTTTGACAGTTTGTCACATTTTGGAAGTTATAATATATAGTCCAAATCACGATTGTTCGGCGGCGACTTATACTTAAAAGAGGTTATAAGAGCGATACAAATCTATAATACGATAATGAATTTTATCTTATTCGTTTCTATATACATTATAGAAAAATAAGTGAGTCAGTGCTTTTTAGTTATATCGGCAGTTTATACCCCACAACTTGTTTTAAGTATGAGTGGCCGGAGAACTCTCGTAATTTGAACTATAATATACTTTTTTTCAATTTAGTATATTAAATTTAGAAACGCATTAAACCTTGTAAAGGTTCCAAAATAACAAAGAAAACTTATATTAAATACTAAATTAAAAATGATGTAGAGAATGACTACGTATATTCCCACATGCTATACAATTTAAATTAAATACAAAATTAAAACAGTGAGTAGGAATGATACTTCACCAAAAGTATACCATAGCGCTACTAGTGACAAATAACATGTATTAAATTATAAGTTTGTAACATTAAATAAATATTGAAATAATTATAACACGTAGAGTAAATAAACAATAAAATATAGTACACCTTTTAAAAGGTATTGGAAATAGTTTCTTAAATAATGAATCTAGTTAGTTAGTATTTTTGTTATAAAGTTATGAAAGTATCTAGTTATGCGATTTCTTCCTATTTTTGTTTTTCTTAAAACAAGTCTCATAAAAAATTAATCCGGTCGTTTCTTTATTCTATTTTACAAATAAATCATTTCAATTAATAATTTGGTTTTCATAACCACTTCAACTCATGACCACTGGTTATGAGTAACAAAATAATTAGGATATAAATCTATTTAGGATAGCAATCTACCTATGTTAATTATAATTAATTTTATATAAAAAATTGTCCAACTATTTTATTTGGTAATATTTTCTATAATACTGTGACTTATTACAATTAATTGCTCATTTAGGGATCTAATAGTCAACCTTTATCAAAATATACAGTACAGTTTTACAGATATTATTATTACAATTTTCACAACCCAATATGAAATAACTGTTCGTCAAATCTATAAGCTGCACTATTAATTGATCTTTACTATTTTACAAGATTACTGGATCCTTTACATCCTGATGTTAACTTTATAACCAGTATTTCATGGAATATCTTATTATCCTTATCAAAGCTTTCCACATCATGTTACTTTTTAGAAAATAATTGCAACTAGTCTCTGTTGAGTTTCTACTTTATAATTTCTCTGCCAGCAACGTTACATATTCATCTTTCATACAATAATTTTTTTTCATCTTTTTATAAGCTACGCCCATGATTACATAATCATGTATAAAGCACAAAAGCCTGTATCATACAAAGCACATAGTTTTTTTAACCCACATCCGATACACCGACCGACCGACCGACTATGATAACCAAAAAGCTCTACTAAAGCTCACTGCAACTGTGTTCGAGTGACGCGAACGTAAGCGGTGATGGCTGGGGCTAGAAGGGGAGAGGGGTGGGTATGCTGCTTTACTATATAGGTCGAGGAGGCGTATACAATACGGATGCGGATGTCGGATGGAGTATAATACATTCCACATCATCCACATATTCCTTTGACTATAAAGCTTTGGAGTTTAATTGAATTTTCTTGCAGAGTGAGATCACACTTAAAATATGTTACATACCGATATTATCGGTATCAGTTGGGTATTGCTATCGGTTTAGATATAAACCAAAGAGCACAGGTATTTCAAGCATCTATTTGATGGAATATTGTAGCCTGGCAAACGTTGACACAGTATACTCAAAATAAAGTAAAGTGTTAAAGTAGTGTTTTCATATACAGCGGGAAATTTACATTGAAAATTGTTGTCATGCATGACATCAAAAAAATATTTAAATAAATACATGTTTAAGAAGTGTGGTCAAAATTGTAAGCGTATGTATTCATTATTCATTATTATATATATAAGACAATATCTCCAATTTTATTAGGAATTGTAAATTTTTAATCAAACTTATGTGTTGCTTCTGAAATCAAAGACTTTTATTTTAGTAATTTACATACACATTATAATAATTATATTGTTTAACTTAAATTATACTATCCTACTTGAAATCAAAGAAACGACATTTAAAGTTTATTATTTAAATTGTCAATTCCTTTTTATTCTCACAACGTCATCTATGGAGTCCTATACTATATCACTGGTCACTGTTTTACTGACAGACGAGCATTGTACCAACTAAAGAAATATATTTCTTTACACACACACACATATATATATCTTTATATAGATAGGTACAGATTAACATCTATCAGATATACAAATAACATTGTATACACAAATTGTAGAAAATTGAGTTAGTTTAGCCGCCAATTATTTATAATGGATGCCTAAATAATCAAAATTGACGTTGATAAACAAAAAAATTTAGTATTAGAGCTTGTCAATTAGTCAAAGGAGTTTATTTACTGTTAATTTTTAGTATAGGCCATTTTAGAGACATATTTGTGACTAGTTATAGTCGCCAAAAATAATGTAAAAAACCATAAATGTTTATGTTTGTTGTAAAACATTATTTTAAAAGTATTTGCGAATCTTTGTCAACTTTTAAGGCATGCTTCAAGCTGTAATATAACCTTCATTAGAGTCAAATTACAGGGTTGAACAGGAATCAACATTCCGTTGAATTTCTAAAACAATATACAATTTTTAATATATATATATATATATATATATATATATATATATATATATATATATATATATATATATATCTGTATACAAAGTAAACAAGAAATACGTCAAAAGTGTATGATAGATCTTTTGTAAATAAAGACTTCATAGTCCTTGAAATTTTCCTTTATCGTCCATTAATAATTCCATGTCGATATAATTTTTACAACATCAATGTGTTTTCAATTTATCGATGAGAATATAAATAAATTCGTAAATGTTGTAAGATGCTACACAAATTGGATATCTTGAGATAAGTGGATTTCATCTCGGTATGGCACCCCTACCCTCCCCCATCCTTTCCTTCCTTAAGACTTTCTTATACTTACTTTACCCCGCGACCTATTTTATATTTTTTAGAGCATAACTTTTTGGCTTTAAAATAATGAATATATAGATAATAGAATTAGGCCTATGTACTTATTTTTATATATATTGTGTATAATATAAACACTGAGGAAAATTGAATGCTTAAACATAAAAGTAAAAAGAATTTACTGAAAATCCTTAAATATTTTCCTTCAGTTTTTAATAATCAACTTATATTTTCTTGTTATTAGTAAAATCAATGAGTATGGAGTAATATTCTTTTAAACTTTTTTACAACTTTTTTTTAATAAATTTTAAAAGTACACTGCTTTTTTTTAAGGTAGAATATGTGATATTTTATTATTTTTAGTTCCGCGGTAATCTTTCTCGTGGTTGGACCAATTATTTTTACTGTGTCATTGTTATCAAGAAACAGTTTTTTTAATTCTTTTTATTTACGATCTAACTACTACTCTGTTGACATCAATGTCTGTAATCAATAACGAGTTACAATTGTATCCAGGTATTTTCCTTCACTGAGACTTTTTGAAGTATTTAGACCTATGTCCTACCCATTCTCATATAACAGTTTCAGTTTATAAACAAATTACGCCATGATCTAGTTTTCTCGTTTCAAAGTACATAGTTCTACATATTCATTACCCATAATTCCATATCCCTGCTTTTTAAATCACATACATACAGAATATCCTGTGTTTGAAGTGTCATCCTACTATCGAGTGTATTCAACGAGGAGTGTGGGTGGGAGGGGGGCAGTTATGTTTGTAAAATCATGTTTCTAGTTTGTTGATACACCAAATATGTTTGTGATTATTGAACATCAACTGTAGCGTTGTACAACTCATACTAATTGAGTTAGCCATCCAGTAATGTGCGTACTGAGCACAAAGCTAGTTTTGGATAATATTTCACGGTATAATTTATATGAAACTTTGTTATAATAGAACAGCGTAAATTCGATTCGATGCCGTTTTGTCAGTGGCTTGATTATTGATTATGAAAGCAGCTTTCAAATTCTAGATAATAGGAGTAACTGGATAATTTATTGATTGGATATATAAATAAATATATCATATACATTAAGGAGTAATATTTCGATTTAATTACTAAAAATAATAAGATGAAATCCATTGTGGCATAGTAGGCAATGAATTGCAGACCAATTAACTAAAGAATATATAAATTTGTCACTTAATTTCTTACTTATGAAATAATTATTAGAAGGTGTAGTCCATAAATTAAGCCACACAAATTTCATGGTTATCTAACTCCCACGTCCCCACTGTTACATTTTGTCAAGTATCCTGGACCTTCCAACAATTGTGATGTCACACATTTGAAAAACATTTCTTTTTTAGTCTTATATTTTTCTTCGTCACAAAATCTGTGATTATAATATAATAATATTTATATAATTCAATATAAGTCACTAATTGGTACATTTATATATTATATAATAATATTTAAGCTACTAGATAATCTTTTAATCTAACGTCATTTAAATACTAGTTCAATTGTGCTGATTAGCTATCAAATCGACTGCGTACTTCACCGACGTCTTAATTTCGATTAGGTAAAACAAAACATAAATATCTTATAAATTAATCTACTAATAAGCTAATACTAAACTAATAAACAACAATAATAATAGTCGAACAGCATTTGAAATTTGAGACCGATACAAATAACATGCTATTTCTACACCTAGATTTCTTATCAAAATTCTTAACATTCCTCTGCAATTCAACACACAAACTGTTAGTGGTAGTGCAGATCCTCCAGGAACTCAGACCAAGACACCGGAAGTAAATTTCTGGTGGTTTTAGGACTCAGATGAACGATTTACTCAACGACTTAGTATCAACTTGAAGTAGTCCAGAGCAGCCCAAGTACTTGTTCTAGATTCTTGACGATATTTTTTTTAGATTTTTATATAAGAAAAAGAAGAATAAGAAAGTTTCAAGAGATTTGTGCTGAAGAACGAGAGGTTTATGTTATACTTTAGCTCTTATAACATAAATATTATATTTCTGTTTTAAAAGTTGTTTTTTTATATACATAATATAAAATGTCTTAAATATAAATGTTGTACGAAGAGCTGAATTATTTTTTGTTGTTGTTTTGTGTGGAAAATTAAATAATAAATTAGAGAGCTGTATTTAACATGCGATAACGATTAAAAAAAAGATAGTTTCGTTGAAGATATTTGCTTCTATCACTTCTTCTGTGTCTTAGATGGCACTGCATCTTCAACAAAGTAGATTAGTAATTAGACTAAAAGTAGGCAAAAGGTTGACTTCTTGAAACGTGTTTAGCTCATATTTAAAAGAGTATTCCGCTCGTTTTGTTTAATGCTAAAAATATCTATTCAAAGTTTTTATTCAAACTTCTAAAACTCGGAATAATCGATTGTTCTAAGTCAATAGTTTGTTAAAATAATAAGGTAATATCAGAAGAAGATGTTGAACAAATAGTATTGAATTTAATTGTTTCGGAAAGTGTGCTCGTTATCATATATTCTCAGTCAACTCTTACTGAATCATCAGATCCCACATACGATTAAATATTTCTTGTATATTGATATTTGCTCCATAATGTGAAAAGAATATCATGAATATATTTTGCATATACATGAAATGGGTAAACATGACAGTACATACTACGTACCTTGCATTTGACATACAGTGTTGATTTTACATCACAATACCACATACATAGAATATACAATATACATGAATGAATATACCTTAAATATAGTATGTATATCCCATTATTTTCAGTTTATTAACCGCCTTACACTGTTACCGAACACCTAAGGCCCTCCGCACACGAGGCGACTGGTTGCAAACCTTAGCCCCGAATCTGCCCGAACAGAATGTGATTGCAACTGTGTTGTTAGTGAGAGAAGGAACGTGTATACGAGTAAGATAAAACCCACGGCACGAACGTAACTATATTCAGCGACTATATTTCTCGGTTACAGGGCATTGTTGGTGCATGCTTTTGATAATGATATCATCAACAGAGATGTTTACGAAACCTATTGAAAAGTATTTAAATACATACATACAATCAAATATAACACAACAGAATCCCCTATTTTGCTATTGTTAAAAATTCTATAGAGTCACGATACACGGCTCGTGTACACGTTCGTTCTCTTACTAACAGCACAGTTTCTATTACCTTTTATGCAGTAAACTTAGATTCAATAAACACTGTTTAGGACTACGGATACCCCCTTAATACGTCTCACTCATATTTACCAACATTACGTTTCACTGACTCCACATTTCTACGTCCATTTTACTTATGTCTGATATTAATATGCAACAAGTCATAAAACCTGATAATTTATGCCCTATTTAAGTCGAAATATATTCAAATACCTGTAATTATTTATGATAGATATAATAATTTTTAAGCCTCTTATAAATAAATCATTGTGCGCTAAATGGAAAGCTACTTGTTATCATTACGCTTCGATACTTGATTTATTAAGAAGCCAACGCGGCCGGCTTTATTAAAGATTTTTAATCATTATGCTTTACGCCTTTATCACTTTGAAACTGTAGTTTGAATTTGTAACGTACAATGAGAAAGTTACGTAACTTGATATAATCTTTTGTAGTAGTGGTAAATACCGAGCGTAAATAGTACTACATATAAATTTTTACTGTCTATTTCTCGCAGTATGGGTGACGGACATAGGACACAGCATCGGAAATAAGTTGGCATTAAATAAATGAAAGAAAACCAAAATCAGGGCTTAAAGCTTTAAACGCTGATTATTCGAAAACCGTAACTGATATTTAAAAAAAATTAAATCAGCCTAAAAACTTCACTGAAAAACATATATCACGAGTTAAAAATTTTGATATTTGTAAAATTTTAACAAATAATTAAAAATAGTTTTAAATAGCAAAAGAAGCTGCTGTCAAAGCATTTAAGGCTCTAATCAAGATAAAATAGTTTACTAAAACATTAAGCCTTCTTGATTTACCTTCGTTTCTATTCCTAAAATATTTTTAATTAAATAAAAGTATAAATCCATTTATGAAATTCTAACCTAATTTGCATACGTAATTAAATAGAAAAATAGGACTAATGAGGATTCATTCTACAAGGACCGTACGATTTGATTATGTCCCTGGTGCACGTAGCTTTACAACACGGCGTGATATAATCCGACGCCGACGCTGATCTGAACGCTGGTGATGTCGACGTGCCTTGATGAACCGTATTCAACAGACAAATAGAAATCTGAGGTGTATAAACGTATTCAAAATTATTTTAATGCTAATTAATTAAATCATATTTACATATATATTGTGAAGTACTAAAATATCCACATGTTTTTTTCAATGTATCATAAAATGAAAATTAAATATAATACAGCAGGAAAAATCCGTTATCGAACCCTGCTTTTTAGGTATGCAGCAATTTTCAGAAGTTTTCATCATGATCTGGATTTTTATTTGAATTTGCCACCACCTTGAAAATAATGTTGAAATCATTTTTTTTTATTTACTTTAAAAACTATAACTTCCATAAAAATTTTGCAAATACTTTTTTGTAGATAATAATATTATTCACAACTTTTATTAATAACTTTTTGTTGTAAGTTTAATGATAAAAAAGTTATAAACAAAAACCAATCTGTACTACTGCAGTATTTATTTTTGTTATTATAGATAACAGATAACAATATTACCTACAATAAAGGTTTAACACAATTTTTGCGGGACTTATGGTATTCAAGATAAACTAAAATGATAAACTGATACTCTTATTTTTAAGATGGCGGCTAAAAATTAAAAAAAAAACAGTTGGCGCTCATTTAACAGCAAATTCCTCCAACTAAAATAAAATTATAATTTTAATATGTTAATTTTATTTATATAAACTAATGCAAATTGTAGTATTGTTATACTAAGCTATTTATTTCGATTAAAATATCGAAAGTATAGCATATGAATAATAAAGTTGTTACCCAGAACGTTACCAGTGTCACTACTGCAGAATGAATACGAGGTCTAGCACCTTATCTTACTATATGGCCATGCAAGTATGTGTTACGAATAAATACTCCTAATTATTAAAATACTTATCTAATATGCCTGACATGATATGTTGAAAGACTCGTGTGAATTAGAACTCGATGAACTAGTTAGATTCCATTTATACAGTTTAGGCATTATCAGATAAGCGTATATATATTTAATATCATTTAACCCTATCGCTGACTATTAAACGCTATATCTAACAACGAAAATATTTGACATTGATTGAGTGATGAGCCTCGACACCAGTATCCGTACCAGTACTTCTTAATCAATCGCTCTTTCTTCAAACTGTTAATCTTCAGAGCTGAGTGACGTTCCGAGCCAGACTTTACCACTTATAACCCCTGATTTTCTGATTTTATACTCATTTATACATGACCTTCTTGAACTGAGGAGTACACTTTCCCTTTTTTATGGAAACATTTTTTTATCTATTTGATTTTCTACACTTGAGACTTTTTCAATTTGTTCAATATTTGAACTATATTACGAAAAGCTAGTTTATAAATACATTAAGAAGACCACGCGCAGCACTCTTTGGGATAACACTGAATTAATATATGTAGCGCAGTTTCTTTCTTTACGATTTTACTATTACGATTGATTTATATACATACTATGTTATCAATAACTATATATTAAACTAAATGAAATTCTTCTTAGAATTAATTTGCACTGTGATTAAAGCTATAGTATTGTTGAAGAGAAATCTCCTGAATGGTTGATTTAACAAGATAGAACTGCTATTAAATCAAATGACTGACTTTCCAAAAGAGATTACATCTATCTAGTTTCATTGATTTAAATGACCGGACAGATTATAACTTGATATATCAATCAATGTAATCAATAAAACTACATATTCTTGAAAATATCCTGAAAGAAACTACTCAAGAATATAGAAAAACATTCGTCAAAATACAGATTGATTAAGATCGAAGTTCACCTAAGTGGAGACAAAACGAGACTACATAATATCCAATGTAGAAACCTTGAAACCCAGAATCTTTTCATTTGTTAAATCAAAAATAATATGCGAATACACAATTGCTAATTTATGTCTTAAATTAAGACTTCTATTAAAAATGATCATCGCTATAATTATGAAGTAATGGACACGAGCAAACCAAAAAGACCCTGCTCATTTTCCACAACTTTGCCCGACTTCTGCAGCTATTTATGAAGCACAATACGGCGATGATAAAATTACATTTAAAATTTAGAGATTAGAGAATTAAGTCAATAAGATTTTTAAGACGTTCTCTGCTTTTAATCTAAACTCTTGTTGAACGACATAAATACGTATTTTAAAAACTGATTATATTTTTATATCATGATGAAATCTCGAAATATCAGGATGAGTCCACTTTCAAATATCTGTACCATTCTTGGACAAAATAAAGATGAAATATGTTAGAAAAAAAAATTGAAAATAAAAAAATGAAGATTATCAGAAATAAATGTTTACAAAAATAATAAGTCACTTAGTAAAGTGCTACCGGCAAACGCGTGGTGGATTACACAACTCCTCCCTTCTTCTCCGCCCCTAACAAAAGAACAAACGCTCTAGTTCCATTTCTAGTTCGAGTTCAGTCACAGTATCCCCGCTGAGAAATGTTCAAATGTACCTTCACCCTCTAGATCCCCTTCTACTCCTCTCCACGCTTCTGGTGGTTTTGTTCGCTGCTGATTCATAATTTAATTTCACGGTGACTTTCCCTCCGCCAATATTCCAGTCTGAAGTCTGTGGCTTGTAGCTGTGTTACAACAACCCCCGAAACAGTTTCGACTATAGGGAATAATATTTCTCAGGTTCTTCATCTGAACCCTTATAAAAGAACATCGTCTGCATGATAATATGTGAGAAGACTAAAAAATGTTATAGAAATGCAACAAATAATAAAAAAATTGTAGGAGTAATAAAATACTGTACTGTAAAAGCGATGATGCCAAATCTATATTCGCATGGAGAAGACAAATAAAATTCTATTTTTATATGGAAGGATCTTAGTAAGTTTTTCTATCCTTTTCACTTATTATGACTACGTTATAATCTATATATTCTTCATGAACAATAAGTGCATTGTCTTTTCGCACTTGCTAACTTTCTTCAAGCTAATTCTAAACTTACTTCTCTACTTCCTATTTAGAAATTGTCTTCCAATGCAGTTGTACACTTTCTAGCTTACTACAAGCTAATTATATCAATAAATAAGTATGAACAGTTTGATAATTATGCTAAAGAAGCAATTCATTCAAGGCGTATTCCAGAAGAAGCAAACATGTCCAAACTTAAAGAACAAAATATGAAATGTAATAAATTGTTCATGACAGGGAGAATGGAACGAAAAAACTGATAACAAATTAGGTGAAGTGAAGCTATCAATTTGTAAACAAGATGTAGTAATATGTAGGTAGACTCATGAAAGATTATTCAAATCTTACTCATACTTACTTATTCAAAAGAGAACCACAACTAATCTGTGAACTACGTAACAACCTTCTAACAGTAAAACATAATATTCTTCAATGCTACTACAAGTACTCATCGCACCGAAAAAACTGTAATATAACTGAAGACTATAAGCAGAGAAAATCTAAAAAACCTAATTGACTTTATCAATGAAACTAATTTAATCTCTGTATTATAAATACGCATTCGAAAGTTGATGCACTCAAATAAAAAATTAATTAAGTGATACATTGCGTTATATTTTCGACCATAGAAGCTTTAATTTATTTGAAATGCAAAAAAGAGAACAGTAATTGTATCAACAGTTTTATATCGACAAAATAACTTTCTTTAATAATAATTTAAAGTTGTTTCTTAATTAGGATAGTGTATAATCTTATTGCATTGCTCTTCACAAAGATTGCCGGTGTGTGCGCAAAATTTAAGCTCAACAGCTTATCAGGAGTCATAATTTTTCTTGTAAAGTGCCTTAAATAAAAATATGTAATAAATGAAAGTGATAGCTTACTATATATTGTAAAAGGCTTGATTGTATAGAACATATTTCATACCTGGAAAATTCAGTAAAAACGGATCTAAATTTTACTACCCCATGTTTATGATACATTTCCCACTTACACAATATACCCTCTACGGAATATTACTCTTTTTACACAAACACACACACACATACACACAAACAATTCCAACAAGGACCACATAAAAACACAGTAAATTTCATAAACTTTTATACGGTGTACCCAAAAGTACTTCATCATAATATAAATTTGAAACATTGAATTTTTTTGTTAGTTTTTTGACAATGACTGATTACATCTGAATCATGTTTATATAACAGGTTTTCCTTTATTTTTTAAAATTATCACGTTTTATTACAGAGAGAGACCATAATGAAAATGTTTTGTTCTAACTTATTTATCCCACTAATTTGCTGTTACCTTAGTGAATATGGTTCAATGGTTCAACAAAGGATTGCTGGAGGTTTGGAGGGATGGAGGGTGGTTGGGGATGAAGAGATAGATGGACCTTTTTATATAAAAATACAGGTTGAAATATCCGTGTAGAAATAATTAGGATTGCGTGCTTGTGAAAGAAAATGAGATAACTTGAATAGTATATTATTGTTATTTTGTTTGAAATTACTGTTATTCGTTAAATGTCACCACGGATAGAGATAAATAACAGTAGCTATGTTTAACTAGGTAAATACGGTCGCTCAGTGTGTTTGGGTTCAGTACACGAACCAGATTTATCAACGCACTTAGCAACTTTGGTATGAAATCATAATTTTAAATGTTTCCACTCTGAAAAGAAAGTGTATTTATTCTGGTGTTAGGCAAGCACTACTTTCAATGTGCTCGATTGTATAACAAATCACTCAATGAGTTCTTAAGATGACATAAAGATAGCGCCACTATTTACAAATCCATATGGTTTTTAGATAGTACCAATCTTCAAATGGTGTTAAAATTTCATGACATTGCGATCATACGAGTTTAATAAAGGCAATGCGTTTAATGCAAGTACTGCTTATTCACGATGGTTTACTCAAAAGGTTTTACTAGTATTGGTAACAAATTATAAAAACATTTTTCTATTTTGCAAATATTGTGTATAAAGCGTCATTTTCATTCACTCTTTTGATATTTAATTTACTGTTTTTATCTAATATTTTAATCTAGATTTCTGGTTTTCTGAATAGGCATTCCTAGTCACATTCGTGTTTTAATTTAAGTTTAGTTAATTTAGTTGATGCGCTTGCGTCTTTAGTAATATACATTTTGACAGTTGGACAAAATTGAAGGTGAAATAATTAAAATTGTTGTTTTTAATAACAATTAGTAATAGACATTGTTTTTGTTTCTTTATATTTGACAAACTGACATTAAACTTCTTTTAAATATAAATCCTACTGCATTTTGACAGATTGTCACATTTTGGAGGTTATAATATAATATAGTTTATCTTAATTTTATATTTTTAATTTAAAACATTGGTATGGTATGATTCTAAAGAACTAAGAAAACTTAAAAAATAAATTAAATTATAAATGGTACGGTGAATGACTACGCGCATTGCCATGTGCTAAACAATTTAAAATGAATACAACATTAAATTAAAGCAGTGAGTGAGAATGATGGACCACGTCTCTACTCACTAATCCATATTATTTTTAGATAGTACAAACCTTTAACCAATATGTGTCAAAATATCATTACATTCTGACTATTAGATTACGAGTTACAGTGGTTTAGAACCTTTTAATTGCTTTTTAATAGAAAAAAATATTGAATAACACTTGTCAAAGAATTGCTTTGCTTGAACAGTTTATTTTCCAACTAAAAAGCAATGTCTTGCTTTATCTGCAAACCATTGCAAACAAAAGTAGCGTCACTAAGACTGCTTTAACTCGTAAAGTAATGGCTAGAATCTCATGTAATTTTGACATATATTGTTTGAAGGTTGGTACTATCTAATAATTGTATGGATTTGTCAATAGTAGCGTCATCTACATGTAATCCTACAAACTTATTGAGTAATGTGATATATTTTGTATATAATGCCGACATCGAAATAAGAGTATATTTAGTACTTTCGTAATATACTTCAAAACAATGTCTGTTAGCTTATTCAAATTGAGGTACACTCTTATACTTGTATATTCTATATATATATATATATATATATATATAGAATACTGTACAAATTCTAAAACATAATACTCCGGTATTTCCATTTAAACCTCCCGGAAATAGTTTTTGCCTCCACCTAGAGTACGAAATACGAAATGTAGAGTAGACTATAGACTCCAGAGACAATGACATCATTATCTCTGACATGTAAAGTTGATAGCTTTCTAGAAACTTTTCCTTTAACAAATATGAACTAGAAGAAGAAGAAGAACAAGATGAAGATGATGATGATGAAGAAGATCCTGTACCAAATGTTCTATTATCTCTATCCTGAATCTAACATTACCCATTTTCCTTTTTAATCCTTTACTCTCATCCAGTATATCTCATGGTACAACTTCATAGCACAGCGTCCTTAACTGACATCTCTTTTGTTAATGCGATCAGCTGATGTAGCATAAACTTTCGTATTGAATTAGCTGTGTCGTTAATTTCGTTAAACGGAAAACTCTA
Organism: Panorpa germanica; assembly: GCA_963678705.1. Lineage (NCBI taxonomy): Eukaryota > Metazoa > Arthropoda > Insecta > Mecoptera > Panorpidae > Panorpa > Panorpa germanica. The sequence continues at coordinate 10,175,530 of OY783221.1, forward strand.
TGTTTCCCTAATGTCTAAATTATTTGGCATTAGTCTTCTTGTGTATTTTCATTGAAAATTTAATTTATTTTGCGAGTTGAGTTTCTGTTTGTTATTTTCACTAATTATTTTATAAACATTTTTTTATTATTTTGCTTGGTCGTTTCAGTGAATGTTGTATACTACATACTATACACGCAGTTGGTGCTAGTGCCTTCGGTGCATTTCGAGACTAACAGGTTTATGCATTACCATTTTCGTTTTCTCTATACTCACACAAAATAAATCTCTTCATTCTCAGCTATATTAATAATAGAAAACATATCGATTTGATGTTTTATTATTAATAAATAACTGCTGCAACCACACGTCAAATGTTTTCACTCTCATTACTCCCCTTGTAAATGATTCAAACTTTGATTCGATTTCTCTCGAGTACGTGTAGCAATTAAATAATTTATAAATTGTATAACTTTAGAAAGATATAAACAACCAATGCTCAAAAGAAAATCACAACCAATATGTGAACAATGTAATAGCCTACTAACGGTAAAGCATATTATTCCTCGATGTTTAAAGGTACTTATCGCACAGACAATGCTGTAATATGTTTGAAGAATATAGGCAGATATTTGAAAGCAGGGAAAGTCTGAAAAACTTTATTGACTTTATCAATAAAACTAATTTAATCTCTATCTACGTACCCATACTCATGTCTATAAGTTGTAAATTACGTATTGTAAATGTTTATGAATGTATATATTGTTTTAAGTGCTAATACCTTTCGAAAGTTGATGCACTCAAATAAATATTAAAAAAAAAACAATGGACACATATTAGTTTATCTTTATATATAAAAATTCAGCCAGCATATGTTTGTGCTCGCAAAACTCGAAAAGTAATCGGTCAAATTCATATCTTTTGGTTCTTTTCAGTTGATCGTCGTCTGGTTTTGTCTGTGTGTCTTTTTTATTTACAACAAAGCGTGGTCGGAATTTTTTTCTTTAAAGAATAATATAGTAACACAAAGAATATATGTTCAAAATTTGACCTCGATAGAATATCAAGAAATAATTAAAAAATTAAACATACAAACACTGAAATATTAGGAAAAAAATCATAAGGACTATTTTTGTAGAGAATTTTAAGATCTACAACTTTGGTTTGAGGTTTTTTTTTGATAAAACTTACCGTTTTCGAGAAAAATCCAAAAAACCTCAAATTTTTACCTTTGACCCCGAATAACTTTTGAAGCACACATAGAATCGATGGGGATTTTTTAAACTTTATTTGTTATGGTAAACCCCAGCTCTCCACCAATATTTGGCTCTCCGGCAATTTTTGTTATTTCAAATGTCTATCTTGACCCTATTATATAAAATTTAAACAACTTCATTACATATTTTTCGAATTTTCTGTTATGATAAAATACGAAAACCAAAAACATTTTCCGCGATTTAATGGTTTTTCATTCTATTTTGTAATGAAGAACAATAAGAGAGTATCCGTTTTAAAATTGTACAAACGAACAATTTCGGTTTCGAATATCTTACTTTAAAATAGTAATATTGTTCATTAGTGTTTATAATCAAAGTATTTTAGGACACTCGTTACAACAAACACAACCTTTACATTAGTGCTGTAGTTGTTCCACATTAATATTAGGACACAATTCTAGTTGGAAAGATAAAATGAAACAAAACTTTCTTCCACAGAAAAGTGATTGTGTTTCTAAATTCAGATAATCTGGAAAACACTACTTTACTTATACAAGTAGAGAATTTCCCAAGTTGCCGCTGTAAATCAAAACGAAACAATCCGAGCGTTATCGTTAAGTGAGTTTTCCACTGCTACGCTTAAAGAGTTAAGTGAATTTTTCCTTGGAAAACTCCGGAACACTGTCTAAAAACACTCTCGTCATTCCGATTAATGTTGAATGCCCATTAAAGCTCGTACCGGTAAGAAAAAGAAAATCCGTTTTTCTTAAAATGGATGATTATATAACTTGCAATAGAAATAAACGTACAATAAGAAAAAAAAAGAAAATGCGCGAAATAAATATTTGGAGAAAAGTTTTCAAGTCCTTTGTTTAAGATTAGAAACCTCAAGAGTTAAGTAATTGCAGTATTTAATTAGGGAATACGAAAAAATGCTGAGTTTCGTGATGATTGTTTTAAATTTTACAATAAATTGTTGAAACATCTGGAAAGAATTGAAAGGATTAAACTATCAGGCAAAATCTTAATATAAAGTTTACTTCAAGTAATGATGCTCCAGAACCTCTAAATTTTAATAAGTTTATTAATTTCACGTTTTTCTAGAGAGAGTTATAAAAAAAAGAGAACACTTATAAAAAATATATCAGTTTATAATTGCTGATTATGTTAAAGCTGACAATGGTTGAACGTTAAGCAGACTAGTATACTAGCAGACGCTAGCACGGTCGAGCGCAAGCGACGAACTGTTTCCGTGCCATCAACGTCTAAAACCTAAGATGAACACGCAGGACAGCCTAAAAGTGATTATGTGATTGTTTGTTAAGCTTATCGTTCATAGTTCAGCACGAATAGCATTCTGTGCAATGTATGAAACGTAGGAGAAAAAGGAAGCTCTGGGGAAGTCGTTATGTTCAGTTTGAGTTGACCTTGTGAAATCATAACTTTTATTCATTCAACTTATAGTAATTTACCCAGATTCTTCGATTTACTTTAACAAGATTTAATTTGTAAATTAAGACTACTTACTAAAATTAACAATTTTCTGAAAATAAACTGGAAATAAATAAATAGATCCAACAATAAAATAAAAGCTTTAAATTAAATAAATATATTTTAAGCACAACATATTTTTAAGTATTTATTTCCGTTAAATTTTGTTAAATATTCTGCAAATAATAACGGAAGTTTAGTTTTCTTATTCCACCGGAAGTGCTGTGAAGAGATTATGTAAAATATAAGAACCACTGCGAAAAGCAGAAATATATAAAATATGTGAATATTAATATTATAAGTAAAAAGAGAAGAATATTAGGTGGTAGGTGGTGGGGGGGACGAAAGGAGTAAGAAATGGGGGCGTTATAGTTATCATATATTAATATTAATGTACTCACTTTTTGAATATGAATAATTAAACAAGTTCTTCGAAGTTATCGTTAAAGCGGCTTACCTGAAAGAAAAATCGAAACATTATTTAAGAATTAGTTTATGAGAAGATTTTCAAACATAAAGAAAAGTTTTATTGTCAGTTAAAAACTAAAACTTTACGGTTATTAAATGTGATCTAGTTTAACTAAAATTAGAACGGAAATACGATCATCATAAATTCTTTATATTTTATTTTTTATAGTATTCTAGAATATTTTAACACCGTATGAGGCGGAATTAGTTATAGTTTTGAGTCCGCTAACAATAGAAAATTCAATTTATATCTAGTCAAAATTTACTAAATTGGAAGCCCTTCAATATGAGTAATAACCCTACTTGTTCCCCCTCTAAAATGCCCTGAGTTCGAGTGTATGAAGTATCTATACCATAGACATTTTTAACGTTAGTATTTAGAGGATCGACGTTAAAAAAATATAAAACGGTACTTAAGGTCACCGATTTCTATTGGTTATTATTTTATTTATTATTTTTGCACACGTTTTATATACAGGGTGTCCCAAAATTCAACGATAAGCCGGCACCAGAAGGTGGTCCTGCTCATGACTACACAAGAAAAAAAGAAAAAAAGTTGTTATCTCATTTTTTAAAAAGACATTTTTTTTTTTTAAAATCGAAACACCTTAAGATGTTTTTAACTACCATGACATCAATTTTTCAAATATTTCTGAATTTTTTTTTGTATCGGCAACCTAAATAGTACTGCTATCCATCACAACCATTAAAACTCCCAGAATGCTAGTAGCAAATTCTTATTTTTCGTTGTGTATTTTCCAGTTTTTGCAAGTGGTGTATGTACACCAATAACAAATAATTTTGAGACTATTTAAAAAGCAAAATCTCTTCACTCATTTCCCATATACAGTACACATAATCATTCAATGAAACTATAATACTTTTAAAGTTATAATTATGTTTAATACATGTAATATAAATTACATAAAAATCTCTCCGGCCTATAAATGTGTGTTAGTCAATTTGATTTAACTGGGGAAATACAAATGATTTGTTTGTAGATGAGCTAATTTAAAAATAACTACAATATCATTTATTCAACAAAACGAATGTTAAACAAATATCCAGTCCTCACTATTATAAATGAACCCAATTAATTATGACAGTAATATCGGCAAATAACAGTCACTGGGTTAGTTAAAAAGAGAGCGGAAAGAGAGAGAAAATCACCCGACCTATGAACATACGTTTAGCGCTGAAATAACTCTCCTGATAAGACGCTTAACATGCTATTGGGTTAAAGGGTGGGTTTCTGATTCACCGTGATGGCGGGTGAGTGTGGGTGGGTGTTAGGGGCAGTTAGACCCATGGTGATGGCTGAGCCGTGAGTTACAATATCCCGTGTGGAAGCACATTCACACGAGATAACAAACATATACCCGTATATTTTATAAATTGTATTTTATACCGAAAATAAATAACAGGTAAATTATTATTATTACTAATTTTGAAGTGTTGAACTGCGAAACGTCCGTATATATATATATATATATATATATATATAGTGGTTTGTATAAATTTAAGCATATTGAACATACTCGTTCACAAAGCGATGTCGCCAATAGATCTGAAATGAAGCGAATTGAAGCGTTAGAACAAGCGTTCTTAGGTATCCCCTCCAGTTTGAGGCACCTGTTTGCATTTACAAAGGTAGGGATAGCTTAGCATTGTGGTGGTGGTAACGCTTGGTTAAAATTCGCTGTTATACGCTTCTAATGTGAGAGATAGGTACCGCCCGTATTCGGACGGCTTTGCTGCTTGCAGTGTGAGAGGTCTTATTACATTTACAGGTTTCGGATAGGTAAAGCGTATACGTCCTGCCGAAATTCGTGCAATTACGGTGCCATACTGAGACAAGCCTTAGTGTTATAGAAGAACGTTTCATCATTGAACCCGATTATTTACAAACTTCTTTATCGATTACTAATATGATGTGTAAAACGACTTTAAGAATCATGTTCGGAAACGATTAGCGGTCACGTGAATGCTCCGACGCAACTGATATGACTAGAGTCCATGGTAATACGAGCACAAGTACAGTAGACTGGTTGGTACAGGTATTGCACACAAGCGAACGGTTGAACGGTTGAACAGGTCAACGGGTGACCAGACCAGCAGACCAGTTCACGTTGAACGGTTTAACGGTTTAACGACAAACCTTGAAACCAACCAACTAAGCAACCAGCTCTAACAATGAGCTTTACCAATGCAGTTCGCAGTTCCTGTGGGGTTATTTATTAGAGTCGTACAGGTTAATAGTCGTGTAAATATACTGAATCTGTCGTAAATGCTACGTGTTAAATATATCTGCAGTGCTTATGATTAATTGTGGTGTACAATGCATCGCTACTGTGCATAATGTCATTGTAGTTAAGAGATATAAGCGAATATTTAAAAGCGAATCGCCCCAATTATCTAGTTTATTTGTGAGGCATCTCCGAAGCTTGAGATTTTAGACAACGACAAAAACAATATTCGAGTTGTATGCTTTCCAACGGCATTTTAGGACGACAAGTTTAGAAAGAATTAGAAGCTGTCTAATGCGTACTCAACTCAAATTTCGTTTTTACGGATATGTCTTACTAATAAACTGTCAAAGAAATTATTTCTTATTCTCTATAATCAACTATGTACAATTTACGTAAAAGGTACGATAGTGGATTTTATTTCTACTTGCATATACCCTATTTACGATAATAGTGAAAAGTCAAGGTTTTCAATTCAAAATACCTCGGGAAAGCTTTCTGTAAACTTACTTCGATAATGTTTTGGCCCCTTTTTGGTTTCTTTTAAATATCTCTGCATTGGTTTGATTTATTGCTTAGATTCGGAATACAATATTAAAGAAGAGAAAATTTTAAACACATTTTATTTTTGCAACTTTTCCCTAAACCCAATAATAAGCGCGTTGTAGCTCCTAGAAAATTACATATTTTTCTAAGTTGGTCAAAAACACAAAACTGATACACAACTTATATACAAGATTTTTGGTACAGAGGTAATAATATATTACGAACGCCAATTGAGTATAATTTATTAAAAATATATAATAACTCCCTCCTTGAATAGCAGCCATTTAAATTATTTTTTTTTCATACATTTTACCTCACTAAAAGTCTCACACAGACGAAGGGTTTAACAACTAGTAACTGTTGATTTATTTGTAAACACCCTATTTTCCAAGCACACTAGTACTCCATTAATTAATCGTATTAGTATTTGACATTTGATAGCGGGGTTTTAGGTCATCCCAACTATACCGTAGAGATGTAGATGATTCGCCATGGGACCTCTACGTTATCCATCATACGACTTGTAACTAATCGTTGCAGGCGTAGTTCTATTACTAGCTGAACGTGTATCGTAGGCGTAAGCGTAGAAGAAACCCGTAGTACATACAAAAAGCGATATCTCTTGTATGTTATAAACAATTAAAAAACAAGAAATTGATTATAGGAAAGTACAGTTAGAAGTACAGTTAAAAAAAATTTAAATAAATTTATATGATTTCATATCCTTAATTGCAAAAATTTTCTTCGTCTATTCCCAGCAACGTATAAAGAGTTTTAATTCGAATTATAACGACTTATTTTATGGTGCAATTAAATCTTACTTTTACGAATAGGTGTGTTACGTTATGCATATTACATATTAATTAATGCTGTAAGTAATTAAATGTAATACCCATACATAAAAAGATTTTAACGAATGCAATTATGCGGTGTACTTGTACGCACGTCATCGCTCTAAAGGTTATGGTACATACAGGAGTATTACACAGGTTGGTAATCATCAATGTGTGTGTAGAGTAGTTGTAGGTATTAATGGATTTAATTGTAATTGGAGAATTTGTTCAGTTTTATATTAATTTATTAATTCAAAGTCGGATGTGAATGTTTTTTTTTAGTTTTCATTTGTAATTAACAATAATTATAATTTATATTACTGTTAATTATAAAGGAACTTATAATATTATAGTATATATAAATATATATATATATTGTTTAGAATTTGATTATTTTATTTTTGACAGTAAGTAACGCTGTACGGACCAAAGTTTGAACTAAATCTTTTTGTAAAATATAATATACTGCGCACTTGAAGATGGCTTTGAGTCGAAATCCGAAAGCCGAAAGCTTGTGTTCTAAATAATATTAAATTAAATAGGATTAATAAAGTAAATGAATTGAACGAATTGGTGTTTCAATTAGTAAAACTTAGGCAATTAGAAATCCTTAACCTACACGCAATATATTGCAAGCACTTCCCGTACGCTTTATTATCCGCCAGACGCTTTAAAGCTCTTAAAAAAATTATGTAAGAAAGACGGCTGTCATATTGCATTTGCAATAATTCTGTATAGCATTAGAAAACTAGAGGCGAAAGTTAAAGCCCACGTGAGACCCTTCTTTACTTTTAAAAGAGTATTCCTGTACTATTCTTGAATTTCATTATTAATTATTATTATTATTATAGTTTAGAAAGACTCTTTTATTATATATATAAAAGTGATTCGTAAAATGTTTCTCTCGTATAAATCACATCTGTGCGATGACGTCATTGTTCGCAAGACTCAGGAATAGGTCCTCTGATTCTAAAATATGCTAGAACCTGTTCTAAAATTTATACAGTTTTTTTTTGAGAGTATATTTTAAAATTACTCGTCTACTTAAAACTACGTCTATGGTCTACTATACTAACCATTCGAATTTTTTTAAGATTATGGTCCACTCGGATGCTTGAGACATATTGCATTAGATATATTATCAGTAAAAAATAACTAAAGCCACAATACAATAATCTTATTCCTAATTGATGACTAAATTTAAGTTTATATGTAAATATCTACAAAAAGTAATTCCTACATATATATTTAAATTATACCACTTCCATTTCATAGATTTATTTTATTACTAAAGTAGGTATACATTTTGTGAAACACCTTGTTATTTATATATATAAAGTTTTAATTAATGTCGAAAGTAATATTTATAAGTGGGTATTCCAACAACTAATGAGATTTCAGTCTAAGGATGCTACGTGCGAAGTAACAGACGATAGATGCGACTTGATACGACGAAGGGAAAGTAATTACGTCTCAAGTAAAGATGATGAATTACGTTATATTTATATTTCTATTAATTATAATCAACAAAAATTACATTAATTTTATTTTTATGATTTCTATATGTACATTAACTGTAGATGATAATGTTTGCATACAATCTATGATACAAGCCCTGATTATCATGTGTGGGTTGTTTATAATGTTTTTGATTACAATTTTTTAATAATTAAGTATTTTTACCAATTGGTATTGAAATATACAGTGAAATTGTTGTACTTACGTCATCACAAAAATTTAAAGCGCGTCACTGTATAAATAAATGCAAATTAAGCAGAAACTAAATATAATATTGAATAAATATAGTGCATATACAAATGAAGTTTTATAGAGAATATAAATAAGATAGATAAACGCAAATATTTACCTATGATTTCCCTCAAAGTTTATTTTATATTTAAAATAACCATTTCTCTGTAGATTTAAAAAAATAAAATTGTTGAAAAATAGCACAATTTCCTAATACAAACAAAAATAAACGCACTATAAAGGGCTATTTTGCATGAACATTTTTATAATAAATGCTGGTAAAACTGTATAAATATTTTTTTACTATTAAACAAACGCCCAATTCTTTGAAATTTACCCCACAAACGATTTATGTTTAAATTATTTAATCATGAACTTTAATGAAAACAAAATTCATTTAAACATACAACACAAACAATTTGCGTTGCATAATAAAATATTTTATTTACATGCAATGAAATTAAAGTAAATTAAAAATGCCATGGATTAAAAAAAATAGAGGCAGCGTTGTACTATATACATTATAGCAATTTTAGCGCTTGTTTTTTTTGAAAGACTGCTTGCATTCTGATTTCAAAAAGTTAAAAATTCTTTGTGTCTACCAAACATTACTTGGCCATCACGACTTATATGTCCCTTTATCAAGTGATTAATTAACTCATTAACAAAATCTAATACATTCTACTTTTATCTCAGTTTTATGTCATATTAAGTTTTTTGTAGATAAAATCCAAAATGAATATATTAATTATTAATTAACATATATTATTTAAATTTAATGAAATTTATCTAACATAATTAAAATACTATCAAAAACTACATTTGTTGTTCATTAGAATACGAATTACGAATACATTAATAGCACGTTAATAAAGTTACAAATATCATTCATTAGTTAATTTAATTAGTAATTAGTGTAAAATTAATTGAATGTATATTTTACAGCAGCTATTACAAAACATAGTTACAAGATTATATTTAAATTATGTATTTGATATAATAAATTAATATGCAGTAGATAATTAATATGTATAATTGGAAATAATTGCTTTTGTATCTCCGGCATCCGGTTTAGGGAATACCATTAAGATCAAAGTTGAAGTCTAATCACAGTTCTTGAAAACGTCTTTATTTAAAATTTCTTTATTATATTTTCCTGTTGGTTACAGCTGTTTCACTTGTTAAAAACTGTACTGAGGTATTTAAAGACCGTTGGTAAACGTTAGATTCAAGATTTAGAATTGCATGACAGACAAACTTATATAAATTGGTCTTTAATTTTTCTAAATGAATTTGTATTGATAAGGAAATATTTCCAAATTGCGTGTTGCAAGTTAATACTGCACTTTCTGATACATTGAAATTTGGTATAATGAGAAAATTCTGTAGATAATTTAATAAATATAAAGTGATTTAAAATGTCCTGTCTTCTCTGTTTTACGGAGGATATAAAATGGCTGCCATCACAACCGTTATAAATGTAATGTCTTAGTAACTGCTGAATATATTTTAATTATTTCTATGGAAAATCAAAGCTAATTAAATTTTACAGTTATCGTTATTTAACAGAAACCATTTTTTTAAAAGTTATAAACGATTTTATAAAAACATACACTTTTCTGTCCATTGGTAATTTAATTTATTTACAAAAAGACTATCATAAATAATAGTTATTGTAAATACTCATATCTATAATGCCTAAATCTTTTAAATTTTAGGATTAGGGAATTTAGGAATTAAATAATAGGAATAACTATTTTTTTTCAAATTCTGTGTACAAATTTTCTGTGTGAAATTTGGGATAAATGGAAAACATGGGTATTACCTTAAATATATGTAGTATTCTTTTTATAAACTACCGATTAATATTTATTATAACTATGTCCTATTTTATAATTTTTAAGATGCTTTATAGTCCTGTAATATTTAAAAAGGTCTTCTTCAAACTTTTTAATTCCTGAAATGGGCCTTTTATAAATTTTTATGATTGTATTAATCAGAAAAAGGTTTAGAATAGCAATAAAAAACATTAGGATAGCAAAATAACATTGTTTACATAACAGATAACTTTGTTTACGTTAAATAAATATATAATATCTCATAATATGATTAGTAAAAATGTAATGTAGTCATGCGTAATAAAGAGAACGTACTTATTTATGTTGCACGACCTCACTAATTTTTCCAAACAAACCTTCATTAAGACTGAAACATTAAATAAATAGAGAAAATCCAAAAGTAAAACTATAAGTAATTAAGACTAAAACAAAGTAGTATTTGTTCAGAAACTTTCCCCTTTATTGTTCTTTCATGATCATCAAATAAATTAATTACAAACTCTACCAGTGCCACTGCTAGTAGACTAGTACACTTAGTTTAGATACCCGCCGTAAGGTGGCACTGACAGCACTGTAGCTCTATGTGGTTCTGTGTTACACGGGTATATCCCACTCGGCCACCCATGCGAGAGTCAGGAGTAAACCATGTCGATCGCCCTGATAGTCTGATACTGATTAAGCAATTCTTAATTACGGACTTGTTAGTAGAGACTGTCTTTGCTTTGAACACTGCACCTTGATCACTGCTGCTGGTACGGGATGAGGGACGCTGGGAGGAGGAAGGGGTAAGGGGAGAATCAAACTTCGTTCGTCGTTTGGTCGCGGTGGTAGGTTAATTATATGATAGGGAATACGTAACGATATATGTTTGTGCCATTCCATATCAAATTAATAGACTTCAAACGCAGAGACGATTTATTGAAACTTCTTTGGGAACGCTGCGTACAAATTAATATTTATCTACGTAAAGTGTTACGAAAATGACGTAAAAATAAACAATTAAACAGTTGATTGTGACTACAATTAGTGTGCTAATACCAGTAATTAATTAATGTGGTTTTTTCTAAATATTTCTTTATTAAATAAGGAGATACTGCAATCTGCCCATGAAGGCATTCAGCGATATTTATGTAATGTAGAATAGGCTTGTACGGTGTCCAATGAGATGTCCGATAATCAAAGAATACAATAATTAGATTAGACTGAAGTTTTTCTTTTAAGTCTATGAAATATTTTTTTTAAATTCATTAAGCCTGAAGCTAGTTGGTTTTGAATGCGTTTCTTGTAACTTTCGAATGTGGTGTTCAAATTAAATTATATTTAAAGGCTTATTAATCTATTTTTTACTGTGTATATCTTCTACAATTTAACTGCAGGTCCACAAGGTGATCAATAGTCTAAGGAGCATTGCAAATTTCTAACTAACTTTATAGGTTTTTCTAATGACACGAAATTTGATTTCGTGTAGTTTTAATTACGTACAACTTTAAAATTAATTTTACAAAAGATGTAAACATCAAGAAGAAAAAAAATTGCTTCCCAATTAGGAAGAACGCAGCTAAAATCGCATCAAACTAAAGCATTTCATAAATCGTTACATTCTAACATTCTCAATTTGTTTTTTTTATCTTAATTTATTAGTAGTCTTATCACTGATAACCTACACCGCTGTCTAATAAGTGTACGCTAATCAATATAACTTGATAGCAACCAAACCCAGAAAATAAAACTCTGATCCAGGATCGAACCTGAAGACACAGCAGTATAGCGTCAAACATCAATACTCTCACCCAATGTGTCGTCTCTGGCTTAATTTACGAGTAGTGATATCATAACCATTTTTTTTTAACTGTATTGTTATTTGAATTTAGTTTGTCAGGGCTGATGTTTATCTACTAAAATCCACCACTACATGTAAGTGAAGAAATTGTCGATTTGTGACCATTTTATTAACTGCAGCAGCTCTTAATACCAAACTATATTTCTTACGCGGAACAGTTAGTGACACCTCAGATGTCCGAACCGCTGTATTCTATTATTTCCATCAATTTCTTCGTTTTTGATAATTGAATAAAAGAAGATACACTAATACATCTACAAATATACGACATTGCATCAGTACTGAAATCTATTACAAAATATCAACAACGTAAAAGTACCATGGAGTCTGTCGCCATTAGGAATGTATTGGCAATGTTACGATATGTGGCTTGCAGACATCTTCCGATGTATCATACTTATAGAACATCATCAATAAATCATTGAGACGACTATTACTCGATGTACGCCGACACAATGTTTATGTACCCATAATAATAAGAATTTATACCATACCTAAGAAAAGAGTACAGAAAGTTGATAAGATCATAAACTTGTTCAGGACTTATTCGTAAGACTCGTATCTCGAACATACTCGCAGCCGCAATACTATAAGAGATATTATAAAATTGTGTATTTGATTTTTATTTTATTCAAAATATATAGAAAATACTTTTATTACTATGGTACATTTCTCTTCTATAAGTAAAGGTCCTATAAAGTTTGCGTCGGTATTTTAAGTTCAAATAAAACAAAAACCACGAGAAAAAATTCAATTACATTGATGTTTGAATATAATTTCAAATAAATATTGAAGTGTATTCTGTCAACAAATTTGTATATCACTTTTTCACATAATTAAGATGATTAATATCTCTGAACTTTATTCTCAATAAATTTATTCTTTATTCCTTGTTTGATTTTGTTAAAACCACATATCGTCCGTATCTGTATTATTAATTTTCTTGAAGAAATAATCTGCTATCGATAGGTCATGACTTAATTTATATAAAACTGTATAAAGTTATATTTTATTCCCTTTAATTATTAATGGGATCCAACTTTATAGAAAATTCCAATGCATGGTACGTCACCATTTGTAGATTTGCAATCTCTTGTATACAGCACAGACGCATACGAATGTGTAATACATCATTTACTACTAACAGCTGAGTTGTGTATCCCGTGAAGTATTATATTGCAGAGGTTGTGAAAAACGAAAAATACTCTGGATTTCTTATTTTTCCTGTGACACCCTTTGCATCGCTAAAACATGCGGCAAAACTAAAATTAGATATAGGTGATACTTCGTAATAATTTAGTTATTTAAATAAAATAATAACGCCAATAAACATATATTTCAATTGAAAATAAAAAAGGACCGCTAAAAAAGAATTCACAAGCCCTTTACAAATTAGGCATTTTCGTTTTCGAAGAGGAATGGGTCAAAGATTCCACTTGCATTAAGTGTGCATCAAACAGTTACTTAGCCCGGATGAAATGAAAGCATACGAATCGCTTTTGGATTCTCCGCCACCAAAATGTTGTTTGTTTACGCATCTTTTTAATTGGTCAATGAGTTTTTAATTACAGACGACTGATTTTGAAAATATTAATAATTAATAATTATTTGGAAACGTTGTGTGACATTAGATGATGGCATCGTTGATTTATCAACCCCCAAAAAAAGAAATTGAAATAATTTATTCATATATCTCAAACAGTTTTTGCTTTATTTCAATTTAAAATACCGACGATAAATTTGGATAACCATATACATATACTTATAGTAGTATGAAATTAGATTACACAATACACGCATCATTCATATATATATATATATATATATATATATATATATATATATATATATATATATATATATATATATATATATATATATATATATATATATATATGATTTTTAATCAATTAGTGTCAAAAGTATGTTGCTTTCAGAATTTTAGTTAAATTATTTTTAATTACACAACATACTTTTGCATTGTAATTTTTAGGACATGCGTGGTCACCCTTTAATTTCTCAGGAGAAAAAAAAACCTTTTTTAGGGATAGTTCATTATATTTAAAAGGTTTTTTTCCACCATTTACATAAACAATACCCGAGAGATTAATCAAGCAAATATATTCTTATTTGAGATGTTGTTTTCTCTACAGATTTTAAACATTATTTTATACTTACGTATTTATATTCTAAACATACTTGTATATGCGTTTGTCCATCGTTCACTCGTATAGCATTAGTATTTTTTCTGTTTTCATTTATGAAAGAAAAATAAAAAATAATAATAAAAATGAAAAAGTCGGTAAAATCACTTCCACATAAGATGGTCCTCGCAAACTTTTTCCATTCAAGGTTTGGTCAACCGTGTATGGCGAACACAATGGGACAAAAATATTCCCTCCTTTAAAATCCATTCTCAAACGTAGTAAATCCATTGGGCGTAGAACTAAAATAAACCATGATGGAGGAAATAAATATATAGACGGACAATATTGGCTTCTCTTTTGGATTCAGAGGATAACTTAGTCAAAAATAATTTATTTATAATTAAAATAAAGTACATTGATCAAAAAATGAATTAGAATTAGCTATTTTCTTCAAAATTCATCCTGTCTTGAAGTGGGGAACATCTAGCGATTCAAACATCGAAATACTAGAAAAATTTCAGTCAGCGGCAGTGGATCATAAGCAACAAAACATTAATCATGACTTCGGCATTAAAACTGTTGAAGAAGAAATAAGAACAAATTCAGCCAAAGATACCAGCAGCGACTAAACAAGCACCCAAACTATCTAGCTGTGCATTTACTAGATAAACACACGTCTGACTTTAAAAGACTAAAAAGACATAGTGTGGAAAAGCTACCACAACGTTTTTAATTGTCATTCATAGATCCAGGTTAATTTTCATTTTTAGCATAGGTACTTATTGTTCATCCTTATTATAACATATTGTAACGTAGTATATTATTACAAAATAAAAAATTCATTAAATTATTGTAAATATTTTGATACAGCGTCACTTAGTTGTAATTTATGTTATATTATCTTATTTCAATCATTTAATAAAAGGGGTAAATAAATGGTAATAGGCTAAAAACTTGTATACATCTTTATTTTGGTATATTATAAGTTCTCTCAAGAATCTCATAGGATCTCGTGCACGCAAATCGTGTTTTTCAAAGGTTAAAGGTTACATAAATACATTTTTTGTAGATATCTTGTTTCGTTTGCTCTAAATGACATTTGGAATTATTAGTAAAGTTGTAAAGCATAAAATTCTCTACAAATTCGATTTTATGCATTTTTTTGTGTGATCAACCCTTCCCTAGATATAACGTGGAGAGTGGGAGACGATACGTGTGTAGAATAATGCTCATTTTTCCCTTTAATTATTAAGGTGGTCCAACAATAAAGAAATTACAATACATGGTACGTCACATGCAGCAGATATACCAGTTCTTTCATAAAACAGAGACACATACGAATGTGTGTGTGTGATACGTCGTTTACTACTAACAGCTGAGTTGTGTATCCTGTGAAGTATTATATAACGAAGGTGGCCATCAAGAAAAAATAATCGCGATTACTTATTACTACTTATTTTTTGTAAAACAAGCGGCAAAACTGAAATTCAAATTTATTAATAGCTATAACTTTATAAAAATTTAGATATTTATAAAAATAAAAAACCAATATAGATTAACATTTATGTCAATTAGAAATTAAAAAACGACAACTAAAAAGTGAGTTCACAAGTCCATTACTGATAAAGACACTTTGATGTTAAATCCTTATTTAACTGATGTTTGTTTGAATTTTACTCTTCAACTTACTTCTAATATAAATGTTTATAGTTTCATAAATATACAACTTTATAAAATTCACAACAAAAACTTACTTCAAAAAACATTAGCAAATATCTCATGGTATGAATATGAATGCGTTTACAAATCTAACAATTATACGGGCAAGGAACAACAGTGATGGGTGGTCTCACCAGTTCACCTGGCTGCAATCTGCAACAAACAACCCACCGCACCCCACTTCACCCCTCAACACCACATATATTCCAATCCCACTTCTGATCCCCTCCACTACGTTAACTGTTGGTTAAGACCGTGTGGTCGATGTTACGTCACACAAGCACCACAATAAAATGGAAAGAGTATTTTAAAAAGTAGAGAAATAAAAAAAAAACTTAAAAAATATAAAGTTCTTTAAATCGATGTATTTCCAGAGTATTGGTTTAGACTTTTATTCTGATAAATAAGTTTTAAAGTACTTATTGTTTATATTATTTTATGAGTTTATATAAAAGTGAATTACTATAAGGTTTCTTCGAGAAAAAAACCAAAACAAATTACATATAAGCTGAGTAATGTACATACAATCGTTAAAATCACCACTGGATTACGTTATTAACGTTGTATATTAGGTAACATTGTTTACCTAACAGATAGCTTATGTAAACCTTAAATACACATAACTATGTTTACCGGGTTATATTTAACATTGTATAGATCGTGGAAAAAATATTCGAAGTACAGTTTAAAGTTGAATAATTTTATTTACTTTTAATTATTCCACATCGTAAATTAATAAATGAACTAAAGCAAAATAATTAGTCTTAGGGTAAGCATCCACAAGTCCGTACTGCTCGCATCAAAAGTGGAGGAATCGGAAACCGGGAGAAGTAGTTTGGTTTAATCATCAAATGTGATATTGTCAGCATTGCTCAAAGAGGTTGATTCGATACTGTTGTCTTAGTAGGCAACAAGCAATTTCAAGGCAAACAGAAAAACTTTTAATTATCGAGGATTTCAATTCATTGTCAAGGTGCAATTTATCGAGGTGATTTCTGAGTGAATCATGCCTTAATTTTTATAAAAATGTGCTATATATTGATAAAGTTGGCTAGCAGGATCCTAAATCTACAATCACCTGTAATAACTTGCTATATTTTAGGAGAAATTAACAATTAAAAGAACCATTTTTTCTCTTTAATTATTTAAGGGATTTAACGTTAGAAAAATCTGATATATCTTACGTCACATGTAGCAAACATGCCATCTCTTTTATACAACGTCGTATGTGATACGTCGTTTACTACGAACAACTGGTTGTGTATCCCAAGAAGTATTATATAACGAAAGTTGCCAACAAGAAAAATAATCTCCATTACTTATTACTACTTATTTCTTAAAAAACAAGCGGCAAAACAGAAATTCAAATTTGATAAAGTTTTAATTCCGTAAACATTTGGATATTTAAAAAAGTAAAAACGCTATTATATGTTATATATATATTAAAATTTATTTCAATCAAAAATTAAAAAAGAACGACCCCTAAAAAATGAGTTCGCAAGCATTATCACTTTATCCAATGTGTAAATTCGATATGTAGGGGTAACCTAGGGGTAACCATGAGAATATAAGCAGGTTCAACGAGAATAAAAAAAACTTTGACTTATCAAGGTCCATAATATTGAGGTTCGAAATATTGAGGTTGCACTGTACTTCATGTATCTGAAATTTTCCGACGGTTCCCGACGCCACTGCTTATAATGCCCCCCACGTATTTCACCACTATAATCTATCTGAAAATAATACACTAGCAGCTATTTTCGCTTGTTAATTTTTTATAATATAATACCGGAACATATTGCATTTTATGTAGAATTTTATTTAGTGAGTATCCAATATTCCAACACCCAACTAACCAATAATATGTTTTATACATGTGCTCGTAGAAAAAAACACACACATTATGTATTATACACACTAATACATCTGTATACTGGAATGATCCAGGAATATAGGCACACACAAGCACAGGCACAGCTCTCGCCCTAGGGATTCTAGGGTTTTAGGGATTAATCACACTTTACAGCTGGTTATGGAGGTTCCGTGTTTTTAAATTTAATCCCTAGCCAACCGACGTTCAATGTACAACGTATACTAGCTCCATCTGTGTTTGTCATCCACATACTATAGTAAATAGAGACCCGTACATATATCTATATATATGTGGGAACTCAACAACAGGATACAGGACACAGGATATGACAATGTATGTCCTCACTGTATGGAGCTACGAAACGTTTCAAATGTAATTACACGGTGTACGGAGTTGACACTAAAATGTCACTCAATTTCGTATCCATCTAATACTTAAAATTAGAATGTTTTTACTTTATTATACATGATGTATAGTATATAGTATAGACATGTATACTTATACATATATACGAGATTTATGTAATAAAGCTTGAAATTATGTAATTTATAACAGATCAATCCTGATTTATGGACGACCCATTCACTCAACCTATTATTTATATTTAATTTATGTTCTATTGAATTAAAAGTTACAATAATTTAAGGGGCCATCCATTAATTACGTCACACGCAGTGAACGAAGAAGAGGGGGAGTCATAAGCTTGTTGACGACACATGTACAGTTTCACAAAGAAAATAACAAGAACAAAATCAAACAAAATTAGAATAAAATAGAATTTTTATTGCAAGTGTGTAACGTCACAAGTGTGATATAATGACTTAAGCAGAAGCTTTGTAATGTCGAGTTTAAAGTGAATGTGTGACGTCATAAGAAGAGGGGGGAGGGGAGTAGTGGGTCCGCAATGTGTAACGAAACGTGAAAATGAGGACGTTGAGCTTAAAAACCTTGTGTACAAATTGTTTCTTTTGCCATCAAGGTCGGTCATCTAGGTGTGCAATTGATTCAAGGAATTCACTTTGATTAGGTTAGGTAAATTTCTGTATAATGGAATTTTAAAACTTCTATATAAGACTCGTTTTCTTGGCATGTGTGCATGTGTGTCAGAAAAAAACATTTTGAAAGTAATATATCAATAAAATTGTCAGTCCCTAATTAAGTAATGTTAGCAGACTTATGGGATTATGTGTTATGAATTAAGCAACCTATATATCATTTGTTTTAAAAATATTATGCAACATTTAGAACCACTGGTGTATAATTTCACAGGAAATTCAACGAATATAGTAAACCGGAACTGAAGTAGACATTTAAGAAATAATTATGTTATTTGTAGTCGTTTTACACAAAACATTAAATCACAAGAACGTCATTTCTTTAACGTCCTAGTTACTTTGTCATATCCGTAAGTTAACAATCGTAAATCAAGTTTACGAGTCAGTAAAATCCGTTATACGAAATTGCTTAAATAAGATCACCGTTATATAACGAGTAACGACCAACCAATGAAAGTAAAACTTATTTCCATTATAGCTGGAACTATGTATAAAGTATATAAAGAAAATTACAATAGATTCAAGGCTATTCTACTTCTAGATCTACTTGAACAACGGATGAATCGTTTTTATGACTAACGGATGTATAAGTGCGTAAAATGGGGTTGCATGTCGTTTGCCTATTGATTTAGTGACAATTTAATGGTTGGAAACCACCCTATAAATAAAAAAACCTAAACATGTTAAGTGTTTGGTTTAAATGTGGAATAAGTTATAAGAAATGATACACTCGGATGCGTGGTTGTTTGTAGGAATTGAGAAATGGGGTATTCTCCCCCCTTATTAATACTGGGGTATTTTCCACGCTAATTAATAATTAAACTTTTACAAAATAGAAGGAATATTTATTAATTGCATATGATTTCTTTTTATTAAATGTATTTATATTGCGATTATTCTATAGATATTTAACAATAACTTTACAACGTAATATAACTAGCAGGGTATGGGCCCAGTGACACAACTATAGAGATATAAGAATAGAGTGCGCGAAGGGTACGGCCGCGTGTAAGAGGAAGCGATAAAAGCATAGAGAGAGATAGCTGCCGAGTGTCCTATGTGTCTCTTTCAAGCTAGAAAGAGTAAACCTTGCACTGCTAGACAATTGTCTACCTGCTATGATTATTAATTTTGCATAGCGTTTTTTTACCGTTATCCTTTCTGTTTAATCGAAATTTTTCTCCCGCCCCTGCCTAGAGATCACTCGAATAAAAACAAAAATTCTACCAAAATAGAACGACTGATTTGTTGAGGTAAAGATCGTTATCTCTGGCATCATTTATAACTGTCATTTAATAAAAATCATATTTTTTCGATCTGTATTAATAAAAATATAATATTCACTCAATCGGTTCTAGTCCATCAATTTTATTACATTGATACAGATGTGATTAATATAACGGTCAAACTGTCAATTTAAAACCAAATGATGTAATCAAGTACAACGAGTAAGTCCGGTTTGATTCATTCGATTTAATGTCATTCCCTTTTCACGTGAAATTCGTTGGAAATAGAATCACAAAATTATCAGAATTTATGACAATAATAATTTACAATTACATAACTAAAAATACTATAAATGAATATTTATTTTAAGTGATATAAACAACTGAATATATATGACGTAATAAATATTATGTGCGTCATTATTTGAACGCGTAATGACGTGTGACGTATGACGTCGTTAAAAAGTGCGGCACTTCAGTTATCGTGAACAATTATTAGTTAAATAAAGCTGTGTTCTATATGTTTATAGATATTTTATACAAATGTTTTCGTTTCTAGTTGCTAGGTGCTAAAACTGATTCGTAATATACGAGTGAAGTCATGGCATTTTGATGTTGTGTTTTTCTCAGATAGCTGCATGTATTTATGCAACATTATTTGACAGTGACATGTAACGCAGCAATCAATAAATTCGTAGGATGTCATTTAAAATGTTGTTATATAAATGATGTTATTATCACTTAAGGTGAAACGATACTTGGCCATTTTTTACTCGCGAAATATAGATGGCGATGAGTTGGAACCGCAAAAATTAATTTTGAAAATGAATATTTCTATATTTTCTAGTTAAATTCCAATTTTTATATGACTGGTAACATTTCTAAGGGTTTGTCATAAATTTTATAACCTTTATTATGGCTCTAAAACTTACGTTTAAGACTTAACAATATATAGAGTATTCGATAATACCCCAGTCATATAAAAAATCGTTTTCAAAACTTATTTTTGCGGTTCCAACTCATTAAAAGTCAGTGGCAGAAAGCTTAAAATGTAGATACGTTATTTTTTTTTTTAAATATAGTTTCTCGGGCTTCCTATGCACGTAGCCTTTTATCGCCCCTAATATATTCTGCTTCTTCTTATACTTTGTATCCCGACAACAAGAATGATCTATTCATGGCTACTGCTGTTATAAATTTCGGTTTCTCAATCAAAAAGGCGATGTTAACAGGAAGCGTCTGCGAAGTCTGTAGCACCGCTCGTTGGAGTTCATTTCTTGCCATTGCTATATTTTTACATTGCCACAGAATGTGGTCAGGGTCTGCCTCTTCTTCACCACATTCGCATTTAGATTTTGGAATGATTTTGTTTCTTGCTAGATGTTTCGGAGCTCCAGTATGATTCATTCTTAGTCTTGAGTAGATACGTTATTCATCTAACTAATTGCAGCTTTAGATTTTGATTCGCGTTTATAGTTACTTATGTAAAACAATTTAAACATAAAGAAAACAATTTTTGATAATATTTAACCTGCTGTATAATATCGTCATCTATATTTCGCGAGTCAAAAATGGCCAAGTATCGTTTCACCTTAAAAGAATAAACTTATACATTTATAAATATTTACAATATAAAATTTACAGCTTATAATTACGAGTATGGGTCTTATTAATAAAGTCAATAAGGTTTTTCATACTATTCCTTTATTTAAATTTCAGCCTATATCCCTCAGGCATATTACAGCCTTTTCTGTGCGATGAACATCTTGAGCATTGAAGAATAATATGCTTTACTATTAGTAGGTTGTTGCATTGTTCACATATTGGTTGACGTTCTCTCTTGAATAAGTAGGTATGAGTAATATTTGTATGACATTCATCTACATATTACTACTTCAAGCCTTCTATTTAGTCCGACCGGTTACTCTTGTTTACTTTACTTCCCTTAATTTATTATCACTTTCTTCATTCTTATCTTCCTGCCAATGGTGTGATATTGCATTTATTAATACATTTAATAATAACCAAACCTTGAAAATATAGCGATGATAAGCCTATAACTATAAAACTATCAACGTAGTAGGAAGTAATCACAGGTAGAAATAAGCCTACTTAAAACATTTTTTTTAGTAGCATAATACTGACTCAATTCATATAAACCGAATAACCCATATAAATAAACCTGAACAAAACGTTAGCTAATATAATAAAAGCCGTGGGCTTGAACTGAGCGAATCCCATTTGCACGATCGGTAATTTGAAGATTCCGCGGCGATTAGTCATGAATAAATCCATTTCAATTCATACAAATTATTTTTTTTCAACGCACTTATTTCATTTTCCATTGTATTGTAATCTATTGTATCATATCGTACGCTATTAAATATTCCTCTTTAATTGTATTATTTTTTATTTCTATTGTTACGATCTCGTGTATCAGAATAGAAGCTTGGAATGTATTGTTAAGCTTGATTGTTAAACCAGGTATTCGATTTTACAGGTAATATAGATTAAGTTGTACCATACCTGTACTGACAGCAGAGGAATCAAATTGTGTTTTATAATTATTGAGATGTGGGGAAAGTGTAACGAAAATAAATGAATCTGGTGCTTTGATGAATAGGCGTGCGCTGAGGTAAACGTCAACAGGTACGCATGGCTCGCAACATTTTAAAAAATTGTTTTAATTTGAAGACCAGTATATTATTTGATGAGCAAAGAAGATATTGTATTTCTAAATGTATTCTAAAATAAAATTTGTGAAGCTATTTTTATTTATTTCTGTAGAATGAAACTATATATATCAACAATAAGTCTGTGTTAAAATATTCCGGTTTCCCGGTATTTAGCTGAAAAATACGAATGCTATATCGCATTAAATAGTTTAAAACATTCACGGATTTAGTTCTAGAATCAATTTAACTGCAACAATTTTTTTGTTTCTGATAATACATCATTTTGCATATATTTCAATAGAATTTCCCAACCCCATACCACCCTATTCCACCTCACACAGCTGTAGGGCGAACACAGTGTACGATGTGCACTAAAACAGATAATATACATTATGCAAAACACTGAATGTGTGTGTGTGTCTATACTGTGTTGGCATCGGCGTCGACGGCGGCGTCGGTTTGCATTTGCAGATCTGATTACAATTCAATTTAACTGTTATATTTAGTTTTTGTTTATGCATTATGTATATTTATGCGTGTTTTTGTTCCTTTGTAATTAATTGTTTAATTATTACACTATCGCAACGTAATGTACAAAGCAAAGTCGCGTTATATACGGCTACGAATATATATGTATATGTTGATCATGTATTTGTGTTCGAATTTGACTTTTACCAATAAATTATATACAGAGTGTCCATCGGGAAGGTATTTCATTCTATTGAGTCATTTATTAGAGCTATTAGAATAGAACTATTATTCATTTAAATGCTGGGCATATTTAGTGAGTAAAAAAAAATGCTTTAGCCGCCTCTTCTTTACGTAAATTATGTTTTGTAATTGTTTATAATTGTATATATTCTTTTAAGTGCTAATAACTTTTAAAAGTTGATACACTCAACTAAATATTTAAAAAAAGGGAAAGAAAATACGAATTTACGAATGTCCTATTCCTTTAGCCTAAGAAAAAGGTGTCTAAATTTTTAAAAGCATATTTTGACCACTTTTTTTACAGTGTAGTAAATCAATGTGTATATGGATTAACCCTTACCACTGCTTAGACTTACACATTAGACAGTTTCGATCACCGCATATTATTAAATTTATTGGCTTCACACTATTTCTAAAAAGTTTCTACTCAACCTTCTACTTAAATGTCTTATGTTAAGTTCTTATATGCAAAATTCAGTGAATACTTGTTGAATCATAATAAAAAGGATTATATATGTGTTTTGATAAGTCCTAGAAATCCCAAAGATAAAATTAATGCAAAATAAAAATTAATGAATATATTTGCTACTTAGTAAGCTTGACTTAATTATATTTTCTTAATTGAAGCAATCATAAATTCAAATTTGTCTCAATTTTAACAACTTTAGTAATCTATTAATCGCAAACAGTGTTGCTTTTGTGCTGTCTACGCTGTAATGCTAATAGCCTTAATAAACATTGTGTATACAACTATAAGTGTGATACCAATAAATAAATAGATAAAGAAATATGTATAATATATTATAAAAGTAAATAAAATACATTAAAAATTTAGGATATAAATAATTCAACTTTCTACTTTTTATTTAAAATAATTTTACTCAAATACTTGAGTCTAATAAAGACATTAAAAGAAAAACTATGATTTACAAACCATTACAACAAAATAAGTTTATTTTTGTTCATTTTAGCTTTTACCTATTTACGATTTAAGTTCTCTACTTTGTGGTTATGTTTGACTTGTACGTTTAATAGTAGTTAAAGCTCCCGACAGCTTTAAAAGCTTTTTTATACGAGTATAGCCGTCGTACTCACAAAGTGCTACATTTTAATTTACGTCATTTGTTTTACAACAACTCGATACAGTTATTTAATTCCTATCTTTCTATCAACTTTAAACATTTACTTTGTTTGCTTCAGCGTTAATAAAAGCTGAAATAAAAAAATAAAAGCTTGATTGTAATTGCAGAATACGAGTATGCTTTGTAATCAAATAGTGGACTCGTATTTGGAGTTTACTGATGGAAAGATAACTTGCAGTTTAACATTTTATAGGTTAGAAAAGGAAATAATAACAAAGAATGCATTTTAAATTTTTTTTTTGCTAATAAATGCCTAAAATATGGCGGAGTAAATTTAATCCCGCTAAACACACTTACGTATGTTTAAGGTTTATCTAACATAACCAATGTTGCTTATATTACTAAACAATATTATCTATTTCTTATTTGATTAATGTAACGTCGTTCTATTTTCAATGCTGAGTCCTATCACCGAATACATCCTACTATTTTGGTAGTGTTTTGCTGTCATGAACTCATCATTTATGTATTCTATCCCACTGCCTGTTAAGTTTATGATTTTGTATGTGCATAATCAATTTAACTTTATAATAACTAATCCCAGAACATATAACTCCGTTTCGCGAATCGCACGCGCGAAGATACAGCAATCATTATCAAGCAACAATGCTCTCGCCCACTGTGTCGTCCAATATCATGTAAAATACAACGCTTCGTGACCTGTTTGACTGCTTTTGAAAAATAAATTAACAATATTGTGCAATAACATAATCATAAAACTTTTGGAAAGACTACTCTAAGAATTTTGGAATCTTAAAAAACTCGCTTTAGGAATAAATGGCAATGAAGTATCCGTAAAGTCTGACCTTTTCACGTTAAATATTACTTGGATTTGTTTAATTAATTTTTTTTTCTAATTTATTTATTTAACGTCGGCCGTTTTTGTACTATTGTTGACAGTTTTTATGGTGTCGTGGCCTCGTACATGTGAATTACACCACTGCCTAATAAGTTTATGATATTTCTGAGCTCTACAACATCTATTAAACTTTGACAACAACCAAACTCAACAAATATAGATCAGGTTCGGGGATCAAACCTGAAGACACAGTTATCCGACATCAAGCATCAACGTTTTCCGCCACTGTGGCGTCAAGTAAAATATTTTATGAATATGTGATAATATGTAAGTTTTGTATTTAGGAAGGCTTTATATTTTCTGGGTTTGGTTGTTATCAACATAAATTGATTATGACCATGTTTGTAGACCACATATGTGGCATAAAAATTGTCAACATATTACGAGGTCATCGGTGATAGAACTCAGCATTGGAAATAGGCTTACATTAAATAAATTAAATATAAAAAAAGAAAATGTAAAAAATAATTTGCGGGTAGTTTTCATTATAAATTTCTTGCAAGTCCTCTATACAAAATTTTGGCATCTATTTATATTATTTAAAACACCCTGTATATTCTAGAAGTTATAAATAAAGTATACCTAGTAATATAGATGGTAGTCGTCTGTAGTATACTGTTGAAAGCTTCACGCCTAACCAACATAAAAGCTCCTCCATAACTGGAAAGTTTCGGACAACTTTACGACAAACTAATGTTCCTGTCATCTCCCACCGTAGTATTCAATTTCCTTCCGTACTACTTAAACACTGTTTAAAATATACAGAGTTGTGTATGTAAAATCTATCTATGTTTGTGTGTTTGTGTGTGTGTGTGTGTGTGTGTGTGTTTGATATTATTGTTCCAGTTAACATAAAGGAAACGTCTGGTAACTTTCTTCTATTATACTGCGTAGTTTAATCATTCTCCCACCGGTCTATTATATTGAAATAAACTTTCGTTCTGTTATATCCTTGTCATCAAGGACCTCATGTCCTTTTGTGGTACACTAGAAAAATGATTATAATCATATTGTAAAGTTTTGAGCATTGTGGTTCAGAACCCAACACATGATAGACGATATCTTTATCTTCGTCAGTCAATTAGTCCAGTAGACTGAAATTGTCAATTTCAAAGATGAACAACATTTGTTGTCTGATAAAAGCAGCTGCCTATGTATCATGAACGTAAGTTTATCTTGTGAAACAGAGTCTGATTGATAACAACCAATTATGATATCATACTAATTGAATAAAAGGTGATGATGCTCATACAAGAGATGAACTCTTCTTTTTTATTTAGTTCTACAACTACAGCTGGTGTATAGACCAACCACCAATTTCTCCATAACCTATCTCTTTTGAATAAGTAGGTATAAGTAAGATTTGGATGAGCTATTATGAGTCTCTTTCCCGAGTGGTGACCGGGTGTGAAAGAATAGTCCCAATGTTGCTCATGCATGTCGTAAGAGGCGACTTTAATGGGTACCCAGTGCCTGGGGGTATAGCCGGGCACCCTACCCCTGGCGATTATATCAGGGGACTGGTCCTCCAGGTTGGGGGTTGGGCGTGGTGCTAACAACTCCACCCCGTGAAAAAAACCTTGTTACGAAATCTCAAGTAATTAAATCATTCGGAAAAAATACTTGAGAAGGCCAGGGCCCACCCAGGGCTGTCGAGCCACTGAAGAAGAAGTAGATTATGAGTCTACCTGCATATTACTACATCTTGTTGATGACTTCACTTCTTTTAGTTTAATATCAGTTTCTTCGTTCCATTCTTCTTGCCATGTACCATTTATTACTACAGTTGGTCTATAGAGCAACCACCAATTTCTCCATAACTAATCTACATTACATACTCCTACAAAATTATGAATTGTCCATTGACTTCTCCTAAATTTTTAGTTATCCAAAACAGGCATTTTCTAGACTACTATAGTGCTTGTTACTGTAGTTCGAAAGGTTCCTTCCTTTTAAGCCTTCTAGTTAGTGCTTTGTTGACCAATAGTTGAGATATTTCGTTGTTCTGATGACTATGCAGTCTGGCACGATGCTTGGAAACATATCTTTTTATTTCTTCAGCGAGGGTCTCTATCTGGAGATTCTTGTGGAGGTCGATATTTCGAATGTATCAAGAAGGAGCGTTTGTGATACTACAAAACGATTTATAACTTCCATGTTGGTTACCACATAACCAAACTGTTTTGACGATTTGCCCGTAAAAAACCAATTTATTATGTATAGATTACTTACACTAATTGAATAGAACATTTTCAGACTGATTGTTTCAATGTAGTTGTCGCTTTCGTTGAAAGGTTGTCTGAGAAAGTTTTCAAATCGAATGGGTAACGAATTAGAAGAGGAAGGCGGGCAATACCCAGTAAACATTTTGGAGTCACTTCGCTATCATGTTGAAGATGCGGATGATTGTTTTGTCATGAAGAGTTCATTAACAGTTAAATTTCTCACAGTCATTCATATGAAATATCTATTTTATTGGCTACAAATGGCGAAACCACTCCGTCTGTCGGAATACAGAAGTGCAATAGAAATAGAAACGTCACAAAACAAGACACTTCACCAAATTGTTTACTGGCTATGGAGGAATGGAAAATAAAATCCTAAATGATGTCAGGCCAGTGCTCTAGCGTCAAGATGGTGATGATGATTTGATTAATTTGCTGTACATCTTGTCAGAAAGTTTTCTTGTCAAATAGTACATTAACCCGATGACATTATTCTTACTTCTTAGTTTACTTAACTTTATCTTCATTATCGGTTACATTACAAACATCATTTACAACCGTCCTAAAAGCAAGTTCTCAGTTTATTCAACTTTCTTCGTAAGTAAAGTCAGTTACAAATGCATGTATTTATTAGAATCCAAGTTGGAACCTAACTTATTATTTATAAGTAACAAGTTCCGTACTTAATTCTAAAACTTTTCAATTTATTTGCAAGTGTTGATTGGTTTTACCCTGTTCCTCACTCCTCTTTAGTTTCCCGTTCCTTTACTACTCTAGATAAGAATAAGTAACTAATGTAAATTGAATTTGGTTCGTTTCTAGAATAATCTGACAGCTAATATATATTGTAAATTGAAATCTTGAAATTGAAGTCCGGTACAGGCTAGTGCGACTCCAATATTTGACATTAATTTAACTCTACAAAACTTCTAAAACTCTACGAGTGATTCTTTGTTCTATTCATTTACGGACTCTAGATGCGGTAAAAACAAAATCCTTTGTACACTAATATTAAAAATATTATTTTCGTTTGGTTTATCGTACATGGTATTTAATACTGACGTTTAAAGAAAGTAACAGAATATAATATACTGCCATATTTTTTTTAAATATTTATTTCAGTCATCAACTTTCGATAGTTATTAGCACTAAACGCAATATATACTTTTCTAAACACTTGTAATATATAACTTATAGTTTGTAAATATGAGTATTTAAAATATAGAGGTTAAATTACTTTCATTGACAAAGTCAATAAAGTTTACAATTACAATTTTATTTAGGCGTATTACAATTTTGCCTATTCGATGAGCATTGAACAATAATATGCATTACTGTTACTGGGTTAATAGATTGTTCACAGATTGGTTGTGGTTCTCTTTTGATTAAGTAGGTATGAATAAGATTTAGATAACCTATCATGAATCTATCTACATATTACTACATCTTGTTGGTGACTTTACTTCTCTTAATTTGTTATAAGTTTCTTTATTATATTCCTTATGGTATTCTCTCTGCCATGCACAATTAATTACATTTTTAATTATGTTCTTTAAGTTTGAACATGTTATAGTTGCTTCTTCTGAAATGCGCCCTGAATGAATATGTTTCTTTTGTATAATTACCAACTTGTTCATTTAGTGCAATACTGGTGTGGGAGGGAATCCATAAAAATTTGGTTTCTGCTGTCCCTTTTGTTTATTAACCCACTTTAATTTCTACTTTTTTTCTAAACATACAAAACTGGTTGAATGAATTCGTACGGAGTACAAATGTTACACCGTTATAGACATGTTGTGTAACTTCTTCCCACAAGTGTTGGATTCGCACTAGTGCGTACAGAACATTATATTGTCCCCATCATTTTAATTAATGAGATCTTTTTTAACTAGTATATTTCCTCTCGAAAAATCGAGAAAAGCAATTCTAATACAAGATATAAAAGGATTTGGGAAACTAATATACCTCAGTACTTAATAGAAAAAGACATAAAAAAACATAAGAAGGACAGCAAGGTTTAGCTTGGGAAATGAGAAAAAAGGAAACAGATACTGGGAAAGTAGAGAGGAAAGAATGTGTAGAGTGTGCGAAACGGAGGACGAAACACTGAAGCACATTAAGTTTGAGTGTAAGAAAATGTAAGGAGTGAGATGAATATTGGGCAGCTCTTAAAAGGGGGCAAGGAAGGGAACAGATGGATTTCAGAAATAACCAGAAGAAGGAAGGCTGAAGCTATTTAAATCTTTTGAAAATGTGCAAATATAATGTGCAATATATATATATATATATATATATATATATATATATATATATATATATATATATATATATATATATATATATATATATATATATATACTCAAAAATTAAAATGTATTGTACTAAGGCAGAAGAATGTAATGCCGAAATGTAAAACATTAAATAAATAAATTTAAAAAAAAACTAGTATATTTCCACTCAATATCTTGACCGCTGTTCAATGCCTTTTACGGATAGATGTAGTGAACTAGACTTCGTTAATTATACATTTGTGGCTTACTAAATTGAAGTGGTCTTGATTGTACTAAAGTAAAGTTTGTTTTAATGCTGACAACGCCCTAATTATACATGAGCTACGGTTTGGTGAGAGCTGTGGTTAGGAGCATAGTCTGAGTGTCAATTCTACGACTAACTTCACATAAAGCACTGACAGATCTTTTAAAATCAATTGCAGAAATGGAATTAGACCGCGGGAAAGATAGTAATTACACTGGACCTCTTACCTTAGGGTTATCCTTCAGTTTTATTATTTCTTTAGTTTCTAGAAATTTTAAAGAAAAAAAGCAGAAGCAAAACTACAAAACAAAAGCAAAAATAAAAAGGAAATTATTGAAGAAATAGTATAAGAATATTTATTTGGAAACTACGCTTGCAAATCTTATTTTACAATAAGCATAACGTCTGCAGGATTACTTAAAGAAACTTTGAAATCTGTTCTATAAAATTGTACTCACATATATTACTTACACGTAAGATGTTTCAATTCAAAAAGGTTTATAATCATACATTCATATAATGACTCTATCTACTAACCATTTCCCAAAAATAAATTAGGTTGTATTACACAAATAGTTTTACTTCAGCCTAATTCTCATCAAGTTTAACTGATTAACGTCATAGACAACCCGCTAAATATTACCTGATAATAATGAAATATTTTACTTTAGAAGAATCTAGTAATAATTCAACTAAACAAGTCTAGAAAAGGATAATTTATAAGCTTTTAATATTGAAAAAGACTTTTAAGATTAACAAGTTTTATAAGTAAGTAGATTTATTTTTTAGAAAGCAGTAAAATAGGTAACATTGTTTATGTCACAAATATCTTTTGTTATGTAAGATAAATATTAAATACACATAACTGTGTATAGCGGACATAGTCTACAAGCCAAGTGCCTTACCTAGTTAGATGCCAAAGAAAAATGTTATTGATCACAAAAAGCAAAACTATAATTCGGTACTAAATCGATAAATTTATAGAAAAACATAAATTTCATCAGATTACGAAGAGAAAATAATCTGTAAGCTCCAGCTCCAGCCACAGCTGTATCAATTGTATTTTAATCCTGTGACTCCAACGTGCCCGTCGCCCACGCACTCCATTCGAAATTCCGGTGCGTTGCGTTGACTGAAATCAGGGGATGATTCATTAACGAATCCAGAGTAAGCCCTTGATTGACAATTAAACTTGATTCCGCACTGACGTTTTATTTTATTTGAATTTTAATTAAGGGATTACTAATTGTAACATTTATGATACTCTCAGCAAACACAAACGAACTATTTACGTAACGTTTATGTATCAAGTACGTTTAAATAGCTATTATTTAAAAGATGTATATGAAAAGGTAGAATCCATAGTTTAGTAGCCTCAATCTTGAACCATGAATTGTGACTGCGTATATATAAATTTTGTAATTATATATTTCAAATCAAAAAGAATAGATGTCTAAATTAAAGTATCCTTGCTTTCGCAGACGCTTCCTGTTAACACCGCCTTTTTGATTGAGAAACCGATATTTATAACAGCAGTGGCTATGAATAGATTATTCTTGTTGTCGGGATAAAAAGTTTAGTTAAAGTAAAATTAAAGTTAAAGCCGAACATTATTAGAGGCGATAAAAGTCTACGTGCCTAGGAAGCCCGAGAAATTATATATATAAAAGTATCTGTGCTTGCGAAAAAGTACTGTTAAAATTAAAAAAAAAACAAAAAGATTGTAAGAAGATTCTACCTAACTTGACATAAGACAATAGGACATTCACAGTACCTAATATCGCTCTAAAGATTTTTCCAAAATATTTATCTATACACTACATATCTCTAAAAGTTTGTTACAATGATAGTACTAACTGTTTGATACTTAGTTTTGTATTGTGGCTCGAAAACGACTTCATAATTTTTGTCTAATTTGTAGAATTTCCTGGAAAATTGTACTTTTAGAAAAACAGTAAGGAAATTTAGACGCTTTTTGCAATAAACACTATAGACACTTTTTAGACACTGTAATGTTTAATGTTAAATCAGTGATATTCTGCATATATATTTCGCTATTGATTGTGAAAATATTTCATTACTTAATTACAAAAATTAAAAAGAGGCATTAGGAAATTTTAAAATTTGTAATAATTGAGCATCTAATTAATGTAAAAAGAAAATTACAAATCATACTTATTTCAAGTATTTCAATATAAAACTGTAATTATATTATTAAATTTAATTTAAACCTATAATGGCGAAGCAAAACGCAAAAATATTTATCTAAAACATAAAATAAAATCTTCGTTATAAAGAAAGTCACAGCCCTATGCTGATATGCATCTTATAAGAATATTTAGAAAAGTGTTTATGTTTATAAATGCAATTCAAAATAGGGCAAAACCTTAATGCTATTTTAAATAAATGGAATGAAGCAACAATGTGTTTTTGTCCGATAATCAGTCTTAACCCTGCAGCATCTATAACCTCCGGCTATCACCATAGAAACACCTATACTCACACAACGTTAGGATCCATTCACATCGTACAAACACCATATCCATATAAAAGTGCTTATAACCCTTTTTTTGCTTATATGATAATCGTCGTAATTTTTCAGCTTTAAACAACTTAATTTTCAAACCATTTCCTTTTATTAACGCCATGTTTTCAAACGCTAATGTATCCCGGAGTCCTCGTTTAAGAGTTTTAATGAATGCTATTCCAGCTACCCCTGGATCAACCCCGACCCCGTTGGAGTACCTCCTGGCTATATATGTATATATTAGAGAATATGATATCTACTTAAATTAAGATTTACATAAAGAATTTGGTGAAGTTCTTTTACTTGTATTTTATGGTCATAAACATGGCTAATTCTATTAACCAGCTACTGTCAATTCATACAAATTCTCTAAAGTAAATTAATGGAATATACATATAGCAACGAGTTCCTAATTTAATGATATTATTTTAATTGAAAATCATTTTTTTTCTATACTTTGTTAATACTATAAAAGTAATAAATAAAAATAAAAAACTTTATTCAATTGAAGCTGTATTATTGATGATTATATTTATTGGTGTGCTTTGATTTTCGGTTTCAAGAATTAGGTCGAGCTTTAACATGAAGACTTCTTTGAAGTACATGCAATAACAATGCTTGAGAATATCTTTAATTAAACTACTCCACTATATTTTCCCGTCGTGTTACAAATGATTAAACTTATACTTATTTACAAGTTGTTAGAGTACCCAGTTAACAATTTGGTGAAGTGTCCTATTTTGTGACGTTTCTATCACTATTGCACTTCAATTATAGTTCGCATCAACTTTATCTTCATTTGTATTCCGACAGGTGTAGTGGTTTCGCCATTTCTAGCCGATAAAATAGACATTTCATATGAACGATTATGAGAAATTGAACTGTAAATGAACTCTTTCATAACAAGAAAATCATACGCATCTTCAATATGATAGCAAAGTGACTCCAAAATGTTAACTGGGCAGTTTGGGTCAATTAAGGTATTCTAAATAAAAATAACTTTTGCAATCTGGGTTATTTCTATATTAATTAATTTTTACTATTGCTGAAAAACTTATTCACGAATGTTCTTAAAAAATGTGTATTTGTAGGGAAATATTTCGATGTCTTCGAATATTTTCCTAAAGATATCTTTCCTTGGAACTAAATTGATCCACGCAATGTAGAACAAAGTTAAATCCAGTGCCGGAAGTGACTGAGGTAAATGAGAGTGTCCGGATGAGAATAAGAAATAATGAATTGAATAAAAATAAAAGTAGGTAGTATCACTAAGTCATTAAATAAATCCTAATCATAATAAACATATTATATACACTATTAAATTGCACAATGACTCAGCACAGTAAACATTTTGAAGTAAATTCTATTTCACTTCTATTACTTTTCATGAGTTTTTTGTCATGAACGCGTTTGATTTCTATTCAGTCGTTCATAAAGAATGTCTCTTTTATGAGCTTTTATGAGACGGCGCAACGACTGCTCACTGTTGACAGGTAGGGAATCAATTTGAACTAAAATTGACTTTCTGTGTTGTAGCTCCAAATTTCAAAACGTTAGAATTGAAATGTACCAATCACCAGAACTTCATCTAGCAATTCTATTTCACCAAATGTTTACTGGGAGAGTATTTATGCTTGACGATAGACTGCTGTGTCTTTGGGTTCAATCCCCGAACCTGTGTTTTATTTCTAAGGTTTGCTCGTTATCAAAATTAATTTAGTAATAATTAACTTATAATAAGACCGATATTTCCGATTATTTGTTTTGACGAAAACAATAAACAATGTTCTAGCAGTGTTCGACAAGTTTATCTGCATTATAATTTTATTTGGTTGCATTTATGGAGTTATCTGAGTGTTGAATCAAGTAGAGGCTTCACTTTGACATGCTCAACTAAAAATTTAGTTGCTCGAAGATGTCTCACTAGTCAACTAGATAAGTGAATATTAAACTACGCTCCTATAAATTTTACAAACATTGTAGAAGGTGGACAGTGGAGTAGGCCAATTTTAAATAAATTAAGTAAATTAATATATATATATATATATATATATATATATATATATATATATATATATATATATATCTATATATAAACATATATACAATTAATACATGTGTGAAATATAATAATATTAAAATAACTCGTCGAATATGATCATAGTAGTTTTAATAACCATAAAATAATAATAAGGCTTAAAAGCTCCGTGTCAAATAATCAAAATGATGAATTTACATGCAAGATGAACTATTTTTACATGTTTAACGTAAATAAATTTAAGCTCTACCTTATGTCCAATATGTAAACATCCCTTTAAGCGACAATGACAATCAGATGTAGCTCACACGCAATTCACAACAATAATATAATTATTTTATTTAAATTAACCACTCGAAATGTTAACCATTAATATTGTCACACATTGAGCACTCTCAAAACATGTGTACAAAATTTATAAATTACACAAATTTTCTCTTATAACACTTACACAATATTTTCTGTTAGTACACGTATGAAATTTATGTTATTTTCTACGTCAATAGAAATGGTTTTTATTAATTATTTATGTATTTAACACTTTAAACACTTTATTTATAGTAATATGTTATTATAAGTGAATGATTTTATACGTATAACTGTATTAATATTATGCGTTATCGTGTTAAACGTGTTAAATCGTGTTATTTATGTATTTTGATAGAACTAAACGCGATACACTAAATTTTAGGTTAGGTTTTCAAAATAATATCCATTATTACACAGAATTCTAACACAAATGAATTCTAATAAATGATTTAGCGTTTTTATTAAGTATGTGAATAATTTTTAACTATTTTTAGATATTATTTGAGTATTGTGTATTATATTATTATGTT
This sequence comes from Panorpa germanica, assembly GCA_963678705.1. Lineage (NCBI taxonomy): Eukaryota > Metazoa > Arthropoda > Insecta > Mecoptera > Panorpidae > Panorpa > Panorpa germanica. The sequence goes on from OY783221.1 coordinate 10,211,308, forward strand.
GACATTTGCAAAGCAATCGTAATTTCGTCGTAGTACTAAGAATGACACTACAACACTTCCCGACAGCACGCGGAGCGAGGTACTGACTCGGTATGTAGCCCTTTGGCGCGCTTGGTGCTACAGCGGGTGCCCTCATCCCTGTAAAAGCTTTTATTAAGGGCGCATGCGTCGTTATTTTGATGCGTCGACTATCATTTTTTGTGGGTGAAATAATAAATATATATTTTTTATAGAGGTTCTCAAGAGATTGATTTGTTTACATTTTAGAGTAAAATAAATGGTTTAATTTTGTTATTGATTTTAAGCTGAGATAATATTTGGTTACAATTATCAAATACGTAAAAAAAACTCGATATGTTAAAATATATAATTGTTGAAAATGTTGTTTATAATTTTAACTTCCTGTTTTTCGAAAGATTGAAATTATTATATTTACATCATTGAAACTTTTTTTTTTACTTGTGGCTACTTTTTTCAATATTTCCCTGTTTCAGATTTTAATCTACACTCTCAAAAATAACTGTATAAACTTTAGAACAGGTTCTAAACCTTATTTAATTAGTTATTTAGTTAATTTTCAAAACATATACCAAATTCAGACCAAAATGTACCTTAAAAGAAAATAATAACTGATTCTAAATTTTACAACGTATTTGTCTATTAAAATTGTATTAAAATTAAGAATATTACCAGTGTAGTCATTGACGACCATTTCTTAATATAAAGATATATTACATTGCTGAAATCCACCTTTGGAAAATATACCACTACTCTAGGAAACACAGCAACCTGTAATCCATGCCTACTAATCTTGATCACTGTCTCCTCTTAAAACTTTGTAATTTTCAATTAAATATTTAGTTAGAAATATTATTTTTGACTAATTTTAACGGCTTACACAACAAGCTAGAGATTTTATTGATTTAATTTTTTCTTTTTAATAAATGCAAAGTCATCGTTAAATTATTAGTACAATTAAATACCGCTGTGCACGCTGATCATCAATAAATATATAATAGTCTCTTTAAAAGATTGTAAGCAACTTACACAATGGCTTTATGTTATATGTATTAAAATATAGCTTGCTTATCAGCAGATTTATTTTAATAATTTGAGTGACGTATTTATCATACAAATATTTATGATCAATGTAGTAAGATTGAATTGATTACTGGATTAAATAGGTGGTTTTGATGTTACAATTATTTCTAAAATATAGTCCAAATTGCACTAAAAGCCGTTAAATATAAACTTTTTTATAATAAAAATAATAAAAGAATATAAACCTTTGAAAAATTCAAGATGGCACGGTAGGACAAATCATTGATGCATGACTTTAGCGTGGAGTGTCTTCGACTTGGATCCCCTGGTCAGCGCTATTCTTATTGAGGTTAATTGTTATCAAATCTAGTTTATTAATACAGTTATTAATTCGCATAAAAAGCAACGTTAGAAAAAACTACGTTTAATATTTTTTGCAAACTATTTTTAATTATCTGTTATGGTTTTCGAATAATCAGCGTCTGAAGTATTATCTAGACCAGAGATGTGCAACTCAAGGAAATAGTGTTTATCACCTTTGTGTGCACATTTTAATAAGTTTTTTATATGTGGCCCTCACAATATTTTTAAGTTTGTTGTAAGGAAAAATTTTTCATCCCTTATTTAGACTTTGCTCTGCTGATATCTCTTAAGCAAAAACACTTGAGCTAATGAATAATTATAAAATTTCAATTCGTATTCAAAACTGCGCTTAAAATCAATAAAAATAAATAATGATAGTGTAATATATCTGAAATATTGGTTATCATGATTGATGAAACATTGGCGATCTTCAATCAAAAATATTATATAGATTTATTGAAAATGGAAACATTAAATATTCATAAAATAATAATTAATATAAAAAACCACAAACTACATACATATTTAAAAAGTATACAGTTTTTTTCGTTAATATTTATATAAAAAAAATATTTCACATATTCAATAAATATAATGAATATTATATAAATTGAATTACATGGAAAATAAATATAAATTGAAAAGAGCTCTCGTTTACAAAATATTAATATTTTATATAGAAAATATAATTTAATAAAATGTTAAATGAAATAAAATTAATTACAAAAAAAAAATGGTTCCACAAAATATAATTGAAAGTAATTAAATGAAATGCTAGATCTAAAATTGTAATATAAATAGGTCATCACATTTTGATGGGTTCATTTCGTAAAAACTTTTACATATAATTAATTTTTTGAAAATGGGACGAGTGCGAAAGGCCCTTCTTTTACACTTTTAACTAACGAGTTAATAATAAAATGCAGAAATTGTAATAATTTCTTGAATAGAAGTGGGATAGTACGCCACTGACTTCTGTATTAGGGAATCAGGTATAATTAAACTAAAAGTAGCACTTGGGTAGTAGATATATAGCTTTCTTAATGGTTAACGTCCACTAGTAAGCATAGCATGAAATCAACGCATTGGATTTATTGAATGAAACGTGGAAAAGTAAGGAAGCGTATGGAATCAGTATATTGTATGCCACCGCCAGTATTTCAATAAGGGTTGCCTGTTGAACCAACCATCCCTGATAGGGTAAAGGTACTGGCAATAACCACATTAATACAATATACTCATAACCATTGCATACGCTTTTCTTCTGCTTGCCTTCTCTTTCATGATTCATTCATAAATCCAATGCGCTGACTGTTTGCCATGCTGATTAATGGACGCTCATTATAAAATTTTCTTAATTAAAAATCACTTTAAAATGAATTTAATTCATTTGTAGTTACAAAAGGCTTAACAACGTAATGATAACGAATATCACAATTAAATAAAACTAGTAACTTATATAAAATTGTACTGAATCTTGTAAAAATGTGATTGTTCATCTGCGTGATGGCAAAGCTGATGACTTGTGAGCGTTTAGACTGTAAGGCCTGTCTCAGTATGGGACGTAAATCGGCGGATTGGATGAGCTACAAAGCAAACCGCCTATGTGTGTCACAAATGTCTGTAGTCGTGTATTAGGGGGTGTATTGGAGTTCTTTAGCACTTATATAATTTATCATAGAGCAAACTTTAACTTTAATTTTTATCGATACACTACTGGTATTAAAGGGACTTTAGCATTTATTATATATCTGAGTTCTGGTGGGCGTGAATTTAAATTTAGTTCTATCGTATCGGTATCGGTATCGGTGTCCATGATTTACTGAAATACAAACATAAACTGCATGCAGAACATACTCGTCATACGCGATGTCGTCGATAGACCCGAAAAGATCCGTATTGCAGCGAAAGAACAAGCGATCTTAGGTATCCCCTTCAGTCTGAGGCGGCTGTTTGCATTTACAAAGGTTCTGATAGGATATCGTTGTAGTAGTGGTAACGCTTGGATAAAATTCGCCTTTATACGGTTCTAATGTGCGAGGTAGTGCCGCCCGTATTCGGACGGCTTTGTAGCGTGCAGTCTGAGAGCTCCAGAGCGATTTCATTACATTTACAGGGTTCGGATAGGTAAAGCGTAGTAGCCCGTATACGTCCGGCAGAAATTCGCTTAAATACGGTGCCATACTGAGACAGGCCTAAGGCGAACGTACCTATCAAAAGGTTAGACTTTGAGCGAATCGACACTGTGTAGAAACCTTAAACCCAGCAATGAAATATTTGACCTCGCCATTTATAGTGTTTTTCAACAAGAGCTGTCATCTTAAATTAATATAAAAACGCGATATTTCTGTGAACAGTGGTAATATTTTTATTTTAATCTAAAGTACAAACTCTGAGGTTAGTAATGAAACACAATATCTACAAAATGTCAACGAAATTTTGTATTTTTCTATGGAATTAAAATAACCGCTATCCCTATGTATGGAAACTTTCAGCAGTGACATTACACAGTGTGTGATTTAAAATATAGATAATAATAATAGAAACAATAATATTATAAATTATAACGAAACAAAAAACAAAATAAATACAAAATTAAAGAAAACTCTTAATGAAATTTTCTATACCATAGGCGCAGATTTTTTTCTTCATTGGTAATTCATCCCTAAAAAGTAAATCCGTCTTAAAATTCCAATTTATTAAAAAAGAAACCTCACTAAATGGTTCCTGTATTCACCAACATGTATTAATTCCTCCAGCAAGGAGAGTCCATAACATCGAATCCACAAATAGCATTTTTATCGTGATGTGAATTTGACCTCCCTGCACCCCTCGTTCTTCGAGCTTTCACCCTTGGCCCCTGGGGTTTTGTTAGTGTTAGTGGATTTATATGATGTTATCCAGTGTCCAACTAGTAGCCAACATCTACAGAAGTCGAGAGTCCTGTGTCCTATGTCTTATGTCCTGTAACGTTCTCAATCCCTTTCCCCAACCTCCAACTTCTCCTCCCTAGTACCGTACTTCCAGGGTCCCAGTTCAAATGGCTTTTAACACATATATTCTATATTACTGACAGATATAATATGATTGGCTATAGCTAAAAGTGTCTACAAATTGGATGATTGTCTAAAGAGATATATAGCCTCTTCTACTATCCTGTTCAGTTTGATCAAGGATATTTTCAAGGATCTGGACCCACATCAAACAAGTACTTATACACTTACAGATATCATCGGAATTCAACGATATGTTCTTAGCCATATTGTAATCATATAGTTATATGAATCACTTACTCGCTTATATGAAACATCTGACACCATAAAAAGTGCCAACAGAGTTTGGTTGTGAATTGAGCGAACATACATTACAGGTGTTCATTTCATTTTCTCAATTCTTCTATTATATTATTCAAATCTATTATTTGTTCTATAATTTAGCCATCACAATTATATGAATAATCTTCTCCAGAATATAGAGCACAAATTCTAATCAGTCTTAATTGAGTAGTGCATTAGAATCAATACGTAGTATATAATCTAACAATCTCCAAAGAAGTTTCTTTGAAATAAATTGCACTGTTAATTAATTCATCAACCCTTGAACTTGTCATTGCATTCAAGCAACCCTCATTACAAATATCGTGTTTTATAGAGCTCAGTTAGTCTATTACGCATCGATCTTCTAACTGAAATTGTCACATAGGATCCTTTGTTGTGACGGACATTCAGATAGATAGAGAATTATATACGAGCTATTAAGCTTATTGGTTAAATAGCCACTGGAGAAAATGTGATGGTTGAAAATAGGGCCGTTGTATCGCTTACTGAAGAAGAGAGGGGAAGACGTGAGATTGGGGAGCAAAGAGAAGGAATTGTTAGGACCATTGATTGTGGTGGTGATCATTGTACCAAAACCACATGAACTATAATTGAATGGCTTCTATTAGAACCATTTACAAAACGGGATTTGAATTCTCATCTCATCTAAAGTAATTCTCGTAATTTCTATTGGCTGTAAGATGCCACTGATGCTGTGTTTTGTTCGTTGAGTTTGATATCGTGGGCAGGTTACTAGTACATTATAGACTGTTATTTGCGTCTGACAGTTGCTGCACTGCGGAGCTGTTGTTTTACTCATTAAATGTTGATGCGTCAACCTCGGTATGTCCTATTCTCAGCCTGAAGATGGCTTTTTCAAATTGTCTGTTGCTCTGATAAGAAGATTTCCACTTTTTTGTAATTGTCTTAATCAATCTGAATTAGTTGTTACTTATTTGCGTCCAGCACTGGCTTTGAATTCCTTAGTCTAAACCTCATGATGTTTTTCTATTTATTGCAGCATTTTTTTCGACCATAATTGACTTTACCTGGTATTGTACTTTACTTCATCTATCCTCTTTATTCCATATTGTTGTTGAACCTCTATATCTCTTTCTTTTATCAGATTCCGTACTTCTCTTCTTTCCTCTCTAAGTCTTACTCTCTTCACCACTGCTATCCCTCTTCCTTCGTAATATTTTCTCATGTCTTTTTCCAAGCTTTTATTTTAATTAAATTTCTTAAGTACATACATAATCATAAACTTATTAGGCAGAGGTCATTGTACCGTGCTTTACAATCGAAGCACGTATTTAAATATTTGCAAACATAAACTTCTAGCAAGAAGGATAAGAGTAACATATTTATATTATTGAAGTTAAAATACGCAGTTGCTAATTGCAGTAAAACGGTATGTCGATTTTTATATATTTAACAATGTTTCACTGCTAATATTTGCAGTGTAATTAGTTTATCAGTAATCGCATCTGAACATACAAGCTTAGTGTTACGAAACAAAACATAAAACTAGAGATTACATCAACATATTTGTCGAAGAATGGAATAGAAAGTAATATTACTTGAATAGTGTGGTTTATTGGTTAACAATAGGTCAACTAAGTTAATTTTTATATCAATATAAATTATAGTTAGCGTAGTTATAGCTAGCACAAATTGTGTCACCGCGTTCATTACCGAACCATTAAAATCTTTATCGGTAACGGGATATGCACGTGTGGAATTACATATACGAGTATTACGAAAGATTTTAACCTGGTCTTAATAGTTCATGTGAAAATAGAACATACAGAATGATAGCCTTTTTACCGAAGTTTAACACAATTACATTACTTTGTCATTAAATAAATGTAAAAGACATTAAATATCTTTTACGTAAATATTAATTTAATATGTAACACTATATAATTTTGCAGAAAAAGCTTTATAAAGTAAAAAAACATATATGAAAAGTTAAAAGAAAACTTTATTACAATTTTACATTATTTTAACCTAAAAAAAATAATAAACTGAGAACTGAACTAATAAATTGAGGCTAAAGCAAATGAGGCAAATAATGATGAAAAAGAAGAGGAAGAAGAAAATGAGGAAGACGTAGAAATGATGAAGAGGGAGGGAATATGATGACGAAAATTAATCAGAGGATGAAAGACAACGAAAAAAAAGGAAAAGAAATAGGGAAGGAGAATAGCGAAAAAGCAGTGGTTGAGGCGCAGTTTGATGCAATTAGGATACAACAGAATACAAAACGATTACAGAAAAAGAAAGGTTAGATCTAATTCAAGTAAGAATAAGGAAGCAGAGGAGGTCGAAATAAAAAATGAGAAAAATATAAAAGAAGTAAGAAACAAGGTTGGCAGAAATAATTAAGCGAGGAAATGTTATGTAATGTACAGGGCAAAACAAGGGCCTATAATGTTTGTTTTTAATTTGTTTGTAATTTGTTTGTTTTTAATTGTTTAATTGTTGATAATGACTTCCATGCGGACTAGGGAACACCTATCTTTATCAACCTATACAACACTGCCATACAATTTACTAAATATTCTGCCTAATACATTAATTTCTAATAATTATTTTTTGAATAAGTAACATATAAAATGCGTATATGAAACTAATTTCATATTCCAATAAGTCCCCCTTTTGAAACACATTTACGTCTAACTAATGTTACCCTTTGACCTTTTCCAATAGTAATTCACGTATTTTATAACAATTACATTGTTAGCTCGAACGAAGCGAACATTTGTATCTATCTGTATACATATTAGGAATGACCAAAGCACCATTTACAAAACGGGAAGTGAAAATTCAGTAGAGTCATATATCCTGGTAGGCAATAATGGCGCGGACAGGACCCGATCGCCGTCAGTGATATATCGTGATAACAAGAGTAAGAGGGAAAGAGAAGATGGTGAATTAGTGCGTATGAGAAAGAGAGAAATAATGTAGAGTAGCTTTAACCACCACTGTAGAGCTCGTATACAACTGTTCTCTACAAAAGAGATGGAACTGTTTATTACAGAAAATTTCTGGTTGGATAATGACATGGACACACGGGCTTCAGAACTGAATGTGCCCTAAGTTTCTAGCAAAGTGTGACGTAGACACAAATTCAAAGTTTGCTCAATTAATTACACGTACTTTAAATTTCTTTTAAAATTGGAAACAAATATCAACAACAACATATACTGGAAAATATTATGTATCAAAATTTATTATTTATTCAAGAAACTGCTTAAGATTAGAACTTAATTATAAAAGAAAACACTCACTAATTCATATTTACAATATTATACAACATGCAGTTTAATAAAATTAATTCCCTGTATAAAATTATTTCCACATATATATGTAATATAATATTTAAATAAAATTAAAAAAGTTTAAAATACATAAAACTTAACAAACTTTTAACTGAGTGTGAATCAATACGAGTTTACTAAGTAAGCTGAGACAGAGCTTTCGTTAGGTAAAGCTCGATCTGTATTTAATATTAATGAAATTGAAACTTTGGTGTGAAAAATCAACTTAGCTTCCGCTCAACTTCATTATATATTCTTTAGAAGGAATTATAAATATAGTAGTAAGCGCCAAGTGGGAAATTGTCAAACTTGAAGAAAATATAATTAAACAAAATGAAAAATCAATCGACGATGTGCTTAGAGTCAATTTAAAATAAAATTTAGGTAAATTAAATGACATTGTGTTATTAAAGGCTTGTTTTGTATTTTACCAAGAATTGTTAATTTGTGGCGTTGTTCAAGTTGCAGTCAGTTAATTGATTAGGGGTAAGAGATTTAATTAATATATAGTTGCCCCTACTAGTTTTACCTTAAAAATATTAAATAATTTTGAGATCACTGTATCTAAAAAAAATCATAATACTCGTATATAAATTGTAATGCAACATTCGTGCATAGGAAGTATTATTTTATATTCAATGTATATTTAGGGGGTAGTAGCATCCCCTAAGCTAAGTCATATCTTTTTAGTGTGGAAATATAAATTCATATGTGAGCTAAAACAATAACAACCATTACGTGGATACAGAGAGTAATAAAATTATGTAAATTAAATGATTTTAATTTCAATCGCACAAACCTTGCTACCATAAGGGTAGGTTAAGAGAAGGTTGGTTGAGGGGAAATTTGTTATGTGAAGCATGTAAGCAATTTTACAAAGAAAAATTATTTTTATTTAATGTTACTTCATGTAATGTTTCATATTAGTGAAGCTTTGTAATTAGTGTTTTGTGAAAAGTTTACTTTTATTGCGCGTTTTATGCAGAAGCGCATTAGGATCTAGTAAGCCCTATGTTACTGTTAAATTATTGGATCAGCGCCGTCCATTGCGAGTAGTACGCTCGAGGTCGTCGTCAAGACGGTAAAACCGGATAATAACTTAGAATTAGATACCGCATAAAACAGAACACAAGAAATTGACCTGTGCGCGGTAAATGAGCGACTCATATTGATAAATACTAGAGTAAAAAAAGTATATTTTATGTAGAGGTAAAATGGTAGGTACATTTTTTTGACAACATTCATTTGTTTAATATAAACGCTAATAATAAATGAATAATGTTATATTTGCCTACAGAGCAGAATACTCGACGGTACGAACCAATTTAGCTCTCAGCTAGGTTGTCCAGAGAGCAGATATTGTATTTGAATACGCGAGCAAATATTCACGGGGAAAAAGGGTTATGTTTAAACAGAGGAATGTAAATTCAGTTCAATTGACGAGTGAATTTATACGAGTGTGTACAAGATATATATTTTTTTATTAAATAAGGAGATAATGCTATTTGTCCTTGAACATAATTAGCAATGTTTATGTAATGTAGAACATGCTTGCACGGTATATGGCCAATGACATATCCGATAGTCAAAGAATACAATAATTAGATTAGATTAATTAGGCCTTGTGGAGTTTTTCTTGTTTTCAGTCTTTGAACAACTTTCTTAGGATTCATTAAGCCTGTTTTGGATGATTTCAATCCGTTTCTTGTAGCTTTCTTTAAGGCTTTTAATTTGAGATTTTATCTCTTTCTTAATCGATTCCCAAATGATATACAATATTCGAATTACAATGAAATGATTTTGAAATAATATGTTTGATATTTTACCTTTTAGAAAACTTTGGAATATTTTTTTAGGACCTCAGTCTTGTTTCATCTCTAATAATACACTATCAATATCTACAATACATTACATTAAAATCTTAAAGTTTAACACCCGCGATGGTCTGTATCCTGTCAGTAATCAAGCACACAACTTTCGTTGGCGAAGCCAACAGTATCTCTTCATCCTTCTGTTATTTTGCATTCTAAGATTAAATGCTCTGAGTTGGATCCCCTCTCCCCCTCCACACCTATACGTATCTTCCGACACTATATGATTTCTTCTTAGATGAGCCAACGCCCCGGTATGGTCCATGCACAGTCTCGGGATAATTGACATTACTTTGCTTGGACATTCAGCTTTCCACCACCAACGATGTGCACACACTGAAGACTGTATTTTGTAAAATTTTCTTCCTTTCTCCTAATTGTCCCACATACCCTGCCACTTCTATTTCACTTTTTTTTAGAACATGCCACCCAGTAATTACGTCCTGCTAAGTGCGACAAAGTAAGGAGGGACGCGCTAGTAACAAATTTATACAAAAAAATAATTTTCAAATTTGAACCGCCACAAAAGGGGGTAGGAGTTTCACAATGTGAAGAGAGTGAGTTAAAAATCCATGCAATTTTTGTGATGTAACTTCAGGATGACTTTTAATATAAATTTATAACATACTGTATTCTATCTAGTGTAAAAGTCTCTGGTCATACTAATATTTTATTAACACTAGTAACTGTGTCAGGTCATAATCTAAATATACTTTGGTTACACTAAATAGGAATTATCAGCTCAACATTACAAAACAATCATAGCTAATAAATTTACGACATTAGTGCGTAATTAGAACATATCGTCCAACCAGACCCGTCCCAATCCAGCGCGACCCAACCCGTCCAGACTATCAAATTCCCAAAATATTTGTTAACGCCATTCCCAACGCAGTCACATCCCCAATATTCAAGTTTGGATATCCGGGGTTTAATCCGCCAGACATGATCCTGGATAATAACAGAGGGGGTTGGCTACCACCCCCTACTACGTAATAGCATTTGAATATGTAGGATGATAGTTCCAGGCTTGTCGCATAGATAGCGCAGTCTGCTTATATCATTTGTATCTTACTCTAACCAAGGCTCTAAACTTGGACTGTCCAAGGCTTGGGGTGGGCATCCCTAACACCCAAAACTAATCCTAAAATATGTTGCGTGTTAGAGCTTTCAGATTATGTATTAATTTATTATAATTTTATTAAAATATATCACGAATTTTTGAATATATTACGTGGAAGCAATACCTATGAGAAATATCGTTTTGGAAATTATTTTTTAACATTACTAATTATTTTATCATCGGGTAAGCTTTGTTGATTGCGCAGTTGTAATTACTAATTAATTGCGCAAGTCCTAATTACTGTAGATTCGCTACAATCACGTACGACATTGCTCAGAGTTGTTAAAAATAATAATAAAAAGGTTTTATGTGTGTCTGAAAAATGACATTAATGTGAAAATAATCATAAAACTCTTTTTGATAATATTAGAATTTGTTATACAATATATGTAAGATTTTCCAACAGAAATAAGAGAAGATCAAGTTGTTGACAACAGAGAAAGAATATATATGGGAAGACAAAAGAAAGACAGAGAAGACATAACAGATCAGAAGAAGAGGATATCGTAAGTGATGGTATAAAGTAGGAAGAAGATAAACAAAACCAATCGTTGGTTACCTTTTCCTACTTTTTCCCGTCACTTACCGTGTCCCTTTCCTCTCTCTCCCTCTCTTCATCACAATATACTCTCGAAAATTCTGTACTCCGATCACTACTTCTTACCATTCTTCTTCTTCTTCTTCTTCTATTCTTGTTACTGTCTCCTCCTTCTTCTTCGTTTTATCGGCTCACTTTGATTTTTCTATTCTTGTTACTCCCCCCTTCTTCTTCTCCGTTTTACCGGCTCACTTTGATTTTTCTATTCTTCTTCTATTCTTGTTACTCTCTCCTCCTTCTTCACCGTTTTATCGGCTCACTTTGATTTTTCTTTAGAGAACAGAAGGGAATGGAGGGAGTAGAGTATTTCGTGGAGGATTATGACGATAATAGAAAGTTATATAAATAAAACTAGACATTACTAGACATTTGAATAAACAACCTTAGGAGGAATAAGAAAGAATTATTCTAATTTTACGAGTAGTTAAATTATCTAAGTTATTATATTTCCAGTTTTGTTCCTTTACAAATGAATTATGACAAATTCATACAATTGCATCAAATTTACTTTTTAAAGTTAGGTCGCTTTTAAAGCTGAGCCGCGTATACGCATGTATATTATCACGGTATTAATTATCAAATTTCATATAACACAAAAATATAATATTACACATAATTCAAATATCAGTAAAATTCAATTACCTTTAAATTTATCAGCCCTAACTAAATATGAAGTGAATTGGTATCGACAGGGGTATATATGGGGTGGGTATTAGGGTTGATTTGGCTGGTGGATGTCGATGTGTCTGTGTCACATGACCCTCACAGTGATGGCTGATAGTCCAATATTGGTACCCCATCCCATTCCTCTCCGCATTTCCACAGAACCGCGGTTCCACTACTCCATATGGGGTCAACAGGGTTGCCTGAGGTGTTTGAAGGTAGAGTTACGAGTGGGGTGAAACATGGTGAGGGAGGGTCATGTTTAGCCAGTAGGTTATGGGTTTGATTCAACCGGATGGGAGTTTTGATTAGGGTTTGTTAAAGGGTAGTGGAGAAAGGGAAGGAAGAGGGGTAGGTTATCGCTCAACTAGCAGCCACAGGATTTGATTTGCATACACCCCCAACAAGCTTAATGTATTTTATTATTGTTTTTTTATTCAATACGAAAACAGATTTGTATTTATTGCTTATTTTTTTCTTATGTAATCATGGAGACCGTCATTCGAAGTAACGAACTAATTTTAAAATATCTTCTTTTTTTTCTTTTTATTTAGAATTTGAGACGATTTCAACATCAAGGTCATGTTGGCCTGAAGTTATTTTATTTTAGATAAATTTGATTTATTAATTTCTACTGGATTGTCTGAAAGAGACAGTAATAGGAAGTGAAGAAGAAGAATTAGAGCAAGTGATTTGGGATAATTTCACGGCGGATTAGATTGAACACTAAATTAGATTAATTGAGGTATAACAAGTTCTTTGTATATCTTAATTTGTTCTTATATAATTATATATAAATGTAATTGAAATGTAAAAAATTAAGGGAGATAGAATAAGTAGACAAAGCAGCACATATGGACGGAAGTCTGGGAGGTGCTATTAAATTTAATAAATGAAAAAAAAAACGTCTGAAAGCATGTCCTTTAGTTCACCACTGATGTTGTGTTTTGTTCTTTGCGTTTGATATTGTGGGCAGGTTATTAGTAGATGATAGATGACTGTTATTTGCGTCTGACAGTTGCTGCACTGCGAAGCTGTTGTTTTACTCATTAAATGTTGATGCGTCAACCTCATATGTCCTGTTCGCAGTCTGATGATGACTTTTTCAAATTATCCGTTGCTCTTATCTCACTTTTTTATGGATTGAAAAAACATTAAAGTTCATGTAAAATGAGTCACTGTTTGAGATGGCATTAAGTTTTCCGATGCAAGCATTGTACGTTTCCTCGCTGTTATGACGTACGGTAAATGTATCCCCTCTACTAATAGAATATTCTAATAATGAATCTCCAAAGGAGAGAATTGACAGTCTCATATACCTATGAAAGCTTATTATTCTGCGTCGTGTTTAATATAAAATATTGTAGATATAATCGACATGCATTTGTGCAGTGTGTGCAATACCTTCATCTTCTTATAACCCCTTGCCCAATTTTCTATGTACGTCTATGTACATATAAAGCTATTTCAATTTGTAGTAGTTGAACCTTTGTTTTAAAATAAAATGTATAAAATAAAAGGCGTATCCCCAGGGATTGCATTTTTGTATACCAAGCTCTATGCTCCGTGCTCCGTGCTCCAAGGTATGTGGCTCTTCGTGGCTGCTCCGAATGAATTCGTTGCTAGAATTCAATTCCGAAATCCCAGATATTACAGAGAATTGTCTATAATTCAATTTAAAGTGGCCAGTGACATAAACTTGGGGTTAAAATGGAAATATAAAGATAAAATATGCTACGATGTTCACAGTGGTTAAATCCAGATTTATCTTTTTTTTATATTTTATTTTTGTATTCCATAAATGCCGCATTGCATCCTGGATATTTTAGATTATGACAGATGGACAGATCCTAAATTAAAGATGTCCTATTTGAATTTAATTTGCTTTATATTTCACAAACCAAAAATTAGTTTTAAAATATATTAATTTAATAAAGGTTAATTTTATTTTCATTAAAACTTTTTGAAAGCTTTCATTTTTAATAACTGAGAAAAAGTTTAAGCAATGGTCGTACATTGTATTAACTTATTTATAATACGATGAAATATTATATGGAAAAATTGTACAACAAACCTATATTTATGAAATTTATATGATGTAGAGTATATTGTTTAATGTACGAGGCATGTTTACCGCATGTAAGTACCGTTTTGCGATTCCGCCTTTGCAGCGCTACGGTCGGCGTTCCGCGCAATGGCGCTGGTTACCTACATCTCTTGTCTACGCACTGACGCCATTACAGTCTGATTCTTCATTGTATACGTTGTTTACTGAGTGTTTAAGATGCCTCCGACAATCGTGCGTCCCGCCGATTGTAAAGTACGGGCTGTTATACGATTTCTTATTGCTAAAGGCGTAAAACCGATCGATATTCATCGTGAGATCTGTGAAGTTTACGGACAAAATATTAGGAGTGATGGAATGGTAAGGAAATGGGTGAGAGCATTTAAAGATGGCCGCACAAATGTGCATGATGAATAACGGAGTGGGCGTCCTGATACAGTGGTTAACAAGTCAGGCGGCAGAATTTTATGAGGAGGGTATTCAAAAACTGGTGCCACGTTATGACAAGTGTCTCAATATTCACGGAAATTATGTAGAAAAGTACATTAAGGTACAGGCTTTCATGTAAAAATAAAATTATTGCGATATCTTTGCACGTCTTTTTTTAATTCCAAAACGGTACTTACTTAAAAAACACGCCTCGTATAAATGTAATGAAATCTATGACAAAGTTATAATAGATAAGAATGGAATTCGAGACTTTGCAAAAAGTTGACAACTACAAAATTATATAGCTTTTGGTCACTGCACTAGGAGACGGGTGGAATAGAAAATTTTTAAAGGACGTTAGATCTCTGCATAAACTGAGGCTCCAAAATTATGATGATCAGTAGCTCTACGGTATGGCAAAAGAAAATATAAAGCGGAAATGGTATTAAAAAGATGTTACAAGGACGAGAGAAGTAAAAATAAGGAAAGAAAAGTGGAAGGAGGAGACAAAGAAAGGAATGAGAAGAATGAGATGATCGTGAAGAGGAGAAAACAAATTATGAACTGCTCGAATTGTATACAACAGAAATGTATTGACCTATAAAACTTTTCTTAAAACAATCCGAGTTTTTCAGAAATCTGGTTGAAATAAATAAACAAGTATGTACTTATATATGACATATCGCCAACAATAAGATTTAAGGAGAGTCGTTCTTAACAGGTAGCTAAATGTTCTGCATTTAACACGAGCAATGACTTGACCCCTCGAAGGTCAGTGTCAAAGCGTGAGGTCAAAACGATTCAGATCAATTGATATGATAATTTATTCTATTGCTTTGAAGATTTATCTGACTGACTACACGGCTGCACTGTGCAACCTCTCCCTCTTTCCCTATCCATTCACCCCCTATCCCCTCTACGTCCAGCATTCTAAGCCACCTACACTGTTATTACGATAAGGTTAAACATGTCGTGTTAGCAATTTTAAATCAATTTATAGTATCTCATAAAATACGATATTAAAACGTGTTCTAGAGTACTCCAAGAGATGCGCCTCCTACTTGAGTGGGGGTTCATGTTGATTAGAAGTTCCAGCGGGTTAGTGATAAAAACATAATATTTATGTTCGTAACGTATATTTTGTTTGTGAAAGCAAAGTATTCCTTTACAAATCCAGTATTCTAGTTAAAACATAATATTCCTATTAGATGAGCCCGCTACCTAATCACGTTAAATTACAAAAAATCTTTTTAATTTGATAAACTGTTACAAAAAGAAAAAGGTAGGAAAGATTCACACTTGCTAGCTTGTTACAAGATAGTTCATTTATTTTTACTTTCTACTTCTCATAAAGAAATTTATATTTGCTATCTTAACACAAGGTAATTAAGGTGTTACATTTTCTAAATGAGTAGTTTTACAATATAAATACTCTTAAATTATTCCAGCAATGAACATAATTGTTTCAATGACAAATTTTAAAAATTAAACTAAATTTAAATTAAAAAATAAACTAATTTTATTTATGCTATAAATTTTTTACAAAATCTATCAGGTTTAGAAAAAATATGTCCATTGTGACATTGCAAAAATCCTTCACATTTATATAAAATCAAAATGTTACTCCAAATTGTGATTGTGGTGAAGAAGGTACTATAGATCGTATTATCCCGGGATGTAGAAATAGAAAGAGTTAGGTAGATGCATTTCTCAAAATAATGACTAAACACTAATCTACCTGTGAATGTTTTATTTTTGATATCAGATGTGAGACATGATCTAACTAAATTTATTGTAAAATTTATAATGGACCAACAAATAGAAATATAAGATACAGGTTGTTAAAAGAGTAAAAATTTCACTTGTGTGTAATGTAATGTAAAATGTAAGTGTACTATTTTGTAATTAAAATGTTTAGGTAAGAAGGCTGAAAAAGCTAAATCCACAATAAAAAAAAATATATAAAATTAAGATTAAATATATATAAAAAAATTAGGCTAGACCTAATACTATCTAATAGAACAGAATTCACACCTGAGCATTGAAAACCCACGCCTGCTCTACAAAGACATACTTAAACCAGCATCTACCTCTAATATTGAAATAATCCAAAGATTCCAATCTAAAATGCTATGGATTGTCACAAATGCACCTTGGTTTGTACCTAATAACATAATATACCTGTATAATTCCACAATTAATGAAGAAATAGTGCTTAGAACCAAAGCAAATAGAGAATACTTAAACATCCAAAAAATTTGACCAGTTGCCTAATATCCAATAATTCGATAATACGCAGACTAAAAAAGAAAGTACCTTAGGATCTATTAACAACTTAATCAGATTCTAGGATCTTTTAAAATTGAGTGTTGCGTCGATGAACACACCCCACGCAGGACACTTACAACTTACATACTTATCACTGAATGTCCTCTAAACTGGACAGATTGTAATAATCTTTGAAAATTAAATGAAAAGTTTTGTAAATATACAAAATAACAGTGTAAATAAATGCAAAATAGATAAACGGTAAACCAGTAAAAAGAATACATTCACATTCAGTTTTACTGTTCTACTTAAAGCACACCAGCCCGTACACCCGCTGTATAGAAGTTAGTTTTTACTAAAGTGAAGTTTATATCGAATGAATTCGATTCATTGCAGTTAATAACGTTAATGGGGCTATCAAAGCCATCAACGCCACCAGGCTTCTAGGTGGAGGGGTCAAGTACTACACAACAAAAGAAAATATTATAACACAATAAAAACTTAACGGGTACTTTCTCTTTTATTGTGTCACTAATGGATCACCCTGTGACACGCAAATAACCACGTAAATCGTCGAACCGGAAGTATAAACGTGATATAAAAACGTGTATTAGAAGAATGAGAATTTACTACTTAAGGTAGTTGTTCAATGACAGTCTGATTCAAAAGTTTAGCGTAGTGCACTAAGAATATAAGGGGTTATCCATAAATTACGTCACAAAAATACCATGCGTCCCATGGCTTCCATGCTGATCAGTGGACGCTTACTATCCCTTATCCTAAACACAAAAACAAATTCATTTAATATTTTCCTACAGTTTTATACGACGACAAAATCTTGTACAAATTTAATAACAGTTCCTTCTTCCCGATGTTCCCGTTCCCATTCCCATAAAAAAAAAATCATTCCAAAAGAATATAACAAGTTATCACATGAGTAGATACCGATTTGATTTTCACATTTTCAATGTTTTCAAACAAAGTATTTCAATATTACATTACATTGTATAAAACAAGAATTTACAATATTTAAAATAATGTTTGGTTTAGCTTTTTGTTGAAATATTTCCAGTTCAAAACTTTTCAATTTTATTTGGTAAATCAACATCAAATATTCAGTGCTTCTAAAAGTTTATACAAATACATTTAAAACACTTATTAAATTGTTAAATCGGTTCATTTATTTAAGTGTATTTAATCATGCATGTTGGATTAATCGTTACGAAATGTCATCTCTAGTCAAGCTAAGAAAATGGTTTCAGATGGTAGCAGAGGCGGCCTTAGCCATTGCGAGGCCCAGGGCAGCAGATCTTTGCGAGGCCCTGGGCGGCAGAACTTTGCGAGAGCCCTACGTTGCAGATCTTTGCGAGATCTTTGTATAATTAATGTAAATTGTAAGTAAGTATTTTTGATGATAATTGACGGGAAATAAATTTTTATATTGGAAGATTTATAAAAGTTAACAAGCACAAAGACGACAAATATTAACAATGATAAACTAAGGAACATGACTCCCTTAAAAGATATACGCAGTGATTCTAGTGAGCTTTCTAAAGAGCGAGGCGCGAGATTCAAATACACATATAGTAATGAATTTTTCTACTTGGGTTATTGCGCGAGAATACGAGGCCCCTACAAGAGCGAGGTCCCGAGCGGTTGCCCTGCTTGCCACCCCCTAAAGCCGCCTCTGGATGGTAGTATAGATCTAACAACAGTTTCCTATTTTTATAGCAAGGGCGCTATTCATAACATGTAGTAGCTATTATATTTTCTGCAAAGAAAATACAATTAGTCAAACTCTACCTTTGAGGTAGTAGCCATGTTACACTCGAAATCTTCATCAGTACTCAGGTAGAAAATTGTCTTGAAACGCAAGTTTCATCTTTGTTAGCTTATCACAAGCTTATTCCAAGTTAAATTTACTAAGTATTATCAGTATCCTGACAATTTTAAATAGATTTGCCATTATAATATTGTGATTGCACCAGTCCTTGAAATTATAAAAATAGCTGATAATAGAGAAGCATTATTTTCATAAATATTTTCTGGGTTTGTACAAGGTGTCAACACATGGGCGCCGTCAAAATTACTTTCAAGGACATACATTTGCATCAGGGAGCTGCATGCTCACTATTCATAGGAAAGGGTAGAGGGGGACACTGAATTCATTGACAAGGTGTTGAACAAATTAGGACAATCATAATTGCCTTAAGTTTTTATTCCAATGGCAATCTTAATAATAAAAAAAACCAGTTCTTAATCTTTTTCTGTGTATTTGCTTGCATGATAGGGGGTACAAGTGCACCCCTATTGCACCCTCCTCACGGTCTCTATATGTTTAGGCAATTATTTTAGTTTAAACCTTAGCGCCTTAAATATTTTCACTTACAGCCGGCGTCAAACGATGCTACGGACACCTTCCAACGTTGAACACATCGTGTGGTCCATGCTGGAACTAAGTTTGTCTAATGTCATGTGTCTAACGTTCATATTGGAAGAAGGTCTTTCGACTCGCGTAAGAAGGAATTTGTTTACCCCCACCACACATTTAATACACATGGCATGCACTGCTGCAAGAATCATTCACAATGGAAGGTTTTATACTTGAAAGTTTCTTTATTTACTTGAAAGTTGTTGTTAAACAGTGTCAGTGTCATTAATATCAACAAATTAATAAAATAAATAAAACTTTCGGATCAAACATTCGTTCCACCGTGTAGCATACGTTGGCTTAACAAGTGACAACGAATATTGTGTAGGTATTACATTAAAATAATTTTAATAAACATCATCATCAATAGTCTACAAAGTAATTTAGATAGTCTAGAAATATTAAAATAAGTATTGATAGAAATGAAGTGATAAATTAAAAATCTGAAGCGATATTTTAACACTATTATTGGTGGTGCGCTCTCCGGGATGTGTAGCCTAAGCGGTGCCTCAGCAGATGTTGCCGTTGGGCTGCGTTGGCAGACGTTGTTCTTTTCTCGCGGTTCTCAGTCATCTTGCTCGAGCCAGAGCCCGAGCCCGAGCCAAGTGCTAATGGCGTTGACCGAGTGGCGAGTAACGTAAGCGACTGTGTGAAACACAGTTAATACTCGTATAAAATATAACCCTGACTGGAACATTTACACGTTCTTAGGTGTATTAAATAACGCTGTTACATGGCTAGACTACAGAGAACAACAGCTTCTTGGTGCTTGGTGGTACGAGAGTGCTCTGATGTACGAGCTACGGTGCGGCGTACTAGCCAAGCTGAGGAACACATCCACACAATACATAACATTCTGAATTCCACATATTTATTTTAAAAGAGCGACAAAGCAGTTAATAGGCAGCGGTTTAAAACGTTTCATTATTTATTAATTGTTTTATTATTTATCGAGTTATCTTGTAGACTACAGGACAAACATCGCCTTATTTCTATAAAACTGTATTATACAGGGGATACCAACTAAAATTGCTGTAATGTGTCAGTTGCTAATCTTATTATTTAATATTTAAAGATAATAGTGCAAATACATTGAATTTCATGGAAAACGTGTCACTGGATCACTCTGGCACAGATGAAGGCATTAACTTATCCGATTAGAACATTTAAAATTTCTGTTCAAGTACAACTTAGAACGATATGCTTCATAGTCTAACGTTTTTCAAAATATGAGCAAGCTGTCTTAAGAAATCAGTAACACTTCGAGTGACGTTCTGCAACTTAATTTTTTCATCTCCATACTCGCCAGACTTGAATCTAATGGGCTTTTTTATATGGTACATTTTAGAGGGTAAGGTGTTAACTAAGAAAATATTGAAACATTGCCGAAAATGGCACCACATTCCATATGGTCACATTTGTGCAATATATATTGATGAAGTTGATTATCAGGAACTGAAATGTTCAAGTATTTTCTAATTATCTCCATTGTCACGTTTTCTCAAAAATTGTGAAAAAACAACCCACTTTGCATGTCATGACATTATTTAATGTCTAAGCTAAATTTAATTTGTTTATCAACTTCATAATATCAATTATTTATGTGATGTCATCTCTTTTGCTATCTATTTTATAACAGAGGGATAGTTAGTGTGTACAGTATGTCGCCAAAACTTGAGTGCGTCAATTTTCGATAGTTGCTAGCACTTAAAACAATATATACATTTATAAACATTTGCAATATATAATTTACTAGCTTTTACCCCGTCGCAAGCGACGTCTGTTTTTTGTGTGTGACAGAACTTCATGTAATAATTTAAATTCCACCAGAGTTTACCCCCTTCGCAAAGCGTGTTTTTGGCGTGTATATTTGAATCCAATAAAATAATTCGTAATTACATTTCATATTTAATTCTATTTTTAAATTGAAATAATAAATAAACTCGCACACATATACATTAACACATATAAATTGACTTAAAAAATATATTTTTTTATCAAAATAAAAAATATTTTCAATTTATGCGTTATTTGACCAACTTTTTTTCAAAATTTGGGATTTTTTTTTTCTATTCGTAAATAAGTTACCAAGGTTAGCCTATATACAAAATTTCAACTTTCTAGCACAATTTTTACTCTCGGCAAATACCGCCCCCGTGCCCCCAAATAAAATTTTGAAATTTTGAATTTTTTTTTTTTTAATAATATACTAAATTATTCTACAATCCAGAATATGAACTTTCTCCAAAGTTCCCTACCGGGCCCCCGAATTTCTTCAACCCCCCCTTTTTCAATTTTTGAATTTATATTTCTTGAGAAATGTCAGCATTAAATACCTTAATACACATGCAAAATTTCAACTTTCTATCTTTTACAAATTAAAAGTAATACAGCAAAAAATGGTTCACTTTTTTCCAGTTTTTCCAAAATTACGGGTTTCCAGGAAATTCAGGGAAAAATCCGAGGACGCCAAAAGTCGTAGAATCTGTTTCTCTACAAAATAGGAAATTTTCAGAAACATTGACGGAGCCGTTTTA
Organism: Panorpa germanica; assembly: GCA_963678705.1. NCBI lineage: Eukaryota > Metazoa > Arthropoda > Insecta > Mecoptera > Panorpidae > Panorpa > Panorpa germanica. Next base: position 10,233,337 of record OY783221.1, read on the forward strand.
GGAGCTACCATACGAATCGCGTAAACATATAAACATATAAGAATATAAGAATATAAGAAAACAAACATACACCTCGGACATTATAATATAGGATAATTTATAAATACGAGTTCTCAGCTTCTCCCATTCTATTTTAAATTCTTCTATCGTTGTTTCTTTAATAACTTCATTATTTATCTTCCAATATCCCCTTCCTTGCATCTTTATGTGTTCATTTGTTTTCATTTTAACAATAACTGCATTATGATCTTACAGAGGAATCACGGCGATATCTTTTAATGCATTCCTTTCTTCTTTTTAAAATGTCCATCCTAGAGGTAGAATTTCTTCTATTCACGGAGAACTGTACTTTATTATTGTGTATTACTTTTTCATATATCTTCCAATTGTATACTGGTAATTAAGTATTTTAGTACATAACTTATATTTTTTAATTATATTCATTTCTTTTTATAATAACCCAGAAAATGTAACTCTGGTACGGGAATCACTGTGTCGTTCTTTTATTATTAAAGGAATAAAAATGGTACCAAACAGTTTTTTAGTTCCAAGTGTTTTTTAGTTCAACTTGATTCATTCTATTCAAACACATTTCGTTTTCTTTTTATTTAAATTCATTGCAGCCATTGAGCTACTCAATAAGTTATTACAAACAGAAATAGGTCGTAATAAAAATACGAGTATCTGGTTTATATTCTCGTACTAATATTTCATTTATCGTCAATAAGCAAGTACTACTAATGCAATTACAAAACGGAGTACTGTAATTCACTTGAACAATGAATATAAAATTTATAACATTAAATAAAGCTTTCTATTTTGTAATAAAAGCAACATTTGTGTATGTATATGCTACATAAAAGTTTTTATTATATTTTAAAGTATCCAATCTTTTAAAAGTTCATCGTTTAATACAGCTTTAAAACTATAATAAAACTAAAAGAATAAGAATATATATATACATATAAAATAAATTCTAAAATTATTATATGTATAAATGTTTGGAACACCTGGATCTATTTTATATTGTGGAACATTCAAAAAGAACACGTAACGAATCAATCTTGAATTTTATCTTGCAACATCTTAAAGAGACTACTAGCGCTGCTGTGGCCAGCGTTGAACTACTTTATTTGGCGAAACATTAAATATACTTATTTACGTGTTTCAGTAAAATTGTTTTAGTTAATTTACTGTCGCGTAATAAGTTAAGAGTTGTAGGAACTTCGAAACGTTGTACTGGATCTTGTTAGAAAGGTTGCAGTGGTGAATTAGTTGTAGGAAATGATCTAAATGCAAAATGTGTGCCAAGCATTATCATGACTTTATTGTAATATGTAAATTATAGATTTCTCATGGTAATATGGAGCTCACATTGGAGGCAAGCAATCACAACCTGATACATATTTAAGGACGTTTCCAAGAAAATCACTTTCTTATGATTATCTTGAAAATTTAAGTGTACATATTTATTAATACGTAAAAGTATGTTCAATACTCCTTGCGGAAGGTACTAAATTTTTAGCTTTTGACTTAAAATTTGCTTTTTAACAATCGAACCCTTCACCAACCTATGTTGAAACCAATATTTTGTAATATAACAATGGTAATTTTCTAACGATTGTTTTAAAAAATGTAGAATCATTAATGGAGAATATAGCAAATACGAGAGCAGTTTGATAAGCCAGTGACTTTTTGAATTGAATAATTTTAAATGCAACGCTGCTCTCTTTAAGTGCCATCTATCAATAGACCACTGTTAAATTTTGAGCCAGCTGCTTTATTTAGTTTGTATTTCACTCATCCGAGGTAGATAACCTCGTGAATTTTAACGAAAATGGAATAAAGTCAATTTCGTGTTCAGATTAAGCATTATTATTTGCGTAATAAATACTATGGGGACTCTGCACTATCAATTTCAATAATAAAAAAGTGGTTTACTGAGTTTCATTGTGGTCGTACCAGCACAAGTGACGCCGAACTAGAAATAGTCGATAAAATTTATGGTATGATATTGGACGATAGGATAATGAAAGTGCGTGAGGTGGCTGAGGCTGTTGGCATCTTAACTGAACAGGTTCATTACATTTTACATGAATATTTGGACAAGAAAAAGCTTTTCTCACGATGGCTGCTGCGATTGACATTAAGTTTATAGTTACCATGACAAAAATTAATAAATTGGGTTACGAACTGCTACCCCGACTATTCGACTATTTCCTGTTTCCAAACCTGAAGATATAGTTGAGTGGTAAGAGATTTGGGTCTAACAAAGAGGTCATTCCTTGGGAGAACCTATTACCATATTTGTAAGAAAAAAAAAAATTGTAAAAACGCTGACCTAAATGTATCGAGCTTAAAGAAGACTATGTTGATAAATTCAGCAATTTTTGTCGAAATAAATATCTTTTATTGAAACAAAAATCTCTGAACTATCAAACGACCTTCACACTATCGCTGCAATCTCAAAACTCGAAAATTTACAATGTGTGTAATTTTTATTTGAATAGTCATAACTACACTACCTACAAGTAAAAAATTAGAATTTAAAATAAATATTACAATTTAATCTATAAATTAAAATGACGTCAACTTATGTTTCTTTGATCTTGTTGCAGGGGAGGGGTACTAATCCTGTCTGCTAGAGCTCGAGCATTTCAACTATTTTAAAGTAAGTAAATAATTCAGTAGTTAAACGATTCTAAAAATAGTGTAATTAATGTGCTGTTCGTTTAATTTTAATGGGTTCAAGCCACAAATTAAACACGTCACTAGCAACCAGACTTGTTGAGAAATTAACATTTCAATTTGACGTGTCGGTTTAATTAATTAGCCTGCATATTTTAGAACGTACGACTATTTTACGAATAGTGTATGTAGACAACGGGTAACACAAAGGCATAAGGTGTAAGAAAATTGAACATTTATTTATTTTAAAAGTGTATCAGTAAGAGATGACTGTTTTAATTTGGTCACCATTTTTTACGAGTAGTACTTTGACGTTTGGAACTTAATATACGTAATGTAGAGGCCTGGGAAATTAATTATAAAATAATACTCATTATGAAATTGTAAAAACTTTGCTTGTAAATTTTTCGTTTTCGAAACGTGAATTGGCCGCTGAGCTTTTGTGGTTAAAAACCGTAAGACTTCTATAGAATCCTTTGCTGATAACCATTCAAAAATTTCTGAGCTACAACATAGCCAAAAGAGTCTGTCCTTACAGGAGGGTACTGTAAAATTTTACATAAAATTGATTTGATAATTTCAAACGTATCCTATAATAAAGTTCAACGCTGATTTCAAATTTGAAATTAAAGTTTTTGTTGAACCGCCAGATTTCGAGTTATCGGCGTTTCAACTGTTAAATTATGAACCAGCCAGATTTGGAATCAAATATATCTTTAAAGAGGAAAGAATATTTAATAGTCTGTCAGAAAAGCTAAGAAAATTAGTTGAGTGATATTATACTCAAAAAAAAAATTCCCATGTATTAGCTACACAAACAATTTCAAAAATCAAAAAACTTTCTTTTATTTTAGATTTTATTTCAATAATAAAATAGTCAGTTCTTAATGATACACTTTTTTACAAAACAAACGCTTAGGTAGAAAATTGTCTAGCTTGTAACAAGGTAATCATATATAGAAATAGTCTGGCAGTGCAGTTTCACACTTGCTAGCTTAGTACAAGCTAATTAGTGTGCCCTATATAGGTGCTGATTTTAATTTAAAAACATGTGTCCTTTTTTTCTACTTCCTATCAATTCTTTAAAGAAAATAAAACCGAAATATTTTTCGATTAGGTTTTCTTACATAAAAACTTTTCTAGCATCAACAATTTTTTGATAGAGTAGAGTAACCTTTAATTTATTAGTAATAAAAAAACAAATAGTAATTTCAGACCGCGATTTTGAGATTTAGTCTATTTTTGCGGATGGATATCTCAGTTTTACGCACAAAAAGTTCGCCAAATAAATCCTTTTTTATTACAAATCGTAAAAAAAATGATTTAAAAAGATCATATCGGAAAGACTATGAAAAGAAAAATGTTTTCCACGCACTTTCTATTTCAGTTAGTTTTAGCTTGCGATTATTTTTATCTAAACAACTTCTTATTTTGCATCTCATTCGCTCTATAGTAATATGCGTTTAAAAGAAAGAGATTATAATAGTATCTGAGATTACATTTTGTTCAGTTCCTATGCGGCATCAATGGTATAGTCATAATTCACAAGTCAAAATCAATTGTATCTAATCACAATTGCTTTCCAGCCTATTAAAAAACATTTTTTTGTTTAGCTCATACTCGAAATTAATTATTGGTCCAATTAAATCAGGGCCCCTCTAAATTACGAGTTCTAAACATTTATATTACTTGCCTTTTGGTTAATCCGAACATGTATCTAAACACAGATACCAGGATACGTTTAAAATATAGCTAAATGCACAGAGTATTAATTTGTACACAATACCACCATAAAAACAAATAAATACCGAACAAAAATTGTTTGTTTTAGTGTTGGTAAAGTACATCAACAGTATTAAGTAATGACAGTAATTAAAAATGAATCTCTATTTTATCTATATCATTAATAAAGAAACCTGTTTTTAACAATAAATTACAGTACATGTTGAAATGTTAAGCTCCTGAAGATTAGAAGATGGTGCAATGCAACAAAAGTAAAACTTAACATGGCTACTGCAGCTTGTTCATCACGATTGATGATGACGCTGCATCTGATGCGGTTTAAAATCAGTAATTTAAAAAGTCATGATCATTTGTCAGTTGATAGTGACATCCGAAATGTCATTGCAATGACACTTTCTGTTTCATTTTTGTTTTTTGTGTGTTGCGTTAACTCTGCTAAGAATATTGCAGCTGTAAATAATATATGAAAGTACACTGTTAAAAATTTCCTACAAGTTAGAGTAATAAATGACTTTCTTATTTGGGGATTTTTATATTTTTTTTTTTATATATAGTTTCTCGGGCTTCCTAGGCACGTAGCCTTTTATCGCCCCTAATATTGTTCTGCTTCTTCTTATACGTTATATCCAGACAACAATAATGATCTATTCATGGCTACTGCAGTTATAAATTTCGGTTTCGCAATCAAAAAGGGGGTGTTAACAGGAAGCGTCTGCGAAGTCTGTAGCACCGCCCTTTGGAGTCCATTTCTTGCCATTGCTGTATTTTTCCATTGCCACAGAATGTGGTCAGGGTCAAGGGAATTTTTATTCCAACCATAACCATAATACTGCAAACACATTAAGAAGCCGTCGGTGATAGGACATAACATCGAAAATTGGCCGATGTTAAATAGATTAAATAATAATCAATTGATTAAAATGTGAATAAAAACGATTTTTGTTGACGTAATACAAATAGGTAAACCACTATCCAACGGAGGATCTGTTCCTTATTTTCACTTACTCTTTTCTTCCTTCTTTGGTCTACGCATTGCATATTATTTTATGAAAAAGAAGTAGAGTTTCCGTCACAGTTAGAAGTAGAGGATTGCATTTATCTAGCTCTAGCCTGATATGCTATATAATAATAACATTTTCATTAGGGAGATTACATTAGGGTAAGGCTTCTCTCACACCGCAACCGACTACTTACAAACCGGATACGTTAAATACATTCACGATAAAGTGTGTTTGAGCGAATCAACTCCAAAATACTTTACTTAGTCATTTAGTGTTAATAACTAGCTTGTTGATACACTTAAATAAATAATAAAAAGATACTCAACTGAAGTAAAGAATCCCATTTCGTAGTTTTGTTAGTAGTTTAGTTTTGGAAAGGTGTTCATTATCCATTCTCTCACTCTACCCCTCGTCCGACTCTGTTTTTAGTTTGAAACAGTTGTTGCAATGAATTCATAGATTCATGTTTCAGTAAACCTTGTTAATTACAATACCTCAACAAGCGAACTGCATATTTTTAATTAACTCAATACAATCAATTACAGTAGATGAATTAACAACACTCGACGTTTATACAAATAATTAGAATCAATACAACCCACCCCACCCCACCACACTCCCTGCACTCACCCACTAGCCGCAACACCAATCCTCTGGATTTGTTGTTGTTTATAAACAATTTAATTCCTAACCGTAACTCTGTATTATGACTCGATATGAAATATTTGACGGTAAAAGATTAGACACTATATTTTACATAAATCTTGTTTTATAGGAGTTAATAAGCTGGGGTCTTAAGGTGATTAAGCAGACGCTGAGTCCAGGCTGCGGAGGAGAGCGTGGAGAGAATGTCGAGAGAGGTGATCATAAATATAGATAATGTAGATGTAATAAGTAAATATCCTGGGTATGGCATATTGAGATTAATTTGTGTTTATCGCCCGCCCAATCGTATACTTTGGGTGTGTGTTATACATTGGAAATTTGTGTCCGATGGTACTCCGATTTTTGTGAGGTTAATAAAGCTCTTCATGTAAGAATAAATAATGTTACATATTAAATTAATATATTACTCTTTTGCTTTTATTTAATGACAATGTAACAAAATTATGTTAAATAATAAAAGGTAACGGTATGTAAAAAATTATTTATAGCATCTTTCAACAGGAGCAGTTATTTTAAAGGTTTTCCAATAAGAGGTGTTATTTTAATTCAACAGAAAAACGCAATATTCTCGTGAAAAATAGTGTTATTTTTATTTTGGAAGTAATAGAACGGAATGTCACTGCAATGATGGTTGTATGTTGGCGGATTCTTTTGCAGATAGTTTCTTGGGTTTCCTAGGCAAGTAGCAAACTGACAGCTCAAAAATAGCGCCAAATTTAAAATGACAGCTCCTGTTTAAAGATCTTATAGCTATTTACGATTTTAATTACGTATTCGAGATAACAACATGAAACAATATAAGGAAATTAAATTTGTTTGCATGAAAAGATACCTCCAAGACTACAGTATATGAAGATATTGAACTAAGAATTTTTTAATTTTACGTATTTTAAAACAACAAAGTTTCTGATTTTTTTCATGAAAAATTTGTATTTTGCCTTTTAAGTGCTGTAAAAAATAAAAAAATCAATAAAAAAAAAACTCGACAGCGCTACCTGCAGAATCTTATCAACTAATGAAATTATTTTGGTTTTTCGATTTCAGAAAATCCATTGATGAGTTATGAGTGGCACAGCAATGTTACTTTTTTTGTGACGTCTGTGGAGATTCGCTGTCAGTGCCTCATTTCTTGATATTTATTTATGAAAACTTCACAAAGTATTCTTCAAATGTCATTTTATCATGTAGTAGTTATAGAAATAATTATATATTTACTGTGTCGTCAAAAGACATTATCGAAAATATGATTTAAGACAATCATATCTTCAGTATATGGTCCGCATGAAAAAAAAACCATTGTCATAAAAAAGAGAAGCTATGAAAGTGTTCCTCCTAGGGAGAGAAATGATAGAAGGATCTATGTTTATTTTTGTTTAATTTTAAAACAAAATATGTGTATACATTTTTACTATTAATTTTTCAAAGCAAATACACAAACTACTAATATTTGAGAAGCACTGGAACCGTGGATAATATACTGAGGAACATATTGACTCTCGTACAGATAATCTTGTTAATCCTCTCATTGATTAAACACAACCCTGTTAGCCTCTGTCTGCAGCTAGGTAGTTGGGGTGTCGGTGTAGACTGACTGTAGAGTGTGTAGGGGTAGTTTAGACCCACCCCATTGGTAGCTTACTACACTCAGAACTCAGGGTGTCGCATGTTCTATATTAGAGTCCCTTAACCCCGTTCATTTAACCCTCAAAAGAGTGTTAAAACGTGAAATGCAACCAATAGGGCTATCAGCAAATACCGACGCTTATTTATTTCGCAACAAGGTTAAGTGTTTCTAGATTTATAGGTCGGGAAACAGAACAATTACATGCTAGTAATTATGAAGTTCTTATAGTGGAATAGACTACACCCCACTGACCAAGCCGAACATAGTATGTTGCAGTCCTCAGGTAGATAAATGTCTTTTAATACACGCTAGCTTATCACAAGCTAATTGCAAGAATCATTTTCTACCTGTGTCTGAATTTTGTGTATTTTCTTTTAGAAAAAACATATATTAAATTAGATAATAAATACAATTTAAATTTTTACTTATTTTGGAAGAGGATCAGATTTAAATTTACTTTGTTTTTATTTATTATTGGTTTTAGCTTTTTAGTGTTTACTGATCGTGCAAAAGGCCCATTAAAGTAAAATATTAGACCCCTTTTTAATCCGTGAAATACACTCCTCGCATAACAAAAATTCTTTTCGTTTAAATGTAAACAATTTTTTTTATATTTTTCTGTAATAATAATATAATTTCTAATCTAATAGAAATCTCTGATAAAGCTTTGTTCATTTATTTCTTTTGTGAGCTCCACATTATATACATATTTGTATACTTTTCCGGAGTCCAACCCCCTTCCGGTTCCGTCAAATCGTATCTCCCAATCTTTATTCATTCGTTTAATAGAATAGTTTTTCTATGTATATCTTTATTATTAGGCATTTCTTTGCAATCTGTCTTAATAATATCTCCGGGGTTTATACTATTAATATTACTCGTTTTTAAATATATTTGACAGTTATATCAGTGTATATAAAGTGTATCATAAAGAGACAACGAAAATTGTAAACAAATTTATGTTTTGTGAATGAAATGTTATTTACTCTTTCGTAATTACGCTATGCAAGACACCATAGTAACAAGATAGAGACAACACTAGGTACTTAATCTCAACTTTATATCTACGTATTACAATTAGCATCTCAACGCACCTACGGCACTGGAAATTTTTTAAACTTTATAATTTTACTTTAACTTTTAAATTTTATCTTACGCCATCTGTAATTGCACGAGCGACTTCGTGAAACTTACCTGAAACGGTAAGTCGGTGTTATTAAGATAACAGCATCACAGTCCTTGAGTGAAACCAAACGTCTTTAATATTCTCAACAACTTTCTTTCATTGCGAAACCTAAGGTCATCGATATATGCACACAATGGTGGAATGCACACAATGAATTCTGAAAATATCAAATCAGATTTAAATTCATAGACGCTGCAAAATAGTTTCCAACACCTCCCCACCCCACACACATACTATCAAAAGTAGTCGTCGTAGTGTGTATTTTACATAGAGCGACACAGATTTTCCAGACTACACTATTGTTAAAGTGAGATAGATATATATGTAATATGTGTTATATAATATGTTGAAGTGAGACATGATGATAGTGTTTTCCACGCTAAGGGATGACGCGACGCGGAAGTGGGAGATACACGTGCTACCGAGCCAGACAACGCGTCTCCTATAGAGGTTGTATTTTAGATGGAAAAACGCGATGTTATTATTGTTTAGTAAATATAGTTGCATAACTATCTGTACAAAGAAATACAATCAATAATAATTTGAACTAACCGAACTTGAATTTTACCATATAGTAGCATTTGTAACGTGGCTGCCTGACGAGGGCCTTATCGGGGCATACCTGATAAGGTTCTAGCCATGAATCGAATAGAGATCTAGTCGGACCAAGATTTGTTTTCTAGGTTTTTTATCTCATAATTTGCCGGGCTTACTTTCTAGATTATTTGTAACTTTGTAATAAGATAGTAATAGTAATTATTAGTTAAGCTATAAAATAGACTGTACATAATATTAATTGTACGAAGGATACAGTGTTCCTCTTCTCCAGTTCACAAACAATAAATTGAAGTGTAACCCACATTTCTAAAACAAACATATCATGCACCTCGTAAATTACATATGTAACATCTATCTATAACTAAGCAGTGGTGTAGCCTCAGTTGAAAATAATAGGTATCGTCAACTAGGAAAACGTCCGGTACATAACTAATTTCCTTGTTTAAAATGGGCTTAACAACCATGACTGAATTTCTATAAAACTTTTTTACGTAATGATAAAATTGGCTATCAGAACTTCAAATTATTTTTTAATATGTTCCTATACTATAGAAAATATTAACAATTAAAATAGTCGTTTTTTACCATCATCAAAGGAGTCCAAAGGATGGAAATACAGAATGCCCTGGCAGCCTTGTCCTGGTTTTGGGCAGGCAGACCTGGAAAACAATGTATTATGTATTATGAAGCAATGGGCTTGTGTCCTCATTTTTTAGTGGTCGATTTTTCAATTGTTGATTGAAATTGATGTTAATAAATGTGTATTGGCGTGTCTATTTTATTAAATATGTAAATGTTGACGGAGATATAGCAATTAAAAGTTTGAATTGTAGTTTTAGCGCTAGAAATGGTCGGCCATATTTATATGACATGAAATGCATTTTAACGTCAGTTATTTGTTGAGTAGGTCAGTGCTATGGTAATGTTCTGTAGCTGTTGGTAATCAAATAATCAAGTCAAGTTAAAGAATAATAAGTTTTTATGTTATTTAACTCTGCTAAGACGGACATAATATTGAAATTTGATTGTTCCTTGAAATAGCTGTAAATAATATTTGATATTTTGATATATAAAAACATATAGCAGAGATTTATAATCTGTAAGGTTGGTAACCTTACACAAGTATTGTGATGTCACATGCACTTGGAATATGTACAACGTTGAATCCCTTTAATAATTAAAGGGAAAAAATGACTTTTTTAATTGTTAATATCTCTTAACATATAAGGAGCTATTAAAAAATAATTAAACATTTGAGGTTCTAGTAACCCACTTTATCAATATATAGTACACTTTTATAGAAATTAAGACATAGGACACAAGCCCATTGTTCAAATCGTCGTAAAACTGCATGATGAATACGTCCATCTGCTTTGTAATCAAAATACAATTTATATAGATAATTATTAATAGAAATATACGGTTCTGTGATAGAACTAATATCGTAAATAGATTAAATAAAACAAATGTATAGGTGAGTTATTTATAAAATTGAACCTGTTTAATTGTTTCTCTATTAATCACAATATTATAAATGATACTAACATTGAAAAAACTGATTTAAAGAGACAAACATTACGTCACTTAAAATTAAATATATTATAATAGAGAGTGGATGGCAACGCAGAGAACGAGAGCATTTATGCTCTATGTCAGACTGCTGTATCTTTGAGTTTGATGTTCGGAACGGTGCTACACTTTCTTGGTTTGACAGTTATTAAAGTTAAGTTGATACTATTCATATATAATCACAGAAACTTAACAGGAAGTAGTGTATATTTACGGTGCTCGGATTATGGGATGTTTCGTGATTCTATTCATGAATGTAGTTATTCTTTTCTTATACATAAATAATTCTCCAACAATAAAAACAACGACCAGTAGTACTACTTTAAATATTCATTCAAGATTTCACTATATTTCTTTCAGCACACTAAATAATACATATATAGTTTTACAAACGATCAAAGTAAAACCTTTACGTAGAGAGAGAGAGAGATCTATAACCTTAGTATCTGGAATAAAGAAAGAGAAGAAACTAGTTAAAAATCTATATATGATATAATGATAAAAAGAGACAGATATATATATCAGGTTTAAGGTGTGAGTACCACGCTGGTTTGAAAGGGAACTATAGTGAAGGGTGGAATATAGGGAGGTAGACACTGCGCTACTCGCTAATCAATACACCCCGTGCACCCCCGGGGACCGCGCTCTATGTTGCGTGTTGTACAGTCACCAGCATTTGCTCTGGCTCTGGCTCTGGCTCTGGTACTGGCATTCCATATTGGATCACTTTGTATTGTGCATTCCGTTTTAGAGGATGTTATGCAACATATATGTTGATATGTATAGGTGGATGCATATCTTAGCTTAGGGAAGGTGTTGCAATAGACACACATGGAACACACATACACACACAGGCGCATATATATATATATATATATATATATATATATATATATATATATACATATATGTATATATACATATATATATATATATAGGGTGTCCCAATATTCAACGATAAGTGAGCACCAGAGGGTGGTCCTGCTCATGACTACACAAGAAAAGAAACATTTATCTCATTTTGTTTAGGAATTAGAAAAAAAAATAAAATATTTTCGAAAATTGAAACTAAGATGTTTTAACTACCATGACCACAATTTTTTAAACATGTCTGATTTTCTTTTTGTATCGGCAACCTAAATAGCACTGCTATCCACCACAACCATTAAAAATCACAGAATGCTAGTAGTTTTTACACAAAAATCTATCGAAATTATTTTTTTCCCTAAAATGTTTAAAGATTTTTACTTTCTGTCCACTTTAACTCATCGTGGTGTAAAAAAAAAGTATGAACACTACTATGGCAAGTTTTTTTTTTAAATTGGTGCAACTCTTCAGGATTCAAAAATGGTATAATACTCCAGGAAAACTAGCAATAAGAAAAAATTATGCATACTATTTCTAAACAAGAACCAAATTTCATAAATTGTTGTTGATAGTTATCTCTTTTACAATACCCAAAATAGGTTTTTTATAGTTGAATGAATTAAAACAATAAATACTAAGGTATATGTTTAATAAAACAAACCTTTTATCATAGAAAAGGTAACTTTATTATAAAAAGATACCAGTAGCTTTCGACCCCCCATTCGAGGTCATCTTCATGTAAAACAAATTATAAAATTACATTCTCTAATGTCACATTATTTCCTTACCAATATAGAATCCACTTTAAAACATTAGGTTTTATGTACAGTTACGTTAACTGTTCACTTAAGGCCTGACGCACTATGGAAGCGAATTTAAACGACTGCGAATTCGAACGTGAATCGGGGGCTTGTTTAAATGGCTAAAACTCTAAAAGGAAGCCGATTTCTGTATCTTATAAGGATACGACAGTACGCCAAGTCAAACTTGTGTATTGGAGTTGTTTTGCACCAACATAAATTATCATGAGAGCAAACTTTTACTTTAATTTTTAGTGAATTCGTTTGGTTCCTTTCATGTATACGCTTGGTTAAAATTCGCTGAAACTCGGTTCCAATGTGAGAACTACGTAACGCTCGTATTCAGACAGCTTTGTCGCTTGCTTGTGCGTGGATTTATTACATTTACAGGGTTTGGATATGTAAAGCGCAGTAGCGCGTAAACGTCCGGCCAAAATTCGCGATTCTTGTTTTTTCTCGTCTTTTGTCGCTTTTAATACGTCAGTTTACCCCTAAATTTAAAAGACTTTTTGTTATTCAAAGGATGCGATTTTTTGCGACTTCGAAAAGAATAATTAAAAAGTGCAGTTGTATGAACACCTCAAAATCTATCAGTGTGTAATTACGACAGTTTACCTTTCTGTTTTACAAAGTTTTATATTACCTGTAGGTTTGAATCTACAGGTAATTAAAAAAAGGAAGTGTCAACAACACAAAAAGTGTACAAAAACATAATCAAGCTGCAGTTGTAGTTGCAGTAGGCAACAAATAATCTCGTAGCACTTCACATTCTACTGCATCTACGAACCGTAGAGTTGTTCTATAGATTTATTTCAAACGCTAGCAATAAAAAACAAAGTATATTTCAAACCCTCACCCCCTCCCTCCGACCTGTCTTTTCCACGTACAAAGTTTTAATTAATACTACACTGAAAGTTTGTTTTACGTAATATATATGTATTTTGTTACGGTTGTGCATACTCACCATCCGTGAACAGTTGCACTCTACAAAATTTACTTTGCTATAACATTTTTATTTTTTTATTGTATTATACATATAAACATAGTTTGTCTCATGAAAGCTGTGTATTAAAATTAATAACATATTGCCGGTACCACACATGTGTATTCGTGTACGAATTAGGTATTCGTACATAGATATGAACATCTAGTAGCAATAAATATCACATACCAAAGCGTACTTATATTTGCTTTAAACATATTTGCATTATTACACTACATTATACATTGTTTTTACAGTTTTATGCAAGTAAATCTAACACTATACATTGACGACTAGGACATGCTTGTTATTGCCGAGTATTTATGATATAGTCCAAGAAAGAAGAAGCCCAATAACATTCAAAAAGACTTATCCGAGACAAATACAGAGTTGGAGCTTCTAAAAAAGATAATAAATGAACACCCAAACAAATACGTAATGGATTTTAATAATCTAAAAAAATTCATAGAAAGGACTTATATTCCTAATAACAGAGCAGTAAAATGAAAACAAAATGAACAAAACTAACAAACAACTTGGATATACACTCTTAGAAACGAAACAGAAACGGAGTCGGACTATTCAACAGATGACATTACATAGCAAAGCTTACAGGGAGAGTGATGTTGATGATTTAAACAAAATAAAATAACTCCAGGCGAGCATGAGCTCAAGCTCTGTTGAAATCGCCTCAAAATCTAAATGCGATAAATTGGAAATTCTTGAGTAAACGTATTTTTGTTTGTAAAAAAATATATATAATTATTTAGGATTATATAGTTTTCTTAAAAGAATTACACGTATATTCCATTACACGTGCCATTGAGGGTTCCTAACTTTTTCTACGTACTATTGGACTATACTTTTAAAAATGATTATAAGTAAATTTTGTCATTGTCTCACAAGATATCGACAACAATGAACAAACGTACACAACTACGCAAATAGTTTTATCTTAAGACAGATATATCGTAAATGTGCGCGTTCTCATATATTCGCATGATCCGTCACGAATAGCCAGACTGCCTTAAAACAGTCACGTGTTCAGTGTGCGTCCGAATTTATGTCACTTCCATTAAGTAGTTAAGTAAGTAATTCCATTAAGAGATGGTACAAAAGCAATAATATTTTAATAGAATTTTTAACTAAAGCAAAATAATGCTACAGCTGGCTTAGGTTCCACACGACTACGTGTTAATACAAGTTACTCAGCGCCGTCCATCGTGGGTAATGCATCAGGGCATGCATCCACATAACGAAATAGACTCTAAATATACAAAACTAGATACTAACTTGGATTAATATACCGCATAAAACAGTATTCATTTATAAGAAACTATTTTTTTTATAAAACAAATTGTATACAATAAACGTAAACCAGCTTTCACGAGCTAAACTATATAATAATTTATTTAACTGCTAAGCTTCTGTTATAGATATACCATATACACAATTTTAGCATATGGAAGTCCGAGACACATTTACATAAAACGAATACTGCTACCGGATTTTGAATTTTAGTTATAATTTAACGTTATGGGTTAGAAGATAATGCTAAAATGACTGCAAAATTAAATCACTAGTTTCTGAACCAACGCCAACCTAAGTACATTCTTTTAGTTCATAATTTATAAGAGTTATAAATTAAATTTATGTGGTTGAAATTACCATATGAGTAACTTGAATATTATTAGCTTTATTATTTATTATTTTACTATTTTAAGTGTAAGATATAAAAAGTGTACTAGTGTATAAGTATCATAAGGTATATTTGAAACTATTACATATATACATATATATATATAACTGTTTAGGTGTGTGTATAGTATATGTAATTTCAAACAATACAATTTATAGCGATTTATATCCCACATATAATACCTAAGATGCTGGAGAATCTTATTTCCCGAATTACGTATAGATATGTGTATAAGATATCAAAGGATATAAGTAAAGCGTCGCATGATACCAAGAGAAGATACGGCAGCTAGGCAAGTAAAGCTTCACAATGTCAAGAGTGTAAGCTACAGGCCCCGGGACTATTTCTTAATTAATACTGTCAGTTCACTAGGTATATCATTAAGTAGCACTCCTTCCGACATGTAGGTAACTTCGTCTACTTCAAATGGGAAAACAAAATAGTTGTTCCACGTCGTGGAGTATAGCGATACTTCCAATGGACGGATTTCAAAAGCTGCAAATGAACATTCTTTATGGCGGTTTCACACCAGATAGACAGTTGCATAAAACTGCAACAAAAAGTTGTTTTTCTGAATAAAGATTCCAGATGGTAATGTGTTTTGTTGCAAACAACTGCAACAAATGACAAAAATGTTTTAAAAACTGTTGGTGTAAACATTGATGTTTTTATTCAGAAAAACAACTTTTTGTTGCAGTTTTATGCAACTGTCTATCTGGTGTGAAACCGGTATTATGGGTCTGTCCAATGTGAATAGTCTGTAAGTAGTCAAAAAAGCGCAATACGTTTTTGCTTTGCTTTTTGACAACAAAAAAGTTATATGCAATTGTCTATTTGGTGTGAAACCGGCATTATATTTATTAAAATAATTGAGGACACGAAAGTGTATATTATACTAAACAAGTTACATCGTTGTAATATACTCGTATGAGTCACACAGAAGCTAATTGGGATAAATCCAAAAATAAAAACCCCAGAAATTCATATTTTTTATATATTTGAAAGTATTATCATAGTGAAAAACTATAAAAAGAAAGAGAAAATACTTTAATAAGACTAAATAGAATATTATTTAGTCTATTAACATTTGTATATGTTAATTACACAATATCAAAAAATGAACTTAATCATATGTAATTTACTTTCTTTATATTCTTACATAGCCATTCTCGAACTTAAGATTAAAAGAAATTAAGATTAGTTAAGAAAGCACAACTCTTTTTATTTAATAAAAATTTATTGCAATTTTATTTTCGCCTAAACGTGGAATAATGCGAGCCCGTACATCTTTAATCTTTGTATATTATCTTATAATGTTATTTTCCATAGATGATTCAATATTTCGCATAGTATTTGTACAAGTCAAATGCAATTTTCAGGCTTGCTTTTCCTCTAAAAAAAGAATAATTTACTTTCAAATTTCATTCATATGAAAAGTTCGGTATATTCTTTCTACTATAGAAACTTCATAGATATTTTGAATTCGATTTTCATGTCCATGATAAATATATATACTCTCCATGTGAAGCAACGCATAGAGACCTTATCTACTTATAGGGACTACTAGCATTGTTACGTTCAGAACCTTATCAGACATTTGATAAGTTAGTTTTAGGGTTGTATGGTGCTCCAAGTATCACAGAATTATAATTAGAAAGATAATTATACATAAGATTAAATTTAAATGATTTTGGGTTCAGGAAATTATATTAAATGGAACAATGGAACGAGAATATCTTATTTAACGAAAAAATAACGTTGTTGTACTATGTATTGTGTTCTTCTAATGATAAGTTTAATGTGCAACATCAATTTTAGATTTTTTAGACAATTTTATCTATAGTTAGTAAGATGGGTAATTTAACTGCTGTATAATAGTTATGGAGGAAGTGGCTCTTCAAAATATTATTAAGAACGACAAAAAACTAAGAAAAAGGAAACTGTAAAACGAACTGATGATCGAATCAGAAAGCAGGGTAGCATGACATGAAAAGAAGCAGACACGCTTAACTTTGCATTTATGTTTTGTGACCGAATTTTTCTTCTTTTTATTTATTTAATTCGACTTTGGTCCTTAAACCTTATTGCATTTTTATTTCAAATACATTTCAGAAATTTTCAATTAAATTAAAAAATCTCTTTTATAAATTGTTACTTTCATTTTGATCTACTCGTACCGTCAGAACTGCAAATGAAAAAGGATAAACAATTTTTCAATAGAACTCAAAAATAATTGCACTAACCAAAAGCAAAAATATTTTTTCATACATAGAAAACATCATAACACATTCTCTTAATATTACAAGGCTTACCAAATACTGAAGATAATTATTTTCTATATTCATTTCCAAAATGGCGATTACCTGTAACAGAAAGAAAAAATATATAAAATAAAATACAGGTAGATACAAAAAAATATGTTCCATAAAATTTATAAAAAATTACGTATTAAATTGCTTATAAAATTTAAAAATGGGGTAATTTAAAATGTTGGTCGACTCAATTAGAATGCAAATCAGGGTCTGAATCTGACAGTTTAGGGTTATTTGTCTAGAAAATTAAAGGGGATGAAAAATAACAACCTAAAATATGATATACAGTTAAAAATGATGCCCCTGTATCTATATTGAGATACACATAGCTACAAAAAATTGTTGTAGGGGGGTTGGGAGTAATATCAGTTTCATGTGCATGTGGAAAATGAAAAATACCTTAGGTAATATATCTTGCCGTCAAAAATATGTACTGGAATTATTTATTGGCATATGTCAAGTGATAATTCAGAGGGTTGATCCCGTGTGCTGTGTGGCAGGGAAATAGGGGTAGTTTAGGAAATTGACGGAAACTCCGGGCCACGTACTAATCGTTATAATGTTCTGGAATAACTCACTTAAGGAGATACATCAAAATAAATAATAAAATACATAGAATAACTAATGGAACTCTACAACTTGTCTAGAACGGGTGCAAAACCTGTAAATAGGCCCGTGTTCGTTTATAGTTACTACATAAAAGTTTACGTAAAGAATATTACGTTTTGAAACCTTTTTTACAACTTTTTGAAAAATAAGTCTAGCGGTTTGTCCTTTAATATTAAGAAATAAAGGCTTTTAGAATATAGCATTTTAAAATTAAAATGCTATATATTAAAATAAGACATTTTAAAATTAAATATTACGAGACCGAAATAGGAAACAGCAGTGGTTATCGATCAATTGGGATATAAAGTTTAAAAATACAGGAGAACATTGTTGGGGTCGATGAAAGACTATTTGCCTAGGAAGCCCGAGAAAGCATAAACAAAATAAGGAAAAAAATTAAATATTACTAGATATTATTTAAGTAAAGTATTAAATGAATGTAAGGTAATATCCATTTCTGGTGTTTTTGGTTTGCTGTTTTAACTCAATTCACATCCAGTCAATTTAGTACCATTTTCTAGGTCAGGACATACTTTTATTTTAGGTCTTACACTAGGGTTTTGAGTGGCAAGATCAGCAATTTTTCGATCACGTAATTTTTGTTTCAAAATAATTTATTAGCAAAAATAGTCTTTGGCCATCTGTTTCTTTTTGAAATTGCTATCAAAACTACACCGTTAAATATTTTTGAATGATTTTTACTTTATTCTAATGATTATGCTTTATGTTGCCGCTGACTCAGCAGAAGCTTATTTACTAAACCCAATTTTTTAGTAGAATGTTGATTATCTATAGTTTACATTACGAATAGCCAGCTCTATTTATGTTATTCTTAAGTGTGTCAACTTTGTGTGAACCTTTCGAGTAACAATGGTATTTAACGTTTTTTCATAAACAGTTCCCATCGAAATAACACTATCTTAAAAGAAAAAGTAACACAGCAGCTCACCCACCGAATAGGAATCTATAAAATACCCTTGCAATTTCTTTGCTCATTAATTCGTAATTCCTAATATTTAAGAACAGGTTATAAACATTTAGACAGTATAGTAATTAAACAATTTAGCATAAGACTACAATTAAGTGTGGCGTTTTGTATTTCTTATATATCAGGATGTTTAAATCAAACTCTTTTTAAAATAGTATAATAATATATTCACAAACTGGTGTATCACACTATGACTATGATCTATAAGATTCTACATGTATTCCTACTGTTTTGTGCTTCTGTTTGCTTATTTAATCTCTTTAAACTAACAATCAATAGGTGACAGCAGTAGTTGATAATATGGACTCGCTACAGCGCCATTATTTAAATAAGAAATAATTACATGTTGTTTAGATATTTTTCGAAAAACATCACATAACATCTCTATGTAAGTTTACAACCCTTATAAAAATAATTATTTTTGTATCTTTATCATTTTTACTTTAACAAATAAAATGTCTTGGTTAATTTAGCAGCTCCAAACCATATTTTTTTTAATACACATTGTCTATAAGAGTCAGGTCCGTAGACTGGTTGGAATGGGACAGACTGAAAAGGTTGGGTTATTAGGGCTGTAGCATGTAGACTGTACTCTTTATAATACCCCGTTGAGACTCATTGTATGAAAAAAGAACTCCTCTCTTTTTTAACACATGCATGTCTACGAGTTCTTCCTACCCCAAGTCCTTCAAGTGTAAAATAGCGATATTATAACGCCTTGCTGAATAATAAAAATTTATGTAGAATATCAAAAATAGATATTATACGTGAAATTATGGTTGTTAGCGCCTGGAAACACGTAAGCAATTTGAATTCTAATTTTTTATGATAATATTACGATAATTGTTCGTTAGTTTTTGAATTTAATCATAAAAACATATTAGCATTACTTTAGAATTGATTCTATTTGTTTTATTCTTCATTTTACAAATTTGTCTTATGTTTTGTAAAGCAGATGTAGCTTGTAACTGTTTAGGACATTCATGATATGTCACGTACAGCATAGTTACTGCTCTCTCACTCTCTCTTTTGCTTGGTAATGCATTCTTCATTAATCACTCATCGCAGCTCAATCAACTAGTCACAATTAAAGGATTTCTAGGCAATTGCTAGTCTCAATAAACTGTTATCATAATTCTGTAGTACCTATCATTTAACGATGACGTCACTATTCTATACTGTATTTTAAAGGTGCAAATTAAGAGGTAGAATTCTACAGGTATGCATTCCTAGTTTTAAACTTATTTGCAATAGTTTGAATTTAAATTTCTTGCTCGAATGACCAAAGAAACTCTGGAAAACAACCCTCCGTAATCAACATATTTGATATGTTGAGCTTTAAAATATTAAAAATATCTAGGTCAAATACTTCAGCATATATTTAGCGTATCCTTCTAGCGGAACGATTGAATCGATTTCAGTCAAGTGGATTTCTGTTCAAATAAGTTAAAATATTATTTTTTATTCGTTTACCTCCTCCATTTTAAATCTGTACATACAAAGAGCAAAGCCTGTAGCCTGTTCCTCTAAACCCAAATCTGTTAGCAGCTGTTACGTTTCCAAGTTGATTTCAATAAAGATTTAAACAGATCGGACTTTGTATACAGGGTTGAACTAGGCTTGAGACAGATTTACAAAGTCAGAAATATATGGGTTTCAACTTTTTTTTTTCATTTTTAATTTATTTATTCATATTATGGTACAACATATTAAGTTTATTGTGTAAAAAATTGAAATCAATTAAAGTAAAACTGTCGGAGATATAGAGTTTTAAGTCTTGACCTCTCTGGTCTGCTTTCGTCTTTCTTTGAAACTTTGAAATGCGGTTTCTCACACATAGCTTTTTCAGAGTCGGTGCCCTCTCTCTAGCTCAAAATCTACTGGACCGATTCTTTTGAAATTTTGCACACTCTTTCTTTACATAAATGCCGAAGTAACGCTGTCGAGTTTTTTTAATTTTTTAATTTTAACGTATTTTAAAATAACAAAGTTTCTGATTTTTTTCATGAAAAATCGGGATTTTGACTTTTGAGTGCTGTAAAAAATTAAAAAATCAATAAGAAGTCAAAAACTCGACAGCCTTACCTGTAGAAACTTATCAACTAGTGAAATCATTTTGGTTTTTCGATATCAGAAAATCCAGTGATGAGTTATGAGTGGCACAGCAATGTTGTGGCGTCTGCGGAGATTCGCTGTCAATACCTTATTTCCTGATATTTATTTATGAAAATTTCACAAAGTATTCTTCAAATATTATTTTATCATGTAGTTATTATAGAAGGAATTATATATTAACTGTGTCTTCAAAAAACATTATCGAAAATAATGAAATAACCCCCTAAGTAATCGCTGTCAATAATATAGTATGTATTAATAATGTCGGTATTACATAATGTGAATACTTAGCAAATTCTTTATTTCTAATTCACCTCTGTAAATCTGTCTACATGTATATCTATATATATTTATATTAAACAAAAATCAATACACTTTTCGTAATCGTTTATACTACTTGAAATGTAGCTAAATCTTTAACAATGGGTTGTCTTACAACAATGAACTTATCCCTATCCTCATCCCCAATATCCAAACCCCTTCTTATGTCCAACATAGAATTTTATAATAAAAACAGCATCACCTTTAGCTCCCCTAAATAACCCTCTAAAAATCTCGATCAACTTCACGCTCCCTCAAAGATCAAATATTAGCAATCTGACGCCTCTACTACCCTGTCTCTGTCCTGTACCTACCATCCCTTAGTTCACTGTTCCTCCCTTACGCTGGAGATAACTTGGAAACTCAACGCCAATGCCTTGATGTACACAAGTAGACAGCGACATCCGAAATGTCCGTCAAGATCGACTTTGGAAATGTTTTGTGTTACAAATAAAAGCTAGAGATATTTTATAATATAGATATACTTTATTATACTATAGGAATAGTTTTTAATTAGCGTGTAGTAGCCAGTAAGTAAGTATGATACTCATAATCAACCATTACCGTAGTCGTGAAATATCAATCAACCATCGCTATCATCTTACGACGCTGAAATGATCTACAACGCTACACGTCCAACGTCACTATTTTATACTGTATTTTAAATGTGCTAATTAAGGAGAAAAGGAATTTCCAATTATTAGCTATAATACCAGCGTAAACTAGGAAGTGTGAACCTTGTACTGCAAGACAATTTCTATATGACAAACAGAAAATAAACCTGGAAATTAGCTTGCAGTAAGCTAGCAAGTGTGAACCTTGCCTGTATTCTCTATCTTTCTTGGAATGGACTGCATGATAGTCATAATCAATTATTAACTTAGTTATGAAGTATCAATTAACCATCGCTATCATCTAACGACTCCATGAACATCTATGATACTACACGATCAACGTCACGGAAATAATAACGTTTTCAAAATTACTAAGCATAATTTGGCAAGTGTTATATGTTATATGAGAAGTAGAAAATTAATCTTTAAATTAGCTTGTGGTAAGCTTGCAAAAACACGAAACTGCACTACAAAACAATGGTGCACTCAGAAGGCGGTATATTGCATATAACATATTCAGTTATCAAACTAGTAAAGTTTGTTGAAAAAAAGAAAACACAGAAGTCTGAAATCATACTTGTTTATTCGCGGTTCCTGGTCCTACTTGTTAAAATATTCCAAATCATTTAATAATACAAAATACAGTGCTGTTATAAAAACAGCACGCTTCCGCAATAAATTCACTAATGTGATTCGAACGACTAAATTCCTTTTTAATAGACGCAGGTGACCGTAATTGTTGTTTTGTTAGAAGGAAATAATAATTGTAGAAGTATATAAATATATATATCTGAATGTATTGGTGTATATCAGGGTGTATTTGCATACACCCTGTATTCGAAGATATGCACAAAGTCGACCAGGAAATGTAAGTGATAGCTAAATAGATAATCCAGTGGCTTTGTCGACAGCTTCACATGTCAATGAGTACTTAGACAAGTTGTCTGTTTTGCCAGAATACCACAAACATTGTCAACACTTCAATACTCATGAAGCTCAGTTGAAATTCTCTTTACAATGCATTACACAAGATGACAGCACTGATACACAGTACTTGTACTAATCAACGTTAATATGTAACAAGTTTATCAATTAGATTTGTCATAATATGTACATACATGTACAAGAGATGAAAGCGTTCACACAAAGTATATTATTAGATTCCGACGGTATCGTAACGACGTATTTTCTTTTAATGAAACCTTATTTATTTACAATCTATCAAAAGTAATATATAATATGCAATGGTATAAGATTATTAATAAATATATTTAATTGTCAATTAGTCAAATATAATTACTTTATACTTTCATAGATGTCGGTAGAGTAACATTGTGTTAAACTTTGTCTTTACCTTCAAACTGCTACCACGAGAGGCGCCACCATATATTTTTAATTAGTAGTTTGACATGACAGCTGCCGTGTGTGCTCTCTTAATTTTATATTTCTTTTTGTGTAATTAAATATTATTAAACGCAGTGCATATTATTTGAATCAATAAATTTATCAATAAAAGTGTAAAGTAATTATATTTCGTGTGTTTTACTTGTGTCATAAAATATTTTGTTGTATAATGGACAGTGTTGTGTGTCTAACTCAAGAACAATTATAACAAGTTTCAACATGAACGAAACCTATAGTTCTTTTATATGTATATTACAATCGTTTTGAATCGTTACAGTAAAATAATTTACATAAATTATTTCGTTTCATTGAATCATGTTAAATAAACATTACTGCTTGTGTCAGCCTTCCAAATATTTGTTAGGTTAGGAACGTCAAGCAACAGTTGTGTCTGTAAGAACTCTTTTATCATAAATACAATGTTAGTAATTATTTTGCGTGTGTATAAACAAAAATGACCTTCAATTGAACATGTTGAAAGGACAGAGTGTGTTTTTTATAAACAGTGGTTGTGTTCATTTGCTTTTCTGTCAATGTCGATGGGGACCCTTCTTCAAATATGCACCTGTCAAAAGTACGTAAGTGATTCTTCTTTTGCTATGAGCAGAAAAATAATGCATGCAGTAGAATTCAAAGTTTTATTTTCTATCGTGAACAACTACATATGTATTATAAAGTTATAATATGACAATAAAGTCTACTTAATAAGTGTTTAAATAGGCTGCAACTTTTAACCCTATAGAGAATTTTTATCTCAAAAGATTGGAATACGTTTTCTTTGTAATAACAATTTTCATTGTACTGCAATGATATCTAATATTAGAATCATAATATGAGTACGTCCAAAGTACCTAACTGAATATACATATACATATTTATTTTACCTCATTAGGGTTAGGGCTCAGCCCCACAAAAAGAATCTGTCAGGACTTAAGTCTAGGCCGAACGCTGGGACCTGTCAAACATAGCCCGAGTTTGTAGCAAATTTAGCCTAAATAGAATAGAATCAGAGGTTTTAAAAAAAGAGTGTTACTTGTAAAATTAAAGAAATTTTTTATCTGAACGTGATGCGTTTAAACTAAAAGAAATTATTTCGATTTGAGTCATATTAAATTGTGAATATACTTTATGATATGAAATACCTTTTTAAACAAAAGATTTAAAGAAATAGAGTTTGTGAATTGTGCGTATAACAGTCAAAAGTGTGAAAAACCACGTGAGAAGTGTCCCAGCCTCCCCTATCCCTCTCTTCTGACAATGTCACACTACGTTGTGCGTCGCGTCGGTTTCAAGTGAAGAGTGCGGTAAATAATTACAAGATCTCATGCGTGGATAACCAGACCACTACGCTATACCCTGCACGTTCCAAAGAGGATGCTGAATTCTAAAGGGGAGAGAAGGGAAGTGTTTTACTCTCATTCTGTTGAATCCTAAAGTTGGCGGCAACCACTCTATCACGGTTTAAATTGTACCTATAGAAAAAGGTGTCAGTAATTTTTTATTTTAAATATTTGCTGTTTTTAATTTTGAATCCTTTTTTAAACGAAACAAAAAAATATTATATTTATGTTTTTCTTTTTTACTGCCTGATTGTGTACATTATAACGTCCTCCATATTTTTTGCTGTGGTTAACACTTAATGATAAAATCCAAAAATATAATTATGTCAAACATAACACAGAGAATCCAATTTTTTTTTATGTCTTATAGCTAATTCTTTCTAGTATTATTTCTGTCTTGTGCTTCGAAAGATTCATTTTCCTAGTTCTCCTGAAAAATCTGATTACACATTTTTTGAATTTATTGAATTTAGAGGTTAATTTTAATTTATAGAGGTTATTAATTTTCTCCAGTGTTAAATGGAACATTTTAAAGAGCCTCAAGTGATCTCACAATACTGGTAAGCTAATGGTCTTCCATCGGCACTGATATAAATTTTATTATAATTTGATGGCTTTCTTAGAGCCACGGCCTTTTATAGATCTGTAAATTATAATAACCTTAATTTACCTTACGTATCATACTTGCAAGATCATCTTAAACATTTACTCGCTTCATTTCTTCTGCTAACTTTGTTCCCTATTTTTATCTCCTTTTTCTCATTTTCTATTAAGATAAAAAATTTCTTTTTCTGTAACCGTCTGTATTATGTTTTATTTCTATTGCATCAAACTGCGCCTTAGGCCTTCTGCACACAGGTCGACTAATTGCAAACTAGCCGCGCAACGAAATTTCCAACGAAAACGAAAAACGAGCCATATCGAGCCGTGTTTCGTGACTCTATAGAATTTTTAACAATAGCATAATAGGGGATTTTTTTATGTCGTATTCTGAGGTATTTGTATGTATGTATGTATTTAAATACTTTTGAAAAGTATTTGTGCATATCTCTGCTCATGATGTCACCATCAATAGCATGCAACAAAATGCCCTGCGACCAAGAAACATAGTCGCTCAAAACCAATTTCAAATCCGTTTTTTGTCATTCGAGATAGTGCGTTCTCTCACTCGTATAAACGTGCGTTCTCTCACTAATAACACAGTTGCATTCTCACTCGGTTCGGGCAGATTCGGGGCTCGCGTTTGCAATTAGTCGACCCATGTGCGGACGGCCTTAGTCACTTTCTGTTTCGTATTCTCTTTTCTCGTTTTTGTTTCGTGGTCTTTCATCATCTGTGTTTTTCTCCTTCATCATCGTCTTTATCTTTGTATTTCTCCTCTTCACTTAAATCTTCTTCATTTTATACGTCTTCTGCATTTTCTTCGTTTCTATCACCACCTATCCCCTTTGCTTTAGCCTTAACTTTAACTATTACGTTTTTACGCACAGGAGTTACATATTTTGTTTTTCTGCATTCAATTAAGCAAGGGACTGCCCTTCGTAAATTGGGTACACTTATTATAGTTGCAGTTATAATTAAATATTAATTAATATATTAGGAAACTCAATTTTTAATATGCATGATTAATTTTCGGCTGTTTAATTTATTTTCACATTTCTGTTTCATTATGAACCGGCCAGCAATTCTTTTATGTACAGAGTGTCGTAATTATATTTTTGTTCTCTCTCTTTCTCCTTTTCCAGTTTCCTACCCATTTGATATATGTTTATCTCTTTCTATAGTTGTAAAGGGTATAATAATAATACACTAGGTTCTAACTGCGTACAGTATTTTTTCATTTTTTTGCTTTAGTTCTCTCACATATTATACCATACACACAAATACTCATACTCATTTAGGCACGCACACGCATACATATATGTCCCGTGATTTAACGAATCTATTCATGGTTATATTTACAGGTATTCAAAAGGATAAAATGGCGCTTTGTTTCAAAATACAATGCGTGCAATGTATTATAACACATTGAAATATAGATATAGCACAGATATTTGTCTGGTGTGCGAATATAGTGAAATAAATATTAGCATTGATGGAAAATGTGAGGGTTTTTGCTTAAAGAATTAAAAGAAATTACTTTTCGTACCATGTGTTTGTTTAAGGAGGTATAAAACCATTATCGTGAATTTGGAAACCATGATGAAAATGTCGTGAAATTTGGAGGATCGATAGAAATAGTTAAAATACATGTTATCTAAAAATTTTAGGGACCTAGGGTTCATAGTTTTCTTTTTAGAAATGATTTAAGGGGATAGGGGAGGGGACATATTAAGTTTATTGTGTGAAAATTTGAAGTCGATTGGAATAAAACTGCCGGAGATATAGAGTTTTAAGTCTTCACCTCTGGTCTGGTTTCGTCTTTTTTTGAAACTTTTAAACGCGTTTTTCTCACACTTAGCTTTTTCAGAGTCGCCTCTCTAGCTCAAAATCTACTGGACCGATCCTTTTTAAATTTTACACACACTTTCTTTACATAAATGCCGATGTAGCGCTGTTAAGTTTTTTTTTCTTTTTAACGTATTTTAAAATAATAAAGTTTCTGATTTTTTTCATGAAAAATCGATATTTTGATTTCTAAGTGCTGTAAAAAATTGAAAAAATCAATAAACTAAAAAAACTTGACTGTGTTACCTGCATAAACTTATCATCTACTGAAATCATTTTGGTTTTTTGATATCAGCTAATTCAGTGATGAGTTATGAGGGACAACGCAATCACTCTTTTTCTTGTGACGTTTGCGGAGATTCGCTGTCAAGGAATCATTTCTTGATATTTATTTATGAAAATTTCACAAAGTATTACTTAAATATTATTTTATCATGTATAAATAATTATATACTAACTGGGTCGTCAAAAAACATTATCGAAAATATGCTTTTTTTATCGTTTTATCATATGAGTATCACTGACATACAAAATTATGTACACATATGAACTAGCCGTTTATTCTAACGCATGTTGTATGTTCGTCTACTACAGCCCAATGCCTGACGCATTTTACATAAAACTACACAACCAGACATAACCAGTGCGGGCGGTATGTGAAGGGGGTAGGAAGAGGGACCATTGCCTTTTATACTCAAGGTGTGAAAACGATTTCAATAGGCACAGAGTAAATCGAGCGACAGCAGTCACAATATTTCTATAAAAGAAGGGATGTGAGTTGTAATATACTGCGCCACCACAGCAGCATCAAACCCTCGCCCATTTCCACCACCATGTCACTGTCACCCACTCGAACTTGCTTAAACTTTAACATATCCCTTTTTCAGATATCCTGTCAAATAACTATAAAAAATATCTTTGACTTTTTTTTGAAATTGAACATTGTGTCGAAGTAGTGAGTGGTATATAACATTTTATTAGTATTTTGCTAAAAGTTTTTCATATCCGCAAATGAAAAATGTGATGAAGAGTTATTTTATTATGTGTAGTGGCCAACTAAACCGGTATCGAGAGTGCTTTTGTTGAAAATTATGTTGAAACAAATTTGTGTTGTGTGCTACTGTAATAAAATGCAGGATGCGTATTATGTTCCGGATTGATGCCGTCATACTATGCACATAACATCGACGTACGGTTAATAAAAATATATTATAAGGAAACATTGATCTGGACCATAATACTCAACCTGTAATCTTGCAATCGTTTAATGGCAATAGTCTAATGTCGGTGTCACACCAGAGAGAGTTTTGTTGTCAAAAAACAAAACAAAATCACGTTTTGTTAACTAAATTTTGAAGTAATAAACTAATAATACTGAATACGAAAATACTGAAAAGTGAATTAGAAAACCCATATGACATGTTGTGACATCAACTTTTCTCGACAAATGATGAATGTTGATACGAACGAAATGCATTCTGTGTTTCACCACCCTTGCCGCAACCCTCATGAACACATCTTATTCATAAGGGTGGGGGAAGCATCTTCAACAGCTTTAAAGATCTCAGCAGCTTCCATTCTACTCGTATCTCGTATTCTCAAGTAAAGCTCCAACAGCGAGAATGTCAGAGTTTGTGTGTCAGTAACTCAGCGGGTTAGTGATTTTACATGAAGATGGAGACACATGTCGTTCATGTATTTACCAATGAAAAGTCCTATCAATATTTGTAATATATAAATATATATATGTATATTAGGGGCGGTTTTACATACAAATTATAAATGTTTTTACCAGAGCTACGTGAGACTGCTATATATATTGAAACTTTTAAATAAACAAATCGATACAAAAAAGCATCGATAATGTTTTTTGACAACACAGTTAATATATAATTACTTCTATAATTACTACATGATAAAATAACATTTAAAAAATACTTTGTAAAATTTTTATAATTAAATATAAAAAAAAAATGAGGCATTGATAGCGAATCTCCACAGACGTCACAAAAAAAAGGTCCATCACGCTGTCGCTCATAACTCATCACTGGATTATTCGAAATCACCAAACTGATTTCATTAGTTAATAAGTTTCTGCAGGTAACCCTGTTGAGTTTTCTTTTATTATTAATTTTTCAATATTTTACAGCACTTAGAAGTCAAAGTACCGGTTTTTCATGAAAAAAATCAAAAACTTTGTTATTTGAAAATACGTTAAAATACGAAAATACAAATTAAAAAAAAAACTCGTTAACGTTACCTCGGCATTTATGTAAAGTAATAGTGTGCAAAATGTCAAAAGGATCGATTCAGTAGATTTTGAGCTAGAGAGGACACCGACTTTGAAAAAGCTAAGTGTGAGAAAGGCGTGTTTAAAAGTTTCAAAGGTAACCAAAGGTAAAGATGATATCTCCGATTGTTTTACTCCAATCCACGTCAAATTTTCACACAATAAACTTAATATGTTGTACATCAATATACATTTTTTATTTATCATTTTCCGGGCTTTTTAGGACCTATGTCATTTTTTCTCCTTTTACATTACTCTATCAACATCTACAATACAATACATTACAATAATATCTTAAATTTTAAATCCGGCTCTGGTTCTCTTACAGCTGA
Source organism: Panorpa germanica (assembly GCA_963678705.1). NCBI lineage: Eukaryota > Metazoa > Arthropoda > Insecta > Mecoptera > Panorpidae > Panorpa > Panorpa germanica. The sequence goes on from OY783221.1 coordinate 10,263,493, forward strand.
TATGCAATATTCTTCCAAAAATTATCAGTGCTAAAAATATTTAAAATTTTATGTTATTTCCACGGTTACATACTCGTATTTATTCGACAACTATTTTGAGGTTATAGGATATTCATTCGATATTCAGAATATTCACAAAAAAGTGCAAGGCGTATTATTCATAAAATTGCTGCAGCACTAAAAAATATATTTGTATATATTTGTACATCAGGAACAGTATTGACTCGCTAGTAGACTACTAGAGCAAACAGTAAGAAGAAAAAACAGAAAAATAGACGTTGTAGACAGAAGGGAAAAAGGGGAGGAACATTGCAAAAGTCAACGGGTAACAGATGGGTACTGAAATTGAACGTCCTCAAGGGAGACATATAGAGTAACCCTCTCACCCCATAGTCTCTTACTAGAGCTACCCTTAAACCACTAAGAAACCCAAGACCACGATTCAAAACCACCAACACCAAATCATCAAGTCCAAACGAAAACTTGGAAATTATTTCGTCTTAGCAGTTTTACCCTCGTCAAGAACTTTATATTATTTTTACTTCGTAGATGTGAATTTATAAAGAGAAATGTTTATTAATTAAAGGAGAGGGAAAGGGAAGAAGAGGTATCTAGGAAGGGACACATTGAGCTATTTATACTTATTTCACGAGTCTTAAACAAGTTCCGTTCTCTTAAATATTTAATAGAAGATTAAGAGTAGGCAAACATTTTATAAAATAATTATAAATTGTATATTTTTGTACTATGTGTAGCTTAAAACGCGGAACTGACATTATACTAATCATAACTTAATCATTTTTTTAAGTATTGATTTGTGCATTTAACACAACATTAAAGCAGTTCGCAGGATGATATATAGATGCCACTATTAACAATTCCATATAATTTTTAGATAGTAGATTTTTAAACAATATGCGCCAAAATTTCATTACATTCCGACCATTAGTTTACAAATTACAGTGGTTTTAGTGGCGCTACTTTTGCAATTTTCAAAACAATGAAAAAATCTGAATTTCATGTGTTGATAAAGCATGCACTTAATGGGAAAAAATATCCAAAGTCCAAATAATACCATAATATTGTCAAGCCATTGGTTTGCTTGAACGGTATTTTAAGACACATCGTTTCAGGGTTGGTACTATCTAAAAATCATATTATTTCTATAATTCCAATGTATACAACGTTATAACAAAACCAATTGCATTATATAGATCAGACACTGGGACGGTAAGGAAGATCGAAATTTAGCCAAAAATTCTAAGAAATTCGGAAGTAGCGTATTTACTTATTGTGTTATTTAAAAGTTTCAATTTTTGTTAATTTCGAGGTGGAATATTTTTTAAGGAATAATACCTGTTCCTCCCAAACTTTTCCCTATTTAAATTTTGTTTAAAAATACTTATTTAACTTCTCTAGCCAGTGGCTTCTTGAAGAGGGTTCTTGAATGTTCTTTCTCACACTAAATTCAATTGTACTCAACAGCGAATGACTCTATTGAAGAGGAATCACGGATCCAACTTCATGAATCTAATACACCCACAATCTAATCCACATCTGTCTGCAAAACTAAAAATAAAACCACAGATTAAATTTAAATTAATATTAAAATACTTAATCAAACTTTCTTATAAAAATAAACCATAGAATTTACTTGAAATGAAATTACAAAATACAACTTTACGGTGTACAAGTAAAAAGCGAGCAAGCCTTAGTCGTAGTCATCTTAAACTTCCTAGATTTATAATTAGCACAAGGAGGAAGAGAGAGAGAGATTAAACATTCAAGGAAATACACAAGGATACAATTTTCCATCACGTCTAAAAGATTCTCTTCTAAACGAAATAGAAATGTAAATTTTATGCTGACGCGTCTTACAATTTTCTTAACGTTTCCTCATTTTCAACGGTTGAATGAATTACGTGAAATATCTCGAGAAAATTAGATTTATGTTACAGTTTTAAGACTTTCTTTTTTGCTTTCTTTATTTTGCTTTCTTTCTTGACTGAATCTCCGGATTTAAATTTTATTTAGTAATCGCAGCTGTGATAGAAACGAAGTCGATAAAGAAGAAACCATCAATAAAAAATATAAATTTATTAAATCATTACCTTTCTCATTTCAGTTGATTCTGGAATCTTTTTCATTTTATACCGATGCTTTATTATGCTGAAAATATTATTTTAGTAAATCTATTGACACTTAAGAGATAATGTTTTTTTCTGAGAGGATTTTCTTTGAGAGATAATCAGATTAAAACTTTTTGGAATTTCTCTAAAACAATGTTTTTTTATTCTATTGATTTTATGGAAGGGGAAATACCTCACGGTAGATTTTATTAAATGCTCTAGGTATATATCGTATTAACTATAGTTAGCTCCCTTATTATATTCGGCTTATTGTAAAATATTCTTCCAAAGAGAAAATCAGGAAATTTATAATACTCTAAAAGGAGAAAAATTATTTCTTTTATACATATTACGAATAATGAAAGTTTCAAATTTCATGCTCATCGAGCTATAAGATACAAAACTACACCTGCTTTTAATGTACGTGAGCGGTTCCTCCTCCTTCTTACCTACCCTACAACTTCTCTCTTCCTCTTTTCCACAATCGCTGCTTACTTTGTTACCCCATCTAAATCTTAATTCCGATTTGAATGTCTATATAATGGAATATTAAAACTCTTTATAACAGTAATTTTGACACCGTGCGTTTTTCTATACGACATTTCCAAACCAACAAATCAGTAACAAAATCAAGAGTAGGATACAATAATTAAGCAATTTGTTTTATACTCACTGCTTTAATTTAATTTTGTATTTAATTTAAATTGTTTAGCATATGGCAATACGCGTAGTCATTCACAGTACCATTTTTAATTTAATTAACTTTTTAAGTTTTCTTAGTTTTTTTACAACCTTACAAGGTCTAATGTTAAAATTAAAAATATTAAATTCAGTAAAACTATATTATATTATAACCTCCAAAATGTGACAATCTGTCAAAATGCAGTAGGATTTACTTTTAAAAGAAGTTTAAAGTTAGTTTTTGAAAAATATAGAAGTGAAAGCAATTTACATACATTATTTCACATACAATTTTGTCCAACTGTCATAATTTATATTACTAAAGATGTATACGCACCAACTAAATTAAATTAATTTAAATTAAAACACAAATGTGAAAGGGAATACTTAAACGAAAACCTGAAATCTAGATTACAATATTAAATAAAAACAGTAAATTAAATATCAAAACAGTGAGTGGGAATGAAGCTTAAGAGAATCCTGTTTCTAGAACGTACTTAAATTACCAAAAGTGCCATTAGTTTTAAAAATAATATACACTTGTAAAATGAGATAACAAGCGCGGTAAAACCACCACATGAAGTTGCTCGCAATGGATTCCCAGTACCAGAAGAAGTTTATGTTTACTTAATCTTCAAATCCTATTATCTACTACGGTAGCATTCTTCCTGAAGCATCTAAGAAAATAAAATCCTGATAAAGTACACAACCAATTTGTAATTGAGCTGAGAAAATAAATTTGATAAATTTCAATTAAGTGTTTTCTTTACTAACTGCCAAAGCAGGGCATGGCAGGGCATACCATACCGCAGAGATAATAAATTATTCTTAAGCGCTGATAAAATTATTATTCTATCTTCGAATATTCTTAATGGTTTGAGTAAACAATATCGATGGCTACGCGGGACTCGGATATAACTCGTAGCGTGGTAGGTCGTAGAGGGTCTACGTTACGTAGTAGGGTTGTGTGTGGAATAAAATATATCGATCATAATATGTATGTAGGTAATACAACAAATCGAATCATAATTAGGCGCTGATATGTTGCGTTGCTTATTTTAATCTAAATGGGCTTGTGTCTTCATTTTTTAGTGGTCGATTTTTCAATTGTTGATTGAAATTGATGTTAATAAATGTGTATTGGCGTGTCTATTTTATTAAATATGTAAATATTGACGGAAATATAGCAATTAAAAGTTTGAATTGTAGTTTTAGCGCTAGAAATGGTCGGCCATATTTATATGACATGAAATGCATTTTAACGTCAGTTATTTGTTGAGTAGGTCAGTGCTGGGGTAATGTTCTGTAGCTGTTGGTAATCAAATAATCAAGTCAAATCAAAGAATAATAAGTTTTTATGTTATTTAACTCTGCTAAGACGGACATAATATTGAAATTTGATTGTTCCTTGAAATAGCTGTAAATAATTTTTGATATTTTGATATATAAAAACATATAGCAGAGATTTATGATCTGTAAGGTTGGTAACCTTACACAAGGATTGTGATGTCACATGCACTTGGAATATGTACAACGTTGAATCCCTTTAATAATTAAAGGGAAAAAATGACTTTTTTAATTGTTAATATCTCTTAACATATAAGGAGCTATTAAATAATAATTGAACATTTGAGGTTCTAGTAATCCGCTTTATCAATATATAGTACACTTTTATAGAAATTAAGACATAGGACACAAGGCCATTATTTGATAGGTGTAGGTATAAATCTAATAAATGTTTCTTTCTGGTTTCTAAATATTACATTACAAACTAATTTCTTACATATAAACCTATAAAAAAATTGGTGAAAATTGTTATGATTATAATTGTGTGAAAAATTAAAGTTTTTATTATTCGTAAAAGTATATCGATATAAAGCCGATGTATATTTTCAAACACTAATACCCAGATATCGATATAAAAAGGAAAAGATGCTACTATATATTATAAATAAAATACAACCGGCTCAAAGAAGTGATAGAAGAAATAAATCATAGCACGATTTTGTGACTTGCACGTTTTCGTTCCTTGTTTTTATGAGAATAGAAAAGGGTGAAAGGGTTAGAAAATCTAGTGGAATATAGCGTTGGTAACAATACATCCCTTTACCAACACCATGTTGTATATCATTTATTTAGATTTATTGATCTGTTTATAATATTACATATACATACAAACAAACCACCTGATAATTGACATAAAAACAGGATGTTATTTATGTATCGTAGCGAATTGTATTTAATAGATTTTATTTTAAACTAGCTGTCCCGGCCACGCGTTGCTGTGCCTAACGTTTTTGTCATATTACATTACATAGCGCCATCTATTGAATATTTACTCAATCTAGTCAACAGAATATTTACTCAATCTAGTCAACAGATGTCGCCATCATCGTCGCCAGATGTCATATACAGATAATTAATAGACAAATAATTTGCAATAAGATAAATAAATTGAGATGTAAGCTATCCTATCTTTCAAGTTGGATCAAACTGCACACGGTGTACAAATTTGATTAAAATCGGTTAAGTAGTTTAGGAGTCCATCGCGGAGGAACAACGTGACACGTAATTTATATATATTAAGATAATGTACAAATACATTAAAACTATTCTTCAATGTTTCTACCTGTTTAATAATACACCTATTCCACGTAAGAGGTTATCCATAAATTGCGTCACATAAATTTCATATTTATTTAACTTCTCCATTCCCCGTTATCACGTCTTGTCACACATCGCGGATACCCTCCCCTTCTTCTGGTATCACATATTTGAAATAAACGTTTGTTTTAATCATATTCTGTATTTTTTTTAAGGTAAAATGTTGGATTAAAGGTGACGTCACACTCTGCATTGTTACGTCTTGGCACACATTGTGAAGTTCCTCCTGCTGTGACATCATATATTTGTTTCAGTCTTATTCTGTTTTTTGGTATTGTTTTATTATTCTTTTAAGTAGAATTCTAAATTGGAATATGACGTCACGAAGCTTATTACCCCTTCCCCTCTTTGGCACGTCTTCTCATACTTTGGTGATCTCCTCTCCCTTTGTGTTACTTAATTAATGGATAGACCCCTAAAGCAAAACACCGTATAATACTTTTTTTTTAAATATTTATTTGAGTGCATCAACTTCCGATAGTTTTTTTATATACAATTTCTCGGGCTTCCTAGGCACGTAGCCTTTTATCGCCCCTAATAATGTTTTGCTTTAACTTTAATTTTCACGACAATAAGAATGATGTGTTCATAGCCACTGCTGTTATACATTTCGGTTTCTCAATCAAAACGGCGGTGTAGAAGTCTGTAGCACCGCCCTTTGGAGTCCATTTCTTGCAATTGCTGTATTTTTACATTGCCACAGAATGTGGTCAGGATCTGCCTCCTCTTCACCACATCTTCCGTTAGTTATTAGCACTTAAAACATTATACATTCATAAACATTTGTGAAACATAATTTACAGTCTATAAATACGAGTATGTGTATTTAAAATACAGAGATTAGATTAGATTAAATTTTTCACACGTTCTCTGCTTTCAAAGATCTGTTTATAGTGTTCAGGTATAAAACTTTTGTCTAAGACACAGCAGTTTGTCATATAGCATAAATGCTCTCGGTCGCTGTGCTCGAGAAAAGTGAAATAGAAAGGAACAAACAAGTTGCTTCGAAGATCAACTCGATCTCAGATAGCTCTCATTTGACGTTTTAAAGCGAGTCATATAAACCTGTTCTACGAGAGGGCCGTAAACATGGTATGGGTGCATTAAATTTTAGCAAAATCAGTATTTTAGAAATCAGAAAATCGTAATTTCAAACGCTAGTTTCACACTGAATTTTAATTAAATACATCCGAAGTTCTGTCACAGTTCTGTCTATATATGCAAATTGTTAATTAATGAGTTAATTAAGCCATTAAGAGGAGTGCCGCAGCGTACCGTCCCATACCGTCTAAGAAGCACTACGTTTGACGACGCTCGTCAATTCGACAAATTGGTTGGCGGTAACATTACCAGCTTAATTTACGGTACGGAGTTATTTTATCCACTGCGTTTAAGTATTGAGGTGTTCGTTAGAACAACGGCTCATTTTTCACGTTGATTGGAAATGTATATAGTGCTGTGAATATTATTATTTAACATTTTAATGTCGACCTATTTCTCCTGATGTAGATACAATCATGAAAATGTTATATATGTCAAATTAGTCTTATAATAACTTTGAACATTTCTTTAAAAATGAATAACTATAGCATCTATGATGGCGGTACAGAATTAATATACAATTTTTAGTGACATCTAGATGGTTCGTCGTATAAATTTGATACCGCTAGCTTTTCCAAAGTTCCATACTTCTATAATAGTACATCTATCTCAGATAGCTGATCGAAATATAGAACTGTTGTCTCTATTTATTGTAATGTTTTTACCATTAGCCACTATATTCTTCCGCCTTATATCATTAAATTACATATCATTTTGCTTAGTTACATACTATCTACCCATTCTCACTCCTTCCAAAAGAAACAATAAGAATATAAACAAAACAGATAAATTTAAACCTGCTTCTCTCTCCCTCCTGTTTCTACTCTGCCCTTCTTTCTCTTTCCTCGTTCCTTCTTTCATTTATTTACATGTCATTGTGCTTAATTCAATTTTGATCCTTATTACATCTAAACATTCTCAATGAAAAAAAAAAAATTTTCCCTATAAAAATAAAAACAAAAGTGCTACTGCTACTCCTTCGCTCCTCCTGCTACTCTTCCTCCTGGTTCTACTCTGTCATTCCTTTTCTTTCCTCGTTTCTTTTCTCTATCTCCGCCATTTCTTCACTACCTCCCTTTAATAACTGACCAATATTCTTTTCGCTGATTACCTTTTTCTCACATGAAAACTAAATGTGCTCCAATGTTTCTATCTCGGTTCCGCACACTCTGCACATCCTTTTTCGCTATTTGCTTAGTATCTGTTTCCTTTCTCCTCGTTTCCCATTTTGAATCTAGCAATCCTTCTCATGTTTTTTGTGTCTTTTTCTTTTAAGTATTGTGGTATCTCTCTCTCCCAACTCCTTTTATATCTTTTGTTATAATTGCTCTTCTGAATCTTATGTTCCTTGTATTTTTTTCTCGTATGCATTCTGGTATCTCTCTCTCCCAAATCCTCTTGTATCTTTCATTATATTATCTATTATGAATTTTTTCCTGTATCTCTGTGTCTCTGCACCTTGGCTCCTCTTCCATACTTGTTTCTTCTTCTCTACTATGTTTGAACGATAAATTCACTCTGTGGACACTTACCCTAACATACCTGCCTGCGTTCTACAAGAGCCTCGTCATTTGTTTATTTATTCGTTGAGCCACAGTCTGATAAATTCTCGATATGTTACAAATATCGAACAAATGTTAACACATTTGATATACGTATATTCCATGTGGTCGTAATTCTCGTACGTGGTAATATGTAATTTATTGGATAAATACATTACTTTAATCGTATTTTAAAATAATATATATCACACATTGACTCCACTAACTCCCAAACCACCCCCTATCGTAGCGTAAGTACTAGTACCAAGCAAGCACCCCTACCCCTCGCACAGTACTTGCACCATTCCCCTTTCCATATAACTGAGGTTGATTCAAACTGAAACTGTGTGTGAATCGAATCACGTTCCCTAATGACTGTCGATAAATCTCCGCTAACATTACTCTGCTGATATCACTAAAGAGTACACTATCGTCTGTATAACTCCTCTCGACCCCACTTAGCACCAGGATTCTGTAACATTCACATTGATTGATTTACTACTCCGTTTAATTGAGGTGTTACGAATTGATAGTTTTAAAATGTGATTGTCACAAGAAAGACAATGAAATCAACCATTTTAAAAAGTTCGCTGGTTTCGTTTTTAAGTTTAAATATTTATATTACCCAAAATACAATGCATTGAAAAAGAATCATTAAAAACAAAAAGACAAATCGCCTTACAAATAAACCTGTTATAAAACTTATATCAAGTATATTTATGCTTACTTTACATTTTTCCCAAAACAAAACTTACAAAAATAATTGTGCTTTTGAAAGATATCCCGCACAGGACCCTATAGGATGGTCATAATATTCTTATTTTAAAATATTACTGATTTTACACAATAACAAAGCATCTATAATAAGGTGAAACAGTACTTTGTCAACGGGTGTCATATGTTTTTCATAAAATACTTATATTCTTTGTATATTAAAAATCATATTAAAGTGCTTAAGGTGTCACTGTTCTTTCAACTAATCATAATCAAAGCTCCGCCATAACCTCAAAGTCCTCCTATTCCCATCATTACCCAACTTCTAATACAACTTCGAAAATGGGCCAGAACCGGCATAGTTACACTACTGTTAACGTTTATGTCGAATTTTTCACTTGTGTTTTATACTGTTGTATAACTACAGTAGCTGTTAGAGGAGTTTATATCAATTATATGTCGTTCATCAACTGGGCACGACTAGCTACATAATATACAATGCTGCTATATTGAGAGATATTTATTATGATACAATGTTAATGAAGCTACCACGTTGACTGCTGTAGAAGGAACTCCAATCTCTGACATATTACACTTAGATTTAATAGAATGATATGAAAAGGTATGAAAAAAATTCTAGATGCTGGATGCAAATAAGTAACAACAAATTGAGATTAACTAAGAAAAGTCCAAACAAATGGGAAAATTCTTATCAAAGCAATAGACAATTCTAAATAACCATTTCCAGACTAAGAACAGGACATACGAGGTTAACGCATCAACATTTAATCAGTAAAACAACAGCTTCGCAGTGCAGCAACTGTCACACGCAATTAACAGTCCATCATCTACTAATAACCTGCCCTCAATATTAAACGCAAAGAACAAAACACAGCATCAGTGGTGAACTAAAGGACATACTTTCAGACAATACAGAAAAAATTCTAAAAGTGCTGAAATTCCTTAATGATATAAATATAATAAACCAAAATTAATTAAAATAAAATAACTTCAGGCGATTTCTAAAATAAAAAGAACAATGTTATCTAATAAATAACTTTAGAAACGTTAAAAATAATACTTCTTTAACGCAACTCAAATTAGAGAATACTAGTTTTCCATTTCCTTTCTATAATAAAACCGCGTTCGAACTGCCCCAGTGAAGTAAAGTTAAAAAACGAATCAAGATTAGATTTGTATCAAAACATTTCCATTGCACTAATGAAGTCAGATTCAGAACGTTACTTCTAATTGGATTGTCGCCCTGTCCGTCTGTTTTTCTATCTCTCTGTTAAAGAGTCTACTGCCGCTTTCGTTGACAACTTGTTAAGCTTGGAAAATAACTAGTCCGTGTTTTTTTCCAGAGAAACAATTTACATATGATAGTTTTAATTTATTTAAAACTGCTATTTTGAACCATCCTTTATCTTTACTAAATAAATGAAAATGTATAAAAAAAAATCCTTTCTCATTTAATTATAAACATCTTAAATTTTTCACAAAGCTTTGCTTTAGATAAAATAAAAACCAAAGCATTTTTTTTTCTCTCATCATGAAAAATAATAAAGAAAAATTATAATTGAACCAATTGTAATGTAAATTGTGAAGAACACTTTAAAGGAAAATCAACTTTTAAAAAAATGTCCTTTAACTTGTCTTTTATAATTAAAATATGTATGGAATGAATTCGCTGATGTGTAAATTTAGAACCTTAATATTTGACGAACATAAAAATCAACTTTTAGAGTTTTAGTTCTAGGTACATAATAAATTACTGTATTGGTAAAATATTGTAATAAATATATAGGATATTTTAGGATCTATAATATATAATTTTTAATCAAACTTGTGTGTTGCTTTTGAAATGAAAGACTTTTATTTTAGTAATTTACATACACATAATAATTACACTGTTTAACTTAAATCATACTATCTTACCTGAAATGAAAGAAACGACATTTAAAGTTTATTATTTAAATTGTCAATTCCTTTTTATTTAATTTTATAATAATTTAACATTATGCACAGTGAATTCTGTCGACTCTAAATACCAACTGTGTTAATATATACCGTTAGCTCTCCTGACCAGAATGCAATGGTAATATCTCTATTTATCTAATATTTTTCAATATTTTTTCTTATGTCTTAATTTCTGAGTTAGTATAAATGTTTGTCATTTCTAAAAAAAAAATTTTTTAAATATTTTTATTGATCTATATATATAAAAGCTTCAAAGCTCTTTCAGGAAGCTTTAAATGCCATACGCCGTCACATTTAAACAATATAAAAATACATATTATTTTTAAAATGTCAAAAAAATTAACTCACACACTTATACAAGTAAGAAGTATTGTTCTAGCTTTTTAAAAGGAAAATTCTTATTGATTTTTTTATCTTCACAAAGTAAGTCTTATATGATTCGCATATATTCAGGCACCTATTATGGTATACTATTGCAAGTCTTACAACAGGAAGTAGAAAAAATATATACATACTCGAAAATGTACAAGGTGTACATTTAAGCACATTTCTAATTTTGTATTTTTTTATTAATATATATATATATATATATATATATATATATATATATATATATATATATATATATATATATATATATATTAATAACACAGTTAACAAATTTTTGAAAACGAAATTAACACCATTACATTTATTTTATTTTATTCATTTAATGTCAGCCTATTTCCGATGCTGACTTTTATCGCTGACGACCACGTACAATGTTGGCAGTATTTATGGTGTCGTGGCCTCATGAATTTTCACTACATCGGTAAACTCATAATTGTATGATTATGAGACCATAGAATCAAAATTTGTTTTGGTAACAGAAATTACCAAAACTAGAAAATTACCAGAATGATTAAAGTATAATATAATTACATATTATCAAGTGTTTTTATTTTATAAATCACGTTATTTAATTTGCTTTAGTTGAGATTTAATAATTAATATCTTACATCATTGATTTTCATAAATTTTTATTGAAATATTTATAATTTTCTGTTCTCAATTAAAAAGGAAAAAGTTTCTTTCTTTAATCATATATATTGCATCAATAAATACCGTCAGCTATAAACAGGTAATTAATTAACTTTTTTAAACCATATACTAAGGTGGCCAATACCCTGATGATCTCTCTACCCACTATATTTAAAGTCAGAGTAAGTTAATCACAGAAGTTAAGAAAAATCGTTATAATTATTTAAAAAAACGAGTCGCCTTATGAACAGACTGTGTGGTGCAATTGTATATTAGGATAGTAAACTTACTTATTGGCAGATTGAAAATAAATTAGGATTCAAATAAAAAACAATATTTCTTTTTAAGAAACTCTCACTTCTGCTACACCCAATACAAAAGAATGACAGCAATTCTCACCAAAAATATAAGAGAGTAAAACAAAAGTATATACATATATATGTCACATACATATACATACACATATATAGATAAAACATATACCGAAATACCACAAAACCCCCTAAAAAAAAAGAAGAAGAGAAAACACTTTACAGAAACGCTAAGTCCCGCATAAGAAATATCACCTTCCCATAAAATGTCATATTTTATACATAAATATTTTACTTTATAAGGTTGATTTATATTTATTTATTTTAAATTCATTTTTATCTCAGATATTTATTATATTTAAATTTATAACAACAAAGAATATATAATATTATCTGTATAGTATATTTAATATAGTTATATTTTATGATTAATTAATCATATTGTCTGTAGTGTAACTTGAAATGTTTCCTCTTCCACATAGTTAAATTATTTTATGCACCCTGGAACGTAAAATGCGAGCACAATCTTCTAGTGCCAACTAAGGGCCTTATTCTGTAAATGATTCTGTCTGATTGGACTAATGGGATATTCATTTGTTAGTTGCTGATATTTAGTTGTTTGTTAATATTGGCATATAAGAGTTTAACCTTACATTGCATTATTACAAGAGACGAGTGCCCACTGGTTTATTCCCAATACAAGTACCGACAAATTATTATATAAAAATATATAAATACCTACATACAATTTTAATTTAAAGTGAGAGGAAGTGGATCACTAGATCATTAGTCCACTGACATAAAACTTATTAATATCATTAGGCGGATAGAGTGTAAAGTATCATTCCCACTCACTGTTTTAATTTAATTCTGTATTTTGTATTTAATTCAAATTGTTTAGCATATGGCAATACGCATTGGCATTCACAGTACCATTTTTAATTTAATTAATTTTTTAAGTTTTCTTAGTATTTTTAGAACCTTACAAAATCCAATGTTTTAAATTAAAAATATTAAATCAAGAAAAACTAAATTATATTATAACGAATTTAGTCGAATACTTATCACAAGAGTATAAAGCAACAGTTATTTCTTGACTTCTAATCCTATTTGGAAACCTCCAAATATTTAATTTACTGCTATTTGAAAAATTACTTATAATTAAGATACTTATAAAACTAACCTAATAAAAAATTAAATAAGTGTGGTATGATATCATATATGTACTTATAATTTCTTTTTTGTTTCAGAACCCAGAGGATCAGGATTATCAGAAGGTGTAGAATGTCATCTAAAGGTAAGAAATATATTATATTAATATTGCATGTTTTTGTAGGAATTTGTAACTACTCTCTCTCCCCTCTTAATCTAATCGACCCTAACGTAACTCAACCTGTCTATCTCATACCATAAAATTCTATTCACTTTTTAATCACTTTTTTGAGTACTATCACCGACGACCTGCTTCTATATTGACAGTTTTTGTAGTATGTAAGCTGCAATGCTAGAAAATATAACTCTAGAAGATTGAAACTGAAGACACAGCAGTCAGTACCAAGTATAAATGGTATCGCATATTGTGTTTCTGTCATTTTTGACAAATTTTTGTGCCATTTTCTTCATCAAGATCGTCTCTGCGTTGCCTGTGCCATAGTTTCACGCAAATTAGTTAGTAAATATCCTAAATTTGCTACCAGTGCCCAGGAATCATTGTCCTATTATAAATACCCGTAAGTCTAACTACTCGCTCAAATCATTGGCAATTGTACATCATATTTTAATATACATATTCAAATATCAAAAACAAATACCCCCTCCGCTCTCCCCAACACAAATTCTAAACATTTGTTACACAAATAAATCAATTTTAACACAAAATAAACAAACTTAAACTAATACCGAAAATTAGTAAGTTTATAAACGAAAATTATGTTTAGTTACACAAAATAACACAATAGAACGTGGCGCTAGTATCTACGTATTCAATTTACACTTTGAGTATGTGTGTGGTGTTACTAATTATATTTGAATTAATCATTTGCACATGGAAATATATTCATTGAAATTTAATTAAATTTAATCAGGTTAGAATATTCATTGTGTATATACATGGTATATACACATATGTATGTAGCTATTTAACATAATAATACATGTACAACTGAACAAATTAAACTACCAGCTACGACTAGCAGAGAAACAAGATTTGTAATATGTGTATACATATCTAATAATATTATTGTGTTTGTTATATGTGCAGAAATATAGACGGAAGAAAATGGTGGATGAAACAATGTAAAATATTATACCTTGACTGTAAAATGTTTATAATGAGAAAATAGTCTTATTTTAATGGAATGTAAATTACCATTGTTCTTCCTTCATGCAGACTCTTACATTTATAAGAGTATTATATAAGTCGTTGACGAGCTAATGCTGTTAAGTTTATTTTTTGATATTTTCTAAGCGTATGGGCTTCTGAGCGACTAATATATGTGTTTAAAACATTATTATGATCTTAATATGGTGGAATCTGGAAAGCCAGAAAACACACAACTAAATACAATGGCGTTGTGTCCTCATTTTTTAGTGGTCGAAATTTCAATTGTTGATTGAAATTGATGTTATTAAATGAGTATTGGCGTGTCTATTTTATTAAATATCTAAATATTGACGGAGATATAACAATTCAAAGTTTGAATTGTAGTTTTAGCGCTAGAAATGGTCGACCATATTTGTATGACGTGAAATGCATTTTAACGTCAGTTATTTGTTGAGTAGGTCAATGCTGTGGTAATGTTTTGTAGCTGTTGGTAGTCAAATAATCAAGTCAAAACAAAGAATAATAAGTTTTTATTTTATATAACCCTGCTAAGGTAGACATAATATTGAAATTTGAGTGTTCCTTGAAATAGCTGTAAATAATATTTGATACTTTGATAGATACTTTTTAGATAGTAAGCTTAGGTGGTGGTTTATGTGGTTTTCAAACGATATGTTGCAGTATTTTAGTGACATTTCTTTCGTAATTTTCAAAACAATGGAACAATTTGAATTTCGTGTGTTGATAAAGTATTCCTTCTAATGGTAAAAAATACCGTTCGAGCAAAGCAATGGCTTAATGGTGTTACCGGACTCGATAATTTTTTCCTTTAAAAGGCAATGCTTTATCAACACACGAATTTCAGATATTTCTATTGTTTTTAAAATTTCAGAAGTATTAAAGTACAGTCACTTAAACAATTGCAACTCGTAAAGTAATGGTCAGAAAGGCATGACATTTTGATACAAATGATTTGAAGGTTGTTTCTATCTAAAAATCATATGGATTTATCAGTAGTTATGCCATCTGTATGTCATCCCGCGAACTTACTGAGCGATATGTTATAATCATTAACTTATTACACAATGATGTAGTCATATATATGAGGACTCATTATTGTGATTAAGCATCGGTAATATGCCGAATATTTAATATTAAAAACAATTTTGAGACCAATTTTTTCAGATTTTTTTAACGATGATATTTGCATGGGCGATGGATTAAACTGAGACGACCCTTAAAATAAGGTTGTAGTTATACTAGATTTTAATTTAGAAATCCTTAAATCTTTTATTTATGAAGACCTGTCAAAAAATAGTGCTTGAAAATTGAAAAGCGAGTTTCTTTTCCGTTCCAGATTGATTACCTTCATTATATTTTGTAAATCATACTTACGTACTTCCCGGTGAGGTGATTTTCAAACACCCTTTCTTTATAAATATATTCTTCAGAGAATTTTTCTTCTCCTTTATTTTCAAGAGTTTAAAGAATTTAGACGTTTTATTTAGCGGTGCATTGTTCCATGAAAGAGAAAAGAGGTACAGACAGCTGTAACTCCATCTTCAGTTCAACTTCAAAACAAAACAACTCCTACAATATACCACCGACGTTACGCGAACGCGAACGTGGCAGCCGTCAGTCGGCAGGTAGAGTTCGTTTAAAATAACAGGACGTCGTGAAAAACAAAATGGAGATAGACAAATCAAATGGAAAGAAAATGGGGTAAATGAGTTTAAGATCTAAATAAAATGTTGCTTCGTTTTGTTCAATTTATTCAGTAAATATGTTAAGTTATGTAGCAGTAACGATCGGATAGCTAACCATAAGTATTTGTATTCTAAACGGGACTAGAATTGGAACATTTTATGATCCGATTTTGAAAGAACCGAAATAATAAAAATGATCTATCAGGGAGACCATTTCAAGAGAATCAACTGAGTCTTCAAGTTCGATTCCGGGACCATCAACTTTACTATGCTCTTTATGCGCTTGTTTCTTTTAAATTGAATTCATATTGCGTTTGATAAATATACCTTATTCACTTAACTGCCAAATATCGTAATCGAATCGTAAGCCATGGTTTGCTAAACTAAAATATCCTAGAAGATTAATAACAATGACCTTAAGACTAAGAATGAATCATACTGGAGCTCCGAAACATCTAGCAAGAAACAAAATCATTCCAAACCCTAAATGCGAATGTGGTGAAGAGGAGGCAGTTCCTGATCACATTCTGTGGCAATGTAAAAATACAGGGCGGTGCTACAGACTTCGCAGACGCTTCCTGTTAACACCGCCTTTTTGATTGAGAAACCGAAATTTATAGCAGCAGTAACCATGAATAGATCATTCTTGTTGTCTGGATATAAAGTATAAGAAGAAGCTGAACAATATTAGGAGCGATAAAAGGCTACGTGCCTAGGAAGCCCAAGAAATTATGTATAAAATTAGAGAAATTAAAAAAAAAAGTTCTCGGTCCAATTTTTTTCAAATGCTTTACGTCTCAACAAGGTGTTACGATCAGTGACAAGGGGGACCTGTGTTTAGGAGCTATGAAAATGTGTAACCTGATATATTGATGGATATGACTACGTTCTTGAAATCAACGTAATACAAAGTAAAGAGACTCATTAGTAGCTTGCAAAATTCTGGTATATAATTAATTGCAAACAGCACTCTAATATTTTAATTAAAAAGTCCCGCAAAAAGATTTGCATATTGAACGGGTTGATAAACTTTCATTCAACAGCACAAAATGGATAATTATTTTCTCAAAATCAGCATATAAAGAATTTTACAACCCCTATAGACCTCCCTTAATCCAGTTAGCTACGTAATCTCTTTAAATAATATTTTTTTTATTATTATTTTCTATAAACGCTCATAGAAAATATTCCCCTTGGAGTTAGTAAATACAAAAATGTTTTTTTAAACGACCGTCAGATGGCAATATAGTAAAATTATGCGAACCGTTTATAATGATTACACTATTATATGCGCGGACGATGAAGGAAAGAAGGATGTAGTATGGTAGAAAGGAAATAGACACCCAAACCCAAAAAACCTCGACCCAGCGACCCGAATATTACCCGGAAACATAAAACAAGCATTACTATTCATTGTAGATTAAAACGCTTTTATAAATACTTGTAAGAAATATGGTCTTCTTCTTCTTGTTTTACTTCAAACCTCATAAATTATGGAATTTTTGTTTATTTAACCAAATGTTATTTGTTCTTCTTAATGTAATGTTATCATCAGCATGTTAATTAAGAGAGGATATGAGCCGCGAAGGAAAACACCACTTAAAACACAATGTGGTTTAAATTGCAGTAAAAAATATGGATCATATAACTATAGTTCAAATTATGAGAGTTCATCGGCAACTCGTACTTAAAAGAGGTTATAAAAGCCGTATAAATCTATGATACGATAATGAATTTTATCTTATTCCTTCCTATATAATTTATAAAAAATAAGAGAGTCAGTGCTTTTTCGTTGTATCAGCAGTTTATGCGGCACAACTTGATTTAAGTATGAGTCGCCGCCGAACTCTCGTAATTTGGACTATAGCTATATCAGTATAAAGAAAAGACTGCATCAAAGAAGCAAAAGATAATGAACATTGTTTCAATAACTGCTTAAGGGTTAAATACAGTTAATATTTTCAAAAAAAAAAAGATTATTTCATTTTCCTAATGTACATATATTTAAGTACACACACAGAAAATTTCAAGTAAATCGGTCTATTATTTTTGAAGTTATGTAAGTTGAAAAAAATTTTTGTACTCTATGAATAGTTCTTCTGTAACTTTAAATACGTTTTTCTCAAAGTGGTGTTTTCAAAAACGATGACCAAGATTATTTGGAAACGGCTAACCGATCAGTCTCAAATTTTAACATTAGCTTCTTAAGTATATTTTTTAGAAATTAATCGAAGGTTTTTTTTTATAAACAAATTAAAGCCAAAAATTTGGACAAAAATCGATTTTTTTTTTGAGAATCTTAGATTAATTTTTAGATTATACAATACTTTAACGAAATCCGTTTGGTTTTTTCATTTTAAATGATCCAGTCCAGAGATATAGTGGTCTCCGCAAAATGTCTTTTTTGAGAGGAGCTCCTGGAGATCAGCTATAGCAGCTTCCAAATTTTTTTTTGCAAATATGAAAATATTTAAATACAGTTAAAAGTTACCATAACATGTGTACAAATATTTACATTAATACAATTAATAGTCATATCAGGAAATTTTTTTGAAAAATCGCTTTTTTTTATTAATAACTGTATATAACTCCTTAAGTGGTAAGCGTACTGTGAGAATGTTGGATGTCGCATGTTTAAGTCGCACCAATATGTACGGTACATATTGTGTTCTATATTTCAGATATATTTGACTTTTTTCAATATTAAATCACGAGTTTGAAGCGATTTGACGATGAACCCTTCTATATCACAAAATAACTCTAACGTACCATCAGTGATTGTTCAATATTCTATCAACAAAAGTACTGTTACATATTCCCTTTCATATGAATGTAGGTTCAATTTGTAAAGGTCAAACAAATCTTTAGAAATAAATATATCCATCTTAAAATGTTTATATGCATTCTAAATATAAATTTCTATCTATTTCTCATATATGCTTAACAAAGGGTCAGTCAAAAGCACTACAAATATTTATAAGAACGATTTCCTGATATATACGAATATTTTGCCTTTGTTTTTAAAAACATCCTTATCATTCACGACGTTTCATAAGAACGTTATTAAGGTTTATATAATATTTCATCCTATATAATATAAATGTATATGACTACATTATTTCTAGGTCATTTTGCAAAGTAGAATAAAAGCAAAAGAAAAAAATACCTTTGCACCATACCTTTTCTTACATCCTTTATCTATATAATACATCACAATCATGAATAAAAAGGATAAATATATAACTTATGTATGGAATAGAACGAGACAGTACGCTATGGTCTAATATCTACTATTATAAAAGCACAGGGTGATTATGTTTGTGAAAATCATTTTATTTCTCTCTAAAAATCCACTCTAAAGAAATTCAGTTTGTTGTGCTGTCTAGTGTCTAACTTAATAAGCACTGTGTTTTATGCAGTATCTAATTTAAGTTGCTATCTGGTTTTCTTGGGCTCTTGCGTATATTTTACGTCCACTTGGCAACGTGCTTGAATGCACTACCATAATTTCACTATCCACTCCAATAATTTCATAGTCGTGTGAAATCTGGACCAGCTGGAGCATTTTATTGGTTTTTTTTATTTTACCTGAGGCTCACGATGCACCAGGTTGAAAGCGACGCGATATTTGTAGAATCAATTTGTCATCATTGTAATAAATGTAAGCATCTCTGTAGACACCCTGTATGTCTTATATAAAGTAAAATATCTTCGCTGTGTGCCAGAACGCGTCTTCGTCGTTTATAGAATCCTCTGTTATAACACTAAAGTCTCGTAGCTACGAGTTATACGTTGTAAGTTTCCTCTACGGCACAGTCTACGGTGCTGTAGCTACGTCTACGGTAGAACAGATAGTGGATGGCACAGAAGCGACTATCTCAGATATTGATTGCCACTCAGTGGACCATTTCGTTCTACTTCTGTAAAGCTTTCAGAAAGCTTAAGAGATTTTTGATTAATTTTTAACTTTTCTCATCTTATATTCAGATTTTATATGTAATCTTTGTTGTTGTTTGTTTAATAAATTGTGTAGATTGATAGAATTTATGGATTTAATAACTTAATAATGATAAACTGTCCTCTTGATCCGGGGTCCATTTCGGCATAGAATTATAGATCCATTAATAGATAAACAAATCAAAAATAAACAAACATACCAACCATATAATAAGCAAATCTGCAAAATACACTAACCGTCTTACAAATAAATCTGTTATAAAATTTATACCAGCTATAAAACCCGCCGGACCGGCTTATTATCAGTTTATACCTGGTATAAATTTTATAATAGGTTTATTTGTAAGAAAGTATGTTACAATTAATGCGAGATATAGGTAACCTAGATATTCAAAACGCAGTACTATAATAAAAAAATAGGAAAACTTCCAATTTGTACATCTTACAGAACCATTGTCTAGTAGTATATCAATGTCCTTGAAATCGTCTTTATAAAGAATTCATCAGAATTAACGCCAGTGCAATATTTTACTACACTACATATTTTGTTATATAGCATATGTTTACTTTCAGCTAGTACATTTTTTTCAGTTCAATTCTTTTTAATTCAATATTTATTTCAGTGTATCAACTTTCCATAGTTATTAGTACTTAAAACAATATATACACATTTATACACATTTGTGATACTTAATTTATAGCTTATAAATTCGAGTATGGGTATTTAAAATAAAGAGATTAAATTAGTTTCATCGTATTACATTGTTTACAGATTGATTGTGGAAAGTCAATTCATTTTTTTTATTATTACTGTATTGTATGCACCATATTTTTACGTTGTTAGTAACGCTATTCTAACACACTGTACCATACACGTCCTTCTGCGAATTGTGATCCCTTAGAACTTGTCACTTAGAAGTAAAACACCAGTAAAGCAACATTACTTTAATTAGTATTTTGTTTACTACAAATAAATGAACATAATTGAGTTCTCTTGAGTAAAGAAGTTTCACTTCAAATTTGTCCGATACGCATGCCACATATATCAAATAAAATGCTTACTAAAAATGAGTTATTATTTAAAATTCTCAACAGGTAAATTATCATGATTTACCGTGAAAGTTATGTAATACAGTAATTGCACCCTTTTGGGTTAATAATTAATTTATTTTTGATTTATTAACACCTAAATTTAATTAAGGATAAAAATAAAACGTGCTTACGACATGTTGTTAATAATTAGTTATATTTAACGCGACCCTGGAGCTAGGGCTGCGACTGGGACTGGGACTGGGGGGAGATAAAGTAATTTGAATTTTGAATTAATTTATATTTATGATTTAAAAACATTATTATATATAATAAGTGATATAATTATTCTCTTGCGAGTCTATGTAGTAATTGTTAATTAATGTAGAAGGAGGAGATATTTGTCCTCACTCTCAAAAAGGATGTAAGTTGAAATTACCGAAAGTACTTTGTCGAAAAATTTATCGAAACATATTTTGCACTTTTCTTTTTGGCTGAGAAGTAACTATACCATACATAACTATATAGTAATTTTATACTAAATATCTTACTATGCCTGTAGCACTAGTCAATATGGAAGCCTACCACAGTTATCTAGTTCCAGTTTTCTTGGCGCAGAACATGGCAAAAATGTTTAGCTCTTACGCGAAATTAATTATATCTAGTTATAATTAACCTCAATCCTATCTTATTCTTTCGACAATTTTGAAAATAAACTATTTTTAGGGTTATACCAAGTTTTTGGGGGCTTTATACGGGGCAGAGTCTTCTCAAGTCTATATTATCTAGCCATAGTTCACTACTATCACAGTTTTGGGAGCTACAAGTATTTCCCCACTCTGTACGCCTCTTATTACACCCACGACACCATCTGTTCTACATGCGAGATCTTTCTTGTCTGAAAGAAGAATATTTTGTACCAAAATTTCCTCACGCGTTTCAACTGTTCCAACCACTACACCACTGAAAATACTTACAAGTATTCGACTACAGGTCCGGATAACATGTATCAAAAGAGGGGTATATATTTATGAAGAGTATAACATGAACACTCTATCCTATCAACTGACTGTTCTGAGATTCAAACTCAGTAACACTGTTGCATATCGCTCATATTACAGATGTGTGACTATATTCAGTTACTACTTGTGGCTACAAAAATATACAAAAATGGCTCGGATTTGGTAATAGTGTTGGGATGGTGTAAATATGACCTGAAAGAGCTTTGCGTCAAATTCACAAGCATTTTACATCTGCTACCCTTCCTAGAGGTGAAAATACAACAACCCCACATTTTAGCTTCAATTTTTTAATATTAAGTAAAATACATGTTAAGTTTCCTTTAATAAATGTCTCTTTTTTAATTTATTATAATTAATTATTTTCTAAAAGTACCCAATTTGACTGTACGTTAATATTATCAACGCGCCCCACTCCTAACCTTTATTCAAGACCCGTATAAGACCTATGCCCTTCATCTCTCACCCTTCTAGAAGAAAAGGGAAGCTCAACGTTCATTTTTATATAATACTATATATTTATATTATATAAAAATGTTATATATACATATATATAAACGCATAACACGTAAAAGAAAATGGAAATATTTTAAAGAAGAATTTTATACTATATAGGATGTTTTCTTCTTCGCATTGAATTATTACCCTCCGTGGGGAAAGTAGTCAAGAAGACTCGATTGAAAATTTTATTTTATGGCGCTCAATTATTATGATAACATATTATAATACACTAACAAAAAGCTTCAAATTTAAATTTAAATCAAAATTAGCCTTATTTTGTGCTATTTATAAACATTTTAAGATTACCCTACCTTACTGACGTCATCACTCATTATACGCCATGCCCTTTCTTTCGTGCCCTGTCAAATGATGCTACTATGTCACAAGAGGGAAAGTAGACAGTATTTTTAGAGGGTAGAAGCTTTGAAAAACATTTTAGAGAAGCACTAAGAAAATAGATGGGAATGGATGTTCCTAATAAATAGAAAAAAGCAACACATAAATATATTTAAAAAAATGCAACACCTTTGCGATACCGCGGGAGTGGGGAGAGAAGCGTGGCGTTAGGTAACGTTGTTCAAACAAATTTAGTTGCTATCAGGGTACTATCACTTAGAATAACATTATTGGACATGGGATAAGCCGCTTTAGGCAACCCCTGTTGGAATATTATATCTCTATGAACTAATAATTTCGGCGACTCTACTTCTGCAGAGAAGGAAGGGTGAAGGGAGTGAAGTATAAACATTTTGAAGTGTACTCCCTTCACCCTTCCTTCTCTGTCGATTAGAAAACGTAGAGCTCAATTAGGACTATCTAGAGTAACGGTACCCCGCATATTGCGTTCTGATTTCTATGTCAAGACGTACAAAATTCAGTTCGTGCAGTTACTAAATGTATCTGATTAAGTTTTACGACTGAATTTTGTCAACACAATGCTGGAGATAATTGCTAATTACAAGAACGTGTTCTTCAGTGACGAGCAACACTTTCTTACTCCATGCGCTTTTTTTCTTTGGAGTTATCTTAAGTCAAATGTCCCATAAACTTTAGCGCCCAAACAGGACAAACATCACAGAAAAAAATGCGTCGATTTCCAGATCTCTTCTTTAGAAAGTTTTTAGAAACCTACATCTGAAATTTGAGAAATGTTGTCGCTGTTACCTCAAGGATGTTATTTTAAAAAAATAAAAATTTGTTTCTAAGCGAATTCTTACCAATTCTTGGGTCTTTATATCTAACAAATAACACCTTTTATAAAGCATTCACATATATGATGCATTTACTAAATTTTCAAAGAAGCAGAGACCAGAAAGAAAGCTACACGATTCTGTAAACCTAGACTTATTTGTTTTATTCCACTTCATCAATATTGAGCGATGTATAATCAGTATTTTCGCGCTCTAACTAGTTTCAAAGTACGTTGTTTGTTCTAGAATATTCTATAAAGTAAATCAACCCCTAACTAAACTAACTTCGTATATATTTTTAATTCCGCAAACGGAATTTTAAAACGGCAATAAACCGCAACCGTGCGCTGGCTTAACGTTTATCACATCGTTCAAAGGTTCACTCACTGGAAGGATGGGGAGGGGTGGTGGTTTACTCACAACTTACTAGTGATTTTTAATTTAGGGTGTTATAATATTAAATGCACCCCGTTATTATATTACCAGGGGTAAAGTTAACGGGAAAATAACAAATTGGAAAATTTCGACGCTTTGTTGAATCAAATTACACTTTTATTTTATTTTATTAGGGCTCGTAGTTAAAATTAGAAAACTAAACCTAGATTACACTATTTTGTATATTTATAATATTTTAATTATAACTTTAATAAATTCCGAAGAGAAAGTATATTGAAATAGTGCTGCAATAGGTTATGCAACCTAGTTTTAAGTTTCCATACCTTTTTGCAATCTATAGCCGTAATTTCATTTTATTCTAGTTTCTAGTGTTCACTCGTTCATTCTTTTCCTTTGTCAAAAGACAAATGACAATGTCTTTAGATCACCTTCAGTTCTTTATTACTTTTACACTGTGAAAAATAGCTACTCTTAAACTTTTTGACATGTTGAAAGAACAATTTTTATTTCTAAAAGGTAAAATAAAATGTATGGATTTTTCGTTTGACTTACAAACAAATTTGTGAATTAGTAGAAGAGCACGTGCTTATCACATCACTCAATAAGTTCGTAGGATGACTTATAGATGGCGCTATTATTGACAAGTGTCATTCGGATTCTGCTAAATTGATACCAATGCCTTATTAACACACGAAGTTCAGTTTTCTCCATTGATTTGATAATTACAAAGTAGTGTCATTAAAACTAATGTAAAGCAAAACTCGTAAAGCAAAAGTCGGAATCTCATGAAATTTTGTCACGTGACACATTGACAATGCTTAACCTACTTCTCCATAACGAGGTTAAGGCAAATTAATGTATTCAAGTTAAAAAGTCTAATTTGGTAGAGTTGGTAGTACACTTTACTAGCTTATCCAGAATTATAACTTAAAATTGCAATAAAACAATATTTTCTTATTAATAATTTTATTTCTTATATATTAAATCAATCCGACGACTTTTATCCGCGGCGAAATGGTCAATGGTCATGTCACGTTATTTCAGCAAGCCCCGGTAATCTTCAATCTCCTGGCGCCGTACGGGCAACGCCAGATATAGTTTGCACTGAGTATCTTCTGTCTCACGCGCTAGGCAATGTATTGCATATTCCATAGCTACGTGCGCTGTGAAGACCTCACGGGGAACATTTCATCGAGAGAAAATAAGTTTAAACTATAATTCGGCATAGAGAATAAATTGATATCTTGTAACTTCCTAAGTCTAAATTAAGTATGTAATTGGGGTATTATATAATATTTTGTGATTCTTTTTCTTTTTCAAGTTATAAATATTTGGTAGTGCAGCGCATGAGTAGTAAAATATCTAACTAAAATGTCAATAAGAAGTGTCCTATCTTGTGACGTTTCTATCACTCTTGCACTTCAATTATAGTTCGCATCAACTTTAGCTTCATTTGTTTTCCGACAGATGGAGTGGTTTTGGCATTTGTAGCCGATAAAATAGACATTTCATATGAACGCCTGTGAGAGACTGGATTGTTAATGAACTCTTTCATGACTAAAAATAATACGCATCTTTAATATGATATCAAAGTAACTCCAAAATGTTTACTGGGTTAACTGTTTCCGGGAAAGCAAAGAAATGAAATGAGATGGCGATACATTTGTCTGCGTTCTTTATCTACAGACATCGAACTAATCAAATCATTATCGATGTTTATTATCACAAGAAGAGCCAGTTACTTAATTTCATTATCTTAACGGTAGTTAAATCTTTGTTAAGACAATAAATAAATTTCTGAAGTCAATAAACCCAGTTTAAACTGCATTAGTTATACATATATAATAAACTATATATATATAATATACGTTAATATTCAAATTCTGAAGTGTTAAACTAAGATATGCATTCTCTAGAGTGTAGGGTAACTGTGGAAGCTCTTAAGTAATGCACCCTCTTTAAAACCACCCTTAAAACCCCGTGTGGTGCTTCTGTATAACACTAGACGATAATCGAGTGGTTGGTAAAGGATAAGGTCGACATCAGGGGGATGCAACCAGATGCTGATGACCCGAAAACGTTTCCAAAACTTCAAAAATATTTTGAACAAAAATCTTTTGCTTATTTAAGATTCCTGCTAGATATATACAATGTTGTTTCCCAAGCAGTTAGAACCTTTTAATAATAAATAAAGAACTAATAAGCCTTCTCACAAAACTCAAGTAGGTGCTAAACTCAAGTGTGTGTGTTCACAGTTAAGATTTATTTACCATAACAAAAGTTTCGAGTTACGTTAGCAATGTTATCTATAATAAAATGTATTGTAACCTATATTACTGCTTAAAAAATAAATCAACCTTTTTGCCCCATAATATAATCATAAAACTTCTTAAGCCCTTGTTTTTAGTTTTAATTTAAGGTTTTAACCATAATGTACCATTCCCACTCACTGCTTTAATTTAATTTTGTATTTTGTAATTAATTTAAATTGTTTAGCATACGGCAATACGCGTACCCATTTACAGTACCATTTTTAATTTAATTTAATTTTTAAGGTTTCTTAGTTTTATTAAGAACCTTACAAGGTTCAATGTTTTAAGTTAAAAATATTAAATTAAGAAAAATTATATTATATTATAACCTCCAAATTACTTTTAAAAGAAGTTTAAAGTCAGTTTTTGAAAAATATAGAAGAGAAAACAATTTCTATTACTAATTATTATTAAAAATAGCAATTTTCATTATTTCACATACAATTTTAAGTCGAACTGTCAAAATTTATATTACTGACGATGCATACACACCAACTAAATTAACTAAACTTAAATTAAAACATAAATGTGAAAAGGAATGCTTAATCGAAAACCTGAAATCTAGATTACAATATTAAATAAAACGAGTAAAATAAATATCAAAAGAGTGAGTGGGAATGAGGCTTTATATTTTACCTTAAATTATCACTAAAACTCTGTGAGTGGGAACCGACTTTAAGCAGACCGTTTTAAGGATTACCGTTTCAAGATTTCACCTAAATAAAATATTACATGAATGCAAAATAACACATTTCTTGTGTAGCCATCAATAGTCATTACTGTACAAGGTACTGGAAAATAAGACACAGATTAATTTGGGGTAACGTACTTTCAGGAGATTGAAGAGGAGGACGCTTCAGTACCTGATTAAATAAATACAGTTGTGTCATTGAATACATACCGTGCAAGATGAATATATTGTGAAGCCATTGCTAAATGTCTATAGGACAGATCAGAATAGATATAAATTTATTTATATAGAAGATTTATCATGGATCGTCCATTTGTAGGTCGACTCACCGGTTCACGACCTCTGATCTAGAAAATAAGACTTAAGCAACATGAGATTACTCGATGATGCCCAGCAAATACCCGTATCCCATCCTATAGAGTATATACACACACCCTCATCTTAAACCGGAAGCTACCCCGGGGCTAACTATTCACCCTTGACAACATGATTGTTCAGTACAAAATTAGTACAGAACATAAGAAGATGTCTCTGTTGGCATTCCAACATTATAATGTATTGTTGTCTCTAATAGAAGTAATGCGCATGACTACAATACGACGACTGCTGTACGCTACAGCGATATGGCATTCGTGTCAGTTGTGTTTTGGGCTTCTACACTGTCAAGATCATAATTCCCAACCATCTTGTTATTATAAGAATGTTGGTTCAAAGTTATTAAAAAGTGTAAAATTATTTTATCATTAAACAATTGAATAATTATTCAATCTACAAATACTCGCATGGTTTTATTTCGTACATGCGAAGCTGGTCCTTCGAGTCTTACAAAGCCGATCCTTCGAGTTTATTATCCGCGTGTGTTTTTCATTGTATTTTTGGCGTTTTATTACATTTGCCCCTTGGCGATTGCCATTGATTGGGTAAATGGGACGCTCTATTTTGGCGGATTAACGGAGGATTTGGATATTTTACAATTACATTTCCAGAAGCCTTACAAGCGAAGCTGGATATTTTACAATTACATTTCAAGAAGGTTTTAAATCCTACAAAAAAAAAAAAACTGGCCTTACAAGCCATTGGTACCCGCGTGTGATTTCGTGGTGTTTTGAGGTTACATCTGTATGGTAACCAGCACAAGTGCAAGCTATTTTGTTACATTTACCCTATGGCGGCCTGGCAAGTCATCAATTGCCATTGATTGGGTAATGCAACGTTTGATTTAAGCGGATTCGCATATAATTTGGATTACTACACGTTTATATTTTAAGAAAAATTATTCATTACGGAAGAGGATACATGGATGCTGGAGGAGAGTAAAATACTTCTTTACTCATGAAGGTACAAAGTTATTATTACTATCTGCAAGTACCAATCTATTAAAAACTTCTCATGTTGCTGGATTAACCTGGATTAGTTTGTCATCCACGTTTCATCTATCATATAAGTACGAATCTATCACCTAAGCAAGATGGAGGGATTGAAAAGGCTTAGATCGGCGCGGACGGCTGCAAAAAGTGCAATATCACGGATGGACAATTACGTCAGCGACCCAAGGGCTCTCGACTCCGCTACAGTGGAGGTGCTGCAGGTGAAAAAAGAAAAGATGATGACTACATTCCAATCGTACGAGCTCACGCAGTACAGCATTTTAGAAATTGATGATCAAGATGAGGAAGACATTGAAGAAGTTGAAGAGAAGTATTTTAACATTATTGCAAAATTAAATGCTAGCATCAATAAGTTAAAAGAAGTTAATAGGCCTGAATTAGTTCCATTGAAGCTCCCAGCGGTGGAAATTCCAACCTTCGATGGCAAGGATATAACCAGGTTTAAGCCCTTTTATGAGCTCTTCCAAGCAGTGGTTCACAATAATGCATCATTGTCCGATGTTCAAAGACTTTTTTATTTGAGAAAGTATCTCGTTGATGAGGCTCTCTCAATAATTATAAATCTGCCGCTTGTGAACAGTTCATACAAAGAGGCTATTGATTTATTGTTAGCGCGGTATGAAAATAAGGCAAGATTAATCTTTTATCACATTAATATAATACTTGATATTCCCAACATGCAGAAAGGTACTGCAGTCGATATAAGGGCTTTTTTATGTCAAGTAAAACAGCAATTACAAGCGTTAAAAAATCTTGATGAGCCTGTAGACAAGTGGGATATGATTTTAATCTCGGCCTTAAGTAGAAAATTAGATATCGTTACTAACCGCACTTTCCACATGGAAAGAAATTTAGAAGAACTGCCTACTATGGCAGAATTTATTTCATTTTTAGAAAGACGTGCAATTGCAATTGAGTATAGTTTAGATTATAAAAATATGTCACATGACAATAATAATAATAAAGGAAATGTGGTTCCAAGAAAATTGTATAATAAAAATAAGTATTCACATAATAATATTGTATGTAATCTTGCTATTTGTGAATATGCAAACCTTGAGAATGTTATGGAACAATCTTGGACAACTGAGAAAGTCCCAGAGGAATCAGATAAGTTTTCTGAGGATTACTTAAAGGCTGAACATAAATTTCAAAATTCAGTAGCACTTAAAAATAATTTAACTGTTGATTTGCCATTACTCAGCCTAGTAAATAAAATAGAATTGGAGGATTCTTTCTCAGTTGCCCCGCAAAGATTTAATGTGTTGGAAAAAAGATTTAGACACAATCCTTCATTATTGGAGGTTTATAAAACATTATTAAACAGATCAACCAGTATTATGACATTAGGTTTAAAACACAATATTATTTTTATAAATATTAAAATAAAAACAAATTTAATTTGCTACAAGTCCAGTGTAGCTCCATCAAGTAAGGTACTTACAATACCCCAGCTTGAGATTATTAGCGCAGTGTTGCTGGTGCGAATCAAACAAGCAACAAATAAAATTTTTGATTCAAATACAATACTTCCATCAGATATTAATTGCAATGTTTACAACATTGATGTAAAACAAACATCTGTACTGTTGGAATTGTTAAAAGATAATTGTTTCAATAACATTGTAACTATTGAGTTGATGATTGTTGTGTACATTATGCAAATGATAATGTATGCTACATTGATAATTATGGTTTCTGTTATATTTAGGATAGTAATTAATTTGTTTTATATTATTTTCACAAAATTATGTAGACTACCATAGAGTTAAGAAGTTTATGTTATTTTGTGTAATTTTGTTTATAATAGTTTTAAGAAGTTCACATTATTTTTTGTAAATTGGTTTATAATAATTTTATGTAACATTGTATAATTTGATATTGGTTGTGAGCTTATCTACTTCTGCTGGCTGGCAATTTATGTTCAGTACAAAATTAGTACAGAACATAAGAAGATGTCTCTGTTGGCATTCCAACATTATAATGTATTGTTGTCTCTAATAGAAGTAATGCGCATGACTACAATACGACGACTGCTGTACGCTACAGCGATATGGCATTCGTGTCAGTTGTGTTTTGGGCTTCTACACTGTCAAGATCATAATTCCCAACCATCTTGTTATTATAAGAATGTTGGTTCAAAGTTATTAAAAAGTGTAAAATTATTTTATCATTAAACAATTGAATAATTATTCAATCTACAAATACTCGCATGGTTTTATTTCGTACACATCTATTTCGATAATATCCTAAAGCCGAAGCTGCATATAATATGAGCAAAGGAAAATTTATTATAATATATTATCTACGTAAATGTCTTAGATAACCTGGAATCATCCCAAGGATAAACAGATTTTCGTAAATACTCGTACTTAAATATTAAAATTACAATTTACACGTATTTAAGATGGTTCATTGAATAGTTGCATATTGCATGAGTTACATATAAACGTAGTATCTTAAGTAGTAAACGGGGTATATATCTTAAGGTAGTGGTGTCATATGTCAGAGTCCATTTGGAGTCATGTTGGAGTCCATTTCTTGCCATTGCTGTATTTTTACACTGCCACAGAATGTGGTCAGGGTCTGCCTGTTCTTCACCACATTCGCATTTAGAGTTTGGAATGATTTTGTTTCTTGCTAGATGTTTCGGAGCTCCAGTATGAGATTCATTCTTAGTCTTGAGGTCATTGTAATTAATCTTCTTGGCCATTTTAGTTTGGCAAACCATGGCTTACGTCTCAGTATTGGTTGTATTGTATAAAATTCTTTACCTTTATCAGAATTATCTCACTTGTCTTGCCAATTTTTCATTTCATTTTTTTCTAATTCTGCTTTCATGTCTGATTGAATTTGTTGTCCTTGTGCTTGTTAACATTTATAACTCTTCCAATAAAAAAATTTAAAACTCTACATTTTATTTATAACTTTTGCATTTCTCGTCAATCATCATCAAAAACACTTACTTTCAATTTACATAAATTACACAAAAAGCAAGTGCCTTGCAAAGATCTGTCGCCCCGGTTAAAAATGTGTTACTTTAAATTTTACATTCTGCAACACCCTATTTCTGTAAAAATAACACATTTGACTGGTACTCATCCAGTTATGACAGGCGCCTGTATAAATAACGATGTTTTTCGAATTAGGTTGCGTTCAGATACACAGCTGATAATATTTACAACATTATATACCAACCAGTATGTTGTACATCTTGTAAACTTTATATATTTTATTACATTATGTATTATAGATTATATAGGAAATATTTAAATAAGAATACGGTATGATAAGGTATATGCTTGTAGTAAATGTGTTATAACCTCCATGCTTTTCGTTTTCATTCCTCTCCCTCGTCCTCCTACTCTCTTCCACCCTTCGACAATCGCGAATACATCAATCATCCTCCACGCTTCCTACTTCCATAGGAAAAGAAATGATTGACTTACGTTATGTCGATAGTACTTTGTCAAATTTAAATTTGTTTTAAGTTTTAAAATGATGATGTTTTTTTTAACTTGTGTATGAAGTCCGTTAATATCCTAAATATTATTATGTTACTACAATTCAAAATGATTATTTATAACTATTTGAATGAATGGATTAGCTTTTTAGAGCCGCTGAATAGATTTTTGTAAATTTTATTGGAATAAGTAATATTCTGTTTAGTTGTTAAAGGATATTAAAGTAAAGAACAAAGAATTTACTCCTTTTTAAAGTTTCTGAATATGATACGTATTGCAATGTATTAACAAACATTAATTTTCTTGATTTGTTTTTCATTTAATCGCATTACCAATGGCAGTTAATGATTCATAATATCACCTAAACACAATTATGGATATTACCTTAATTATTAGTTATCGTGCTATAAGCCTCATCTGTAGAATGTTAGACGTTGCCCTGTCCAAATTTCAATAATTTTTTTCACAATTCAACTAAAAATCAAAAACAGCTGAATCAATTTCTCGTCACTATTAGAATGATACACAATCAGTCGTCAATGCAAATATTTCATAGAAAACAGTTTTTCTATATTTTTTTATTTTACGGCAAATTTGAAGACTCAAAGTGTCGTCATATTGATATTTATTAAAATATTCAAGTTTACGTTGTATCTTACTTTAGAGCACTTTGAGAATTATTGTTTATACGGCTTTTTTTTATATATATAGTTTCTCGGGCTTCCTAGGCACGTTGCCTTTTATCGCCCCTAATATTGTTCTGCTTCTTCTTATACGTTATATCCAGACAACAAGAATGATCTATTCATGGCTACTGCTGTTATAAATTATGGTTTCTCAATCAAAAAGGCGGTGTTAACAGGAAGCGTCTGCGAAGTCTGTAGCACCTTCCTTGTTTATACGGTTTTGTATATATAACGACTATGCTTGTACAGTCTTAAATAAAAGCTTTTACTTACTTAAATATAAATTATTCCATTCGTACTACGCAGTCGCAACACAACTTTTGAATCATATTGAGGCAAGACAACGTTTTTAATATAATATGCTTTACCTAACGTTACGTTTTATTATTTACGGAAGCTTAACATATTTTTACATAATCCGGCAAGTCTGATATGAAATGAATGGGAAAGGTAATAAAAGACACACAAAAACACAGACGACGATCAATTGGAAAATTTAACGAAAGAAATTAATTAGATTTTTTAAATTACGCTCGTATTCTAATGCAAGGTTGTGTAAAATTTATTTAAAATTAGTTACAACGCAATATTTCGGTAATATTTAGCTGATATTGTGTTTCATTACTAACCTCAGAGTTTGTATTTTAGGTTAAAATAAAAATATCAGCACTTTTCACGAAAATATTGCGTTTTTCTATTGATTTAAAATAACCGCTCTTGTTGAAAGAGGCTACATATAAAGAAGATGATATACAATTATATTAAATCTTGACTAATTTGTTAGATTAATATGTAACATTACATAATCTTGTATAAAAAGTTTTATTTACTTTAGAAATTGTAATGTTCTAGCATTATAAAGCATTTTTATGTTAAAATAAAGAAAAGACGTTGTCCTAGTACTTGATATAATAAAGACATTAAAATAAACGTAACGTGTTTACTAAACATGTTCTTTAAAAAAAAAAGAAATAATAATTTCGTTATACTCGCGGCCAAGACTTGATTGTCGGCGATTAATGGTAACTGCAGTGTACTGTAGTGTTGCCAGTGCAGCCTGTGTTGCCAGTGATGCCGAAGATGTTGTTCAAGCGGTATGATTACAGAGTCACGATATTTTTTGTGTGTCTAATTTCACCTGTCTACAGAAACTCGACATCTCAATCAATGGGGATGCCGTCGCTGCCACCTCCACTACATCGCCAGTCAAGAAACCTGCGAGATACTTTATCCAGGGCTGAATTAGGGCATGGTCTAATAATAATGGATAACTTCATATTTTAGGTGTTTCTAGTTTTAAATTTGAGTTTAATTGAAATGATTATACGAGCGATTTCGTGTTTCAACTTGTCATCTGAAAAGATAATACAGAAATATGTATCTTGACAGCACAGTGAGCGAGAACGTTGATGCTTGATGCCAGGCTATATTTTTTCGATTTTGTTCTTCTCGATTCTATTGATCATAAATTTAATAAATATACATTGCCTAAGCTACACTACAATTCAATGCATGTCGCTATCAATTAACAGTGCAACATATTATTGTTATTTTTCAAAATCATTGACAGAAAACATCAAGTACCTTCAGAATGCCATAACAGATAATTCTATCAGGGTTTAGATAGATAGACCTCATGAACAATATAGGAGCTATCCATAAATTACATGCGAGAGGGAGAGGCAGAGTTTGAAGCGTTGTGACGTCACATGCAGCATAAAATATATAATTTTTTTAGAGAAAACATTTTATTAAAAAAAAAGGTAATGGGCTTGTGTCCTCATTTTTTAGTGGTCGATTTTTCAATTGTTGATTGAAATTAATGTTAATAAATGTATCTTGGCGTGTCTATTTTATTAAATATCAAAATATTGACGGAGATATCGCAATTAAAAGTTTGAATTGTAGTTTTAGCGCTAGAAATGGTCGGCCATATTTTTATGACGTGAAATGCATTTTAACGTCAGTTATTTGTTGAGTAGGTCAGTGCTGTGGTAATGTTTTGTAGCTGTTGGTAGTCTAAATAATCAAGTTAAGTCAAAGAATAATAAGTTTTTATTTTATTTAACCCTGTTACGGCAGACCTAATATTGGAATTTCATTGTTCCTTGAAATAGCTGTAAATAATATTTGATATTTTAATATATAAATACATATAGCAGAGATTTATGAGCTGTAAGGTTGGCAGCGATTGTGATGTCACATGCATTTGGAATGTGTACAACGTTGAATCCCTTTAATAATTAAAGAGACAAAATGACTTTTTTAATTGTTAATATCTCTTAACATATATTAGGAGGGAAAATAATTGAACATTTGATGTTCTAGTAACCCATTTTATCAATATATAGGACACTTTTATAGAAATTAAGACATAGGACACAAGCCCATTCCGCGAAAGGCAAACAAGGTAATTTCTTGCAATAACAATAAAATTAAAAAAAAGAATTTATTAAAATATGTATGTTCTTCATAGTGGACAAGAAAAATTTAGGAATAAGAATAAGGAATCAAAAATATCAACATCTATAATATTAAGTAAATAAGTTTTAAATAAACACGCTATCTAAGCAACTGCAGTGTCTGCTGCGTAACAAATTTATGATTATATTAGAAAATAAAGCGCTGGTTCGGCAATTGAACCTGAAGAAACATACATTCTGACGTCACCATTAATGCTCTTATGCACTATGACGTTATACACGCTTAACACAGTAATGTTTATTTTATATAACCTTACAATATTGTAATCTACCGTACGTTGTATTCATTTCACTATACATTTAAAACCTCAGAATATTTATTTTCGAGTTGTGGTCCATTTCAACACTGTGTTGGTCCATTCCGGAGCATCCCAGTTCTTGTATCATGTTATTTTACAATGTTGCGTGCATCCGTAATAACACTGTACCAAAACCCGTGATGCAAAGTCTTAAAACTCTCACGATGAGAAGATTTTACAATTATAAATTATATTCAATATAAGTACAGGGTGTTTTTAAATATATGGTTCATAATAAGTAACAAACTTAAAAAAAACAGCCTTGGGATAGATTGTTAGTTATACAACACCCAGTCTTAAAGGATATAACAAGAAGGTAATATCACCAGTTTACTGAAATGATATCCTACTAATTACTACTAAATTCCTAACACACACACACATATATATATATATATATATATATATATATATATATATATATATATATATATATATATATATACATGTATATATATGTGGAATATATTTATTTATTCCCGTAGCATATATTATAAAGTGCATGACTATAGTAGCTATGTGCTCTATAATCATGCAAAATGAATAGGTTTTGCTTGCATTGAAAACTTGATCAATAACAAAATAATTTAATTCTAGAAAAATTCAATGCACGTAAAGCCAACTTGGTTTATTACGGCTACAAATCAATCAGATTGCGTGGGTGGAACCTATTCTTTGTAGAATTGATACGGGTAAAATTATATTATGTATTATCAGAATGTTTTATATTATATACGCGTACCATATGACTCTTTTATTGCATTAAAGACAAGTAGCTGAGGTAATATACGAGTATGTAAGGTAATTAGAATATAAGCAATCTATTGAGGTAAAGGAATCCTGAAAAATGACAGTTTTGAAGCTTCCTTAATCGAAAATTTACCATGTTCGAGGTCCTTAAACTCTAACCGTCTTACAAATAAACCTGTTTTAAATTTTATACTAGGTATAAACTGTCAATAAGCCTAAGCGATAAGTCTTTTAATAAAAAATAGAAACCCCAAGGATCCTAATGTTTTTGAGGAAGAAATTCATAGTAAGTAAAATTTACTAACTTGTAATGAAATTTTTTGAATTCAAAATTTTTCTGTTCATTTTTGTTGAGATCAAAGATAGACTTTCCAGTTTTGCTCTTTATATTTCTCATTTAAGAAAACACGTTTCTGTTTTTATGTTTTATAATGGAAATTCTATTTAATGTGGTCATGGAAAATTTGTGATTTTTGTCCAAATTTGGAAGATAATTGTTTATGTAAAATTTATTATTTAAAGTTCTAAGGTAACTGTAAAAATATAGTAACAAAATTCATCATAATAAACCTTATTAAATTACCCAGAAAATGATTATTAGAATCTGAAATTACGGTTTGATTAAATTCAGAATGCTACGGCAGATAGATCTATAAAATATTTGGATTTTTTCATAATTCTAAAGATTCATTGCCTGAGCTGTACTGATTTGAGGCTCAAATCTAAACGGGACATGTTTTTACAATGGTTCACTTTAGAAGGAATGACCCAAATATTGTATTAAGAAAATCTGACGGTTTACTTTCAATTAATTTCTGCCTTTCATCTGAATTCATTAGTGAACCGATCCAGACCTCGTGTTCTGTAATGTAGCGAATTCCAATACGCAGTTTAATGCCGAATGAATGTTCATTTTCGTCTGTGGCGTGTGAACATGCAAAAGGAACGGTCCATTCGAGTGAACCGTCTAATATCAGCATTACCAAAAATATTTTAAAGATGGGTAAAAACATCAACCGATTCTTGAAACTGATAGCTGAATTTTTTTGTTTTGTGTACAGTTACATTCAAAATAACTTTATTTGAAACCTATTTTCAAATCATCTTTGATAACTCGGATCAATATAAATAAAATAGAATAATCACAGATCTTAGCGTTATCATACATCGCAAAAAAGCATCTTGAATCTTTAAATTTCCTCTCATAAAGATCTCTCATCCCATTTCCGTCCCTTAAGTATGTGTATTACATAGATCTAATAACGCCAAATGAAATAAGTTAAGAATGGGTCCAACGCCATATCATCGGCTTTTGTGTGATACATAAAGACTTATGACCAATAAGATAGTTGCCTTGTATATTACTCGTATATGCTTATACTATTGAACGGTATAACATATAACTGGAGGGCTTAATAAAGCCTGTAACTTTTATTTATGACAGTTTTGACCTGAGTGAAAGAGAAAACATCTATTGGTGAACCTGAAGCTGGACTTGGACCACCAACTAGCATCTTGGTCGCATAGCGGGACAGAACGACAGGATGACAGACGATTTAGCTTGGATGGTACTAGTATAGCGATTTTTTGACCATGGAGTGTAAAAACCTCATAATGGACATAGATTCTATATAGAAATGTATATGCTAGTAATACATTGATTTTCCGCAGAGGAAATGTATGGAAATAAGTTGAAAAGATTTAGATTTCAGTGATTGATGTAAATAGAATCTTCAACAAATTAAAAATTAGTGTTAAAATTATTTAAACAAAGTACATAAAGTTTATGCAACAGACAATTTGAAAATGTTTGCAATTTGATTATGTGTTTACGTGTTCCAAATTAATACGTGTCATTTTTTTAACAGTGAAAGGCGTGTATTTTGTTTAACACTCTTCTAAAATTGTATTTTATCTAGTATAAATTTATATAATCTGCAAATTATTTAATTGAAAGTTCTACTTTTATTTTTCTCTTCCTAAGTGCGACTACTGCTATTTGCGATTACTGTTATTCATGTTACTTATGAAATGAAGAATTTTTACATAATTTTCTGCTTCATGAAAGATTTTTTGTTTTTATATATAATGTACATGTCCATGATATAGTATAGCTACTCCATGCACAGAAAAAGTCCTTATGGTATAAAGATTACGGTCTGCGGGAGATATCATCGCGCTTTGTAGCTTTGCGAATGGTCGGTAAATTATATATACCATTGCACTGATATTGAGAATGATTTTATAGGTATCTGAAAATGTAAATACATTTGTTATAAAAAAAAACTACGGATTTTCTGTCAAAGGAAAATTACTTTTCAAATTTGCAATATACGTAACTACATTTTGTGTATTATATTTATACTTTGTGCAATTGTAAGCAGTTTTATAAATTGTGAACTGAGAACTACAGTAACTACAGTACTACAAAACAGTTTAAAAATTATTTCGTAAGCAGTTAACTTTTTTGGAAAAGAATTTTTGTGAAAAATTGGTAATCTTTATGAAAATTCTCCGCTAACTTGTATACTTTGACAACGACTGACATCCGCAAACGTTGCTTATCGTAGCTCATTTGATGTATAAATATTTTCCACGGATGTGTTCCATGCGAGTAGTGCGGACCTGTAGACACCCAATATTTAAATAGTATAAAATAAACGATATAATACCCAATAATTGAGTCTCATTAAGAAACGAATACCCAATTTAATGGCCAATTAGAATCTTCTGCAATAAGTGCAGTATACAAGTGAGGGAGAGTAAGCGGGGGAATACTGCAGTCATATAAAGACGTAATATTTATTTATAAAAGGAAGACACCACATAAACTAGAGTTTCAGGTTGCGCCATAACTTACTACTTCCGCCGCATCGTTTAAAACTTAATAAGTTTTTAAAATGATGAAGGCCAGCCCCTTTAATAACCCATGGATGTGCATTAAATTTAAAAGTCGTAACCAAGTGTATCGTAAAAAAGTTTCATTAGTTTTATCGCGGAATTAGAAGGCTTATAGGAGTTTAAGTATATAAATAAATAAATATATGTATATATACATATACATATGCTTATATATACCAGCTGAACATAAAATGTCTATATTTTTAAGAGCTTTTATTAACCGTGTTGCATTTTCTGTTAAAATGTCGCGCCCAAACTTTGCAGATACACTCTTTATGATAATGCAATATTATGTAATATTATCACGTTCAAAAATTTTGTAGTTTGAAAAATATGGGATTCTATAATGGTACTATATAATACCGCCATCAAAGGTAACCATATCAAGCACGTTTTTAATGAAATTTATTGAATTTTAAACTTAGTCTTAAAATATTAAATAAAAAGATTCATATTTAACAAAGGTTTATTTTTTTTTTTGATAAGTATTAGGAGCCACTCATAAATATAGATATAGAGAAATAACGAGAAGACTGAAAAGTGTTAAACCTTTTCAATTAGTGTAATCGTACAAAACGTAATACATGTTTATGTTAAACGTTTCATATATCATATAATAAGATTTGCTGATGACAAAATCCTTTAATATTTGTAAATTATTTTAACGTTAAATTGTTTTTTGTTAAACACAAATTTCATGTTATCCTGACCTCTCCCCGGTCTTGTTACATTTTGCGGAGCCTCTGAAACATAACCCCACTCCCCCTCCCTTTGATGTGATACTGCACATTTCAATTAATACATTTTTTTGTAATACTTTATAGTTAATAAGTGACCTTTCGTTATTTTTTAGATCTCATGGAGATTTTAATAATTTTTTTACCATTTATATATATTTTTATACATATATACTGCATGTGACGTTACAACACTTCTGACCCCTCCCCCACTTTACACTTTGTCACAATTTCTGGTCCCCCCCACCTCTTTCACTTGTAAAGTAATTTATGCAAGGCCCCTTAGTAGATTAAAAATTTAAGAAATAGATAGACTACCGCGTGTTTGGGTTCAATCTCTGCAAACAGAGCTATATTTTCCGGATATAATTGTTATTAAGTTAAATTGATTATTCAATAAGTAGCTCATATATATGAGGCCATGACACCACAAAAACTGACAACATAATATGAGACCGTCAGTGATAGGACTCAGCATCGGAGCAAAAATAATTTCAAGAAGTAAATATATTAATCCAATGTATTTAACGCCAGCCATGCGGACCTGTGAACTGTATATTTTAAAGAGCTGAATCTTTGACCCCTACATCTCTATATTTATTTAGTTACACACATATCAATTCGGAAATATATCCAAAGTAATTGACTATTTCACAATTTTACTTTTAGTAAGTAAGCATCTATTTTACGTTTAGCAATAAAACAGCGAACTATAACAGTAAATCCATATGAATTTAATATGTCTTTTACAATATTTTTGTCTCCGCGTTTTCGGATAAATAATCTATAACACACGTTACACGTATTTATAAAATTTATTGGCTATATTTTAAAGCAATGTATAAAATATACTTGAACATGTTGGAGTATTATTTAAACAAAGCAATATCATAAATTTCAAATTAAATCACGTATAAATATTCAAACCGTAAAAGGTATTATTTATTTCGTTTAATTTAAAATGGATTTGTTCTTCCCATTATTCGAGTAGTATCGAATTCGAGAGAAATACGGGAATTGTGCTTCGAGTTTAAGCGCCTTTCAGAAAATAACGATTTTAAAATCTGTCTCGTTTAAATCAAAATAATGTTGTACAAATTTAACAATATACACAAATGCCGCCTATTTGCAAGAATTGTGTCTTAAATTAACTAATCTGGAATGTTTCTTGTCATTAGGCCTTACATTCTTTAATTTGTTTTATTTAATTCTTACTTTCTGATACTAAAATATGAATATAAAAACATTTCCCTCTATTACAGTCATCCTTGGTACTATTTCTTCTTCACTCACTTTGTTCTGCGCTCTTCGCCTCTTCCTCATTACCGCCATTCTACCGCCATCTTCTTCCTGGACTCTCTTCTAGTAACAGTACTTCCACATTTTTTTCACTTTGCACCTTCACTTACACCTACTCCAACCTTTAAGTCCTCTTTCTGGTATATGCTGCATACTTTCTTCTTCTCCTACCTCCAATTCTTTCTTCCTCGCTCTTCATTTCCTAGCCTGAGCCTTGTGATCATCCTGATATACCTATTTCTCTGTCTATTCTATTTTATTTCTAGGTACTCTGGTTTTTTCCTCGACACTCGTTTATTACTCTTATGCATATCGCACACTGCAAGCGTATTTAAGCGAATTTTGACCGGACGTAAGCGCTACTACGCTTTACCTATCCGAACCTTGTAAATGCAATCAGCCGTCTCAGACTGGAAGTTATATGGAATAAAATGCAAAAATCTAGTTCAAACAGTTGTGTATCGATAAAAATTAAAGTAAAAGTTTGTTCTTGTGATAAATTATGTTAGTGCAAAACATCTCCAATACACCCTACAGTACACAAGTTTGACTTGGCGTACTGTCGTATCGGTACGTGATATGTATTGTGACACAACACATGCAAGGAACACAGGAGACGTTACTTTGAGAGTTCAAGCCGCTCCACCAAGCCGCCAGTGTGCGACA
Organism: Panorpa germanica; assembly: GCA_963678705.1. NCBI lineage: Eukaryota > Metazoa > Arthropoda > Insecta > Mecoptera > Panorpidae > Panorpa > Panorpa germanica. The sequence continues at coordinate 10,305,431 of OY783221.1, forward strand.
TGACTTATTTTATCTTATCTTTCCACATTCTTTCCTACTGCACTTTTACATATTTTCCTTTTCTTCATTATTTCCGTAACTTACCACCCTTACTCTTGTTTCTTAAATATCCTAAATACTAATACACATTATGGAGCCTCTTCCCTGTCACATTTTATCTCACTTTGGAGATCCACTCCCCAAAATGATGATTCATTTTGTAAGAAATTTATGTTAGACCAACCAAATAAGTCTGTTCAACTTACAAGTAACTAGCGAATATATAAGGAACTAGCAAGCCAATGCGATTTTTTCTTATATATACATTTCTTCATAGTATGTTTTTTGAGATGAATCATAATTCAAATCAGCAAGCAATGTAAGTACCCATCATCATTTAACCCAAGACGTTTATGACAATCATATGTGCTTTCGAATTCAATTTTCGAAGAACAATATATTTGTGAATTAATCTTGTTTTTGTTTACTGCACAGCTGGTAATTCAATACATTTTTTAGCATAATAATTTACATAAAGAATAATATTAAACATTCACATATAGAATTTCACATATGGAATTACAAATCAAATTATATTTGAACAAAAACTACAAATGGAATTATTGGAGCTGCAGCATTAATTTACAAACTCAACACAAAAGTAACTTTATTCCAGGAATGATATTAAATTACAATTGTAATTAGTTTATAGTGAACATGTATTATGCAATTGCAGGTCATTAGTGGAACTAGTGCAGTTATGTGCATTTGAACGCGGAATCTAGAATTACAGATAAATTGCGTTCTTAACTACATACTACATTATTTATTCTCAAAATTTTAGCTTTAGTAAAACAATATTTGTCTTACTTTTTCGAGTGTGTATAATATAAGAGAAAAAACAAATTTTCGCCACGAAGAAATAAATTTTAGCGGCGAGAAAACACATTTTTGTGGCGAAAAAACATAAAAAACATATTCCCTATTAAAGGTATATGTCTATCTCGATCACACTGATTATTCTAATACGATTAATACGGTTTTGACTCTGGAATGTATATTGTTAACTAACATATTACTTACTATGTTATAATTATTGCCTAGACTGTACCTGATGTTTATTGATGGGATAATTTAAGATCAAATTCTTCGACCTACATCGATATCGACACAGCAAGCGTAAAACCGTTTATAAAACCCAGTAGTGTTTAATAAAATAATATTTATGTTAGTGATTATTTTCATTGTTTTTAAAATGTCAACTACACAATATCCACTGAATTTTTTAACAATTCATGTAATTTTATCTCTATATCTAACACCTATCTCTTTCATTCTACAGTGTTTCTTTCCCTTTTGTTTTATTGTAAGAACACTGCGGTTACGCAAAAGATTACTGCAATAGATAAATAACATATTAAAGGCTACAATGAAAGGAAATAACTATACATACTGAGCTTGTACAAATAGAGAGATTGTTTGCTGCTTTTTAATCAACTTTCCCATAATATAGTTGACCCTTGTTATTTGACCTTTTCAGACTTATATGGGAGTATACCCGCAGACGTTTAAACACAAAAATTTATCTGTGTATTATTGGTACCTAAACGTAAACAAAAAGTCTTCCATTGAATTTTGGATATAGAAATAAACAGAATTTGCTATTTTTTTTACAATTTTAGCTTTAGTGTATCAGCTCTTAAAGCATGCTGCTACTTACTGGCAAGTATACCACAAGCCCTTTGATTATCGCACGCTACTTGTGGTAAGGGCGGATTGGGATGTGCTTTTAGCACGTACAAACATATAGTTAACTTAATTAATTAACGTAGAAATTATTATTGTTCAGAATATTTTTTTAGTTGAATATTAGAAATACAATTATTCTCTTATAGCTAAACTTATTTTTATTTGTTTAAAATAGACCACCAGCTGGGTCTAACTAATACTCATACTCTAAGCGTGATTGTTTATAATTGTCAGAGTCGTGAAGAAACGTTCATCTTCAGAGAGGTCACTGATCAAAAGAGAGAAGTAGTTATTTTAATTTAGAGGTATTCTAGAGAGGTAGAGGAATTCTAAAGTGTTATTTACCTGTTTAGCTTATAACAAGGGTTGCAACTTATGCAATAAATATTATATGTGATCATAAATTGTAGTATTGCCACAGTTGTGGAGGAACCTGATGTCTAAGTATTGCCATCTGGTAGTATTACCAGTACAACAATATTTTTTACTTTAAAATTTGCAGAACTTTACTCAGAAGAATGTACATAGGATTCTGTAATAAATAAATAGCATGTCATATAAGTAAATGTTTTAAAAATTGCATGCGAAATTAAATCAAATGGGAACTTGTCATCAGTATACTATTTTTAGCATGCTATTAAGTATGCTATTTAAATGGCATGGATATCCGCATCTGTAGTTTTTGGGATGAAGCAAAATAGGCATATAGTCATTTAGTGGTATGAATCTATATTCAACTCAAACGTCAGATACTAGTTGCGGCAGTTTAATACTATAAAACAAACAGTAGAGAAAGATAAATAAATCGATTAGTCATTCAATCAATACTAAGTCTACGACTTTATAAATTTTGAATTTATCTCCATCAAGTTTTGGATATTTAAAAAATAAAAAAGGCAATACATAAGTAAGACATATGTTAGCATATATTTCAATAAAAATGGTCCGACCATAAAAAAGTAATTCGCAACGCCATTTTCGTCTTTCAATCTAATTCTTTCTTTCAGTTACGATTATATAACATTTAGTATTTTAATCAACAATCCTTTCTGTTCAGAGTCTTTCAGAGATGTGACGTGCTACGACTTGTTGGACATTGTTATTATATTTCGTGCGAGAGTTTAATCTTTGCTGAAATTAATAGAATTTTTCCCAGAGGACATCAAGCTCTTTGTATAGAAATAATGAAATAGCCACAGACTCCTTTTCATAGCTCTAGTTAGTTCCAAGCATGGTTACATTGCCTCGAATATTTCAGGAGAGTATAACCTTTCTGTTGTGGACTAAACGAAACTATTTATTATATATGGTAATATATATTTTTAATATATAAAGAATCTTTTTTTCTGCAAGGGGTGTCATTTTAAATTTCGCATTTTTAACTTGGCAAAAAAGTAAAACCTATGAGGTTTTCAGATATGGATTGATACACACTCGCGCAACGCATTAAAATTGTGAAAATTAATTACAAAAATGGAAAAAATATCGTGAAGACGATTGGTAAACCTTTGTACGCTTTCAATAATGAAAATATTTAAAAAAAAGTTTTTAGTTTATAATTTTAGTCGCTCAAAAGACAACGAGTTAAGTCAATTTTTTATATCTTCATAAAAATAATTGTTAAAAAAATTTGTTAGTTTTAAAATTCGATTTACATCAAACTAACGGTATCATCAGAATATTATCACATATACTCCAAATTTACTATTGAGCGTTGTTTTTTCTAATAGAATAATTTATTTTGTTATTGATATTAATTTTTATTTGATTATTTACCAATTTCTCCTGCTTTCATATCTAATCGTATGTTATTTTATCAATGCCAATAGAAAGAAACATTTTGTGGGAATATTTCATACATTAACTCATACATTGACTACATTAGGTTACTGTATAACCTTTCGCGCTTTGTTAATGAATAATGCTTGCAGGGTTATCTCCCTTACGCTCACTTCTTTTTGATATTCATAAATTTAAATAATTTTGTGTTGAGTTGTTATTTCATAAAAACTATATTAAACCACTAGAATTCTTCTTCAGTTGTCAATAAATAATAATTCTAAAAAAAGATTATAATAAATATGATAAAGAAAGATTATAATAAATATGATTTCGAACGGAGTTCAATTAACTGGCTTGTTGATGAAGAAGAATCCATATTTACGAACAAATCCTTATCCTTAATGTTAGTTCGAAATGTTTTGAATTAAATACTTGTTTATTATTTTTAAACCGTAGATTTATTGAATTAGGCAGGAGTTATATTTATTAATATCAAAACCTATAAATAATATACATTAGTCATGGTATTGTTTTCGTCCGCGGTACGGTCTTTGCAAACCCCTGGTTTCTGTATTAAGTATGAGAGAGCGTAGGTTTTAAGATATATTCTAGTACCATAAAATATAAAATGTCCCCTGGTCTTGGACATTGAACACAAGAGACTGGACACTGGACAATGAATGTTTTTGCAGTTGCCATAATTGGCGAAATGGCTGGGTTTCTTAATGGCCAGTCCGCAAGGTGTCTTTATATACAACTACTGTAATATATATTTATGTTTATACATACTATAAACATAAACTATGTACAATTATAATATTATTTATATTTGTTAATAAATTTTTATTATTTTTTATATTTTTCATGCTATTATTATTAAAGTTACTGTTAAATTAAAAATTGTAGTTAAAATATGTTATGACTTTATTTAAATATATTTATTTTATTTTATATTAAGTTTTGTATAACCAGAGATATTTAAAAGTTATGACTAACTTCTTTTATATCTACCTACCTTCTGATTGCAGAATTTTTAAGTTTCGCAGACCAAAATAAAATATAACAGAGACGACACAAGTAGTCGAGAGCATTGATGCTTGACTCTGACACTATGTCTCCGGGTTCGATTCCCGGGCCAGTGTTATATTATCTGGGTTTGGTAACAATCAGATTTAATTGGTTATGTGCAACCATAATCATGAATATGAACAAAGAAAACACGATAACAAAAAAAATAATCGATAAAGAAAATAGACAGAGGAATAAAAACGAAAAAGAAGGAAAAACTGCTTTATAAAAAGAAAGGAAGTATAGTTGAAAGAACAGAAGAGTAGAAGTATACAATATTAGACAAAGAAAAAATGCTATTAGAAGAAAGAACCAGAAAATGCAATGGGTGTCATCATAGTGGAATCGATGTATCAGATTGTTATGCAGTTATAGGTGAAAAAGAAAAAGATGGATAATGGAAAGAAGCATAGATTGAAGATTTTAAATAGAATAAATGAAATAAGCTGATCAAATAGAAAATTATAAATTGTATAGATTATGTCTATAAAATGTTGATAAAATGTAATATATATTAGTTTAAGTGCTAATAACTCAATAGTTGATCCACTATAAATAAATAAATATTATCATACTAGTAGCCTGGTATAATTGTGCTATCAAGAACAAAACTAAAATATTTCGATTTAGGTTCCTATATAGTTATACCTCGCTATACAGCAGCTCTTATACGGCATTTCACCATAACGGCACTTATTAATTATAGCATTTTTTCGATTTACGGCACTAATGTTTTGTTATACGGCCAAAAACATGCTGTACTTTTAGAGACCTTCTATTAGTTGGGGGCTAACGAAACTGGTGACAATAATGCAGTGGTGGTATTATTACACGAATCAAAGTGATCGATTGGCTTTTGCTTTACTGCCAATTTTTCGGAAATATATCTATTTTGAAAACCGAGGCAAAGATGTATTGTATCTTTCAAAGACTGCACTTGGCCAAATTAGGCTAATTATATTCACCACAAGTTCTTTTATAATGAACAATATTTTAAACATCTTTTAAAAACACCTGTCACAATGTCAAATAGCACTATTTATAGAGTTGTAAAATCGAAAAATGAATCGAAATCATTTTTGTTTTTTGGTGAACTTATTTTTAGTTAATTTTAGTTTTCTCGATCATTTTTTCGCTCTTAATATTACACTATCAATATCTACAATACATTACATAAAAATCTTACACTTTAACTCTTGCCGAGCTCTACTACCGTAATTAATAACCAATGAATACCATTTTTTTCTATTTTCGATAAGTTTATTATTGTACATACACATTTATTATAGTTTTGAAACATTGTAGTTGCGAGAGTCATATGGTATTTACTTTTTCCGTATATAACTGAATACGACGTTTTGCCTTGCGGGCATTTTGGTCGGTTCTCATCACGGCTCTCTATGGACCGAGCATGGTATTCCACGGTTTCTAAACTTGTTACACATTGCTTTTTTATTTACCAATATTTTATACCAAAAGATCCTGATGAGGCCCTTGTCATACTTCATGATAAGGCGCTGGTTGGGACCTCACGAGAACCTTGCCGGGCACAACTTTTATAATTTGTTAATACAATATAAAATAAAACAAGATCTTTAACCACTATTACTGAATTTGTAATATTTGTACATTAATATATAAGAAATGACTAATCTTTTACTTTTCCACATCTTTCACCGTCTATGTCTTTCTCTACACTTTCACTCACATTAACATACTTTAATTTATTACCTTAGTTTTATGAGCATTTGGATTACAGTCTTATCATAAAATATATATTAATTACTCTTTTATTTACAGGATTAGGATTTTACACCCGGGCGCGGCAAATACTTAATAACACATGCAGTAAGGTAAGACTATTATTTTTATTAAGTATTAAGCGTTTCAATAGTAACTGACTGTTTTAAATTTCCCGCCATTTTATACAAGTATTGCTATGACATTTGAAATTTGATATATACAATCGACAAGCTTGGAAAATGGGCTTGTGTCCTATGTCTTAATTTCTTTAAAAGTGTACTATATATTGTTAAAGTGGGTTACTAGAACCTTATATGTTAAGAGATATTAACAATTAAAAAAGTAATTTTGTGTCTTTAATTATTAAAGGGATTCAACGTTGTCAACATTCCAAGTGCATGTGACATCACAATACTTGTGTAAGGTTACTAACCTTACAGCTCATAAATCTCTGCTATATGTACTTATATATCAAAGTATCAAAAATTATTTACAGCTATTTCAAGGAACAATCAAATTTTAATATTATGTCTGCCTTAGCAGGATTAAATAAAATAAAAACTTATTATTCTTTGATTTGACTTGATTATTTGACTACCAACAGCTACAGAACATTACCACTGCACTGACCTACTCAACAAATAACTGACGTTAAAATGCATTTTACGTCATACAAATATGGCCGACCATTTCTAGCGCTAAAACTACTATTCAAACTTTTAATTGCTATATCTCCGTCAATATTTAGATATTTAATAAAATAGACACGCCAATACACATTTGTTAACATCAATTTCAATCAATAATTGAAAAACCGACCACTAAAAAATGAGGACACAAGCTGTGAAATACCTTGTTATAAAAGAAGTCATACAAAACTGTGATATCAAAATAACGGTTCTGAAAATTTTTGGGTTGTAACGTGTCTTGATTTACGGTTTAGGAAATCTGGTAAAGATTAAAGATGAAGCCTTCTTCAACCGCCGAAGAACGTCTTGTAAACGAACGCAACTGTCTTGCAGTGCAAGGGTTGCACTTGCTATAAGCTAATTCTAGTAATTGCAATTTTGTAAAGAAAGTTTTTACTTGCTAGTTTGCTACAAGCTAATTCCAATATTAATTTTCTACCTGTATGGATAAATTTATACAAATCCAAATTTTTCAAAGCTGATCTTTTTGTAATGTCGTTAGGTAGACTTCTTTTAGATGATAGTGCGAAGACGACCAGACGATGCAATGTTTAGTCTAAAGCCTGTCACATACTGCAAGCATATATGAGCGAATTTCAAAGCAGTGTACAACAAGCCTAAAGCATACTGATTTAATATAGAAAGCATAAACTATATAGTACAACTGCAGAGTATAAACTATAGCTAAAGAAAATTAATAAATTAACGGAATTAAAATATAGAAAGAATATGGCTAGTATCTCCACATCGTAGCTTTACCACTGTTAGTTTGCTATATTTTGTAATTGAGCTATTATGCTATTAAAAAGTAATTGTGGTATTTATATTCTTAAAGAAACGATAATAAAAATATTTCAGACTTAGTTAAACGACAAGAAAAAAATATATAGTGACTATATTTATGTACCCATATGCAAAATATGTTAACGATCAAATAAAAACGTCATAAATCTTTAACGGAATTGTTAATTCTAAAATGGGTGACATTTTAATTTCTTGAGACATTTATATACATAAAGTTGTCAGCAATTTATTATTTATGGCACACTTATGACCGCGCATTTGTGGTTATTCACATATTCACTATATTTTTATGACTAAATCATATCTGCATAAATATTTTGTGGTTTATATATACATATACTTCAGTGGCGTGCTGTAACATTATGCTAGGTGCATTGAATCGAATTTACCATAGAAATTTCACTTTAAAAAGAGAAGCAACAAAAATTAATGTAAAAGTACATTGCTGTTATACACCTTGTATGTATAATTATTATTTGTGCCTATATTTGTAACTAATTGAAAAGCAGAGGTTCCAAAATATACCCTCTACGATTTAGCAACTCTGTTTGTCAGAAGTGGCTGGTAGGGTTTAGACAGCATGATTTCTATTGTAATAGGTATCAAAATATCACTACTTAGTAACTAGTAACGCCATCTGTAATCTGTTGTGTAAAAACTTTTTCTTATGTCAAATATAGTCTGTTGCGAACTGCTAACGTGTCTTTATAGGTTATGGGCAAATTTACCGGTTTATCAGTTATTTTATAGTATAAAATAGATAAATTGTTACGTTTTTTTTTTCGCGAAAACATGACTATGAACTATATTGCGAGTGTGCCAAAGCTAAAAGGCAGAGAGAATTATGATGAGTGGTGTTTCGCGGCCGAAAACTTGTTGGTACTAGAAGGGATGGAAAAGTACATCAAACCTAGTGCAGACTTCGAAGTTAAGCCAGTGGACGACTCCAAAACGAAGGCAAAGCTAATTTTGACCATCGATCCAGCATTGTACGTGCATATAAGGAATACCAGGAGCTCGGCAGAATTATGGACAAAATTGAAAGCCATGTTCGATGACTCCGGTTTCTCAAGAAAAATAACCTTACTTCGACATTTGATTTCGATAAGACTTGAAAACTGTGATTCGATGACTACCTATGTCACACAAATGATCGAAACGGCTCAAAAGTTAAATGGCACTGGATTTACAATAACAGATGAATGGGTCGGATCATTATTATTAGCAGGTTTGACTGATCGCTATTCTCCAATGATAATGGCAATAGAACATTCTGGCATTTCGATAAGTGCGGATACTATAAAGTCGAAGTTACTCGACATGGAAGTAACCAGTGATTTTGAAGGTGCAGCTGGCGGTACGGCGGCATTTGCAGCGAGAAATAAATATAATTCTGGCAGCAGCGGTAAACCAAAGAAATATGGCGGCAACCCAATGTCGAACAAAAAGACCGCGGCAGATACAACAGCAAAAACAATCACTTGTTTCAAATGTAAAGAGGATGGACATTATCGAAATCAGTGCCCAATGTTGAAGAAAAACACAAATAAATGCGTGTTTAACGTTGTTTTCCTAAACGGAAAGTATAACAAAAACGAATGGTACGTTGACTCCGGCGCAAGTGCACACATAACAGCAAATAAAGATTGGGTAAAGAACATGAACACAACTCCATGTATACCAGAAATTGTTGTAGCAAATGAATCAAAAGTGCCAGTTGTTTGTTCCGGAGAAGTTGACATTATTTCTGAACTTGGATGCAATATAACAGTGAAAGATGTGTTGTGTGTGCCTAGCCTGACAACCAACCTATTGTCGGTTAGTGAGCTCATTCAGAATGGCAATCATGTGATATTTACAAAGAAAAACTGTTATATTAGAGACAAGAACAATGTTTTGGTGGCGACAGCTGATTTATCTGATGGTGTTTATAAGTTGAGATTACAATCACAAAGTTGTATGTTGGCTACTACAGCTAGTGCAAAGTTATGGCACAGAAGACTGGCACATATAAACAGCCAAGACATGCACAGAATGAGAAATGGTATTGTTGATGGTTTGTCTTATGATAACTCACTTGACATAACCAAATCACAATGTACTACTTGTTGTGAGGGAAAACAAATGAGATTACCATTTTCTCATGTGGGTGAGCGGAGTACAGAAACTTTACACAGAATCCACACAGATATTTGCGGCCCAATGGAAACAAGTTCTTTGAGTGGTGCTCGCTATTTCCTGTTATTTGTTGATGATTATAGTCGCATGACTTTTATTTATTTTCTGAAGCAAAAGAATGAAGCTTTGAACAGATTTAAAGAGTTCAAATCATTGGTTGAGAATCAACAGAGTAAGAAAATAAAGGTGATCAGGTCAGACAATGGACTAGAATTTTGTAACAAGGAATTTGAAGGCTATTTGAAGCAAGCTGGAATTATACACCAGAAAACAAATTGTTATACACCTGAGCAAAATGGACTTTGTGAAAGGAGTAATCGTACAGTTGTTGAGAAAGCCAAATGTTTACTATATGATGCAAATTTAGATAAGAAATTTTGGGCGGAAGCAGCCAATACTGCTGTGTACTTGAAAAATAGATCGATTGCATCAGGATTGGATAAAACACCTTATGAGTTATGGTATGGATCAAAACCAGACTTAAGTCACCTACGTTTGTTTGGAAGCAAAATTATGGTGCATGTACCCAAACAGAAACGTTTGAAATGGGACAAGAAAGCTACACAACATATTCTAGTTGGATATGGTGATGGTGTTAAAGGTTATCGTGTGTACAATCCTTCTAAGAACACTGTAATGATCAGTAGAGATATAATAGTGATAGAAGATGTAACACCTATCAAGGAAGTCAGTGAAGAGTCAGCTATTTGGATATCCAATGAAGAAAATCCTACCGACAATTTAGTGGAGGAAAGTAAAGATAAAGTGGGGGAGAGCAGAGATTCAGTGGGGGATCTGTCTAATAATGTTTCAGAAACAGATTTTTTAGATTGCTCTTCAGGTTCCTCATTACATACTGATGACAATGAAACACTGACTGAAATAAACACTGAAGATGTTCCAGAACAAGCAGTATCAATACCTGAGCAAGTGCCAGATGTGCCAAGTAAGCGTCAGAGAAAGAAGCCTGAGCGCTATGGTATTAGCAACATATGTGTTTCCAGTACTGTTCCAGCATCGGAGGAGATTGTATTCTCAGAGGCTCTTGAAGGGCCTGACCGGGAGCAGTGGAAGCAGGCAATGGCTGATGAATTACAGTCATTTGAGGACAGTGATGCGTGGCAGCTTGTGGACCATCCAGGTGATGTGACAATAGTGAAGTGTAGGTGGGTGCTAAATAAAAAGTATGATTTTGAAAACAATGTAAGGTATAGGGCTCGATTAGTGGCAAAAGGTTTCTCGCAGAAACCAGGTGTTGATTATACAGATACTTTTTCACCGGTAGTGCGGCATTCTACTCTAAGATTGTTGTTTGCACTTAGTGTTCAAATGAAAATGAGTATAACACATCTAGATGTAACCACTGCTTTCCTTAATGGTTTTTTTGAAAGAAAATATTTATATGTCATTACCTGAAGGTTTTGTAAACAAAAGTGGGGGAAAGGTCTTAAAATTAAATAAAGCCATTTATGGGCTAAAACAGTCTTCCCTGGCATGGTATGAAAGAGTTAAAGAAGTTTTGAGTAGATTAGATTTCAAAAATAGTCAATATGAACCATGTTTGTTTACAAAAATAACTGGTAAAATTAAAGTGATAGTGGCCCTGTATGTGGATGATTTTTTGATTTTTTCAAACAATGTTTTTGAAACAAATAAATTAAAAAGTGTATTAGGTTCAGAATTTAAGTTAAAAGACTTGGGACCTGTAAGACAATATTTAGGCATGAGAATAAATTTAGATAAAAATAAAAATGTTATTACTGTAGATCAACAACAATATATTGAACAGTTAGTTTCTAAATTTCAAATGTCTGATTGTAAGACACAAAGTACTCCGATTGAGCCTAAATTGAATTTAGATAAGTCATCTGATAAATGTTTACCTGATGTTCCTTATCAAAAACTTATTGGAAGTCTGATGTATCTGGCAGTATTAACAAGACCAGATATTGCTTACTGTGTTAGCTATCTCAGTCAATTTAATAGTTGTTATAGTCACATACATTGGAATTATTGTAAACGTGTATTAAGATATTTACTGCATACTAAAAGTTATTGTTTAAAATATACCAATAATAACAATAGTAATTTACAAGGTTTTGTAGACAGTGATTGGGCAAGTGATGCTCTAGATAGAAAATCCTATACTGGATTTTGCTTTATGTTGTCAGGGTCTGCCATTTCCTGGCAAAGTAGGAAGCAGAAAACGGTTTCATTATCCAGTACTGAGGCGGAATACACTGCTCTTTCTGAAGCTTCAAGAGAAGCTATTTATCTAAGAAATTTAATGCATGAAATTACTGATGTATTTAATGTAATTGATTTGTATTGTGATAACCAAAGTGCATTGAAGTTAGCCTCGAGTAGTCAGAGTCATAATAGATCCAAGCATATAGATGTGCGTTGTCATTTTATTAGAGATGTTGTAAAGAACAACTTTGTAAAAGTTAAGTACATTCCTACTGAAGAAATGCCTGCAGATATTTTAACAAAAGGTCTTTGTCATCTGAAACATTATAAGTTTATGAATTTACTTGGCATTGTTTCTGTGTAATCATGTGTACTTAGATTATTTTGATAAGTGGGGGTATTGTAATAGGTATCAAAATATCACTACTTAGTAACTAGTAACGCCATCTGTAATCTGTTGTGTAAAAACTTTTTCTTATGTCAAATATAGTCTGTTGCGAACTGCTAACGTGTCTTTATAATTTCCCTTGCGCCCTTTGCTCCAGACATACAAGACCAGACTCATGCTAAATGTGGAGTGTTGTGTATTTTCTGCTCTATGTGAATATGACTAAAACATACTTCCACGTTTTGTCAATGTATTGGTAGATATCTTTAAACTCTTCGTCTCTATATGAGACAAGAAGTGTGGGGAGACGTGAGGTGGTGGGTGTGAAGCTTTGTTAAATATGTTTATCTCGAGTAGATCCTAATACGCAAGCAAACGTGTTATTAAAATACGTCATACTTCAGTACTTCCAATCAAAGTTACTGAGAATTTACATATTTTTAACTTTGCGTAAAAAATAGCATGTTTTTCTAATGGTAAAGTTTTGGATATTGGTTGTCGCAGAAAAATTGACAGATAGGGACAAAAGAAGCACATTTCATTTTATCTAGTTCAAATTTGTTACATATTTTACCAATAATTTGGATTTGGAAAGTCCACTACACTCTAATTTATCAAAAAATTTATAGTTAGAAATTTATTTTATGCAATAGCTCTTTGCCAAAGATACGATTCTGTGTAGTGTTAAATTCAATATCCAGGGTACGCAACTAGCTCCAATGGCTACATTATGCATTTTCATAAGCAATCTGCATTTCTATCAACTAAAAATAACGTCACTAATTAGTAATACATTGTATTTATTTTTTAATATGCTTCATTAATTATAAATTAAAGTTTGTGTGATGTGTAAGCATAAGACAGCCATAATAAATTCGATACAATAGATTTTCGTTATAAAATGCTTTAACGATTGGAATTCCATCATATTTTTTAACATCATAATATACCCATTTGTATTAAATTATTTACAATGGTGTAATACATCGTTAAAAGTGAACACAAATGTATTTTGATACAGGGTATTTCGAAAATATGTTCACTTTATTACTGGTTTGTATTTTGTACACGTTTTTAATTATTGCTTATCAATATTTTAAAAGGTATTAATAGATAAAATTTTACATAATTAATGAAATATTATATTAAGAAGAAACATCTGCATCGTACCGTGCATTTTCGTAGGGAAACTAATTTTTCCTTACGGTGTAAAATGGGTAACCCTTATTTTAAAGTTTTCCTACAAATATTAATATCTTGAAAACTATAAACTTTTGTAAAATTTTGTATAGAGCAATTTTTTCCTTTAATTTAATTTATTTAATCTCTTATTCTTATTTTATTATTACGTAATTAGGATCGAATGTTACCGCAACGCCTATTACTAACTTTACATAATTTAATTTCTTGAATACCCTGTATTTATATATTGTACAAAAGAATTTAACATCATGTTTTTATTCAAAACATTTATTATATAACTAACAATGATTTATGAAATGCATCCAAAACATGAGAACAGTTCAAATGTATTTTTAATTCACAATGATTTAAATACTAGTACCAGTACATGTGCTATATCATTGATAAATACATTGTATTGTAACGGTTGTAACATTTTTCATAATTACAATTATTCATAGAGTATATACAAAGATATTTATAGCTATTACGCTCGTATATGTTACATGTATAAGACAATAATTATGAAATAGGTACTACTAATTATATTATAATATTAATGTATATTTGAATTTAAAAAAAATTATTTTACAATGAGTAATAATGATAATATTTATTATGCAGTGACGCCCCGTGACTGTTAACAATTATAAGTAGTTTAATTTATGTAAAGAATATTACAAATTTGCTGTAGATAATTGTAATAAAATGGATGAATGATGTTAGAAGCAAAAGAAGAGACAATAACGACAATATAGAAGAAACGTGATAGTTTGTAGCGTATAAACAAGTTTGTTAAAAAAGGACACTGTACTTTCGACCATTAGAGTACATTAAGAAAGAATAGCGGTCAATAGAAAGTGAAAAATCCAATAGTCCTGGAAGAGGCATTGCAAGATAAGAGGAAAAGAAGAGTATGAATGGTGGAAGTAAGGAGAAAGAGTAGAGAGAAGGAAAAGCTAACCTCATTAAAGTCCTTCAGCACTGTTAGTTTATATGAATAAACAAATAGATACAAATGACAAGAGTAATTCCCGCTGCAAACACCATTTATCATGCATTCCCTCTCTCCCACGTTTAGAATGAGTTTGATGCGAGCCTTGTTGACTTTGTGACGTTTACCTTTAAATAAGCCGATCGGCAATTAAGATTTTTTCCTCTACTCACTATTCTAGACATGGACATAAACACTCTTTCCAACCAATTCTTAATAGCTTACATGTAAGCACGATTAATTTTGCAATTTTTATGGATTTCCTACAAAAACTATTTTCATTCAAAAAGTAATTGTACTGCACTGATACAATCATCTCGATTCAATTGAATACAATTTATCTTAAACAGTATTTGATTGAATAGATAATACCAACATTATAACACATAAATCAAAATATTTAGTTATTTAATTCCATTCAATAAGAAACTGACATTTCTATAAACCGTAATTGTCAAATTATTATCTAAGATTAATAAAACGAGATAAAAAATTGATTTCTATTAATCATTGCTTTATTCTACATCAGGTTTCAATATTCAATGGTGGCTATAATAATATTTATGCAGATTTAAAGCGAAAGGACAACAAGTTATCAGCTGGTATCCAAGTAAAATCAATTGGCTCGTAGATTGGTTAGTTTAACCCAGTTCGAGTGCTATTTGTTTTGTTCTACAAAGATTGTATCCACAGATAACAATTAAGGCAACTGTTGTATTCTATTATTGGTTGTAATCTGTTTGGGTTTATTTATGTTCCCAGTGTTGTAGTGTATCTAAATACATTAAGCAATCAGATACTTTCGCTATATGACTCACGCAAAAGCTAATGTTAAAGAAATTAATGGTTTTTTTAAGATATTGTAGAACATAATCATATTCAGAAGCTATAAAACAAGAGCAAACTTTTTAAAAACTAAATTATTTACCGTCGGCCAATTTCCGATGCTGAGTCCTATGACCAACGATCTCTTTCTATGTTAGTAGTTTTTGTGGTGTCGTGGCCTCATAAATGTACTGTACAGCGCATTAAATAAGTTTTTGATTATACATAATCAATTTAACCTAATAACAACCAATCCCAGAAGATATAACTCTGGTCCATGGATCGAACTTAAAGAGTCAGCGTCCCCTTGCACACTGTGTCGTCTTAACAACTAAATAACTTATTATTTATTCCATTAAAATTTACAAAAACGAGAAAATAGACTAAACTTTATTGGCTTTCGACTTACATATCGATCGTTCATTCATGAATGAGATATCTCCGAAACGATGTTTCCATCGATACCTAAAGACTAAATATTTTGAGATATCTGACTAATGAACTGGATGTTCGATATATATGAGTATGTGTACATGACACAAAACACTTCACAGTTCGGGTGTCTGCAGTGTATGGAGGAATTTAGCGTCAACGCTCTAATTTTCTTTTGAACGGACATTATATTTTTTTTTCTTAATATTTTGGATAGCTTTCTAGGACTTTGGAAGATGTCCTTTTTTCGCCATATAGTGTGCCACTTTTCACGCTACTTACTCTACCATAAATGTCATGACAGCTACCCAATTTCTTTGCTCAATCGAATCTGATAATAAAGGCAGTGGTACTACATGGTTCGGAGACTTGAACTCTGATGAATCGCAATTGTGATCTCTTGTGGATTTGGAAATGGAACATTTTGCGGAAAATTTATAAAGCAGTATGTGAAAACGAACAAATATATATCAGATATCGAGACAGTGATATAGTGGCGGAAATTAGGAGGATGCTAATGATTAGGACATGTACAACGAATGCATGGAAGCAGAATCATCAAGAACGTGATGAAACGAAATCTGAGTAATGCAAGAGTGCGAGAAAAATCCCTGAGAGATATGAGGAATTGGAAGATGCAGCCGATTAATAGGAAGAAATGAAGAAAGACAAGCGCCAGGATGATTGATAGAATAGTCTTTACGTAAATTAATTTTAAATTCTTTAATGGATACACCTGATAAAGCTCGTTTGATTGTGATTTCCCCAACAAAGCTTTCCTGTAATATTTAATTCGCTCTGTTATATTCGCGCTGATTTATACATACATACAAATGTCCTCGATATACACAACTGTCCAGTGGATTACTTTGGAGTCCGTCTGTCCATGACTCGGTTTATGTGCTTTTATTGTACTGTACGAGTTTGTTACAAAAAATAATAATATGCATAAAACAAATGTTTGATCGATAAAATAACACGGATGTTATTTCAAATAAAAAAATTGCCAATGCATAGGAAAAAAATGTTTTATTGCTACCAAGCAATTCTGGTTTTAATATCGTTGGTATTATTTTATTGTGCGCCATAAAAATGTTTGATTTGCATTGTAAATTATATAGTTCTTTCAATCAGTTAAATGGAAGCACGTAAAATTGAATGTCCTAATTTGATACGGGTCGTTTCATCTTAAGTGATCAAATTTCTCGTTTTAAAATCACTTTTTTTCAATTTGCAATAATCAATTTCGTTAAATCTTCTTCCGCTTGTTCTTTCTATTTCGTTCTGTCATTCCTTCTACTTTCGGTCACAATTTTCGCTAAATTTAACTTTCACTACTACTGCTGCACTGCGAAAAAGAATAACGCGGAAATAAATCCGTAATGCTTTAATCCGTAACTCTCTTATTCTGTGATATCTATCGCACACATCTTAAATAAATAAGAACAAATCTTATAATACACCAGTATAAGAAAAACGAAATTAATTTCAATAATCATAATATGTCACAAGAAATAAATGATAACACAAGTATATCCACGCCTCCTCACCCCACCTAACACCATACTTAACCGCTAACAATAAAAACAAAGCACAATACATCTCGTTCTTCGGTAGTCAGAAGTGGGATAGTCGACCGTCAACCGACGTTGCTTTATTATAAAAATCATTTCATTATTTTTAGTATCTCACATAAAAAATTTACAGCATTCTATATATTTTTATATCATACAGTTTGTACCTTTTCTTAACCAGATAGTATTGTCAGAGTATAACTTTCATTTTATATAGACAAGGTGTTCCAAAATAAGACATCGTTTTTTTAGTAAACCTCACACGTGGTGTTTATTTCTCCCTTAAATATTAGATTCTTTTAACTATTCCGTGATAAATTATTGAGCGGGGATCTTTATAAAATTTGTCTGTTATTATCAAGTGCCCCACGCTTTTATTATTAAACCACAGGACACCTTACTTTTTATAAATAAAGAAACTTTATTCAAATATTTTATAAAATTATTTTTCGTAAATTTTGGCGCTCCCAGTTCAAGAAAAAGTGACATAAGAACAAAAAAAGACTATATCCGGTTTCCTTATGGACATTGTATCTCTTACGCTTGCACGTTTGGTCATAGGTTGAACTCCTCAGGGGTAGTAACGTCTTACAAAATAACCGTCAGACCTCTTGTATTATTTCCCCATACCCCTACCCCAGCGCCTCCTACTACGTACTATTGTTCGAGGATACCGATGTCACGATATGTCCACGTGTCATCCATCACATTTTGTTAATGTCAGTTTTATTTCCCTCATCAAATATATATATACATCTTTATAAGGGAAAGTTCAATTCACAATGAAGTTATTGAATATAAATGATTATTAAAAAAAACTGTCGTCCTAAGAAACCAGTCAAAATATATTAAAAAAAAGATTATTAATAGAATAATAAAACTGGTGAAATATTTTATTGTTTCTTAACAAACCAAACTATACCCAAAAACAGTTGCGAAATTGTTGTTGGTACTAAAATATTTATTGATACACATCGATCATCTAGTTTATTAGTGGAGCAATATAAATTATTGAGTTTGAAGATAACGACGAAAACAGTATTCGAGTTGCAATTATTCTAGCGATATTCGACAAGTTTATATGCATTATAATTTTGTTTGGTTTCAATTATGAGTTAGCCGAGTATTGAATCAAATAGAGGCTACAATTTTACATATAACTAACTACATATTTAATTTCAAATTTAGATTTTTGGAGTTTTGGAAATTTTGTTTTTGATCTGAGCAATAACGAATAAAATAATTTCGGTTTAAGTTCTTCCTTAATAAGATGGGTAATCTAAAAGTAACCGCCGTTGTTGAGTAGAGCTAGTAGCAGTGGGCCGTCATGGCTATATCGATGTAATCTCTGACTTAGTCCAATTTTAGCTGTGTTTATGGGACCATTGTACTGTCGCGTGTTTGCTAATAATCTTCACAAAATGAGTGCAGCAATAGAAAATCCCGGAAATGTGTAGTGTGTGGGTTGATATTATTTCATTGCCATAAAGTCTGTTAAGAGCAAACTCCAAATTATTGGTGGAGGTGTTTTCTGTCAATGGATTGAAGATAGAAGAGCAAACATTAATGATGAACATAGGAGTGGTAGACCTTTTGAAGTTAATACTGATCCTAAGATGATGGATATGATTTCCAAGCTGTTTTAAAAGTTCCTGCAAATTTTTGGACTGTTTTATTGAAGAATTCTCTACTTGGTGGATACCAAAATTAGGAAGACGACCGAGTTTTATGTAGAATGTTCAATTTAAAGTAACGTTATGATAAGTGTTTAAATCTAAATGAGTACTATATTGGAAAATAGTTGAAAGATATAGTTTAAAGAAGTACATAATAAAATATTTGTATCTATGCGAGTATTTTACTTATAGGCAAAGGGAGATTACTTTCCAAACAGCCTCCGTTGTATCAGAATTAGGTTAGAACGAAATCATTGTGCTTCCATCTTTCTAAATTCACCTTTTCGTTTCTGGACACACATGCCTCACCTAGTTCCTCACAATAGTATTATTACATCGAGAACATAAGGAAGGAACCGCACAACATGCCAACACAACACAACATAAGAAAAGATGTCTTAAGAAATGACATTTGTTCAAATGAAGTGTTTTATTATTATATTTACAATATAAAATATATTGTATGAGTATGTCGGCCTTAATATAGGTATTATATAAATAAGCTATTCAGAAAAATGTATTATATCCATATCAACGCTGAAAAAGAATTTCATTACTTCAAAGATTATTTTTATTTATATAACTCGCCCTTATTTTATATTAAATACTTTTGTTAAACTGTCAAATTGACAACTGTTGATTCATTCATATTATATTCCTCTACTATGTGATAAACAACTATATACTACAAAATGTATATAGTGTACATCCCAACTAAGAAAAGAAAATATTATATACTTCAATAATTAAAGAATACCGCGGCTAAAATATTCTTATAAATTACTAGCTAATCCAACAGACGTTATCCTGTCCAAATTTTAATAAATATTTTCACAACTAAATCAATTTTTCGTCACTATTAGTTTCATTCAGAATTTGACAATCTGCAAAAATTACATAGAAAAAAGCATTTTCACTCTTTAATAGAATTTAAAAAAATTTCGGCCAAATTTTCCAATTTTTCTTTTCTCTAGAAACCATATTCAGACTATTACGAACATTTAAAAAAGAAGTTAGCCAAATGGGTCCAGCAGTTCTCAACTGATGTGTTTACCAACGAACAGCATTTAATTTTTATTATATAGATGTATATTACACATATTGACAACAGTCCCACAAAAAAATATTTTTCAACTCTGAGCTTGATACCTTATTATAAAATAGTTTAATCATCTACTGCAAAGTTTCGACCTTAGTGACAAACATAACCGGAAAATTTACAGCTACTTTCAAATACTTTCTATTTTAAGATCAATATCCATGGTTTCTTGGTGCCTGTAACTTATAAAAGAAAGTACTTTCTGTAATTTACCTCATAATATTATTAAACTTAGAACTTTTCTATTTCTGAATTGGGCATCATTTGGACAACACCAATTCTAAATATTTTTGTTATTCTGCGTTTATATTCTAAATTTAATAAAACACAAAAATAAAAACATACCAAACTGTATTTCTTTGATTAATAAGATTCATAACATATTCATTCCGCCTTAGCCAGAATGTTGACTAAACCGCCACTGCATTGTACCCAGGGCTCCATTTATATCACTGGCGATTAACAAACAATCAGCATGAGCGAATGAAATAAAATATTTCGAAAACGTTTCAATCAATTCAAAAATACGAGATTATTTTTTATCTGAATAAAAGAAATAAATCCATACATACATATTTATATACCATACACACGCAAATGTATTCAATCGGGTATTTAAATGAATGGCTTAACAATAATTAACGACTTAGCATTAACAAAAAATAAATGGTTATTAAAACACAAATATTTATGGATATTGAAAAGCAATAATATTCAATTTATTAGTTTAGTAATAATAAACTCATAATCGTAAAGATTAAAGGAATAAGCGATTATTAGCTATAAACTAAACTTACGAGTTTGTCTGCCATGGCTATGGGAGTTAACTACTGTACAGTGTTTAATTTATATCGCAAAGTATATTAAAAATGTCTTTAATGGCTTAAATGACCGCAATTCAGTACTTAATACACTTAGCAAGTGTGCTTGTACACTCTGTTTAAGTATTGTAGTTTATCAAATTTTTATTTATATTATACTAGCTGTCCCGGCCACGCGTTGCTGTGACTAACGTTTTTGTCATATTACATTACATAGCGCCATCTATTGAATATTTACTCAATCTAGTCAACAGATGTCGCCATCTTTTAAAATCGTTTGGAGCTAACAGATAATTAGACAAATAATTTGCAATAAGATAATATTGCAATCATAAATTGAGATGTAAGCTATCCTATCTTTCCAGTTGAATCAAACTGCACACGGTGTACAAATTTGATTAAAATCGGTTAAGTAGTTTAGGAGTCCATCGCGGACAGACAACGTGACACGTAATTTATATATATTAAGTTGTAAAAAATTAGATATTTAAAAAAGAACTATTTCCTAATTGACAACCTCTTCCAATTTGCAATGCCCATTCTGTTTAGTAGTCTTCTTTACTAGATCTTTCCATTTCGCCGTAGTTTTTCCTCTCACTCTTGCTCTTCTTGTGCTCTCTTCCGGAAATTTCTTAGTCGTTTTGCTTCGATCAACATAGTTTGAAGAAGATTACATGTTTAGTCTTTACCTGATTATCTAATCGGAAGTCAAAGCTCCTTTCCTCCTTTCCACTCTTTTCCAGCACTTCTATTCTACATACGAGGTTTGTTCAAAAAGTAACGGTAATTATTTTATAAAAATCTTGAGGAAGATCGGTCAACCTATTTCTTTACAGTAGCTGGTTGAATTAGTGCACTTTAGTGAAATCACATAATTGAACAAAGAGTTTGGAGTGGTTTCACCATTTGTAGCTGATAAATTGACATTTCATATGAACGACTGAACTGTAAATGTTCTCTTTCATGACAAACAAATTATACGCATCTTCAATATGATGGCTAAGTGTCTCCAAAATGTTAAGCAAGACTTATGGTTAATCACTTTTATCAAAAACACGTGCTTATAAGTGGTACAAAACGTTCAAGGACGGCCAAAAGATTATCAGAAGCATCCATTTCCAAAATTAATTTATTAAAAGGGCGGCAATTTTAAATCAATCAATTCTTAGTGATACACCCATTATTATAAACGTAATGAATGTTCAGAAGCACTGATTACTTCTTTATCGTATACAAATATTTTTGCAGGAATTTAAAATCTGTTATTATATTATTTCGCATTGTGATTAATATTTTAATGGTTTAAACATCTGTTTCATTCCATGTATATACATTCGGAATGAAATTTAATAAAATACGAAGTAATCGATTAAAGTTTTCATCTCAATACAAATATTCAATGAAATACATATTTTTTTAATATTTTTTATACATACTTAACCCTATACAATACATGTTTTGATATATTTGAATATACTACAATTTTTTATACATTTTTTTCTCCATTCAATTTTTTTTTTATTATTTGTAAGACTTCTTATTGGATTCCGCTTCTTAGTGTGTTTCGTCGATTAGAATTCCCGCCTGGTTAGGTTTTGTCACAGCAGGGGTTTTAATATATATTAGTTATTAATGCGTTTATACCTTGCCATGCTTTTATAGTTGGAATCAGTAGCGGATAATCACCTGTAGGGGCTGTGATTATAAAGTCATTATGTTAACAAAAACATCTAAAAATATAATTCGTTATGCACTACTTTTAGATCTACCAGACCACAGGATATACGTTATTTTTATCAATAAAACATTTTGCAAAGAAACATAAAAATTACTTTCGCAATTTCAAGTTAAAAATTTAAGTACAAAACGAAGCAACGAAGCGAAGCAAAATATCTGTGAATATACCTTGAGTAGAAGTCTCACTTGAAGGAAACATATATTAACGAAACGTAGGCGTTAGGGCTACAAATGCGTCAATTATACTGATTAATGAAGAATTTCCAGTTATCGATAAAAAAAACTGTTTATTTATAAATGTATATTTAACCCAATATGGAATTATGGGTTACAACTATGGGGTACATCAGTTAACTTTGAAATCTTGCCAAGGTTTTAATCTAAAACGTTACTCACGATTGTAGGTGCACCATGGTATATTACAAACGAAAGACTGCACCATGATCTTTCCATACTTACAGTGAGACAAGAAATTAAAACTCGAACAGTGAAATATAAAGACCGAGTTGTGAACCTTATGGAAGACAGGACTTAGGACTTCATTAAATGAAATAATAAATAGATATGGTTGTATCATTAGACATACAGTGTGTAAATGAGATTGGAGATAAGATAATAATTCTCTAAATTTTAGGAAAACCAAAGTCAATCCCCAATACGTTGCCTTTCTAACTTATAGACCAGTTATACACTGTTTCTGTAAAATATATAATAATCTGCAAAACGTTTTTGACGCAGTTTTAAAATAGCACATCCGATTTCGATTATGGTTATTCTCGGATATATCAAATATTTTCAGTTACTATTCTAAGTTAACCTACACTACTACAACAACAGCTAATACCATTTCAAATTTTAGGATTTTGCTCATGCTTCCTGTTAACACCGCTTTTTTGGTTGCGAGACCGATCATTCTTGTTATCGGAATATAAAGTTTAAAAATAAAGATAGAAGAACATTATTGGGGATCGGTGATAAAAGGTTACGAGCCTAGGAACCCCGAAAAATCATAATACAACAATTGTTCATATTTACCTATAACACAGTCTAACAATATATAATGTACAACTTAATTAGCTGACCCCTTCTCAAACAGCACGTCACTGCCACGACATTATACTCGTTTTCTATAGACACAAGTACACGTATAGAATACAGGGTGATACTCCAGTCAGTATTATAATATTAATTGGTTAACGCTTCCACGTCAATTTATCGTAAGCCTTCCTTCTGACATATAAGGAAAAATTATTAAATCGACTTTGCACAACGAGTGAATGGAAATGATTCTTTAAATTATTTTATTTTTATATACAGTGTTGTTGCACGTACGTATGAGCACGTCAATAGTTCTTGCTTACACGGATTAAGTAATATAACACTCTACTTACATACTGGTAAATACAGGGTGTCCACCGGGAAAATGCTCGTAAAATTTATTTTGAATGCAAAAGCACGATGTGATTCACTTCGTTGTAGAATACAAATTAAATATAAAGGACCCGTCTGTTTTTGTGCTATCTTCCTGCAAGATATATTCTCGGATGTTGATTTAAATTAAAATTAACAACTTTTTTAATATAAACCATTATAAATGTTGTCACGACTTTCGAGATATTAGTAATAGTAAATTAGGACTGAACATCTGAACTGAAGAATTCTGCACATCTAGCTAATGAGGAAGAGAAAACATTAGAACACTTTAAGTATAGGTGTCAGGATAAAGTGGAAGGGGAATTAAGCTTGGAGGAGTTATTGCAAGGAAGAGTATGACTGACGGAGGTGAGGAGAACGAGATGAGAGATGGAGGAGAAACTTTGTAGGGAGTAGGGAGGAACGATTGCACGATAAGTGAAGAAAATAGATACGTGGTGAAAGTAAAGAGGAGGCAGTGGAGGAAGAATTAGAAAAAAAACGTTAAAAATTTGTAAATGAAATGTAAAATGAATGTACGAAGGTTGTAAGCTTTTCTTAGAATAATTTCTTTTACTTATTTGTTAAATTATGACTTTAAAGAAAACGGTTTTTGTACAGTTTTTTTCTCTATGTATACATGAAACATTGCAACTTCAGTTGCCGTCTTGAACTTCATCTTGAATGGGCTTGTGTTCTCATTTTTTAGTGGTCGATTTTTCAATTGTTGATTGAAATTGATGTTAATAAATGTGTATTGGCGTGTCTATTTTATTAAATATAAATATTGACGGAGATATAGCAATTAAAAGTTTGAATTGTAGTTTTAGCGCTAGAAATGGTCGGCTATATTTGTATGACGTGAAATGCATTTTAACGTCAGTTATTTGTTGATTGCGTCAGTGCTGTGGTAATGTTTTGTAGCTGTTAGTAGTCAAATAATCAAGTCAAATCAAAGAATAATAAAGTTTTATTTTATTTAACCCTGCTAAGACAGACATAATATTGAAATTTGATTGTTCCTTGAAATAGCTGTAAATAATATTTGATATTTTGATATACAAATACATATAGCAGAGATTTATGAGCTGTAAGGTTGGTAACCTTATACAAGGATTGTGATGTCACATGTACTTGGAATGTGTACAACGTTGAATCCCTTTAATAATTAAAGAGACAAAATGACTTTTTTAATTGTTAATATCTCTTAACATATAAGGAGTTATTGACAAATAATTGAACATTTGAGGTTCTAGTAACCCACTTTATCAATATATAGTACACTTTTATAGAAATTAAGACATAGGACATAAGCCCATTCTTCCACCTTTAATATTATTAGCATATCAGGTTCTAAACTGTGTGATCATACAGTTTATGATCTAGCATTTTTCATTTACTACATCATACGAAACAAACGTGGCAAGTTTCATGCTGATAGCTAAAACTAGAGAATGCTAATATTTATTTGTATTAAATTACCAGACTCTAAAAATATTATAAACTATATTATATTAAATTTATCCTATTTGATTTTTCTGTTTCTATATGTAATATCCCATTGGCCTATTTTCTAAATACGAGTATAATTGACTAATAATAATTTAATATTGCTCTTTATTAATTAATTACAATTAGTAAAACATATTTTAATATTTGTAAACATGATGTACACGCAGAGTTCATGTTTCCACCCTGTATCTAGCCGATAAGATCTTTACCATCTGTACCAGCACTTGTCATTACTCGCGTACAATCTAAATTCTGATTGGTTATTTGTATAGTAGATAAAGATCACACTGTAAGTGATTTGCTTTTACTTTTATTTCTTATTTCACGGTGCGCTTCATACAAATTGTGCTTCTCTTCGAAAGGAGAAAAAACAATACAAAATGTTATTATTTAAGAAATTTTCTATCCTCCAAATATAGGCACCAGTATGTAAAACTAATCTATTATTTATTCATTTGCATAGAAGCAATATTTAAGTAACATACAAAATAAATATCTCATTTCTATATAAACAATTTGCATATAATCATATTTATCAATTTATCATTTTATAAGGATCATTAATATTCAATATATGAGTTACAAAGAGAAAGAATATAAAAAGAGTTTTACTTATAATGAAAAAACAACAAGATAAAAAGAGATGAAATGAGATTTTTTTTAATACCAGAAGAACCATTGAGATATTGAATTAATATCCAATAACTATGCATGTCCAGGTAACATCATTAGTTTGGTTTTAATGGGTATTCCATCAAGAAAACACACCGGTGAAACTTATACACACGTTATAAATCATGTACGGAAATATGTAGCCAACATTATACAAACATCTCGTTATACGTATTATAGTAATAAACGCTTTCGGCTAAACACAAGTTTAAAAAACATTATTTTTTTTATAAATTACGAGAATTCACAAGCATCAACCTAATGCTAATTTATGACATATAACATTTTATTATTAACTAAAATTTGACATAACCACTTCAATTTCAATTGGTATCACTTCGAATGACGGACCCTGTACATGTATTTTATATCGTAATGAATAAGTTACTCATGTCATAAATATTTATTACATATCTGAAGATAATTGAATGCGGAATAAAAATATATTAATACAATAGAACACAACACCACATGCTAGGAATGTATAACGATGGAATTTCATGAATGTAAAAATTCTTTTTGCTCTACTGAATTCAATAAACGAATATTTCGATACCCGATCATGCTCGTATATGAGTATTATGCTACTAGCGTAAAGCCCGTTATACACGAAGAAATTTAAGATCCTAGTTCCACCGTAGTGCAAATAGTTTCCGTAAACATTATTATATTACTTATTACTTTTTTCATGGATATGAAAAATAATTTTAAAATTTATATTTATAATTATAAAATATTCTAAATCGCTTAGGCACATTTGACAACAACACTAGAGAGCATAACCTGAAAACTTAGACGTAATGCCTTTCAAATATTCGCGGTTACTCATGCGTCGATTAACTGCACAAGCGAAGTTGTCAAATTTTACATCGTGTTTTAAACAGTGGAAGTGATAGATGTTTGTGATGATATTTTTTTGTATCATTTATTTTTGTTATTTCTTTGGAAACATACTATTTTTATTTTTGTAATCGAAAGCTTGATTGTAAGGTTTCAACTTTTAAAATATTAATGTAGAACATACTAGGTTTATTGTTTGAAAATTTGAAGTCGATTGGAGTAAAACTGTGGGAGATATAGAGTTTTAAGTTTTCACCTCTGGTTTCGTCTTTCTTTGTAACTTTTAAACACTTTTTCTCACACGTAGCTTTTTCAGAATAGGTGAATCCTTTTGAAATTTTGCACAATCTTTCTTTACATAAATGCCGAGGTAACGCTGTCGAGTTTTTTAATTTATTTTGTTAAGTGCTGTAAAAAATTGAAAAATCAATAAGAAACTTATCAACTAATGAAATCATTTTGGTTTTTTTATATCAGATAATCCAGTGATGAGACGTTTGCGGAGATTCGCTGTCAATGCCTTATTTCTTGATATTTATTTATGAAAATTTTACAAAGTATTACTAAAATATTATTTTATCATGTAGTGATTATAGAAATAATTATTTACTAACTGTGTCGTCAAAAAACATTATTGAAAACATGCTTTTTTTGACTCTACTCGTCCTACCTTAAGGCAAACCTTTTTCTTATAGGTCAAATATCGTCCTTTAGAATCGTTCATAGTCCAACATTGTAGTTAAAAACTTGACATCCTACTAATATGAATTTAATATTTTCCAATCACCTACTTTTCGACATACAAATCATCAAACTAATTCATTTTGAAATATTAACAATAAATTTAACTAGTTCCGGGTGTTCCGGATACAGTATTGGTACTGGTATTAGTATGCCTCTGCCCTTACCCCTTATCCCTAACCCCATACCCCGTACAAATGTTCATTGTTTGTTTTCATCTCGGTTGAAACATATCGACCTACATTATTTATAATATATTTGAACTTTAGTCGTTCATTATTCTGCTCCCGGAGTCCTGACATCCCGCTGCCCCACTTCTCCACCCCACCACACTACTCCAGGCGTACACGAAGATATATGATTTTCTCGTCTGGTTTGACAGATAACTCATTAGTACGATAACCAAACTGATGACGTTGCACTTTTTAGCGTAAATATTTGTTACACAATACACGAAGAGAAACACTGGGACTTTAACACTATATTTGTGAAATCTAGGTCACTTACTTTAGATGACACAGTGTGCTAGAGCATTTACGCTTGATGACAAACTGCTGTGCCTTCGGGTTGGATCCCCATACTAGTGCTACATTTTCTGAATTTTGTTGTTACTAAATATCTAATAGTAATCTAATCACTCTATCACACCGTGTAATTATTGAAATGTAAGCTACTAGATAATTGTATCTATACTTAGTTGTAGTATTATAGCCAATAAAATAAAAAGAAAAGAAAAAACTAAAATTTGATTATGTGGTCTTATAATTTTCTAGGCCTCTAGGGGGTGAAAGGACGACGTGAAACACACGTTAACTGCAACGATATCTATTGATAAAAAATTAAATAACAGTCTCATAAAAATTCTTGTTATAATTACAAAATTTTGATTTCGTTTTTTATAAAAGCGGTGTGGTCAATTTTAAAATAACTGGGATCATATGAGTAATATTTAATCAAAGAATAAGTAGGCAAAGTTTTATTAAAAGCTTACATTAAATACATTCAGCGAAGATCTACCTTAAGAATTGAGACTTCTTTTCTTATTGGTATTATTCTTTGATCGGCAGAAGTTACTCACATAATTTGCATCTTAACACTAGCTGTATATGATGTGGCATCATCTTGTTGGAAGGATATGTGTCATAGGATCAATTGATCCAATTTTGACGCAAGAAAGTCTTCTAAGATAGCAGTCACCAGCAACTATTACACCATGCTCAATATAATAATGGTCGTTGATGCATCAATTGGGAATTTTCAGTGCACCAAATTCTGTTTATTACGGTGCCAACAAAGTCGAAATATGCTTCGTCGCTCATGACGATTTTGTGCTAAAAATGATGGTCGTCTATACCAAGTTGTAAACCCCAGCACTCCAATCTTAACCGGCGTTGGACGTCTTAGGCCTGTCTCAGTATGGCACCGTATTTAAGCGAATTTCTGCCGGACGTATACGGGCTACTACGCTTTACCTATCCGAACCCTGTAAATGTAATGAGAACTCTCTGGACCTCTCAGACTGCACGCTACAAAGCCGTCCGAATACGGGCGGCACTACCTCGCACATTAGAAGCGTATAAAGGCGAATTTTATCCAAGCGTTACCACTACTACAACGATATCCTATCCAAACCTTTGTAAATGCAAACAGCCGCCTCAGATTGGAGGGGATACCTAAGATCGCTTGTTATTACGCTGCAATACGGATCTTTTCGGTTCTATCGGCGACATCGCTTGTAACGAGTATGTTCTGCATGCAGTTTATGTTTGTATTTCAGTGAATCATGGGCATCGATACCGATACCGATACGATAGAACTAAATTTAAATTCACGACAACGAGAACTCAGATATATAATAAATGCTAGAGTCCCTTTAATACCAGTGGTGTATCGATAAAAATTAAAGTTATGGTTTGCTCTCATGATAAATTATATAAGTGCTAAAGAACTCCAATACACCCCCTAATACACGACTACAGACATCTGTGACACACATAGGTGGTTTGCTTTGTAGCTCATCCAATCCGCCGATTTACGTCCGAATACGCTGTCGCTTAAATACGGTCCCATACTTAGACAGGCCTTAGTATAAATTGTTATCTACGACTATCAAATATCGGCAAAACATCGACGCAGAACTAGAACATAAAACGCAACCTGCATTTTGTGAATGTGTTTTTTTAATACAAACCTAACTAAGTTGCACTTAAATTAAAAGATGAATAGTGTGAAAATTTCTATGTATTAATTAATTTATAATGAGATGTTTAGTAATACTTATGATGAATGAAATTGCAGACGCTTTTTAATCTGTATGACGTGGCTGGATGATTTAATTTATCAAGCTTTAAATACTTTTTGAATTCTTCAGAATACAACATTACATTATATGCATTCATAATAACATTTTTATATCACGGGTAATGAACTTAGTTGACATAGGTTATATAGCCATTGAATTTATAAGGTGAATTATATAATATTTTTTCGATCTATTTTTAATATACTTGCCATATTTTATGAGTGTGAAACTCAGTTATTTTAACTGGATATGGAATCCGAGAGCAAAAACATCAGAATGTTTTGATTACATCTATACCTCGCTTTACGACGTGAAGCTAAAAGCAGTATAACGAATGAATTATTTTGATTTACACCACCACTACACTATTGCCATCAGTTTTGTCAGTGTATCAATGTATTCTAACTCTCCCACGCGTTTACTCTCTATGAAAAAGAGGGAGAATCTGAAACTAACAGAAAGCAACTACCAGCACAACAGTAGATAACGATATTATATGATAATTATTTATTTATACCCTTCATAAATTAAAATTACGATAATCACAACTTTTGTACATTTCTTAAAAACTGGAAACTTTCAAAAATCGCACAAACATCGACTTGTACAAGCAATTCTAAATAGAGAAACTATAAAATACATTGTCATATATTTAAGGTGTATTTAAGGTGTAAAAAAGTTTACCTGTTTCGTAATATTTTTATGTGTTTATAAAGTCTTATGTAAAGAAAATTCTCATTTGACGTATATTTATACGTTTTTTGACACTGATATGAATTTTTATGCAAGATTATACAACGTTATATATTGTAAATACATAAGTAATATATTTGTAAAAGATTTTAAGTATGTATTGCATTTATTTAATAATCAAGTAACATAATTAAGATAAACTTCATCATTTGGAATTATATTAAACGTAAAAAAAATATTAAAACATAATATGCAATATTTGTACTTCTGATTATATAAAATTTTGCGTATATTTAAAGTAATATCCATGTTTTCTGTTTAGCAGTAACTTTATAACTTAAACTTATTATAAGCTGCAGCTGTTAAAGAGTTTGACATCATATAAATAAATATAAATTAAGAAAGGATTTTTAAAAACAAATTGTAAATATTACAAATTCATTGCCAAGTATGACAACTTTACAAAATGAATAAAACAGCACTCTTCACGAGATATTTTTATAAATGCCTTTGATATATTATAATAGACATAGAGAGACATCTAGCTTTATAAATTTAACATACTCTGAAATCATACATACAATGTATTATGCTCATACACTACATACTACACTGTACTATTCACTATTCACACAAATATTCATTCCACTTTGATAATTAATGTTTGTTATATAATATTCCAAGTTTAACATTGTGTTATATATCTATTATATTCAAGAATATAAATTTCATATAATAATATTTCATATGTATAAAACGTGACGTGGTAAGTTTATTAACGTAATTAACTTGACTTCAATTATATACCTACGTTAAATATTATTTTATGTAACGTTATCTCTGTTATTGCTGTTAAAATATTGTTTAGTAATTGCTTTCACTTTCCGTTTATTGCGGAAAATCATCGTTCAACACGAATGAAAAACATCGCGGTAGTTTTAACACAAAGTTTTTATTTTACGTCGCTTTATTTTATTTTTGTGGTTTTCTTTCATTTTAATTACATAGTCAATTTTTAGTTGTAGATACATTTGTTTTATGATATTTATATTAGCTTCTCAAAGTAGTAGTACTCTCAAAATGGAAGATATAATTGTGAGGGTGAAGAGATAAGAAATCAAGAACGTTAGAGCTCATGAAGAGTGAGTGTTTAAATGAAGCAGGCATCCGAAAGGTAGTTTAAAGAATTGTAAGTGGAGAGTGAGACATAAGGCAGTAGGAAAAGAGTAAAAAAGAGAAGAAGCTAAGGTATGAAAGACAATTAGGTAAAAAGGGAAGAATAACTGAGTGAATTATCACAATAGTGGAGAAGATAATGATGGTGAATGACAAGAAGAAAATAAGTATGGGTCAAAATAGGAAAAAAAAACTTGGAATAGAGAAAGTGAAAAAGAACTGTAAATAAGCAGAATCACTCTAGCAATCTTTATCTGTTGTCAGTTTATGTAAGATTGCTAAGATTGCTAGAGTGCTAAGTGAGATTTAAATTTAGAAGTATTGCAACAAAAAGCAAAAAGAATTGTATGAGACACAGTACAATATTAGCTTCTTATTTATTTCTCCTGGGATGGGTTAATTACCCCAAATGTGATAGAATTGAAGGGTGGATCCTAGGATCAGGGATCTTTGGTGTAATACACACATCCCAGTAAACAATTTGGTGAGTGTCCTGTTTTGTGACGTTTCTATCACTATTGCACTTCAGTTATAATTCGCATCAACTTTATCTTCATTTGTATTCCGACAGGTGGAGTGGTTTCAGCATTTGTAGCCGATAAAATAGACATTTCATACGAACGACTGTGAGAACTGAATTCAAATGAACTCTTTCATTGGAAAAGAAATCATACGCATCTTCAATGTCACTCCAAAATGTTTACTAGGATATCCAACTCAATATTTTTTTTCATTCAAGACACTTGTAGGAGGCTATGACACTATAGAAACTGCTAACGTAGAAGATCGTTGCTAATAAAAGGACTTTGCATCGGAAATGGCCTTACTTTAAATAAATTAAATTAAAAAAAAGAATTATAAAAAGAAAGAAAACAATAAACTACTATATGTATTTGATAAACGGTCAATAAAATGAAAACTGCAAAATACAACTACAAAATACAGCGCCCAGAATTATAATTTATGGACATAATTAACAACGGAGCTTCTTGAATTAATAAAATATTTAACATAAATTATTTTTAACATAAAAATATAATTTGTTTTATATTATAATACATTAATATGACTAATAAACACTACATTGTATAAATGCAGTAATAATTAAAACCACTGGCATATATGTATATATATATATATATATATATATATATATATATATATATATATATATATATATATATATATATTTGTATTGTGTAACTCCACAGGGTTCAACACTACAGAATAAACCAGTAAACTTCTTTCTAAGTGTTATAAATAATTTTGTTTATTACTTTAGCCACACCTTAATTAGTTCCCAGTGTCTTGATAAATTGTTTTAATTAATAAATACGTTCAATGATTTAAATATAATAATTTCTCGATATGTATTAATATACAGTGTGTACATATAGATACTATTTGTTAATTGAAATAGTTCAGTTCCCCAGCCTGTCCTTGGAATTCAGTATACGCTGTATTCAATTCTGTTTAAATACATTTTTTCGCATATGTATGTATTTATTTAATATTCATTTTCCTTTTTATTTTTCTAATTACATCTTATTTCTTCATTATTAGAAAATTATTAAAAAATTAATTAAAATAAACTCAACCTAACACATTTCTCTATAATACTTACTGTCAATCTTTCTTTTCGCTCTGTCTTTTGTCTTTCTCTTCCTTCTTTTCTATACGCCTCTATTTCTCCTTATTGCTACCGTCTTCTTCGTTCCTTATACTTTCCTTATAATAATTATTTCACTTTTTCTTTCCACTCTTCACATCCTCTTAATGTGCTCCAGCCTCTTCCGCATATATTCCTTCTTCCTCCATCTATCCTTTCTTCAACTATCCCTTCCTGCATCCATTCTTTCCACCTCCTCCTTCCAATAGCTGGTGCCTCGTTCTTCATTCCCCAGTTTAAAGCACACGACTCCGCTTCCGTACATTATCTTGTATTTTGTTTTTCTTTAATTTAATGTATTCAACATCGGCCTATTTCCGTTACTAAGTCAATAATAATATAATCAATTTAATTTGAAAACAACCTAACGAGGAAAATATAACTCTGCTCTGGTAATCCAACTCAAAGTCAGCTTTAGGCAGACGCGATCTGGGTTCAGTCAGTAGTTTATTTTTGGATGCCTACTTCACCCGTTGAAGTGTTCTTTATCACAGTCCTCCATTATCTTTCGTATTTAAAGATATTCTAACTTTTCTTATACGCCACACTTTACTCATATAATAAGTCTTACAAATGCAATAAATAATTCATAATATTTAATAATAGAAAAAACTGTATTTATATTATAGAAATATAGTTATTAATATAAATTCTAATTAAATTACTGATTGCAATGAAAAGAGAGAGACAGGAGGGTAGGCGTATCGAACTAAGTGTAATTTATGGGTTCATAGAGTAAATAGACAGATAGGTGAAGCTGTAACTGAAATTAATAATTAATACTATTTAGTACATGTGTCGACGTTAATAAATATTGTCATTCATAATTATTGGTTGCACCTTAATAGAGAATTACGTAATAATAAAGGAAGGCATTGTAAGGTGGTTGAGTCGTTGACTACAACACCCTGTGCATGTTTAGATTGGGTTCCAGCCCTAGAACCAGCGTGTGTTAGTTGCGAGACTAGAAATGAAAGGAATCGTATTTAAAAGAGCCCTAGTTATCATCGGAACATTTAAGTTCATAATAGTGCTATTGGTACACTGGTAAAAAAACTTAAGAATGTCTATTAAGCATTTTCAATAACCAGTGTCATACACTGGTCTAATCAAATATCATATTTTAATTTTCATGACGTTCCAGTGCATTTTAATAGACGTGCAAAACAAATATTAAAAATAATAAACAAAAATTCAAAACAATGCATCTTAATAATAATTAATATATTCGGTTCTTATTTTTAATATACATTTGTCTATTAAATTTAAGAATATTTTGAACAGTTTATTAACTGTATTACGTGAAGCGATATCATTATGATTTTGGCGGTGACTATTTTGAATCCTTCATAAAACAAAGAAAGTGGAAATTTTATATGACAAGCTATCTAGTAATTAGCTACTCATTAAGCTAAGTTTAACTTAGTACTAATGGATTTATTTTATAACTTTTTCATTTTTAATTGGTCATGGGTCATTTGTTTCTTAACGATATTTATTTGATTGTTAATATTGGCAAATAAAATTGAATTGATAATGCAAGTTGAGATTAAGCGTTTATTTGTCAATATTAACAAGAGAAATAAATATCGCACTAGTTCAATTCATGAAACATGACGCCAGAGAAAAAGTTACAAAATAAAGCACTGAATTTCACACTTCTATCAAAAAATAATCGGCCTAAAAACGCTATTTTGTCTCCGTGCTAAAGAGATGGTTACGTATCTTGCATTCTGAATAAAAGCTTCACACTTGTAAGTTCAGAAAAGAACGCTACGTTGGCTTAGATTTTACTTAGGTTACTGTGAGTCAGCGCCTGCCATCGATGATGATGCACTTCTGAGCACTACTAAATGGACGCCAGAGTTCAAGAAAACACAGATAGTTAACTTAAAATTAACTTACTACCGAGTAAAACTGAAGACGATTTTTCATTAATTAACTTTAGGCAACATAACAAACCAAACATTGCAAGAGTGCATTCCGCAAAACAACACTCAATTTAGATAAATGCGTAAATAGAGTGTTATCACTTTATTTAACTCTTTAAAAATAAATAAATACAAAAAACTAAAATATAAATAAAAGTATAAACCATGAGATTGAAATAGTTAGTAGAAATTTGCTAGTGTTAAACACAGGTAGGCAGGCTTGTTGCATTCCGATCAATCTCTAAACCGATGTACGTAAAGCAATGTTACTGTGTGCCATCAGCAGCATCATCAGCTAATACCACGGTGTACCGATGCTCTACCGTGA
Organism: Panorpa germanica; assembly: GCA_963678705.1. Taxonomy (NCBI): domain Eukaryota; kingdom Metazoa; phylum Arthropoda; class Insecta; order Mecoptera; family Panorpidae; genus Panorpa; species Panorpa germanica. Next base: position 10,341,618 of record OY783221.1, read on the forward strand.
ACGGTTTCCAGTTTTTCAATTATCTCTCTGAGAGAGAGCCTGTAGTAGGTTTGTATGTAATGTGCTTAACTGGTACACTAAATACATTCATTTAAACGCAAATTTAAAAAAAATGGAATAGAATATCAATAGAAAAGTTGTAGTTAATATTGACTAGAAATAATCGGTACTAGATGCCGCTGATGAGAGTTACATCAACTTTATTTGGGTAAGTGTCCATAAATCCGCACTGCTCGCAACAAATGCATTAGCTTTATTAAATATTTACATCCAAAATAGCGTATAGCTAGTATCTACCTCTAATATTGAAACAATCTAATGATTTCAATCTACAATGCTAAGGATTGTCACGAATGCGTCGTGGTTTGTACCTAATAACATAATACATCGGGATCTAGATATACACACCGTTTAGAATCAAAGCATAAAAAAGAGAGAATACTTGAACATCCAGACAATTTGGCCAGCTGTCTAATGTCCAATAATTCGGTAGTACGCAGACTAAAAAAGAAAGTATCTCAAGACCTATTAACCAACTAAACAGAATCTATTGAAATTGAGAGATGGGTCGATATGCACTTCCCGCACAAAACATTTTAATATTTATTTATTATATTAATTGTGTGCCTTTCGGCTTTACAATCTACATTATTATATTTATTACTGCATTTCATATAAATTCAAAGTTAAAACTAAACTTAAACTATTCTAGACTATTACTACTTCGAATAGTACTTTCTGTTTCTTATTTTCTTGATCCTCTCTCTTCATGGTCCCCTACTCCTCCTTTATTCACACCGTTTCCTGCTTCTCCTTCCTTATTGCCTGTATCTTCATCTATCACCTGTTGCCTTCCTAGTCTCCTCTCGACAAACACTCTATTATCTTTTCACTATCCTTCCTGCCTTCTCTCTTCGTTTTCACTTCTCCACTTATGTCTATTACAGGCATAAACGCTCTATCTTTACTATTTCCTCTTGACTCTCTTACTTTACTATTTCTGCTTGACTCTCTTTCTTTACTATTTTATTATTGTCTCTATCTCCGTCATCCACCTCTTGTCCTTATCTCCTTCCCGCAAATCCTCTATTTTTCTGAACTGAAGTTTAACTGTTTCCTCGCTACTTCTTCCTTTCTCCCGCTTCCCTTCACTGCCTCTTTTAGTACTTCCTCTTCGACATTTTATTATTTTTACATACCTATCACTCAATGTCCTCTAAGCAGGGCAGATTGTAATAATATATAGAAATCAAATTAAAAAAAAATTAAATAAAAAAATTATTTACATAGAAGACGGAGGGGGAAGCGGAAAGGAGGACATATAAAACGAAAAAAATTCTTTCTTTTATAGATGTGACAGTTGTTTAAATATTTTAGTAACGTTTTAAGTTAAAAATTAAGGAAAATGAACGAGGCATCCAATCCAACAAGAAAAGTATGAGTAGCATACTTAGTTAGATAAAAGTTTAAACAAGATATGATGTAAATTTCATTAAAATCGGTTGACTAGTTCTCCAGAAATCGTAATCACTATTTCAAAAGAAGTTTCGAGATAAACGCAAAAGAATACAGAGTATTGTATAAGTGCATATACTGCCGCACTCACTTTAATGGCTCAGATAATATTCAGATTATTGTCATAGGTAAATTTTTAAAATATTCTTTAAAGAATAATAAATAAAACTCAGCAAAAATTGTTTGTGAATCTCTCAGCCATCTTCGAGCAAATTTCTTTTAATATTCTACAAAGCATTTAACAAATATAGTGGTAAACTCATATTATTTTCTATGTGTATATGTATGTAGGTATATACATGTACGAGTATAGTCCATAAGTAATTGATTAGGTATACGAATGATTGAACACTTATTTAGTGAGTTGGAAAGACTAACTTGCCAAAAGCTATTCCGAAACCGTAACTAACCAAGCAGCGAAAACAGACTCAGCAAAACCGACACCGCTGTGAACATTCCACAAATCGCTAAATCCATACATGATATTAACATGTAAATTGGAGGTTCTCACTGGATACCTGATTGCCTATCTATTAAATGCCCGTGGTAAACACTTATTATAATGTACATAAACCAAAGATCTATTTAATGAATAACAATTCCTTAATTTTTAATATGAATGCAAATACACTTTCATAACTTTAAAATCAAGTTAAAAAAATAATAAGTTTTAAAACAATTACAAAAGTACAAAACTGTATATTTCTTTCTCAGAAACTAATTATAATTTTCTATAAATTTAAAAAAGTACATGTTTTTTATACATCAGCATTTAAAAAGAAGAGAAACAAAAAATATTTAAAGTAGAGATGTGAAAAAGACATCGATGTATCGAGTTACCTCATCGATGAATTATATTGCGATATGAACTAGGCGAGAATCAACGAAATAATATTCTAATAAAGTTGACTTAAGCAAATCTTCATAATATATCCGACAAATGAAGGCGTATTCTGTAACAGCTACGGTATAGTATGGTTTATTCGTACAAATGTGATATTGTTGGCATCTTCCTCCCGTTTCCTTTCTCGCCGCATTATTTAATTAAGCCAATGCGTTTGATGCAAGTAGACCTGTTGACTTTTACCTTAACAGTAACAATAGTTTTTAAAATGGACATAAAAATGAATATATCGATGTTTTCCAATCGATGCAATTTTTAAACACTAGTTTCAGATGGAGCTAATGCGTAAAATAAAATAAAAGGACTTCATATGGACACACACATACATGTAAATGTGGACGTGCACGTTCCAGGCGCAACGCATCGCAATCCACAAAACGAATCTGTTGTAATATTCTCAACACTGCGAGGAATTATTTATTGCAAGTTTCGTACACTCATACAATTACATATAGAAATAATATATACTAAATATAATAGTAATATATTTTAAAATTAATTTGTATATTTCGTATACAATTTTTTATAACCTTTTGCACCCGTAGCGAACGGTCTTGTCAAATGGATTTATTTTTATATGTTAAAGGTTTTTGTTTTTACATAAAAGTAAAAATATGGGCAGGGTTGTATTTATTTTATTTCTTTCTTGCTAATAACCAAAATCTTAACAACTACAATGGTAAACGTCGTAAGTATAAACCAAATAAAGATCTCAAAACTTAATCTTTTCCTCTCCTTTCCCCCGAATTTTCATACAAATTTCTATACACTGCATTAGAAAGAAACTTAAAGAAATTTGAAAATTTCCCTTACGCTCGCAGGTTGTTTATATTTCACAGCGTGGTTAGTAGGATTCTGACTAAACAGAATAAGTAGTTTGAGCAGTGCACTCACAGTAGCTTCAGTGTGACATTGGGTGTGACATTCACTCGGGTGAACCGTTCATTTTCCTTTCATTGTCGAATGAACGTATCCAACATATCTGGCAGTTATGTTTAATCGATTGGGAATCGGAGTTAGGACTAGTTTCAGAGTACGTAAACTAAAAGAAATCACAAAAGTAATTTAGAAGGTATGAAATTAAAATAAAGTTCTAAATCCACCACTGTGCCTGTACTTCTTATACAAAACAAAATATTAACTAATAAGTAAAATGATGTATTTAAGAATTATTCTGTTACAGTAAGTTAGTATTCACTTAACTGGAATTTGTACTGGGCGTGGGGAAATAAATTACGAAGGTTAGTTATGACCATGTGCTTATTTTGAAAGTACGAGGAGTGTGGTGTCGCAGATTACTTTCTCACGGACTTAGAAATAAAGTACTAAGTTAATTTTTTTTAATTTCATTTATTTAATGTCTGCCTATTTTCGATGCTAAGTCCTATTACCAATGACTCTTCCAGTGTGTCCGCTCAAGTTTATTTTAAATAATTATTTTTTTATACTAATAATAAACTATTATTGAATATCGTTTATTAATATATTAATTAGTTTAATAATGAAAATATCAACAATAATAAAATTATAATAATAACAGATTCTTTAAGTGTTTTAAAAAGTTTAAATTCTAATGATATCAAATCAAATAATGATATTTTGACTTGCAAAATTTAAGAGATGTATTTCAATATAATAAATAAGAATAATACCATAAAATTTATGTGGATACCAGGACATTGTGGAATATGAGGAAACGAAATTGTGGATAAATTTTCAAAGGAATCAATACATTTAGAAATTGAGATGAAAATGAAATTACCTTCATATGAAATTTTTAATATAATCAAAAAATTAAACTTCAATTTGAAAAACACAGATTTCATTAACAAAAGTCAGTTAAAAGGAAGAGATTATTATATGTTACATCCAAATTTAAGTAAGAAGAGATGGTTTAGAAATGAGTCCCGCAAAATTATATCAACTATAATCAGAATCAAAAGTAATCATTGCAAAACTTCAGCTCACCTGTACAAAATTAATATTAAATCTAACGATAGATGTCAATGTGGTGAAGAAGGAACTTTGGATCATATTATATTTGAATGCATAAATTATAGTTTAGAAAGATCAAAATTGAATAGTGATATATCAGATGTGATTAAAACTTTTCCTGTTCATACTAAATTTTTGTTAAGTGATTCAAAATGAATTAGTGAATTATTGAAATATTTAGAAATTTGTAAAATTGAATTATAAATTATAAAAGATGAAAGAAAGTCAAGGCAAATGAGTAAATAAATAAAAATTAAAAAGAAAAGTATACTAATATGCAACCTAGAAAGGACAGAAGTACAAGAACAAAAACTATCGAATCAAAAAGCAAAGCAAAATTTTCTACACCAAAACGTTAGCAAAAAAACAGGAAAGAAGAGAAAGCATTGACGAAACTCTGAATAGGACACACGACATCCTAATTGCGACACTTCTTTTTTAATAATAGTTTTACCATCGGAAAATAATGTTTATTATGTCACCTTACATTGAATTTACTTAAAAAAAAAACTATGTAAAAGTAAACCTTCTTATGTAAAACGAACCTTACTAGATGCACTAGATAGAATTAGCATTGGGATAGTACATAATGTATAATAATCTCTTAATTTATTTAATATTTAAGAACAAATGGATATAAATATATCGCTCACGGCGTAAATTTCAAACAACTCTTTTTGATTAATCACATTTTTTACACGCATACAATGTTTTCTTTATATCTCTTATTAAATAAACAGATTAATTGCAACTAATAACGAGTGATTCAGCTGACAAATTCACTCCCGGTTTTATTTATAAATTCAAACGATACAATCAGCAAACGAATTCATTTCCAATTAAACAGTACGGTGGTTTTACAAGCTTTATCATTTGTTGTACGTCCGTCGTACGTAGTGTTCATTTTGTATGTTCATATTACGTATGATAATATATGTATATTATAAAAAAAGTTAAACATCTTACAATATATATATACAAAAAATGAAACAAGTTTGAATTTGTATCTTGTTGTACAAGAAAATAGCGTGCTTAGGAACATTTAATTGTCGGCTACGTAGTAGTGCTACGGTGCTACAGTTCTACAGTTCCACTCGGGCTTGTGCAAGCTGCAGAGATGCATATCATTGCATAATGTCACTGCATGTTAATGAATATCCCTAGAGTATTTATGTGTATCTTTATACGTATTTATTTGTATGTATTCTTATCTAAATTTTACTTAAATACAAAGGTAACTAGCGATTGAATCAATTACAAGTAAGTCTTTCAGAAAATAACGTACTTAAATAATAAGTACAAGGAGTTGCTATTTTAAAACGAGACCGATGCTGCTACAGACGAAAGTTATATGACCGACTACTGTGTATCGTGAAGCATTCTCTTTCGATTGTCAGCTCTACCGCGCCTGTGGATATATTAGTCTGGTAGTAGCCTTCGTTTGTATAAGATCTATTTTTTCTTTTGCCGGAAAAATGACAAATTTTGAAAATAATAAATAGAGCAACAAACTGTCTTAAAAAAATGTATAAGAAACTCAAAGAATCGCTAGTGAAACTTATCTTTTATTAAAAGTGGCAGCGAATGTTTATCTTATAAAGGTTTAATTGTTTCCAAGATGGCCGAAGGGACGTAGAAGATAAAGCACGTCAAACGGTTAAAAATATTGATCTGATCATCGGTTCATCATTTTATGCGATTGGCGAAACTGTAGAAATTGGCAAAGAATGCGCAAGGCAAATTTTATATAAGAATTTTAACATGCAAAAAGTGTCTGCAAAATGGTGTCGAAAATTCTCACAATCAAAGACTTTTCTAGCAAAGTATAACATCCCAGTGTTAGACCATCCGCCTTAATCGCTTGAGCTGACACCATGTAACTTTTATCTATTCCCAAAGGTCAAATATGCATTAAAAGAATTAGAGTGCAGACCATTGCAGCTGTAAAGAAAAAACGGTGCGCCTCATGAACGAGCTCATAGAAGAAGACTTCCAACACAGTTTACAACCGAGGAAAATGCACATGGAGCAATGTATTGATAGAGGTGGGATGTATATTGAAGGGGATTATAATGAAATATGTATTCATTAAATTAATTAAAAAATAAATTAATAAATTATAAAATCAGTCTAGTTTAAAAATAACCCCACTTCCTACAATAACTTCAAAGAATTATTGAAAAGAAAGCATTATTATTCTAAAATAAAAAGTGCTGTGATATATAAAAGAAAAATTTAATAGCTATGGATTTAGATCATAGATGTCACTAATCAAAAAAGTACATATGTATAATTTTATAAGAGACAAAAACAACTGTACCTACATTTTCAATTTATGTGTTGTTAATTATAAACCCTTACCCCCTATTGTACACAATTTCTGTTTTGACAAGTAATCGTTTACAAAAGTAACAAACCATGATAATTACAGTATACTACCTAAAGCAGTAATAACAAAGAATATGTCAGCTGACCATGAAACCCCTGAATGTTAGTAAACCAGCGCTAGCCTACTGCATAGTGCACGCCCTCTGTGATGGTTCGTTGAAAAATATCAATGGAAAGAGTGAACCGGTGGAATGTTGCCTACACGTATAACTAGGCGAAAGTGCTCCATAGATAGAAAACCTTTTACTTGCGTATAGCATTCATTTATAGAAAAACTTAGCTGCATACACTGAACTTCCTCCAAAAGCAGCTAATGTACTACACATAATGTATAATAAAACTTAAAATTAAATTCTTTCCTTCTGTTTCAAAGTTCGTCATCACTCTTCTTTTTCTTTTCTCTCTTTCTCGTTTTTACTTCTGTCTTCCACCTTCTTTCTTCTTTGCTTCCTATCAATAGTTTCTCTAGACACAATCTACTATGAACTCTCTCTCTCTCTACACCTACACTTCCTCTTCCTTCTTTCTTCTGTGCACCTCCCCTGTCTCCTCTCAACAAACCCTTTATCTTCTTTCCGCTAACAACCCTGAACTCGCAATTTCTCCTTATGTGCTGCAACGTCTTGTTTTCTCCCTTACACATTATGTAGTCCCTTCCCTCCATGTCTTCCCAGTAGCTGTTACTCCTCCATATCTTCCCAGTAGCTGTTACCCCTCCATGCATGTTCCGTTCTGAATCTTAATATTTGTCTTGCCAGTACTAGTATTATAATATAGAAAAAACGTTTTTGCTAAATTTTGGTGGGTTTTATAGTTTTCAAGATAAATAAAAAACTTACTACATCCTTAAGCGACTTGAGTCGTTCAGTAATTGTGTATTCAACAAAAATGGAATATTACCTGAATCTGTTTTCAGGTAATATTAAACTTTTGTTGAATACCCTATTAGTGAACGCAGCTTTACTTTTATATACCAATACATAATAGGCTTAATATAACTGTACACATTTCTGATATCTTGTACGTCTGCAAAGGGTTCACCAACCCTGTTTACATAGAAACAGAACTTTGTAAAGGGTTTGTATGGAACAAAGTAAAGCGAGTTTAGCTTAAACATGAATAGTGTCAGCTACAGTAGCGCGGATGCGGAACTTTAGAGAACTCTTGAACAGGAAACAAAAACAAAAGCAACCTGCAGATATTTTTCATGTTTCATATTATTAATATGTCAACTGGTTTGTAATCATAGCCTTTGTTAAAGGTAAATATCAAACGAAATCAAACTGTGCATGTAGGTTAAAATCAAGAAGTATTTATTTTGAGTTTTGCAATGATTTAAGCAGGTCTCACACTGGAACAACAGACTATTTGCCACGTTGACTTTCTGTGCACCCTTTATCATGAGAAACGCTTCTTTTAAAATGTTCAAAGTGTTGTACTCCCTTAATAATTAATCTAGTAACTAATCACACATTAAGTCAGACGAGTCACTGCATAAATTTATCACATATTTGATATCATACTAATATACATAATGTCCTGATAAGAAAAAACATGTAAAATAAAATAAACTTCACATTAACATTACAATAAAACTACGTAAAATGTCATGATAGTAATAGGATTATAATGTGACGGATTGAGTAAATGTTGTAATTCCTAATATAACTGGTAGATGGTGCTGGTGCTATGGCACGTGGTAAACAGCGGGGTAACACTTTAGGGGTTGGTATGGTGCGGGTGGGGTAGTGGTTTGAAACGATAGAATAGAGAGTTGTAACTTACAAGGGTTTTATTTTGATATTTAACCACGCAATGTTCTCATTAAATCCAGTGGCGTTGGCGGCGCTGGCGTCACTGACGTTCAGATTTGCTGTGTTTGAAGAAAATTAAGGTTTATAACATTTGTAATTAATGAATTTATTTGACAGAACATTTTATTTGTACAGTTAATATATGTTTAGAATGTTTACTAGTAAATTGTGTGTCTAGAGTATACACAGTGGGTTGTAGTCATGTGAAAACTTAATTTATTACTGCTTTAACATATATCTGTAGAGTTATACCCATACTATCTCTCACTTTGTTCTTTACAAGAATTGAAATGGTTTAAAAAATATGTCTTTCGTGTGTTCCAATGAGATTCTCTATTTTATATTAACTAAACAAAAATATAAAGAAAAGCACAGGTTGAAAATTATTTTTTAGTGCAGTATAAGCTAATTTCAAGCCCAATTTCTGCCTGCCACTTAGAAGTTGTAACACAGTGATCAAGTTTCAACTTGCTAGCATGTTACAAACTAAATCAAAAGTTACATTTTTAACTGTCATCATCCTCTACTACTTTTCTATCTCCCTCTTCTCCTTACGTTACTGGAAATTACACGGAGATTGCCTTAACATATGCCTGGACCGAATTGGGTCTCAATATGGCATGCCCACTAATCCTACTTCAATTAGAACCAAATGAGGACCCAATTGGGATTACTATAAAAATGTCAGTTTTGCCTCATTGGACTTGACTAAGAACTCATTAAGAAATTGGCCATGGTTTGCCAAACTAAAATGGCCAAGAAGATTAATTACAATGACCTCAAGACTAAGAATGAATCATACTGGAGCTCCGAAACATCTAGCAAGAAACAAAATCATTCCAAACTCTAAATGCGAATGTAGTGAAGAAGAGGCAGACCCTGACCATATTCTGTGGCAATGTAAAAATACAGCAATGGCAAGAAATGGACTCCAACGGGCGGTGCTACAGACTTCGCAGACGCTTCCTGTTAACACCGCCTTTTTGATTGAGAAACCGAAATTTATAACAGCAGTAGCCATGAATAGATCATTCTTGTTGTCGGGATACAAAGTATAAGAAGAAGCAGAATATATTAGGGGCGATAAAAGGACGTGCCTAGGAAGCCCGAAAAACTATATTTAAAAAAAAAAACTCATTGAGAAAACTCGTTGTAATAATTAATAAAGTAATGAACATAAAACATAAATATTGCATAATTTGAAGCATTTAAAGAATAATTAAATCTAATTAGTTAAAGTGGTAGAGATAAATTGAAAATTGGGCGAAATAAGAGTGAAAGATTGCCCGGTTCGAACCCTTTAGGGTTTTGCGTTACATTCCCATTGGGATCCTAATGAAATAACACGATTGGGTCCCAATTGGGTTTATAAAAAAATTTTAGTCGAGTAATTTCTCTTCTTTCTTTGCCAACTTTTTTTCCTTTCTTCTTTATAATTTTCCACCCACTTCTAACTCTTTTACTTTCCGCTTTCTCTGTGTACTTCCTATTTACTTTCTTTCCTGTCTTCTTCCATCCCACAGAGCCAATATGCATCTTCATTTGCAAAAATTAATTAAAATCACCATCTATTCTAGTTCTCACGGTCTTTAGTAAAAATATATTAAAATAAGTTTTTCTTAAGTTATGGTAAAGATATGGTAATTAATTATAATCTTAATATGAATGAATTCAAGTGCTTTTCTAAACTAGGTCGAGTGCCACAAAAGCAATTATTTTAATTACACACATTCTTCAATTAAATATGCAGCGATGTTGTATTTCCAAACATATTTGCATATTTTAAAATACAGAAAACGAAAACATGAAATTCAAATTCTCTTCTGAAGAATATGTTCTCTTGTGGAGACCATGTAGCATTTACATTTTAGACTTAATTACTTGCCAACTTTTACAATTATATATATATATATATATATATATATATATATATATATATATATATATATATTTATATATATATATATATATATATGTATATATATGGGAGTATATATAGGTATACGAGCTCTTACACAAATTTTGTTATTATATTTGATTCTTAATAAGTAAGTATCAGCGTTTGTGAGGCTCAGTGGTTAGAGTTATACACTATATCGTATAAAGCTAAAGGATCTAGTTCGTATCCCAGCTTGCCGCGGTTTTATTCAAATAAGACTGTACCATACATATTTGTATTTCATGGAAACTTCAACTTTCTTTTTAACTATATTTATTTACGTAGACAACTTAATTATAATATCATCCCAATTAAGAATATTTAATTAAAAAAATAAAATACATTTTTCATCCCTCTTCATGTATGCCTTAAGGGTAATTTGTTTTACATTTTAAACATTCTTATTCGCCCAGACTTTTTGTACAACCTTTGTGCAAATACTAAAGTTGTAATATTAATAAACAAAAGAGAACAAGTGTGTACTTGTTGCCTCTAAGCAAGTCTGTTACTTTGTTTGATACAGAATACCTAACAAAATATGTTTACGGTCTTGTGTTTATCCTTTAACAGGATTCCAAAGGAGACGATAAATCGTTAAGACACTTTTTATAAGTTGTACATAAAAAAAACTCTGAAGTATCATTCCCACCCACTGTTTTAATTTGGTTTTAAATTTTGTATTTAATTTAAATTGTATAGCATCTGGGCAGTCATTCTGAATTTCGAAAATAATTTACGTTTCTTTTATTTTTTTGGAACCTTACAAGGTCCAATGTTTCTAAATTAAAAATACTAAATTAAGAGAAAACTAATTTATATTATAACCTCAGGCAAAAATCTCGCAAAATGCTGTAGAATTCAAAAATAAAGAAGAAAAAACAATTTCTATTACTAATTGTTATTAAAAACAGTAATTTTAATTATTCCACATTCAATTTTGCCCAACTGTCGAACTGTTATGTATCATTCCCACTCACTGCTTTAATTTTATTTTGTATTTTGTATTTAATACAATACGCGTAGTCATTCACAGTACCTTTTTCAATTTAATTTATTTTTTAAGTTTTCTTAGTTTTTTTAGAACCTTAGGTTCAATGTTTTAAATTAAAAATATTAAATTAAAAAAAACTATATTATATTATAACTTCCAAAATGTGCAATCTCTCAAAATGCAGTAGGATTTACTTTAAAAAGAAGTTTAATGTTAGTTTTTTTTAAATATAGAAATATAGAAAACAATTTATATTACTAATTGTTATTAAAAATAGCAATTTTAATTATTTCACATACAATTTTATCGAACTGGCAAAAGTTATATTACTAACGATGCATACGCACCAAGTTAACTACTCTTAAATTAAAACACAAATGTAGAAAGGAATGCTTATTCTGAAAACCTAAAATCTAGATTAAAATATTAAATAAAAACGTAAATTAAATATCAAAACAGTGAGTGGGAATGAGGCTTTACTTTGTCTTAAAAAATCTTGCAATCTACTACTGACTGTTCTCCAACAGGAACATGGAACGTAACCACCTCTGATAAAATGTTCTTACAATTATTTGAAGCTTAAATAAAGTTAATTGCATTGCAGATAGAGAAAGCTGGTGTCCTTAACGGTAGAAGTAATTAAACGAACTGCGTAGCACCTGGCGTAGAGGGTATATAACGACGTAGAAGTAAAGCTCTACCTACCTTAAAAATAAGTAGATAAAACATGAAAGTGACAAGGCAGTGTCTTTCAAAGAGATTAGATTTATACAGTATCTCTTTGAATTCTTTGAAAGTAACTAGAAAAAATACAAAACGTCCGGTATTTTCATGCTAATTCCTTTTTGAATATAATGACGAAACATTTAAGATCCTGAAAGCTCTGCTGTGCAGTGTGTATTTAGTTAGGATGTAAATAAAGAATTAAATTTGTTCTTTGTATATTTAAACTTAAAATTTAATTGTATTTTTTTTTCTTTCTTATTTGTAATCTCTTCATTTAAGAATAGTTCTTACATTAGGTGTGTAAATATTTATCTATTAACAGAGGTGGATTTTATTATTATTCATTCTGTGATTTAATTTCTATATTCCGGAATTTGAATGTATTATATTTCATATTTTCAAGGATAGTAACAAAACATCTGGTTGTAATTTGTTACAGAATAGTTACAAAACAGTTTAGTTTTATTCTTTTTTTGTTTAAAATGTTCTTATACTAGAACTTTCTTGTATCCGGATCCCCAGTTAGCAAGATCAGTCCTATTAATAACAAACTAGAACTAGTTCATAAAAGAATTTGCCTATATTTTAAAACATTGTATCAATATTAAAGAAAACTATTTTAATAAATATTTTAAAGTTAATCCAAACTAGAATTTTGTAGTAAAGCTTTACTGCGAAGCTCTTGGCTTGTATTTCTTACTTATTCCTTTAAAATAGTAAAGGAGATCCTAATATATGGTTTTAGTAAAGATTGCAACCTTTCCGATATAAAAAATTCAATTCGTTCGTACAGGTACATACTCGTATGTTGCTCTTGTCCAATGTGTTCTATTAAAAATTCATTTTCTGATCGTGCAAATAAGAAAATTTATTATGCAGAATGTGTTTTATGTAAAGACAACATGAAAATTACACAGTATAAACTAGAATCGAACTGCATGAATATAGTATGATCTTTGGAGTTGTATCGAAATAGAGGGTGAGGTAATGAAATGGCACGATTTAAAAAAATTACAAAAATTAAAGATTGTGGAATTGATATACAATAGTGGAAATTATTAATTGACGTATCTCTATGTACTTGCCTATGTATTAGCTCCATATACTAGCTCCTTTTACTTGTTCCATGGCTACTAACACTTCCAGCTGTCTAGACTCTCAAGGTCAAGTCTCTCAATCCCATTACCCCTCACTAATCCCGCTAGCAAGATATGAAATTGTACCGATTCACATTTTTTTTTTGTATACGTTAACGAAGATATAGCTATTTAAAATTTGAATTCCTGTTTTACTTTCATTTCTAGCTTTGGTAATAGTAGATCAATCTGAATTTATCTTGTGTGTTGCACTCTTATGACATCTCTGTTTTATGGTAGTGATTAGTATTTATAAAAGGGAAAAGAGTAGAATAAAACTGACCATTTTAATTGTTAATATCTCTTATAGTATTATGATTAATAATTAAACATTAGGACAATAGCCCTTTGGACCAATAGCCTTTAACAATTTTACAAGTACAGTTTTATATAAAATCACGTCAGTACCTAATAGAAAAAGATATAAAACACATAAGAAGGACAGCAAGGTTTAGATTGGAAAATGAGGAAAAAGGAAACAGATACTGGGAAAGTAGTGAGGAAAGAAAGTGTAGAGTGTGCGGAACGGAGAACGAAATACTGGAACACATTAAGTTTGAGTGTAAGGAAAAAGTAGTGAGCGAAATGAATATTGGCCAGCTGTTAAAGGGAGGCAGTGAAGGAAAGAGATGGATGGCCGAAATAGAAAAAAGGAAAGAAAAAACAGGACAATAAATAAGCTCGTAGCTGGGTTGCATAAGGAACATGATGAGAGAGGAAGTACTAATAGAGGCAGTGAAGGGAAGCAGGAGAAAGAAAGAAGTAGCGAGGAAACAGTTAAACTTCAGTCCAGAAAAATAGAGGATTTGCGGAAAGGAGATAAGGACAAGGGGTGGATGACGGAGATAGTGGTAGACGGGATAGAGATAGTTTTTACCACTTATTTTTAATCTAAGTTAATATTTTATGGCACTGTTCTTAGCATTTTCGGAAGTATATTTGGGTTTTGTTTATTTATATATGTACATATTTATTAATTGATTTGCTTCTATATACTACAACTTCTTTCATAAATAACAAATATATACATAATATCATCTGTTTAGAAAATGAAATAAACCTATACTAAACAGATTTGATGCACTTCCTTCCTTAGTCCTGCTTTCTTCTCCTCTGAACCCTCTCCTTTCATTTAATTTCTTTTTGAGCATTCTCAACATTCATTACTTTTCTCCACAAATTTCTGTGGCTGGCTATGCTCGTCGTCCATCTCTTCTTCCGTTTCTTAACGCATTCTCCTTGTTTTAACCATCCATATTCTTGCTTTTCTTTCTCTTAGAAACATTTATTCAACGCTTCTTCCAATCACCACTCTGCCACTGCACAGACTCTTAGGCCTGTCTCAGTATGGGACCGTATTTAAGCGACGGCGTATTCGGACGTAAATCGGCGGATTGAATGAGCTACAAAGCAAACCGCCTATGTGTGTCACAGATGTCTGTAGTCGTGTAATAGGGGGTGTATTGGAGTTCTTTAGCACTTATATAATTTATTATGAGAGCAAACTTTAACTTTAATTTTTATCGATACACTACTGGTATTAAAGGGACTTTAGCATTTATTATATATCTGAGTTCTGGTGGGCGTGAATTTAAATTTAGTTCTATCGTATCGGTATCGGTATCGGTGTCCATGATTCACTGAAATACAAACATAAACTGCATGCAGAACATACCCATGTCGCCGATAGATTTCATTTGACCCGTATTGCAGCGTAACAAAAGGCGATCTTAGGTATCCCCTCCAGTCTGAGGCGGCTTTTTGCATTTACAAAGGTTCGGATAGGGTATCGTTGTAGTAGTGGTAACGCTTGGATAAAATTCGCCTTTATTCGGTTCTAATGTGCGAGGTAGTGCCGCTTGTATTCGGACTGCTTTGTAGCGTGCAGTCTGAGAGCTCCAGAGCGATCTCATTACATTTACATGGTTCGGATAGGTAAAGCGTAGTAGCCCGAATACGTCCGGCAGAAATTCGCTTAAATACGGTGCCATACTGAGACAGGCCTTACTGTTATCCCGCATTTCATTCACCTTCATACATATCCTCCTTCGCATTCTTCCACTCATTGCCTTCCTCTGCGCTTTGTCCTCTTTCCCCTTTCTTTTTACTCATGTTTTGACCATACCATGTTGCATTGGCTATACCCATTAAGGCCTTTAAAGTTTTGTTTTCAAAGAAGCGCAAACTACTATTTTATGCGTCTATAAATAAAATGTTTTTAAGTCTTCTATTTTTCTACTCTTTTATGTTTCTATTTTATTAAAACATTTTGAAAAAGTTAAAAAAAAAAATCTACATAACCCTGTAGCGTACAATTGAAGTCATATTTCAGATACACAAGTTAACTAACTTCATGTGCATAAATATTATACAAGCATTTACTTTAACCTTAAAAAGGAACTTTAAAACGAACTCTTAGAGATTATTAATATGCTGGTGTCTTGTACTGAGCATGTTAAATAAGCCATGTTGCTAGTTGCTAGTGCTTGCTGTAGCTGCTGTTGCTGTTGCTGCTGTTACTGCTCTATACAGTTCACGACTTTTATGGAAAAATGTTATTTTCTATTTATATATATTCACAAACTAACGACTCGGAAAATTTTATAACTGTAAACATGTTGTGCAATCTAAACTACGAGTATGTTTACTAACTGTAGGTATATATATATATATATATATATATATATATATATATATATATATATATATATATATATATATATATACAATATCTTCGTTCTACAGAAAGAAACAGACTGTAATACAATGAATTCGTCAGTCACTAAGATAAATACCTGTGGTTCGAGTTCCAGTCAAATCAGTGATTTTCTTTGGACAGTATTTCACACTTTGGGTAATATTGCCACATTATAATTCCAGTCAAGCATTGAATAAATGCAAAAATTGACATATGTAGCACCTATTACACAATACCTATAATCTTGTATTAATGTCAGTACTGCGAAAGTCAAAGTTGAAATGAATTTTTGGTCAATCGAACTTGAGCCAGAGTTGAAAATAATGTACCGGTTTTGACTGCTCATGGAAACGGAGACATTAAATTTCTATTAACTGTACTAAAATATTTAAATAATATAAATTAAATGATAATTAACTAAAGTGTAGATGTCCATGATATTAAATGTTTCTTTAATTCTCTTGTAAAGTTTTTCCCTTTTCTTTAAATATTTATTTTAATTGCTTCTTCTAGTTTCTATAATCCTATAATTTTTAAAAGGACTTCTCAAAATTATATAAGATAAGGTTTTGTGATTATGTTAAAGGGTTACAAATATAACGCAACAATTAAATAAAGTAAAACGCACGTGTTGTCATTTACCAGCTGTTGTACGCTTTCTTGCTCTTGTAACGTTGCATTTGCTTAGTGGCAAACAACCGTCATGCAGCCTAAGTTGCAACATGTCATAGCTCTAGCGTACTGCACGACGCATAGACCAAATATTCTGTTAAAAATGAATGGTTCTGCAGTCAATTTTCTTCATATTATTGAACAATAGTCATTCGGTATGATTGAAATACTGAATCATCCTCTGATAACTCTCTGGCAGCAACAAACAATCTGCGGTTAATGTTCTTTTCGATGTACAGATGAATGCATGCAACCTACAAATGATGCTGTCGCGGACAGTAGCCCTAAAGATACCTTCTACTTATATGTAATAATAAATAAACTCCCTCCACTCTCCCCTCCTCTTCTCTAGGTTTTACATTTTCCACTATACAGAAAGTCATTTTGTTAACAAGTTTTGCTCCCTTATATCAATTCTTCTGTGGACGCCATTGTATACATATATATATATATATATATATATATATATATATATATATATATATATATATATATATATATATATATATATGTGTGTGTGCATAAGAAATCTCTTAGTTTTTTCAAAGTATGTTCGAAGCAGCTAAACTACTTGAAACAAGCACGAACAAAAACTTTTTGTTATGTTGATGCAAATACCGATGCTGTTCCAGGAAATATGTCGGGAATTTCGATTATCTTCCAGAAACAAAAATGCAGACAAGAAATGTTGATACTCTAAGAGTTGAAAGTTAAATTGACATTGAAAAATAGTTGACAACTATTTAGAAAATACAAGCTGTACAAAATGACTTATGAAACTAATAAGATCATCTTAATGACCACAATAACCTTGTCCCAAAATGGTAAATTGTGACAGTTAAGAGCAGAGCCGTAGCTGGAATTGAATCTGAGTTTCTAAAAAACTATGTTCACTAATTAATGCTAAATTTACACGTATATCAAAAGTTAGAAGCGTGGTAATCCTTATTTAGATTAAAAATACAAAAGTCAAATAATTTATTTATTTTCTCTGGCTGCACTGTAATGTGGAAGTATAATATGCAACATCCCAGAATTCCCAGATAGTATTATTTTTCACTATTTCCAATTTTAAAACACATTTATTTCGGTTCGTAAAACGTTTTTCTTATTATCATTTTTACATTTTCCTTTTACTTGATTCTCTAGATGCTTATTTGTTTCAAATATTGTGTTACCTAACATAAAAGAAAAACATGGAAATGTTGAAATACAAATTATAAAATATATTGTGTCTGAAACTTTTCGTAAAATTAACTTTTTAGTTTTCAGAAATAACTGATTAATTTTTATAAAAGTTTACTTCGATTCAAACTTATATTGAATGGAAATAATTGTTGTAATTTGAAAGATAGTTTGTAATGTTTCAACCAATAATGAATGAATTAATTAAAAACTTATTCCTTTTTATGACTTTTCAATTAAGTTTATTAAAATAAATAGCAGTGGAGAAATGAACATTTCTTCTTTTTCTTAATAAGCTATTTAACTTTTATATATGTTTTGACGTATTTGATGAAGCATACAGTCTATCTATCTACATACACTATCTACGACCCCTGACCCTTCTAACTAAACCATGAACTCAGCCCTACCTTAAGGGAGGTATAGGAGGTATGTAATTTACTTTTACAAATCTACAATTAATTTGTTTAATGTTTAACAATTCAAGAACCATATGCAAGTTTTCCAAGTACTTAGCTATATTACAGTTACAGTAGATAAACAATCATTTGTTATTTTCCCGTTTTTGTTTCCGTTTCCGTTGCAAGGCTAGGTACTATTACGCCCACACACAGAGAGAAAGAGAGAGAGAGATAGATAGACGGACACATGTATATATACACCCACCTGTCTCGTCTGAATGTCATTAGATTCTTCTACAATTAAAAATAGATTAACAAACCGTATCGCATGCTTGGTGAAATGAAATCTATATCAT
The DNA here is from genome assembly GCA_963678705.1 of Panorpa germanica. Classification (NCBI taxonomy): domain Eukaryota; kingdom Metazoa; phylum Arthropoda; class Insecta; order Mecoptera; family Panorpidae; genus Panorpa; species Panorpa germanica. The sequence goes on from OY783221.1 coordinate 10,360,338, forward strand.
TTTTATATATCCGAGTTCTAGAGGGTTGTAATGAAAATACAGGGTGGTACATTTAGTTAAGGGTCTCTTAGTTTCCAAGCTACTGCCCGGGAATATCCACGAGCGTGCTTGCAAAAGTTAGGAAAGGCGAGGAGTGTAATGGGACAATTTGTGGGCAGTTGAAAGCTCACCATAATTATTTTATAAAAATCTTTTTTTTTCCATAAATTGGTAACACTGTACTGAATTACTGTGCCAAATATGAGCAAGATCGGTCAACCCGTTTGCTTACAGCAGCTAATTGAAGTTGACTGATTCAATAACTAGCCAGTTCGACATTTACAGTAACCAAAAAATCGAAAACAATAAGAGAAAATAAAATGCAACAATAAAAATAGAATAAGCTAAATTTTATGAACGAAATGGTTAGTCTATAAGCCACAGAGGTACGGTGTAGTGTAATAAACAACCGCATACGGCGCTGTCTCTGCACGTATGTTTCAAATCACAAAGCAATTTAAGTTCTGAAATTGCTTAATTTATCAAAAGAACAGCCAAACAGTAAACCCAGTGTCTGGTGTCACAAATATAAATAGGACAGAGGTGTTGGTGGAGAAGAAAAGGGGGTTGGTAGGAATAGAAGGGAGGAAAGCTCACCTAGAGCTTTTGATTTGTTTGCACTTGAGAATATTGTTGTAGACAAATAGATAAATGTTCATTATATATCAGTTTTATGTAGTCAGCGTAATCGAGATGGTTAGGTCGCTGACTACACGTAATCCTTGTTTTACACGAATTTTTGGTACACGGTTTCGAAATAACACGGTTGTCACAGAAGAACTTTTACGATGTCTTAAGCCTCATTCCCACTCATTGTTTTGATATTTAATTTACGTTTTTATTTAATATTTGAATCTAGATTTTAGGTTTTCAGAGTAGAAGGTCCTTGTCACATTCTTGTTTTGATTTGAGTTTAGTTAATTTAGTTGGTGCGCATGACAGTTAGTCAAAATTGAATGTGGAATAATTAAAACTGCTATTTGTAATAACAGTTAGTAATAGGAATTGTTTTTACTTCTTTATTTTTGACAAGTTGACATTGAACTTCTTTCGAAAATAAATCTTACTACAGTGTGGCAAATTATCACATTTTGGAGGTTATAATTTAATATAGTTTTCTTTAATGCAGTATTTTTAATATAGAAACATTGGATCTTGTAAGGTTCTAAAAACAATAAATGACTACGCATATTCTCATATGCTACCCTATTTAAATTAAATACATAATTAAAAACAAAATTAAAACCGTGAGTCCGAATGATACTTTAGGAAAATGTTTCTTTATTTTACGTTTTGTAAAAGTAATAAAGTAGTAATGTTACCAGAATTGTAGTAATGAGGATTAAATTATGTTTGGTTAAGGATATTTCTTTAGGATTAGGTTTCATTTGTTGTCTAAAATTGTTATTAATTTTAAATATATATATATCAGTGTAATATATCTATAATAAAATGAAACGCAACACCAGATGACGTTATTAATAAGAGGTCTTAATGTAGGTCCAATCGGTAATAAACGTGCGCGCCTATGAAGTCATTAAAATTAACTTTTATTTCTAATAAAAATTATGATTTATGTTTTTATGTATGTATGTATTTAAATGTGTATTTCTTCTTTTAATAAAATTGTGGATGAAATTTTTAAATATATTTATTATTTATATACGAGGCGTGTTTTTTAAGTAAGTACCGTTTTGGAATTAAAAAAAGACGTGCAAAGATATCGCAATAATTTTATTTTTACATGAAAGCCTGTACCTTAATCTACTTTTCTACATAATTTCCGTGAATATTGAGGCACTTGTCATAACGTGGCACCAGTTTTTGAATACCCTCCTCATAAAATTCTGCCGCCTGACTTGTTAACCACTGTGTCACAACTGTTTTGGACGCCCACTCCGTTCTTCATCATGCACATTTGTGCGGCCATCTTTAAATGCTCTCACCCATTTCCTTACCATTCCATCACTCATAATGTTTTGTCCGTAAACTTCACAGATCTCACGATGAATAGCGATCGGTTTTACGCCTTTAGCACTAAGAAATCGTATAACAGCCCGTACTTCACAATCGGCGGGACTCACGATTGTCGGAGGCATCTTAAACACTCAGTAAACAACGTATACAATGAAGAATCAGGCTGTAATGGCGTCAGTGCGTAGACAAGAGATGTAGGTAACCAGCGCGCATGCGCGGAACGCCGACCGTAGCGCTGCAAAGGCGGAATCGCAAAACGGTACTTGCTTAAAAAACATGCCTCGTATTATATGGTTTCATTATTCTTTTGTGCACCGTTCCTAGAACAAAATATAGTTCTTTTCTTAGCAGTGCTTTTTATAGTTCTGGAATACATCTTAAATTTTACACGGTTTCATTCTACGCAGTTTTCATTGTAACGTATCTACCGTGCAAATATAGGTTTAGGTGTATACATAAATTGGTTGAATGATGACGTAATATTTGTAGAATTAAGAAAGAAATCACAAACTCTGATTTTCTCAAATCCCGGCCGATAATATTCATTAATAATTCTAAAACAATCTTATTGTTTTATTATCCCATAAAACAGCTTGTAATTAGTTCGTAAATAAATTTAATACACCTTACACCTCAACTACATTAAAACAAACCCATAAATTTCCCATTTTCATTTACTAAAATATCAACTCATGAAATATGTTTCTTTAACTCGAGTACTCGCATTTAACACTTTGTTTTCGAATGTGTAATACCTCCCTAAATATAAATACACAATCCATTTCCTTTTATGAACGATGACGTCACGCATTTTAGGGGTATTGAACAATGTGTTGTTATATTAACAACACACCCTTTCACCCCCATATTTACTCCCTTAACCTTATAACTTCTTAGGATAATTCGTTTACATATATCATAAATATAAATGTATTTTCATATTGTGACAAGGAACATTTTAACATTAATGTGTAACTAACAATCATTGTTGATGTATTGTTTTTGTTTATTGTTACGATAACAATGGCGTACAAAGTAGATCATATTTTAATACGTTAATAACAAATGGGGTTGGTTTTGTTTAATATATTTCATGAATATCTTATTTTACGAATATAAATCCTTGTTTGCATGAATTTGCAACAGTAGATGGGCTTGTAAAAAGATTAAGGTCAAAACGATAAAAAAGAAGCATATTTTCGATAATGTTTTTTGACGACACAGTTAATATATAATTATTTCTACAATTACTACATGATAAAATGACACTTGAAGAATACTTTGTGAAAATTTCATAAATAAATGTCAAGAAATGAGGCATTGACAGCAAATCTCCGCAGACGTCACAAAAAAAAGTAACATTGCGGTGCCACTCATAACTCATCACTGGATTTTCTGAAATCGAAAAACCAAAATGATTTCATTAGTTGATAAGTTTCTGCAGGTAACGCTGTCGAGTTTTTATTTTTTAATTGATTTTTTCAATTTTTTACAGCACTTAAAAGTCAAAGTACCGATTTTTCATGAAAAAAATCGGAAGCTTTGTTATTTTAAAATACGTTCAAATAAAGAAATTAAAAAGAAGTCGACATCGTTACCTCGGCATTTATGTAAAGAAAGAGTGTGCATAATTTTAAAAGATTCGGTCCTGTAGATTTTGAGCTAGACAGAGCACCGAATATGAAAAAGCTATGTGTGAGAAACCGCATTTAAAAGTTTTAAAGTAACACATAAGCAGACCAGAGAGGTGAAGACTTAAAACTCTATATCACCGACACTTTTACTTCAATCGACTTCAAATTTTCACACAATAAACCTAATATGTTGTACAATAATATAAATAAAAAATTGCAATCTTAAAAACAATAAATATTTAACCAAATGTGATGCTCGCCTCGAGAAATGATTGAAATTCCTTAACACAGTTACTAGCCTTGAATATTCGAATGTGTGTGGACCATAAATAAAACTGATCATGCGGAAATATTGAAGAGAACTTATAATCAAAGCTATAGCTACCGTTATTGTCTCCTTAAGCCAGAAGCTTTATTAAGGATGCTTTGACGACACATGAAGCATTATGATTTTCAATAAATCACCATGGCAACGCAAAGGTCAAACATCCTTTAATACATAGTTAAGTAACCCAAACGTTACGAATATTATTAATAATATGTATTCAAAATTTTGTTGTAAAATATAATATTTCATGCATGTAATTAACCCTTAAATAACGCCATATTGTATTGAAATATTCTGAACCTACTCCCCCGACCCATACCCTGATCCATCTATGTCTTTGTTCTTATTTAACCCTATGAAGTACAAACTACGGAGGCGTCGTTATTCTCTTGTAACAGTGATTTTAGACCTATTCAAACTGCGTCACATTTCTCACTTTACCCTTTCACCTCTTGTTTCCTTTCTTCATTTTCCTTTATAAGTTCTGACTCACCCCCTATATTCAGAGGCGTTACAAAGCTCGTATTAAGGGATGAAAGTACGTGTATGGTAAATAATCACCACTGATCGATAAGTGTTAAGACTTCAAATCTGTAGGTTACTCACTAGAGTTAGTTTAATCCTATATTTATTTTTTATTTTTTTTAAATATATAACGTCGGCGTATTTCCGATGCTGAATTCTATTACTGACGATCTCCTACTAAGTTGTACTGCTACGGAGTTTTTGTGGCGTCTTAGCCTTATATATGTAACTATATCGCTGCCTAATAAGCGTATTATTATATATATATATATATATATATATATATATATATATATATATACAATGGATTCAACTTAAAAACAAGCAAATCAAGAAAAATCAGCAATCAGCTGTAAGCATCAATACACCGCCCACTGTGTCATCTATACTTGTATATATTTAAGGTGTATTTAACATAACAAAGTTTATCTTTTACATAACCTAAAAAAGATTACATGACAAAGAATTTACGTTTTCTAATGGTAATGAAACTTTCTTTGCGAAATTTTGTGAAATGGCAAAAAAAATTGTCAGAATCTTTTCATAAGAATATTCTTTCCCTTTCCAACATCATACATTTAAGCGAAGATATAGTTGTCTCTTTTACATTTAAAAATATTTATTTTAGTAGAGATAAAATTCCACACTAATTTCACCAGAATACCTATCACAGAAAAAGAAACAAGATATATCTGTCTCTGTTACACTTCAATGGTTTATTTGTAATCTCACTCAATACCGGTACGGTAGTGAGGCTAGATGAAGCGATTTTGCCATTTGTAGTTCATATCACTGACATTTCCCTTGAACGAATGAAATCAAATTGAATTGTTTCATGACAAAAAATCATACGCATTTTCAATAAGATGTCAAAGTGATTTCAAAATGTTTACTGGGTAATTATTTTTTCTTTTGCATTTATTTAATGACAGAAATGACTATGAAATAGTAAACTTCAGTAAGTAAAGAAATGTAACGTTATTTTAGGTTAAGTTAATACATCTTAAAAGTAAAATAAAGCTATGAGACGGCTTGCAAAAATTGTGAATGACGAGTTGAAATGTTACCAGAGATACAACGGGGTCTAATCAGGCCCTGATAAGAAATATCGTATCAGGACTTACCCGACAAGGCTCTTGTCAGTAAGGTTAGCCCGATAGGGTAATTATAAGGAATTCCACATGAACCGACAAGGACCTTATCAGGGCCAGATTGCAATGTTCCAGTTGCATATGTTTTGTATGTGTTTTAATACACAGCAATGGTTCGTATTACATTTACAAGTTACGCCACTGCCTACATGGAATCTACACCCCCTAGCACCCCAACGCAACATCGTGCGACCCCACACGATTTCTCATTGCTCGTTCTCTCCTGATTGGATTTTGGGAACATTATTTGACTTGGCGGCTACGAATTATTTGATTAACCATCGTTCATTTGACGATAAACAGTTCTCTGATTTTCATCGGGATAATTACATTTGCCTTTAATATTCCATTACAATTTTATTGAGGTTATGTTGAAGTTACATTATTTTCGACAATATTTTAGGTTAGTTTATTACGCACTTCGACATACTTTATATTGCATATGTACTTTGTATGAGGACATATTGATTAAGATTAATTCATTTAAAAAAATGTTACGAATACAAATCGCACCCAGATAGAAAAAGAAACTTGTTCTATATGAAAAGTAGAATATGAACCGTTAAATAAGCTTGTAGTAACCTAGCAAATGAGAAATTTCAACTTCAACTTAAACGATGACAATAAAACTTAGTTGATAACTAGAAGGTACAAGGCGAGAACAAATTTCAAACAAATACATTGCTTTGCAAGATTATCTCTAAATAAATAATGATAAACAAACCATTTGTATATAATATTATTATGTATAGTATATTACCAAAGTCATGAAGCTTTTTAATCACCCCTGTCCCCATTCTTATGACACACATTTGCATAGTCTTATTTTGTTTTGTTTTTCTTTTTTAAAGTCGAAGCTTAAATTACATGTTACGTCACGAAGTTAGTGCTAGAACCACCCCCCCGCCTCCTTCGTCAAGTTTAGTCACACTTTATAGTCTATTTCCACTCCCCCCTTTCCTTTGTGTATGACATATGTAATATATGGCCACTAAAATATTATTATTAGGAAAAATGTAACACTTATATTACTAGGGTTCCAAAAATATAGACAACTAGCTGTCCCGGCCACGCGTTGCTGTGGCTAACGTTTTTATCATATTACATTACATAGCGCCATCTATTGAATATTTACTCAATCTAGTCAACAGATGTCGCCATCATCGTCGCCAGATGTCATCGTTTGGAGCTAACAGATAATTAATAGACAAATAATTTGCAATAAGATAATATTGCAATCATAAATTGAGAGGTAAGCTATCCTATCTTTCCAGTTGGATCAAACTGCACACGGTGTACAAATTTGATTAAAATCGGTTAAGTAGTTTAGGAGTCCATCGCGGACGAACAACGTGACACGTAATTTATATATATTAAGATAATATATTTGCTTCATCTATATTTATATATCTGGATATTGAAGTGGATGGTAATATTTCTTAGTAATCAGGATGTTTATTAAAACATATTTTAAGTTTAATATTTAATGAATTTTATAACACATGTAGTACATTAACTATATTCGCTTTCATTTAGTAACCTGTTACTTTCAATACCAATGGCTTTCTTTAGTTGTGATTTATGTTCTACGCGTCATCTACGTCTGTATTACGACAAAGTTCATCTGTCAGTAAAACAGTGACCATATACTCATGAACTCCATAGATGACGTTGTGAGCAATAACGACCAACAGAGTTGATATTTGGAGTTGACAGAACTCACGGTGCATATTGTTAAGTTATTATAAAATTAGATAAAAGGAATTTACAATTTAAATAATAAACTTTAATTGTCGTTTCTTTGATTTCAGGTAGGATAGTATGATTTAAGTTAAACAGTGTAATTATTATAATGTGTATGTGAATTACTAAAATAAAAGTCTTTGATTTTAGAAGCAACACATAAGTTTAATTAAAAATTTATAATTCCTAATAAAATTGGAGATATATATATATATATTTATATATATATATAAAAATTATCTCAGTATAAAAATCGAAATCCAATAATACAAAAAATGTAATCCTCTACCTTAATATCAGTGTATCCGATCACGTTGAATGTCCCGTGATCCTTTCTGCTATTCTCCGGTTTGCCTGTACGACACTTGTTGTGTCCAGATCCAAATCCTTAAATCCTGGAGCAAAGTCCTGCAACACGTAAGGATTCCGTTACAAACATCTAAAGCACGCCACACTGTACTACACCAAACCAGACCAGACCAGACCAAGGCAGTTAGATCTAAGAGCATACGCCATGCCATAGATTAGAAAAACTAAATAAAAACTTTTTATTAAATGGTTTCAGATCTTTGGTTTTATAAAAATGCATGGAAAAACTATTGGAAATTGTTTTTATTCGGATGTTTTTCATGGTTAAACACAGACTTGTTTTTAAAGTTTATTTAATAAAAAAGAAAAGTAATTAATTGTTCTAATATATTATGTATCAAGCTGTGGTATTTAGACGTCGTAAGCAGACATTGCAGAGAATCATTTTATAAATGAAAATCCAGATTTTATTTCAATAAGGGATTTAAATTTTGCAGTTAAATTGGGAATAGATACATCGGGTAAATGTTCGCTCAATTTTTATATATATTATATATTGCCACGATTTTCACAGCTGGGTGATTTCTCGTATTAATTGTAGTATAGTAATTGTGTGTTTTTGTAAATTTGTTTGATATGATATATAGTTGGTATATTTTTAACTTGTTTATCATTTATTAAGTTAATTTTTTGCTTGTTATGGAATACATTTATTGCATCTCTGTGAATCTAACCCGGACCTAAGCAAAGCAGTAGCAGCAGATTTACTGTGTGCAGTATACCATGGTTGATTTTTCTTCCACTCCAAGAGGTGTGCGATGCCAGCCTTTAGAGCGTATTCGTCCGAAAGAAAAAGGAAGTATCGGGATGAATCGAACACTGTTCACCATGGGCACGAGTGGTGCAATGTCCACGGAAAATACACACAGCCACACAGAGGACAATTTTTGTATTTATTTCGCTAAAAATAGCTTTGAATTGTTTTTGAGTGGTATTTAAGTCACTCAACAGCCAATGCGATATATTCCAAACGAAAACCTCGTGAAAATTAATGTATTGCTATACATTGGAGAAAATAATCATAATCACATTCATAGAAATATAAGTTAAACTCAGTTAAAAGTGTTGTATTTATAGTATATATATAATGTATAGTATAATTATTTAGAATAATTTTAATTATATGAAACGTTACATGAAGAAATTTAGTAATTAACATAAATATGCAAGAAGGCTGAGACAGCTAAAGCCACAAATAATCACATTGAGAAGCTATAAGAAAAGGAGTAAATTTCTAAATAATATAAAAAGATCGAATGAATCGTTTCAAGTAGATAGTTCACTGGTAAAATTACTTCTCTATAGAATTAAATAAAATTTCACATGTTTTGACCAGTTGTGAAGCGATATATTAATAATTTAAGCGCGCATATTTAACAAAAAAATATATTGTAGAGATAGAAATTAGGAAAATTCTGACTGTTTTTTAGATTGTTTGACCAATTAGGAAAAAAATGTAAAGGTTTTTAAAACAACATACGCGCAGTAGGGTTACCTATTGAGCAATTTGGCAACGTTGTATATTGTCATGCTTTGCGTACGTTAACATAATTCTCTACAGTGTGATTGTATTTAGTCTGTATCTGTATATAAAAGCTTATATGTATTGAGAACAGTCCCCGATAAAAATCATATACTGTCCTGTGTGGAGTATACGTAACGTTTGTACTTAATATCCGACTATACTTTCGCCAACGATTGTCAGTAGTGAAGTAGCTTAATCAAATTTTTTGCAATGGTAAAAATGCGTATCTATATAATGATTCATCCTCAATATTCAATGGTATTATATCCTAAGTGCCTGTAATGACTGTAAATTGACTTATAAACTAATAAGGGACAAGCTATAATTCGGGTACCTTTCTGGTATAGATATATATTTTTAAAATATCTGAAAGGCTACTGCTGTGTATTCAATTATTAAGTAAAAATATAACTTTTCAAGAAGGATGATAAGTGAATGAAGATAAGACGATCTTCTTAATAATTAATTTCCATTTAAAATGATACGTTATCTATTAAACGAGCTAAAATTTCTATAAGCATGCTTTTCTAATGTAAATAAAGCATTAATTTTTGAAATATTATAAAAGTACCTTATATTATATATATTTATTAGTGTAAAATATACACAAAAACACTAAATTTAATCAAATGACACAACAATACACAAAGAAACTAAACACGTCTTAGAACACTAAAATAAATATAAATTAAGTAAATGAAACAATCAAGAAATTAATACAAGCTGAAAAATATTAATCCTATTTAGTATTTGTTAATAATCTTATATATAATATCATATCATATTCATTAGTTTTCACAATTTGAAGCTTTTTGAGCTTTATTTTTAGAAATTTCCGCACTCGCGAGCGCACTGATGATGTACCGCACGACCTTCTTCAGCGAAGGTTTCAGCGATACTGAACTATAAACTAAACTCACGTTCTTTCATCTGCCTGCAGTTTACACGGTTTTTGTTTCACATGTTATATAGTTCAGATTCTTGTTCACTTCAATGGCGCTAGTTACCTTGTCCGAGTATATAAAATAAAACTATTGAAAACTTATTTCCTTATAATTAAATAATACTATAGGCGTGATCGTAGCCAAGATGCACACTCGATTAGCAACTGAATAATTTATTAATTAATTGAGCAGAGATTAATTAGAAAACTTAGAGTTTAGCATTTAATTAATTATTGTATTATTGTATAACATATTAGGTTTATTGTGTAAAAATTTGAAGTCGTTTGGAGTAAAACTGTCGAAGATATAGAGTTTTAAGTCTTCACCTCTCTGGTCTGGCTTCGTCTTACTTTGAAACTTTTAAATGCGGTTTCTCACACATAGCTTTTCCAGAGTCGGTGTCCTCTCTAGCTCAAAATTTATTGGACCGATTCTTTTGAAATTTTGCAAACTCTTTCTTTACATAAATGCCGAGGTAACACTTCAGTTTTTTTATTTTTTTATTTTAACGTATTTTAAAATAACAAAGTTTCTGATTTTTTTCGTGAAATATCGGTATTTTAACTTTTTAAGTGCTGTAAAAAATTGAAAAATATAAAAAAAAACTGGACAGGGTTACCTGTAGAAACTTATCAACTAATGAAATCATTTTGGTTTTTCGATTTCAGAAATTTCGATTGGTTATGAGTGGCACCGTAATGTTACTTTTTTTTACGACGTCTGCGGAGATTCGCTGTCAATGCCTCATTTCTTGATATTTAATTATGAAATTTTTACAAAGTATTCTTCAAATGTTATTTTATCATGTAGTAATTATAGAAATAGTTATATATTAACTGTGTCGTCAAAAAACATTACCAAAAATATGCCTTTTTTATCGTTTTGACCTTAACATACCCCCTCACTCTTCATAGAACAAAATAGGCTTGCAAACTCATTCTTTAGTTATAGCTATACTTTAGAGTTATAGCTATAGCTCAAGTTATAAGAGTTCGGCGGTGACTCATGCTTAAAACAAGCTGTGCCGTGTAATTCATTTTTCTTTTAATTAATTTTAGTACTTTTGTAATTAACTTTCTGATATAATATATCAGTAGTCAAAATTAATATCAGAATTGTCTTTTGAAACGACAAAAACGGCTTTAATGCTCTCCTGAAAATAAGAGATACTGAGATACCCGGTGGTAAAATTTAGACGACGATTAGTTAGATAAACTTATGATAACTATATTAAACCATACTAGAAGTTGAAAATAGTCCTGAATATTAATATGTCTGAAAGAACGCACAACGCAGCCCTTAATTATTTATCAAAAAGTCTGTTTTTCTGACCGTCTGTTACTCCCAAATGGAACAACATTTAGATTGTATGTTATCCTTTTGTTCCTTTTCTCTTTGCTTGTCCATTTAAGGTCCTGAATTATAAATGGACAGTTAAGCGTTTTCTCATTTGTGAGTCACTTATTTATTCAGTTATTCCTCATTCAAGTTGTAAATCTAACATCTACGTTGTGTACACAATTTACCGTAGAATCTCTACGCTATGCTGTAGCAACGTAAGCTACGCCGTAGCATCATGCGCTACGACGTAGCACCATACAATATTTAATGAATAGAGATATTTTGAACTGATTAATGACATTGATAGAAGCATATGTTTGTTTGAAAGTAACTAAAACTCTACTTATATATTGAAGTATCTCATAAAGTTTCCCAGATCTTGTAGTGCATGGTTTATATTTGCTAGTTTGCCACAAGCTAATTCCAAGATTCCTTTTTTATTTCTCATACAGAAATTGTCTTGCAGTGCACTCTTGCTCCTTACTACAACCTAATTAAAGTGTTACCTTGTGTTACGTTTTTTGCCTGGGATGTGTTTCGCCATTTTGATTTTAAAATAAAAATTTCTATATATTTTACATTTATTTCTTGCTTGTTACAGATAAAGATGCTGTACGAGGTATTCTGAGAGCTGCAACACACACAGGGTGCTTTGGGGTGAGTTAAAAAATCAATTAGTTTTTTTTTATAAGATTATAAACATTTGCTTAGATGGGTTCGAGGCATTTCCTTTGATTGGGTTTGACTGACCTGGAAATTGAATTTCTACATTAGTGTTGATTTTTATAAAATGTGTTTTTCTAAAACACATTTTTAAAGCAATATAGAGGGGTCAAGTTTAATAGCTATTGCTATAGTTATTTCCAATGTTCCGCTGTATCTAATCCATAACTTTGTATAGTAAACTATCTTTATACGTTTGGACAAAGGCAACAAAAACAAAAACTTAAAACGATTATATATTCATTCATACTAGTTAAACCCGGCCACGCTCGCTGGCTCAGTCTAATAACCCAGTAAACAATTTGGTGAAGTGCTTTGTTTAGTAACGTTTCTATTACTAATGCACTTTAATTATAGTTCACATCAACTTTATCTTCATTTGTATTCCGACAAGTGTGTGGTTTCACCATTTGTAGCCGATAAAATAGACATTCCATATGAACGACTGTGAGAGACTGAACTGTGAATGACCTCTTCATGATAAAAAAATCATACCAATCTTCAATATGATGGCAAAGTGACTCCAAAATATTTATCTTTAATGAAATTAAAGAAAGTAAATAAATGTATTTTAACGCAACGTTGTGTCAAAATTTCAAGTCAATCGACCGAATACTTTTCGAGTTTTGCGAGCACAAACGGCTGAATTTTTATATATAAAAATTATTAAATTTATCCGCTATACTGTTCCAATAATGTATAAGCCACATTTGCCTATAAAATTGCTATAATATTACTATATATACAATATAATGAGAAAATTTCAATTTTTCTATAAAATAACCCTAATCATAATACTACTTGAATACTGTCACATACGACATGGCCGTAACTCTAAGCGCCACGTGCTACTGACAGATTCTGGAATGCTTAAAACACCGGTTACCATTAGATGGGGTGTGTGAGGGAGGGAGTCAGTGAAGAGGGCTAACTCATTACCAATTAACGTCGGAATTTTAGCAGCAGCAACAATGGGTATACGCACTACGATTCGTAAATGCTATTTACACAGAGATTTGTTAAGCACGATTCCTACTTTAGTTTATTCACTCGATTTAAATTCGTTTGATATTTTTAGAACATTAACAATATTCACTATCTCTTGTTAAAGTATTAATATCATTATCAACATTAATGTCAGCGAAACAGGCCACATGGTCCAGTCATTATAGTAAGTTCACCTCGGAATTCGAGATACCCAGCTGTAAGTCTGTAAACAATTGTATATTGACACCCTAAAGTTGTCTCAAAACCTACATATGGTAGGTACACCCTACCATATGTAGTATTTACAGACTTACAGCTGGGTATCTCGAATTCCGAGATTCTTACCTAATTTAAGCTTAAATGACTGGACCAACAGTCTGATAAAATATGGAGATTAGATCACATTTAAATTAAAATAGTTGCTTACATAACAATGATTTCTATAAGCCTTTATGCTTGTCCCTGGAACAGAATTATATTTTCTGAGTTTTGTTGTTATCAAATTAAATTTGACTATGTATATTCATAATTCAGTAGTGTTGTAACATTACAAAAACTGCCAACATAGACCGATGTTAAATAAATTATTATTTTTTTAAATTCATAGAAATTAAATTTATACAACCTAATTTTGAAGTTGCAATGGGCTTGTGTCCTCATTTATTACTGGTCGATTTTTTAATTTTTAATTGAAATTTATATTAATAAATGTATATTGGCGTTTTTATTTTATTAAATATCTAAATGTTCGCGGAGATATAGCAATTAAAAATTCAAATTGTAGTTTTAGCGCTATAGATGTCGGCCATATTTATGACGTAACATGTCGCTCTATTAAGAGATAGGTCAGTTATTTTTTATATGGATATGAGTTTTCTGTTAAGTATGTTATCTGTTTTGTGTAAATTTTTCTCAGTTTTTCAAGGTGTGAAACAACTTTCTCTAATTCACCGTAGTGCTCACTTCCACTTGTGACTTTTGTCGTTGCGTTGAGTAATTTATAGCATGTAGTTTGTGACGTGGGTAATATGTATGGTTGTACCGTTTGGTAAATCACCCTCTCCCTCTTTCTACTCACTCCTTTTCAACCCTCCTTCTATCAACCTGCGTGCTTTGGTGTCGTTTTGTTTTAAGTCAGTAATTAATTGCATTTTGGTGAATTTCAAGGGCTTGTTTTACGGTCTCTTGTATGCTGGTAAACTAAATGATTGTAATAATTTATTTTCATAATTTTAATTACAAAAACAATGATTTTAATGTGGTAATTAAAATAATGAAAAATTATTATTTATGCCCTTTTTGATGAATTATTTATTAAAAACTGCTAATTTATTTAAAGAACGCGTTACTGAATAATTATATAATAACACATTGAATTTTTAAATGAATTTTTGAATTTCCCGCGCAGTTTCTGTTTGAGACATTTCTGTTTGTATTTAATTGCAAAATTCAATAAATTGGGCTACGAACTGCGCACTATACAGCCCATTCTCCATATTTAGCCCCTAGCGACCGTTTCCTGTTTCCAAACCTGAAGAAATGGCTGGGCGGTAAGAGATTTGGGTCTAACAAAGAGACACTGAAACAAACGCCTATTTTGAGGGCTTTGAGAAAACCTATTATTTGGAAGGAATAAAAAAATTGAAAAACGCTAGACTTATATATCGAGCTGAAAGGAGACTATGTTGATAAATAAAGCGCTTTTCTGGCAAAATAATATTTTTTATTGAGAAAAAAAGCGCTCTTTCAAAAAAAAAGTCACTGAATTATCAAACTACCATCGTAATCCACCCATCAAACGCAAAACATGGAAATTACATTAAACACATGTAACATTTTATGTACGTTAGATATAGCAATATTCAGTGGCATTTTTAATCTAATTTTTATTTTCCCTAACCTTACGTTTCATTATTTACCAAAGTTTAACATAATTTCGTTACATTGTCATTACATAAATGCAAAGTACAGTTCAAATATTTTATTAATTATTAGTTTCATAAATAACATTATATAATTTTAGGTAAAAATTTAACTTACTTCAGAAAACGTAAATTTATGTCAAAGGATAATTCTTATTACGTAATGTGACGTTATACACACCTAAAAATGTTATGTAAGAGGTAACCTTTATTATGTTAAATATATTTTAAACAAACATATGTAACTGTCTTTAGAGTGTGCACTAAGTAATACCGAAAATTCTATTCAGTCCAATATACTCGTACATATTCTAAGATTTATCAAGAAGATGAAATGCAATGAAGAAAGCACACAGCCCTTAATTTAACTCCTATCAGTTCACTTTTCAATATATTATCAATTACTTGCCAATTCTGCTATCAGGTGATGCATATTTGCTTCTTAATTTAGTTTTTTTCTTTGCTAAAAGCGATTAAGACACGAGCGAATACAAATTCTTAATAATTTTAAATAAATAAAATAATTAAATACTATAATCATTGAAATTTATTTTTTTATAAATTAAATTCGAACAATTTGTATATATATAAATGTATTTTGGTGAAAATAATGTAAGTAATTATAAAAGGAAATATTTTTCTTAAAATACTCTTGCATTTAAACTCCAATTTCTGGTACAATTGGATTACTTGGAGCAAACTGATCACACAACCTATCAAAATCTTTCTCCTTCTGTAGATAATCTAATACGACTGGATGGTCTTGCCAAGAATCTTTCAACTGGGATAAATATCTGTTGGACACCTATAAAAAAATATATATTTTAAGTAAAATTAACAATATTGATAATTATTGAATGTAGCTAAGTAAATGTTAATACCTCTGGAGCCTTTCCATTATGTTGCGAAAGAACTATCATGTTTATTAAAGTTTCAGGATTATTTGGATCTTTATCCAAAGATTCCTGCAAAGCAGCTTCTGCTTCTTCCCATTTAGCCTGCCCTATAAAGCAGACAGCTTGTCCATTTAAAAGCATCGGCGAGGATACGTGTTTATCGCACATTTCTTGAAATATATAATAAGCGTCTTGTAATTTATCTCCACCCTAGAAAATAAAATGATATCAATAATGGGCTTGTGTCCACATTTTTTAGTGGGCGATTTTTCAATTGTTGATTGAAATTGATTTTAATAAATGTGTATTGGCGTGTCTATTTTATTAAATATCTAAATGTTGACGGGGATATAGCAATTAAAAATTTGAATTGTAGTTTTAGCGCTAAAGATGGTCGACCATTTGTATGACGTGAAATGCATTTTATAAGTCACTTATTTCTTGAGGAGGTCAGTGCTGTGGTAATGTTTTGTAGCTGTTGGTAGTTGAAATAATAATAAGTTTTTATTTTATTTAACCCTGTTACGGTAGACAGAATATTGAAATTTGATTGTTCCTTGAAATAGCTGTAAATTATATTGGATATTTTGATATATAAATACATATAGCAGATTTATGAGCTGTCAGAGTTCTGTCAAGAATATATCTCTTTTACGCTCTGTTGTATAAAAGAGATAGCAACTACCCTAGTTGTAATGTCACATGCATTTGGAATGTTGTACAACGTTGAATCCATTTAATAATTAAAGAGACAAAATGACTTTTTTAATTGTTAATATCTCCTAACATATAAGGAGTTATTAAAAAATAATTGAACATTTGAGGTTCTAGTAACCCACTTTATCAATATATAATACACTTTTATAGAAATTAAGACATAGGACACAAGCCCATTCTCTAGCATTCCCTTCCATACTAATATATTCTTTAAATATTTTATTTTGAAAAATTATGATTATATATTTTTCCCGCTAATAATATTTAAATGTTTACGTAAAAAAAAGTTATATAATATGATGTTTAGTTAAATGGAGTACGACAAAAATATGTTTCACAAAAGTATTAGTAAAGTACTTTAGACTTCTCTCAATTCGGTTATGGTTTAACTACAAATGAGTTCATCTTATAGTACCAGTTATAATAATTTTTAAAATTGAAATAATTTATACCACAGCTATATTGACGCAAGCTTGAATAATTTGAGTCAAAGTTGCATCATCATCTTTCTCCTGCAATGCCTTTAACTCCTTTCTGGCTAAGTCAATTCTGTTAAGTTTCAGAAGGGCTTGCACTGTTAGTGCCATGCATTCCAGATGATCTGATCCATTTAAGACTCTAAAAATATACTCTGTTAAAACAAAAGTATATATATTAAATTTTAAGACTAGTTATGAATTTATATATTCTGTATCTACCTCAATGCTGCATCGATATTATTTTCCTGCAAGTATATAGTAGCTGCTGTAATAAGGAATGTTTCTGTTAAAATATCTTCACCTCCTTTAGCAACTTTTTCATCAATCTGCGATACAACAGCATCTCTCTTTTGCGGCGAGGCGAAATATTCAGCAAGTGTTTTGAGTGGTTGTAGAGAAGGGGATGATGAACTATTAATTTCATCTAAAACTACTCGGTATTTTCTCTGAGCTATATAAGCACGGTATAGAAAAACATCTCGCTGAACAGCAACTTCTGGAGCAGAAGGCTAAAACAATTACAACAAACATTAGATGCGGAACATCTGACAGTGAATAACCTTAAAATATATATAACTTAAATGTATATAATATATTAAAGAAATGCAACTGACCTTAAGCTTTTGTGATTCATTTATACATTGCTGATAATTTCCAATATAAAATGCATTTTTAACATCAAAAAGTTCATCAATTTCCTGCTGACGTGCCATGTTTGACGTTTGAAATGATTTTAAGAATTGTGTGAAGATATTCTCACGCTATTATCCAATCAGAACAGATTTCTAAATTACCATTATTGAAAAAAGTTTGCATCATTGCTAAAGTAAAGATAACTGATAACTAATTAAACTAATTGTATGAATTAATTATGGTAAAATTTAATAGAATATATTAAATTAGAAAATAAATAAACCTTAAAATAATAGCAAACAACAATAATTAATTTTTAAGCCAAGCTATTCACCAAAGACTAGTCTTGTTCACTTTTATCTAAGATATAAACCAATATAAATAGAGATTTGCTAATAATTAATTAAATAAAACAGATAACCAAAAATAAGTATATATTAATTACAAGCTAATTATTTTAATTTTCTAATATATTAATTTCTTTTTAATTGTTTCATTACAAAGTTATAAAAATGCTATTGTATACCAGATGGCAGCAGCAGTAATAATTAAATAAGTAATATAAATAGTTTTGTAATTGTTTTTAAAGATTTTAATAAATACTTTGCGGCATTTCATTTTTCTAAATTTTCTGAATTCCATATTAGAGTTTATTAAAAACTGATCTAAATGTACATGTGCAACATTTAAAAAAATCATGTAATTTCGTTTATTATAATATCATTATTAAAGTAGGAATCGTACACAAAGAGAAAATGCAGAACTGGAAAGAATTAAATGTGAGATTTTACCAAAAAGTAAGGATTTTATATTATTTTCGTTAATGTGGATAAGGTTCAGGTTATACATCTAACAATATTTATAAGTGAGAATGTTCTAGGAAATCATTAAAAGTATAGAAAAGAGTTAAATACTCTTCCTAGATTCAAACCATTTCTCAGAAAACCACCATTTAGTTATATACAAATTACATAGCATTTACATTTAAGTGATATACATTAAAAACTCTAAAATAACGTATGCCAAGACTTTCTACTTTATATATGGTCAATAGATAGTTATAATTCTAATCAGAAGTTTCTACTCAGCTTCTTATAAATCATTATTATTAATTATTGTAAATAAGAGCTTAAATGTTTCTTAAAAATATGTCACATAATTATCAAAAAATCTTATATAAATCAATTAAGAAGTAATTATTTAATTATAATCAAATATACGAACGTATACGGACTTTTTAGTTCTATTTTAGAAACATAGATAGCAGCAGCAGTATCTTCATTAGCTTTAATATATTATAATTTTTCAATCATAAACTAAATATATCTAATCATGATTTTTTATCAAGTTAGGTAACGGTTTTGTGGATTAATACCATTATAAGTAATTGTTACACATTATTATTATAATATAGTTGATTTAATAGATTGAACATGCAATTTCTGATTCAGTGGCTTTGTGTGTTTTCAGTTTATCCATTCCCATTTAATATTCTGAGGTGAATGTGCAGTCAGTATATTATATACCATGCTATAGTAGTTCATGCTATATGTCTGCCTATTTTCACTAAATCTGCTAATTAATATCACATGAAAACCCCATTAGGTAATTAGCATCTCCTCGGTATATTTTAGAAGCTACTAGAGTATATAATTCGTTGATAGGTTTTTGCAGTTAACATAATTGAGTAACAATATTTCTAATGTCAATTCTTATCGTTCATTTGTTGCAATACAAAAATCAAAATAACGAGGTAAGGTCTTGGACGCTTATATTAAGTAATGTTTTTAATTAAGTGTTTTGTAATGATCAATGAAAAGTTTTGCAAGTTTATTTATACTCGCATAGCCAAGGGGTGGCAGCAATCACAACCGAAACAAACTATTAATAGTGACTAGATTTAAAATTTTGTTTGGGGCCCATTTTGATCGATTTTACAAAAAAAAATTAGTTTTATTTCGAGTTCGATATGAGAATTTAATCTCATAATTATTTTTGCAGTCAGTTTTTACTACTAGTCCCGAGAGACATGCAAGAAATACTGTCGCATCGGGCGGCAACGTAGAAAAAGCGCGTAAATAATTTAAGATCACAAATTCTAAGGAAGAAGGAGCCAATCTATACAATACAAATTGTCTGAATAACCACCTTCTTAAGTTTTTAACCAATGCCTTCATAATAAGAACAACTTACACTACTCTCTTTTTGCTTTTTCAAAACTTCGCGGTGTTGTTTCCTCTTCTTTAGAATATCCTGCTATAAAATTTTGGAGCCCGTATGAAAAATAGTAATTTATTTATGTAAATCATACGTGATCTTTGATTTACTATTTTCCCCCTCCCCCTTAAAGAAAATTGAACCATCTACCCTATACCTGATACTCTAAACGCAAAATGTAAATTCATGTATTATGTAACGTAATGTTTTTTACATAACGCTTTATTATATAACCAAATTTAATATAATTTTTTTACAAAATCAGTGAACGAATAAAAATGCACGTAAAATCTGTTACTAATGTATTATTTTACTATGTTACATTATATAATCTTGCGTTACGTTGAAAACGCAAATTTAAGACAGGATCACTTTTTTAACGTAATATGATATTACATTAACCTAAAATAATTTATGTAAAGGTTAAACTTTTTATGTAACATAAACATTACATATATATAACTGTGTTAGCGAGTTATGTTACCCGATACCTCGCAGCAGGATTTTCAGAATCTAAATCCTGTAAAATAATAAATATGTGTTGCAAATTGTGTATTCGCTAAATCTATTTTTTTTTAATTGGAATTAAATCCATATATTTTATTTAAATATTCGAATATAGAAAACCAAAATAATGGCATTTTTAATTTTTGCGAAGATTTTGATAGAATAAATTTAAGATTTACTTAAATGCTATTAGATTTCTAATAAGATGTTTTATTTTATTTATATTCGTACTACCCGCGCCCTCGTCACGTGACTGCAGCATTGTCCCGGTAGATATTTTACGCATGCGCAATATGATTCTCTGCGCACATGCACGCATGTTTCCCGCCGACCGGCAAGTCTGAACTGAGGCCAGTCAGTCAGCCATCGCCAAGCAGGGTGTTCACATCTCTTGCTTGTTTCATAATAACTTAACATAATTACATTCATAAACCATATAGTTAAATAAAAATCATTTTTGCAACCAATTTTAGTGTAAGTACTAAAGTTAATATATTTTTCTACGATTATTAATCTAAAGTGTTATTTCTACGTTTGTCTGGTAGGAGATGTTGTTATTCTAGTATTTATTACTAATAATTTATGTGGTAAATAAGGAAAATTTAAAGACAAGAGAGAAACATTGTGTATTGTGGACATATATAAACATTTGCGTGGTGAAAATTAACCAAGTCTTTGTGACAATACCATTAAAATATAATAAAAATACAAAATGCCGTCGTCTCATATTTTTAACGATATTGAGCGTGTTACAACCGTTTTGGAGGATCAAAGAACCCTTCAACTTGCATTTGAATTGTCTATGCTAGGCATTACAGAGCCAATCTCCTCTGTATCTGATTCTCATCCTCTTGGAAGTCCCACAACATTGGGACCCTTCTCCATGGGTGGTATTGATGACAGATCTAAGAAGTCACAAAATATGACGGAGTGCGTACCGGTACCTAGCTCAGAGCATGTTGCTGAAATTGTTGGACGTCAAGGTATTTATATATTTTGAGATAACAATTAGATATCTGCTTTTCTAACTGATTCATAAACGTCATATTGTTTCATTTGTTTATGCAGTGCATGCAGCTGCTTTTTTTCTAATAAGGATATGTCGTGCAAACCCCTCTTAAGTATTTTTGTTTGTAAATACGTTACTTGTATTGTTTTTTTTTGTTAATTCATGTTCAGAACAAGCCAGACAACATTTTGTGCAAGGTTATTACATGGGTTGCAGTTTTTTAAACATTACACTCTCTTTGTAATTATCATATAAGTTTGGTTATATGTAGTATGAGGACATGTGTCAATATACTTCGTTATTATTCAAAAACAGGCGTTGTAGGTCTTCAGCTCAAACCCTAACCTACACCATTATTCGTGCTACTAAACAAAGCATAAGCAAATGGAGTACAATGACTAGTTGTCAATATGCGATATCAGTTTTCCTCAGGAAATCTCGTATCTATATCAAACACCTTTGTTTAATTTGTGGTTTCTCATTAAGACATAATTATCAGAATATTAGTTTCACGAATTTCAAATATTGGCATTATGTCATATAAATGTAGATATTCATTTATTTGATATTTTATAAATTTTTTAACGTCATCTTTTAAAATAGTGATGTTTTTACGCTTCGAGATGAGAATTTTAATTACTTTGAAAACAAAAGATTTGGTATCGTTATATCTGTCAAAAGATATTTTTATTAGTTTTTAAAACAGTCGAATAACCTTTCATTTTTGTTTTAACTTTAATGATAGAAGGTCAAATTCTAAATGTTTACTAAAAGTGTTGTTATTATGTTTGTTACTCTTGTCCATTGTAATTCTTATTTCTCTCACAGTTTTAAATTTATTTCTTGTTGACTTGGAAACTCAACAATATTTATACAAATTTTGGATCTCTTCTTTTATTTAACAAAACCTTTAGGATGCATTTTATAAAACTACCCTTGTTCAGCATGGCATGTGTTGGACTGTTAAATGAGTTTCCAAGAAATATCTATTGTAACGGTCAAATGTACCTTTTTTTTCGAGAGCAGCTGCAAATATTTATTGTAGTTTAGATATCAGCTTTTCTGAACCTTTTGTCTGTGTCCTTAAATAATACAATTACCCAGAAGCTTCGAAGTTAGTGTTAAATGTTGATTTTCAATAGATTACGATAATATTTGTTTGCCTTCTTGCACTTCGACGGTGTATTGCAATTACTCAGAACTTTCAGGACTTGCCATACAATCCGAACGTTATTTCAGATGCACCTGGCGCATATGTAACAAGAAACATTTATATTTACATTCATAACATATAAAATTTACACTTTTACACACAATTACATTAGAAACGATTTTCATTATTTTATGTAAATCATTTTTCGTAACTGTAATTATTATTTATTTATGCAGTTAATTAAAAATTAAATCTCTTATGATTTTAGTTTACATTTTATCATTGCAATTGTTTTATATTGATATTAACGTACTATAGTTTTATTTTTTAAATAATTAGGAAGTCATTCATTCTGTCTCCCATGTTCTTCGAGCTCGTTCATTATTTATAGTACGTTTCACATTAGGTTATTATACAAGTACTACATTTTACGTACATATGTGCATGAGTAAAAAAGGTCTCTGCGCCTAAGAAGTAGTATGTATTGTAATTGTTTGGATATTTGTTTCTTTTTAAATTTATTTGAAGTTTGAGTAGAATCTGATACGAATTGGTATATTCTAGAGAATAATCTGAGTGTAAGGTACGTAAAATAAGCCCGGATGCAAGTTCTTGTTTCCAGATTTGAGAGATAAATCATTTGGTGTGCATATGCGCATGTCCTGAAAATCAAACTGCCATTTAATAAATGCGCAAGCTTAGAGCTCAAGATTTATGGCAGGGGCCTGCTTTCATGATCGCTAAATGTACTTTTTTTGAGAATTTCCAAAAAAAAATTGAGAAAATTAATATTCTGTATACACAATCCTGTTCAGAAATTAGAAAACCATAGTCCTTTAATAACTAAAAGGAATGTTATTTATTCCATTAAAATTTACAAAAATTCTAAGATCCAAAATTGGACTTAACCGTATGGGGTACTAAACCACTCAAATGTAGGATTACTATAGGACCCCCCGTTAAGTTTATTATCTGTAACTGCCAAAACGATTAGTTCTTAATTAGGATTCATAGTCTAGGCTAATCAGGATTTCAATTCTAAATATGTTTTACAAATTGTGCTAAATTGCGTATGAATATTAAAATGTAATCGAATTAAAAATATTTTAATTTTTACGATAGCAATTTGTGAGCAACTAATAAATTAACAATATTTAATAAATTATTTATTGACACCACTAAAATAAACTAATATATCACGTTAAATACTAATGCAAACTTCATAACAAACCATTGCATAATAATTGAGTAGGTTTATTATTGTATATGTGTCTTTTAAATTGACTAAACTCCTTTGGTTTCATTATTAATGAGCGAAAGTTGACTACTATCTATATCTATCTACATATATTATGTACAGAGGGAACCGCGGTCGCAATATCGTCAACCTATACATATTATCAATAGTAATCCAATGTCTATTACATGCATACATAGACTTCATCATTTTATATTATATTTTAATAAGTTTTGTAGGTGTGTTTAAGTCGACATTTTATTAATTTATATTAAGTACTGATCTATTGCATTAGTAGCAGTAAATCTAAATGATTTTGTAAAAATCTGTGTTTTATTTTTGAAAATATTTTTTATTTTAAGACCCCATATGATACCTGTAAATTTATTCTTTTTTTAAACTTAGTACCCCTGTATTTTTGAACTCGGAATAATTCTGAGCAAAACAAAGTTAATTCTAAATTTAACACAAAACTTTTTGTTATTCTGATAATTCAAATTTAATTTGCTACTCCTAAGTTCATATTCTAAATTAAATAAAACGTAACAAAACTTCTTTCTTTGATTGAGAAGAATCTAAGGCTACTCAAATTGCCGTTGTTATAATTACAGCCATAACAGTTAAATATTTTATGTATTACACAAGAAGCTATACAAAATAACATTCTGTCTTTTGCCGTCCTTTTGGTATTGTCTCATTGTTTAGATCAGAGTGGTAATATTTTGTTTATAATTTTTTAAGATACTTTATAATCTTTAAGAAGGACTTCTTCAGAAGTTTTATGATTCTGTTAATCTACAAAATGGTAGATTAATTTTGTTTATGTTATATAAATCTTAAATACACGTAACTGTAGTTGTAGTCGTGTGAGAAGAAATCCAGGTATAGATCCATATGCCACAAAATCAATCCAACTTGAATAAATACATAAGATTGCTATAAAATAAAGTGTGTATGAGACTAATGTTATATATACCACGTGCTCTTGGTCCACAAAGCATGTTTTAACTTGTCTATGTTATGAATTATAAATTGTTTTAGTCATATATTTTTCAGAACTACAGAAGATATGCATAATTTTAACTATGAATTATCTAAGAAAATGATAATGTAATCGTTTTACTAAAAACATAACTGCTATAATTTCATAGAACTAGTCTACGAAGCATAAAATACCAGACTATTATACTCCTCTTATTCATATTATATATATATTTTTTTTAAAACTAATATCCGGTCCTCAACACATGAGATGATATTGAACTTTTATTTTTTCTTTGATATACTTTTTTTTTTTGGGATAACCATTGTTAAATATAAATTAGGTTAACGAAATATACCATCATCTGGTTTTTGTATATTCTAGAATACGCAGAAAGCATCATGACTTATATTTTTACGATTTATATATGGTATCCATCATACAATTCTTAAGAAGTTTCACTTCAAAAATTGATTGAATTATTCAGGACTAAAATGCTAAGAAATAAATAACAACCAGATTTTTTGAATTGGTTCTTAAGACTGTTACAACAAATGCATATTGACACATTGAATAAGAATTTGCTATAGTGTTATAGTTTGCACCTTAGACAGTCGCTGAGATTTATGGTTGCATTATATGCAAAAGATTTAATTATTAGGTTGAATAATATAAATCAATAAACTTTACAATAATTTGAAACCGGTCTCTTGTAGTTATTCAAATTATGTAACATACATATTTAACTGACAATTCTATTGTAAATTATAATTAAAGGTTGCGTTAAAATTAAAATTAAAACTTATAAAGCTTTAAAACCCGTTTTCATCCAAGAATCGTTAGTCACATTCACTAATTATTTTATCGATAACCGTCATCGTTAAGTTAACGATAGTGCTGCCAGATGTAGTGGTTTTTAATAATTTACAGAATAAAGATATTGACAATTTCGACACATGGCAACACTATCGTTTAGTTATCAATGACGTTAGAGAATTTAGCTATGATAGAATATATCGAATTTCTATAAAATGTTAACAAGCAAATATTAAAAATGTCATGAAAATATAACGAAGTTCTATTAAGTATATAAAGGACTACACTTTTATAATTCTATAAAAATGTATACTCCTCGATATATATCCCTAATTATGTGCTTAACAGCTTGTACTAAATTTGATATACGGTTTATGATCTTTTTTTTTTTCATACCATGGTCCTTATTACAAAGGGAACAAAGGACGCGTAAGACAATATTTTGTAAACCCACATCCACATCCGATCGACTGTATAATTTTATTCGTCAATATTATACAACACATAAAAAAATATTTTAAGTACTTTATATATTAAAAGTATTATATTCGTAGTTAATATATGTTTTTAATTTCTTTTTTATTTGCTGGTATTAAATCTGGTTTCCATTTACACTTGTTTTTCACTTCATTATATTACATAATTTTGCTGAATGGTTTATATATTTATATTACTCCTGTTATTTTATCTGGTGTACTTTATTTTATCATGTAACAATTTCATATTTATTTAGAAGCTATGATAAACATTATTTGTATAACATTATTCAATTAGAATTTAAATTTGGTAACGTATTTCTAACTTTTCACTTTTGAAAGCAAGTCTACCCAATATTAGTTGAGAAAATAATTTTTAATTAAAATATATTTTTAATTTATTAACAGAGATACAATAAAGAAAAATATTGATCTCTTGAGTATTGTATATTATTGTTTACAAATGCTACAACATTGTGTATATAGCATTAATTATATTTAATAATATCACGTATACTTTTCTCGAACGTTTAACTTACAAAGTAAAAAATGATGTAATGAATGGAAGTAAGAACGTAATTGCAAGATACTTTTTATTTCATTGATAAAAAAATTCATTCAAAAATACACGAAGCAAAATGCTTTATACGTAATATTATGTTTCTTTTTTTATTTTTTGGTTGTTATGTTGTAAGTGAATTGATATGTTGATTACAGTTGATGCACAAATTACACCATTTAAATAATTTCATTTTTATTATATATAATTTTATTGAAACTTTTCTTGAAAATATAGATGTGGATGGTTTATGTTTAATATTTAATTTCTTTTTCATCACATGTAGATGTACATGTACAATAATAATATTCGCTGTCTTACATTTTCGCTCAATTCTTTTTGACCCCTCCTGTTAAATATCTAGTACAATTTGGAATAATTTAATTAGTAACCTTGCTTATGCAACATAGCCCTTTCTTCAAAATAGTCCTTGTTTTTAAATTCAGTACATGTTTCTTCTTGTTAAATTTATTGTCTATGCTTTTGAATTATTTAAAGCTATCTTCCTTCATATTTCTTGGAAATTGGGTCCTGATTTTAAAGATTTAAATTTTTTTTGTGGCCCCATATGGCATTTCCTGAATCTTTATGTTATTTAAAATATTTTTGTTATCCTGGAACATCTGCTTTTAATATTGTAATGTATACAAAAGAATTATATATATATATATAAAAGAAAAAGAAAAATTCACGTTAATATATATAAAATACGCAAATTTTATATTATAACAATATTTTTATAAAAAATATGGATGAAAAAGTGAATGTTAATTTTCATTTAATTTACTTCTCGTTTTTAGGGATATTTTTAAAGGAAATTAAATTCAAATTAAAAATAAATATATAGGAATATAAATAATAAAATACAAAATTATATAGATGTGAGATATTATATTTTGATAATAAATACAGTACAGCGCCACAAAAAGGGGCCAGAGGGTAAAAAAATAAATAATAAACACAGAAATAAAAGAAAACAAAAATCAAAGCATATTTAAATAAAAGTGGTCTCTGAACTTGAAACACGAGAGCTATTGCTCACATCTGCCGACTGCTGTGGGTCTTCCAAAACGTTTTTTTTTATTATATAATGTGTAACGTTACAAGTGCGTTATTTATTTTAGGGTTGTAACATTCATTTAATTTTTTATATTTAACTTAAGTTATATTTTGGCTAATATTTTATATAATACTGATTGATTAATTAGGAAGTCTTTTGTAATCTATTCAATAGTGAATCATGTTTTAATTTCTATAAAACTCTCCTCCTCGGCACCTCACATGTGTAATTATTTTTTAATAACTCGCTATATTTTAGGAGAATAGTTATTTTTAATTATTAACATGTAACGTCACGTCCACTAAGTTGCTACCTCTTTTATACAACACAGCATAAAAGAGATATAGTTCAAATTACGAGAGTTCGGCGGCGACTCATAGTTAAAACAAGTTGTGGGGTATAAAACTGCCGATATAACTAAAAAGCACTGATTTTTCTATAATGTATATAAAAGCGAATAAGATAAAATTCATTATCGTAATATAGATTTATACCGCTCTTATAACCTCTTTTAAGTATAAGTGGCCGCCGAACTGTCGTGATTTGTACTATACCATACTTAGCACAGGACTCTTGTTTATACAACAGATAACTGGCCTATCACTTAATAGTGCAACATGTTACGTCATAAATATGGCCGATATCTGTAGAGCTAAAGCTACAATTCAAATTTTTAATTGCTATATCTCCAATTCAACACTTAGATATTTAATAAAATAAAAACGCCAATATACTATTGCAGTCAGCAATTAAAACATGAGCTCACAAGCCCGTTGCGAGTGGTTTAAAGAAACTGAGTAAGCGGACGTAAATCAGACAAATGTGCCATTCAAAAATGGACCCAAATCGTTGTTTGACAGATTTTGCCAACTGTTATGAGGATGTGCATCGATTTACTATTCACGTCCTGTGCAGTAGTTATGGCAGCTGTTCTTACTTAAGCTATAATGACAACGTGGTCCATATACCCTTAGCATCTATACATCACCAATTTATTAAAATAATATTCCTGTTGTGTGGCATTGGGATGCTTTCCTTTGTACTCAATGTACACAGTAGTGTAAATAGATATTTAACACTTAATACATAATAAAAAATATCAATTTACATAAATTTCATGAAATATAAAATACTTCTTATAAAGTTGGTGATATACACATACTCGTATGATGGTCTTTAATTATTTTGTAATTTTATACCATTTTCTATAGTGAGTTGTTGTACTTATACATTGTTTTAAGAATGTATATAACATAATAGCATCAAATTACTTGTATAAAAAATAAAACTGTCTGGTACATACAAGTATATATATATATTTATAATTTTTTTTTTATTTATATATAACACGATCGAATTTACAATGCACATGCGTGCTTTATTGGAAACAAGGACAATCTTAAACAAAGAATATTATATTATAAGCAAATATTATATTAAAAATATATTAAAATAAAATATCGTGTTTTTAAATATTTTCGATTCGATCAAGCATAGCATGCGGTTTAGGTCATGGTAGAGATGCAGACGATGGATTACTTTCCAAGGATATTTAGATTTTTGACCCTATGGTATATAAATAAATATACATCATTTCTTGAAACCAATAACTATTAATAACCAATGATATAATTAATTATAAAAGTGATAGTGATTTTTTTTGATTTTTTCATTCATATTTCGACGTTTGTTTTAGTTAATTATATACAATACTAGAGTTTACCCCCGTCGCAAGCGACGACTGTCTTTTGTGTGTGAATTGAATTTCATTTCAAATTTTAATTCAATTTTTAAATTGAAATATTTAACTCGTTCTATATTAATTTTACATATAAACGCAAATAATTTTTCATATAAACTGACTAAAAGAATACATTTCTTTGAACAAAATATAAAATATTTTCAATTTATTCGTTGTTTGTTATCAAAGTTAGCCCATATACAAAATTTCAACTTTCTAGTACAATTTTTACCCTGTGCTCCCAAATCAATTTTTTGAATTTAATATGATATTCAATTATTACACAATCCAGAACTTGAGCTTTTTCCAAAGTTTCCTACCGGGCCCGCCAAATTTCCCAGGGCCCTTTTTATACATTTTTGAATTTCGAAATTTTGAAATATATTTACATTATATAGCGTCATGCATATGCAAAATTTCAATTTTCAATCTTTTACGAATTAAAAGTTATACAGGAAAAAGTGATTATTTTTTTCCAAAATTACGGGTACATATAGCCACATATAAGAATATAAATATACACTTAGAACATTATAATATAGAACAAGATGTGAATTAATATCTAATTTATTTTGTAATACAAAAACAGCATTTGTTAAATTGCGTTTACTGGTAACACGTTTTCTGTGCGTAAGTCGAATACTATGTTGACAACAGTCTGTGATCGAACTTATAGAATCCGAAGTTAAATTATTTAAGACACTAATATTAATTTTGTTGTATATTTTATTTACAACTAGTATCCTCAGTTTTTACGAGTATATAATAAACCCTTCAAGGATCAATTTTGGATTGTTATGTACCACCGGGCCCTGCTGGAACCTTGTGTACCATATAATAGCCGTGCTATGATGTAAAAGAGCTCCAGTCCCAGAACAGACCGAGCCAGACATCTTTTGTTCGCACATGGTGTTGTTGGTGCCTGTTATACCAGCAGTGGCTGAAGCGAAGTGAACAGAACAGTCTTCCGGCCAGCTGCCTTTTTCTGTTAGAGCAGCATTTTTAATAAACTTCTTCAATATATATGTACATATAAACAACTAAATAACAACCTTCCATGGCATTACGGTTATTATCTTTTAAATGTTAAATATAACGTTTGTGTTATATTCTTACACAAATAAAGAAATAATTTATTTTCAATAGATTTTTTGATGTTTACCTTTACAAATTACGTGTGAATATCTCTATTTATATAAACATATTCATACCTCTAGCAATGGAGTCAAAGTCTTATTAATCTTTAATTGATCAACAATTTTTTACCAATGACGCAATTCTATATCTTTTTTTTTTTTTGTTTTAAACTTATGAATAAATAATTTTAGTTCCACGTAATTTTTAGCACTGGTTCATTGTATTCATAAAGATTGCAAAAAGTATAATTAAAAGTTCTCGTTTTTTTTTGACCATAACCAATATCTCAAGGATCAATTCTTTTTGTCGGATCCGACAAACGAGTATTTTATTTATATTCTAGGACCTTCTTCGAATATCATAAATTTATTATAGAATAAATAAAAGAGTCCTTGTAAAACCTATAATTTATTTAACAGATGTTTTTACGGTTGACATCTGCAGCTTTTAATTGGTGGATTTGCATTTCAATTATTTATGTTATACAAATATTACGGTATAATTGACTAGTCTTAAGGGGGAAACTGTTACCAATTGTGTCCACAACACTTTTTTTACTGGATATTCTTAAAGTATGAGTCTTTAATTGATTGGTAAAACTCTCCCCCTTTAATATGTTCGTTATACTGCGAGGGTGGGTAGTTTTAACAGGAATTGCTGGTTAATTTTCTCAGAAATTTATTTGAACTAATTCCGACACCCTTATACAGTATTTTAAATATTAATTATCATTTAATTAGGATATTAAAAATGTAGGATTAGTGGAACAATTATATTGCCATCTAAAACCTCCTGTGTAGTTTTTATGCTATACGAAAACCGTGAAAAATGATCCGTGGTATAGGAATCGAACCGGAAACACAGTCTCAACGCTCTCAGTTATTGTACCTTCTATTAAAGATCTGATTCATTTATTATTCATCATCGTAGGTTACATGAGGTTGAGTGATTCATAGAAATTCTTCGTTTTACATGTTAAATAAATCAACTTTTGTTAACACTAACAAAGATCGCTCAGGTACTTAAATTGTTGCCAGATTTATTTTATTTACGTCATTTAAAACAAACAAAGAAAATCATTTCTTATTTTATATTGCATAATAATGAAGTATACTTCATCATTTTTGTTATATTTTAATGATACGTTTTTTAAAACATTTTATTTAAAAATTTAATACAAGAAATAACTTTTCATTTAAAATAAAATAAGAAATGAATTTAATGTCCTTTAAAATCGTAAGACAAAGAATTAAGATCATTTATGCATATTAACTCAATAAAAGACCTTTTTATTTAATATATTTTCATTTGAAAAATAAACTAAAGAAAAGAATATTTATTTATGTTATAATTTTTCGTTTTATTATTTTTAAGAATTTTAAATTCTAAAGAAAATATATTCTATAATCAAAATGGTGCGTGGAAACGAGAAAATAACAAAAAAGAAAAATATGAAAAATGTTTTTTAACTTGGTCAGACAGACATTCACTTTACTAACTTTTAAATTATAATTTATATAATATAAGAAGAGGTTATGTTTATTCAAAATATTATTTTTCTAAAACTTTTTTAATTTGTACTTTTTCATTGATATTTTATAAAGTTTATAATTTACTTGAAATTGTTGTGGTATGTATTTTTAATAACTGAATTTAATAGATTTTAAGCATGCATAACTTAAACATAAGTTTAAAGGTTTTCAAATATTTTATTAGGTCAAAGTTAAACACTAGTAATTTTCCTTTAAAATTATATTTAAGACATTAGTATGTCACTCCTATTAAAAGTAAATATTGAAAGATTTGTTAGGAGATTACATGATTGTTTGCATATAAAAATTGAAAGTTTAACTTGTGTTTTAAGCATATTTGCATTTACATATATAACACTAGCTGTCCCGGCCACGCGTTGCTGTGCCTAACGTTTTTGTCATATTACATTACATAGCGCCATCTATTGAATATTTACTCAATCTAGTCAACAGAATATTTACTCAATCTAGTCAACAAATGTCGCCATCATCGTCGCCAGATGTCATATGTCATATACAGATAATTAATAGACAATAAGATAATTTTGCAATCATAAATTGAGATGTAAGCTATCCTATCTTTCAAGTTGGATCAAACTGCACACGGTGTACAAATTTCATTAAAATCGGTTAAGTAGTTTACGAGTCCATCGCGGACAAACTCGGACAAACTTGTGACACGTAATTTATATATATTAAGATATATTTGTTATTTAATTATATTCTGAACAACGTTTTAAGTACGATTTATAAGTATATTTTTAGTACAGATCTTTTATGTTTAAAAACAACACCCGTTGAAATTTTATGATAATAATTGAAACTAGGACAAATTTATTAAAGTCGAGAGGCTGCATTAAAAAGGAAGGGGCATACATTAGATAGATTAAGAGCAATAATTCATTTCAATATTCAACTCCCATGGTTTGAGAATCAATGCCTCGATTAGAATAGTAAACATGATTATTTAAATGTAGTATATCATGTATTTTAGCTATCAATATTCTAATACATTATAGTTGTTATCTATTTGTTAACGTTAACCTATATAATTTACCAGGTGTAATACTATTTACTTAATTTTTTTGTCTGTATTTTGTAGGTTTGTAAAATGTATTAAATAATGCCTGCTTTGCATTGCATATGCATGTTTTTAACACATTTACTAATGTATTTTGATAAAAATCAATATTTCTTTGTTCGACTAAGATAATATTTGCCAATTTTGAAGGCATTGTTCAAAATCCTCAAATATCTAAATAATTATTTTTTTAAGTAAAAAATGTATGTATGTTTATTATTTTTCAAGGTGTTCTTCAGGTAGATTTCGAGCGAAATATTAACTAAAATCTAAGGTAGATTTACTACAAAATTGTAAAAAATCTGAAATAGAAATTCAAGGTGGTCCGTTTTGAAACTTAGTGTCAAAAATTTATCTTTTACATTATTTTTCATACATTTTAATTTTTAAATCTTAAAGAAAAATTAAATGGACTTTTTGTAAATTTAAAGATCTATTGTATTACTATATAAGAATTACAATTACCCGAATTATATACGCACCGGTATTTAAATTTTAACAATTGACTAGGTTCTTATTCTTAGTCTATTGAATCCAAATGTTTCGTATAATAAACTAGTTTTTACTATTATTATTCTCTTACCCTATTTTAAATCTTTCCTTTTAATAAAACCATACGCCCTTTATTAGTCATTTTGATTGTTCTAAAAATATCTACAGCTGATTACAAAGTTATTTAACATGTTTGGGGAATTCTACGATTAACTTTAACATCAAACGACCTTGTTAACTTCCGCAAACTTATCTTAAAATATTTTTTTAATTATTATGTAAATATATCTATGAATACTCATTGTTAAATATAATATTTTATATTATTTCCTTATATTAATTTTTATCTGTTTTGTTTGTTCACACAGCTGATCGAAAAATATTATGTAGTTTTAATAAAATATGTAACACACATCTGTCAAATATGAGCTTTAAAAATCGTAAATATCGTATATGTATATACAATAGATATATATGACTGATTCTCATACATAAATTTAAATGATATTCAAAAATCTTTTATATACGAACAATGTATCATGTCACTCAAAAATTATATTAAAAAACCTGTATTTTCTAGAATCTAATATCTTCTTTATAATGTAACTACATTAAAACTTAAATTAACATGGAATTAAAGTCTTAGGATGTATGACCCTGACAGACAAAGTTAAAGGTCCTTGTAACTTATATTTCCAACAAAATTTTATGTAACCTCTCATCTTAAACGTATGCTAATATTTAGTTTTAGTATAATAGGAATTTTTGGTGTCCTTTCTATTATAATTAAAATGTGTAATTTGTATAAATTATCAAGGTTAATTATCATACGTTTATTTACGTGTTAAAACATTGATATTCCTACAACGGGTCAAAAGTCATTAAACAGGTTACATTTTGTTTTAGTGTTGTAATAAGTTATTGCTCTTTTTATGTGAGAAATTATTTTATAAAAATAAAAATTATATTTCCTTGAAATAGGTATCACCATAGGTTAGTCATTTAACTTTGTTACATGTGGTTTAGTAGAAAAATGTATATCACGTCTGCATTTACATAGGGTTTGGTGTTTAGCTAAGCAAAGTCTAAGACAATAACAGCGTATTTTAAAAATACCGCCAAATATTTCTAATCGAAGATAGTTTTAAATATTTTGGTATATATGTTCCATGGTCTTGTAGGTGTAGGTCTCATATTGCAATAGAATATGTATTAAATTAATAATAAAATAATAAATTTAATTTAATGAAAAATCCTGCAAAAAGTTTGATCAATTTATTTTTTTTGTTAATTCATACTTACAAATATTTAATAAACAAATTGAAGTGTTTTAAAAAATTACTAACTATAAACTTGACATTCGTGTAAATTTGTATGTGTGTGTAATAATGAATACTGGTACAAAAATACTTCAATATAATTATATAAATACATACTTAGACTATCATAATGATTAC
The DNA here is from genome assembly GCA_963678705.1 of Panorpa germanica. Lineage (NCBI taxonomy): Eukaryota > Metazoa > Arthropoda > Insecta > Mecoptera > Panorpidae > Panorpa > Panorpa germanica. The sequence continues at coordinate 10,395,727 of OY783221.1, forward strand.
ACATTCAGACACTATGACCGGATCTACACTCTACACCTTTTGAGTATGTGCCACACATTCTCAAACTTTTTTTTAACTGCATCCAGTTTGCGTAAGAAAATAATCTACATAATATGAGGCGTCTAGATGCCTATCGATGTAAATGACAAAAGTAAAATGCTTCAGAAAACTAATTTAAAGTTAAGATCGTATAGGCGCTTTCGTTCAGTTGGTTTTATAATTCACGGTATATAGTAAAATGTGTCCAAGTTTTCGCTTATATCTCTGTGCAACTAAATAGTTTAATACATCTTCTATCGTTTGCGCTGGTTATTTCAAATTTTAAAAATGTTGCTTTTCTACCAACGTTACAATATATTTGAAATTTATAAATTATCAATAGTCAAGAAATCGTCTATATAAACTCTTCCTTCCTTCCTTTGATATTCACCTTTACTTTGTAAAATTATAGAAGCAAACATAAATCGAACAAAATTTAAATCAATAGATTTTTATTTATAGTATATTACATACAGCATATAGGAAAAACAAATCTTCCAATATTTTTTGTTTTGATATATTTCTTTTCCGTTTTTTTGTTACGACTCACAGTTTGACAATATTTATAGCGACATTGAAGTCTGTGAGTTTATTTCAAACATGTTTTTATAAGTCACTGTCCTGTATCAAGAATAATAATAAATATAATAGACTTTTAATTACAGCATTTATTAAAAAATTCTAAGCTACACTTACTAGTATGTAAATTTATAATTATTTAATTTAAAAGGACAACTAGTTCAAACCGCACATCTTTTTTTTGCTCTTTATTATCGAAACTTATCAATCAAAATAGTCCATTATGTCTAGCTATGTTTACGACTAATTTCACTCGAATTTGTTGTATTGGATATTTTAAAACTGTATTAAAAGTACACTACTTTTTAAATTAAAAGAATTACAAAAATTGAGACTTCTATACTTCACTACACAGTCTGATATTTGACTGATATAATGACAGAGTTCAAATCTGTATTTATTTAATCCAATAATTAAATATTTAATAGTGATGCTGTCAGTTGAAGATTATAATTAGTATATAAAAAATATGTGTTAGTATGTTATGAATATTTTAACAGCTTATTAATTTTGCTAACAAAGTTCTAGTAGTGTACGTGGGCGAGTCTAGTTCGGCCACACATTTATTGGATGTGGTGTAGGTCAGGGCGTTTGGTTCTGTTTAGAGTTTATAAAGAAAACTAACACTATTAAATAAGTTAAGCTGTTTCTCTAGTCAAGTTGAAACGCTGCAGCAAGTTATCGTTGAGGCACTACCGAAACAAACATACATATATAGATATACATTTGTGTAGTAAATATATTGCTTCATCATAACCATCTTAATATTTCTTTGAATATATAAACTTATAGAACTTTTGTAATTGAAAATAAATATTATTATAAAAAAATTTCGTTATATTATACATACAGATCTATTGTTTAAATATAAGTAAATTTATAGAATTTGCAGTTTTAGAAGTGTTGTTTTTACACAAAACATATACTCATGCATTTAAGGTAATTTTTTTTATATCTGTTGTTAGGTTTTTTACATAATTATTAAATAAATGCACAAGACATTAATTATTTTTTTACTAATTTAATATGTAAGATTACATAAAATGGTTAACGTCAAGAGATGTAAAGCTTACGTTATATTATTTATATTACGTTATGTATTAGGTTAAACTTAAGATATGTGATATAACACTTTTTTTATGTTAAACAAACGTTAATTATAAGTAACTGTGTTTAACAGATTAATGATTATTAAACTTGTACAAATTTTTTATTCTCATTTCCACTTTCTCCTTTTTATTGTCGTTTCGATTCCCGTCTTTAATATACTATTAGGTCAATGATTTGAGGTATGAGTGCATTAGTTCCCTTGGCCATGGATGATGAGGTATCAAATTAATGTATAAAACTAGTTCCCATCGCCTTTACATATAAGGATTGGAATCTTAGGATGGTTATGATGATACAAGTATTTTATATAGGAATTATAATTTTTAATCAAATTAATTTTTTTTTTCTTTGAAATGTCAAATTAGGTTATAGTTTTATTAGCAAATTAAATGTCAGAATCAATAGAAAGGAAAATTGAACTTTGAAGATTTTTTTTTAATTTTGTGTGTTTTTAAATATTGTATAACATAATAAAAAACAATATTTTGATGTTAACCTTGTTCAATCAGTTAATAGAAATAATTTTGAAACCTATATATAGTTTGTTTTTTGTTAACCTATATATATATACAGAACTGACAACATATATTTTTGTGGTGTAGTGGGCCGTTTGCACAAAAGGTTGGAAATCCCTGCTATGCAATATAAAAAATCCCGAATTGGCTATACAATCTTAAAATGGGATGAACCGACTGACATAAATCTTTGCAAGAATTGGGTTTTAGGATCAGTTAATTTTTGTTTAAATTCTTTTAGTCCGTCTTTATTGAAAAAAATAAAAACTGTATACATATATAAATGTATATACGATATATACACAATACATATATGACTCAACAGTCATTGATCTCCCTGAGCTATTCTATTGTGTCAGAGGTAAAAAAAATATTATGTATGTGTGCATTCAACATAATTATGCATTTTTTTTTTAAATCTACTTTTTTTTTGTCGGTGCATCGTATTTTTAAGGCCATTCTTTGTTTATAAGATTTAACATTGAATATTATCTGTCTCGCTTTTTATATATCGAGGACAAATAAAGAACAAAGATGCAACATTAATATTAAAATATATGTGAATAGAATGTACTCGTAATGGGCCTTTTACACTATCAGATCGGATTCAATTTGTTTCAGATTCAGACGGTCTGTACGATAATCGTATGTGCATATTTGTAAATTTGTGTAATTTTTTAATTTTTGTAATTCAAAAACCATCCATATTTATGTTTTTTCTAGCTATCCTTCTATATCAAAATCACATAAATCTAATACGACATAATACATTTATTATATTTTTTATATATTTTATTTTGGTAGCAGTTTTTCTTTTATGCTTCTATAAATTTTGTTTGAAATGCATTTTCCTAGGTACTGAAGTAAATAAATATTTAAAAATTAGTTAATTTAAAGCAAAATTGAGTGTTTATATATAATTGAATTAAGAATCCTATATACTTTTTTAGTTTTAAACATAATCAGCACTTTTTGAGGCGGCCATAAGTCTTTCATCTCGAATTACATCCTTTCTAGTATCAATTTTACCACTAAAATGGGTTTAGACTTCAACCTTTTTGCTAAATATTTTATCTTGGAGTTCTTTGATAATTCTGAATGTAGGTTCCCCATTGTTAGTTTTTAGTTAACAATGGTTTTCTTATTGCATAAAGATTTTTATAGTAGTAAAAAATCGTGTAAGATATATGTCATATTATAATATAGATAGTAAACAATTTTACTTATCTTTTGTTTGTGTGGTTTGTTTCTTCATATTGAAAAGCACTAGCACTATATAATTTCGCTTTCCGAGTGTCGGCGAATGCTGGATGTTGAACCAGCATGTCTCAAGGTCTTGGGTTGCCTGCCTGAATGCTACGGAGGCTACATAATACTTAAGAGAGGCTAATACTACCATGACCATAAGAACATTGAAAAACAGACTCACTCTCATATGAACTTATGTCGACGAGACAAACTACACACTAAAAATAATGCATATATACATATATGTTATTTACAATACACTCTTATATTTTTAATATATATATTACGTATATATAGTACACTTGTTTTATGTATTTAATTCTATCGGCGGCTCTTGAAGACGTTTTTGCTCCAGCGAGTGGGACAGCTTCGTGCTGGAATGCCTCTTTATTCCTTAATGTTATTCTTTTTTACTTTTATTTACCATATAACCGATTTGAAATTGCACCCTATAACTTTTAAGATGAATACCTTACCTTGGAATTTAAAATATTTTTGATCAGACTCTTTTAACGTATACAAGAAAAACTGAAAAATTACAGTAAATTTGAAGAAATACTCTTTACTTTCACTTTCGTTCTGTACCAAAAAAGCAAATCTTTTTGTTGTACAGATCTGGAAATCCGGGAATTATCAGGGAATTTAATGCAACCTGGAAATATCAGGAAATTTAAAAAAATATCAGGAAATCTGATTGCGGCAACTATTTCATATATTATATTGTATTTAAAATTCAAAAATCAAAATGCAAGTTTTTATATATCATTGAAAAGAAATTTGGCGTCAAAAAAAGTTCAACTTTTAGCTGAAATTCAAGTTATTAATGATCAATTTAAAAATTTTCAATAATATTATCTATTAAATATTAAGAGTTAATTTGTTCTAGCTTATACAAATCTTTATATTAGCTTATTTTTATTGTTATTAAACGCCAATTAATGCAATGAGATAAAAAATAAATCAGAAGTAAATTTTTAGTTTAATACCAGATTTAATTATTGGCAATTGTAATCAAAACTTTAAATATTTAAATGATATGAATAAAATTTCTATATCAGGGAAAAGTACGAGAAGCTTTACTGGAAAACCTGGAATTATCAGAGAAATTTGAAATTATTTTTTTGTGGCCACCCTGTTGTGCTCATGAAAGTTAAAAGGACAAACACTACGTCATTTTTGAAAAATTAAAATCTCGAATAACAGGTCAATTTCAAACAATAAGTAATAATAGTGATCTAATGTTTCATTCTTTTTTATTTACATTAGTCATCATTATATTTACGTGTAATATAATATAAATATTTTTATTAACAAATTACTAAGCTTGCATATGAATTAATCCGATAAGAATACATAATACTCTAAGATTAAGTTATCATTGAACAAATTGCAAAGTACATTAAATTAAATAATAAATATAAACAGATATTTAAAATTGAAACATTTATTTTATTTTACAGTTCAATTTCATAAATACAAAATTCGATAGTTTGTTATTGTTTTAAAATAAATATTATTAGATAAATATCATTGGGTATTGTTATGAATTTATTAATTTGTTTGCAATAGTTATTATTTGCTATTTTGTAACAAATATTTTATTTACCTAATAATTGTTTTTTTTTTAATTTGTTTGTCTATAAAACGATAGCCTTATAAATGCAGTAGACTACATTTTTCCATAATCAAATTATTCTACATTAAATGAATAAGATTTTTGAATACATATTTAAGAGAATGCATTTTTATTTCTTATAAATATATTTTCAGAAATCGATTGTCTGAATCATTGTGTTTATTGTTATTTCAGACAACATATAAACAACAGCCGAGAAATTCAAAACTGTTTAAATTTATAATACATGCATGTAGTACTCTTTTTAACAACATCCTGTATGAGTACGGCATACGAGATATCTTTTGAAATACGTAATCACATTTGGTTGATAAAAATGTGTATTTTATGTACAACACTGTTCTCTAAATTTCTTGTGTCAGGGTTGAAGATATCCTGCAAATTATTTCCGGTTACCAATTCTAAAATAATACTGATTTTTTGTTATTTTCTCCCACGCGAAATTAAATTATTAGTAACCATTTTAAAAGGTAAAAAAGGCACACGTATTCTGTGGTTTGTGTATGTAACACTGACCTAATTGTTTTTATTATATTATAAATTAAATTTGGTTTTTTTTTTAGCTTTGTTCAAAAACCGTAACAATATATTGTACGTATTTCAAAATATGTATGAGTATTGTTATATGTATTTCTTAAGAAATGGCAAAGATCACAAAGCTCTTAAAAATAATGCATTTTTTTTAAAAATATAATAATATAAATATGTTTTTTAATGCATTTGCAATCAATATCTGAGTGTCAGACTCTCAGACCACCGTCGAAGGCGTTAAAGAAATCGATTAACAAAATAATATTTCAATTTTATTACGTTTTAACTGCCGATGAGTAAGACATTTTTTTAAAATGCTTAAAAACAATATATCATGCACAATATATGAGACGCAGAGAAGATAATGTGGTTAAGTTAAAAAAAAATTGAGAAAATCATTGTTTTTTAATACTTGAACATAATCACATTCAGAAGCTATAAAAATATATTATTTACTCTTACAAAATTTTCAAAAATCTGTTAATATCAAAAACTGGACCTTAATTCCGTTCTGTCATTACCGTTGTAAGCACCCTTAAGAAAGTCATTGACATATTCTTTACAATATACAACACTTTAAACAACTAGATGAATCTTCAGAAAAATATTTTTAGTTTTCTTTCATCTACCACAGTTCATATAAGTTTGTCCTATGTTTTGCTTCTTTACTCATGCAATACATATAGACACTTTATATATACATGCATGTGTATATGTATTGTGTATAATATTTAAAGTACATTCAAAATATTGTCATTCTTTTACGTTAATTAATCACACTTATTTACGTGTTATAATTAATTATAGCAGACATTTTTTCATTTTAAAATTAGATAGTTTTTTTTTTAATTGTTTGTTGTACTTGTTTAATTTTATATATAGCTGCAAATGTATCAAGTAATATGCTAATAGGGTAGTAGACATTGTTAAAACGAAGAACTTTTAATATATTCTGCATATATGTTCTAGATATATATAATTGATTTTTTCTTCGTTATTCAAATACACAATTTTACTAAACTATATGTACAATTTTATTTTTAATTGTTAATGAAACAATAAATCTAAAAAGGGAACTAAATATTTTCGATTTTGAGTTCCTGATTTCCATGAGAGGACTGTTTGTAGCAACATTTTGTATCTAAATACAGTTTTAAATATAAATATAACATAATACGTATACGTTTTTACGGATTTTGTTCTAACAAAGTCATTTTTTGAGTAGCCTTAGGTTTTTTCTTCATTAAAGAAATACAGTTTGTCTGTATTTATTTTTGGATTTTATTTAATTTAGAATATATCAACTTAAAAATATGAATTTAGAATAAAATATAGTATAATTTTGAATTTAGAATTGATCTTATTAAAATTCTGGTCAGTTTAGAAATTAGAATAGATCTTAGAAATAAGTACAGGTAGTACCTATAACACTAAATGCTTCTACATTGCGTTCTAGTATATATGATTCACAGTTAGGGAACCTTCGCCAAAATGATTCACTGTATCAATCTGTAATAATTGACTCAAACGTAGATAACACAAATCCTTTAGCCTCCTAGTTTTATAATACGTAATATACCTAATTATGTTATCACAATTCTTATCACTAGATTTTATGAAACATCATCAAATATTATGTTTCTTAAACCATTTTGAACAATCCTTTATTAATGTGTATATACGAGTGAGTATAAAGTATTTGGTAGCTAAAGTACATGGTATAGCTATATTAATCTTATGTTTTTCTTTTGTCTTTGCACATTGCTTCGCGGTTTTGCCCGCTTAATATAGATTGACCTCCAGTTTTCAAAGCAGTAAAACCTTAACTGAAATAATTTCTTACAATATTATTGAGACAACGTAAATTGCATTTTAGTTGTTTTTTATTATAATGTATTAATTTTTTATTAATATTATTTTCTGCTGTACAATATCGGGAATGTGTAGCTTGGAAGTTTGTTATTTATATCTTTTTAAATTTAGTAAAATTACTTATTACAAAGTAATAAGAGATAATTTAATTTATACTATTGAGAAAACCCTAAAATGTAGTAGATATTATTAAAAAATCGTGAAATTTGTTTGTCATCATTTATGAATGATTCCTTAATATAATTTATGGTGTTTTATTTGAAATCAAATTTTTGTGATTAAAAATTGAGCTATCAAAATACTTGTTCATCAGCAATCAATTGTTTTAGTATATTAGCATTTTATATTGTCCGTTTCCGCTGTACTCTCAAGAGGTATAATCACTAGTTATTATACGTGAGTTCATATACTCCATCGTTTGCTTCTCTTCTCTTGTCTTCTACCGAGAATTTTACCTTGAACTTTCTTATGTTACAGTTTACTCATAAGCTTGGAAATGGTAATTTTAATTTACATCAGACAGAGACTTGATTATCTGTAGACATTAATTGCTATTTGCATAGATATTTTTTAATTATTTCATAATTTAAAATGATATAATACATTTTAAATACTTTGTTCTGTGTGTTTTTATCATTCAGAGATTAATTTTGTCATTCTTTTTAGTTTTTTAATCTATAAAGTGGATTAAAGAACGAACCGTCTTAATAAACTGAATTAACGAAAAGGAAATATTTATATAAATAACAGATTAGTGGAAATTTTAAATTTTATTTTGATTTAAATATTATCTTTGTTTTAAATCCTTCATATCTTTTTCAACATTTACTTTTTAAAATATATTATTCACATTATAGATTTTTTTTGAAGTTATACTTTTAGAAGATAATTGTAATAGAATATTTATTAAAATATATGTATGTTTAATATCTTTTTTTATTTTGTAACACATGTAGTACATTAACAATATTCGCTGTCAATCTGTTATTCTCAATACCAACGTATTGCTTATGTCGTGGTTTACGTTCTACACGTTAACTACGTCTGTGCAACATATAATGCCTCGTATGGTTGGTGCGGTATAAACATGCGACATTTATATATTTTCATTTATAAGTTGACATTATTTAGATATGGGTGTACTCAATGTACATGCGACACTAATAAAACCCTTACTTATGCTATTTTTTAAAATTCTTGGTAGTATTTTTAAGAAACAAAAATGTTTCAATACGAAGTCGGAACAACAAAGAAACTACGGTTTTGAATGTGATCTCGATACCATACTTTAGGTTCGCGTAAAATGATTTCTGCTACACTTTGGACATTAAATTAACAATATATTAAAAATAATTGCCTTTACTGTCCACCTAAATCATATAAGTCACTTTATTACTTTTAATTAATGTCTATTTACTTATTATTTAATTTAAACCGCACGGGGTCATTGGTATCGACATATGTATAACATATAAATACAAACACAACGAGTTAATCATACATTAATACTAAAAGTATTGTTGTCTTCTTCAGTTACGATACTAATTAGAAAGAGATGCATATAAGATTTCTTAGCTTGGACACTTTGAGTTAATTAGTTAGTTATATTGATATTATTTTATATATAGTATTTATATACACTTCGAAATTATATTTAGTACGCTTTAAAGTATATAGATTAGATCGCGTAAGACAAAACACTAGGTCTTCAACCACGACATTTAGTAACTAAGATATTTTAAGACTTACTCTTTTCGAGGAAAAGAAAATTCAGTACTGCTGGACTGTTGGCAACTATTTGAACACTATAATTTTACAGAACAAGATGTTAACGTTTAAATTTTCAATACTGACGTCAGATAGAAGAATTTAAAATAGAATGGGAAAAGCTGAAAAATAAAAAAACAAAAGTCAGTTATACCTATACTTTTATTTATAAATTTTGTATTTCAAATGCTTGTAAGTCTATATTGATACACTCAAATAAATATTTTTGTGTACTATGTGTATCATTTCACAAAGGTTAATTATTACAGGTATAGTTGCTGGTTGCTTGTTATACTTGCCTCGGTTGATGAACAGTCTTTAGACACAAGTCAAAGGAAACTAGAGGTGAAACCAATAGCTTTGTTGATTCTCGGCACATCGATAAACGTTTTGACAAATGTATCGCCGAGCATAAAAAAAACTATCACGTTTATTGATAGGATAGAAAAAGATTATTTTATAAAATATTTCTACGAATTAGTCGGGACAAAGTTCTGAGTATCGCAAAGCTTAGTCATCAGACACATGCTACGCACTCGCGCAAAACAACGAAAAAAAAAGTAAAAAAGAAAAAAGAAGAAAAAAAAAACAGGCATGAAGTATCCGCACTCGCAAAACTGCGTTTACTGTGTAGAAATGGCGGGCTGATTCGTCTTAAATTGGATCCTGGCCAAGAAATGCAATTCTAACGTAGGTCCAATGATCTATTCCAGTAAAGAAAGTATTGTAATTTTTTTTATTTGATACGCAATTAAAATTAATGTTATTTTTATTTAAATACCCTGTTTTGTTTTTAAGAATTGAATTAGAAAATTATGTAATTTTCAAAAATTTATAATTATGTAATTGTCTGCCACTTTCTATAAAAAAAAATTCTTTCATGACCTTGTATGTTCAAAGTCATCAATCTTAATAAATTAGTTGTAATCATTCAAAGTACGTAGAACTATTAAAAAAGTGTTTTTTATTATATAAAACAAATATTAAAAAAAAGTATATGTACACATGTGTGATAGGTCCCCCACGTATTGAAAATAAATCATAAAACTTGAACTAAATATGGTGTCAAAAAAAAAAAATAATACGTATCTGTCATTTAATTTAATATTTATTTTGATAAAATGGATTATACATACCTCAAAGTTAATCCAAATGATAAGCATTTTGATATGTACAAAGAGTTTGTTATTTAAATTTATTTACATATATCACAAAGTATATTATTACACATGCAAGTCGAAACTTGTGCGTTTTGCATTTCTTATCAGTATATATAATACTAGTGGTTACCCCCGTCGCAAGCGACGACTGTCTTTTGTGTATAAATTCAATTTCATTTCAAATTTTAATTCCATTTTTAAATTGAAATATTAAAATCGTTCCATATTTATTTTACATATAACAACAAATAATTTTTCATATAAACTGACTAAAAAAATATTACTAGGATATTAGGTACCAAAGTTGGTCCATATATAAAATTTCAACTTTCTAGCCCTATATTTACCATAGGCAAAAACCGCCCCACGTGCCCCCAAATAAAATATTTGAATTTTTTTTTCTTAACATATTTCATTATTATGTAATCCAAAATTTGAGTTTTCTCCAAAGTTTCTTACCACGCCCCCTAATTTCCAAAATAACGGGTTTCCAGGAAACTCAGGGGAAAATTCGAGGGCACAAAAAGTCGTAGAATTTTTTTCTTTACGAAATAGATAATTTTCAGGAAAATGCGCGGAGCCGTTTTCGAGCCACCATACGAATCGCGTAAACATATAAACAAATAAACTTTCAGTTGGAACATTATAATATAGGATTTTTCTTTGGATTTCTTTTCTTGTACCAAACACCCTGTATTTTTATATTTATCAGATATTGCAGCTGTTGACATATTATGCACTAATTATCTTTTAAAACCATTTCTTTTCTTTCACTGCAATATATATGTTTAAATATATTCCATTCATAAAACAATGTTTTATGTTAAATTTAACGACATTGACATCTTTAAACTTACCTACTCAGTAGTTAATGTAACTGTTATCTTGTCTCTGGTAATCATATTTAAAAACAGACGTTTAAATATTTATATATTTGTTTATTTTACTTGAGCTTTCATTTTTGGGATAAATTTCTTAGTATGTATGTATAATAAAATTAATTTTTTAAAAACATATGAAAATACAATGTAATAAAATGTATATATTCCCTTATATAAACAAAATATTTTTGTGTAATTCTTTTAGTAAATATTGAGAGAAAGTCATATGTGTTATATTTTTTGTGACTGCATCAATTGTTGGAGTCTGTGCCTCATTAATTTGATAGTTTATGAAACTGCATTGCGTTCTTCTACTCCCTCTTTCAGAACGCAGTTATTCAAAGAGAGTCAAAATTTATTTATTGGTTCACAATTATTCCATGCTCATTTCGAGCAATGTCTAGCAACTTCTAGTTTATTATTAGCATATCTCCGAATACGATAAAAGCATTATTCGAGATTCGGCAAGTTTATCTGCATTCTAATTTTGTTTGGTTTCATTTTGTTCAGTTTGGTCCTATTTTGAAATCCGAACCAGACTTTTGCATAAACGATTTTACGGACATGTCTGAAGATTGTATAATTCTTGAAATGGTGTTCTTAAGAATATTCAGAAAGCAGTAAAATAGATCACAAGACATTGTATATTAGGTAAAATTCAGTCACGTAATAGATAATTTTTGTTATATTAGATAACCATTAATTTAAACGTAAATGCGTTTAGCAGAGAACGTTTCGACGATACAGTGAGTGAGATCAATGATGCTTAACGCTGACTGCTGTGTCTTCGGGTTCAATTCCCGGATCAGAGTTATATATTCTGAGTTTTGTTCAAACTGAGAATTAAGTTCAAAACTTATAATGCAGCGGTAGAATCATATATAAAAGGCCACGACTAACAAAAATTGCCCATCGTTGGTGATCGGATTTACAACTAGTTCATTCGTTCAACTTCAAAACGTATATTAGAAATTTTGAATTATATTAACGTTGTTGTTTACAGAAAAAAAAAATGTAAAAATTTTTTTGTCATTCTTTTAATGGAATTGTTCTAATTTTAAAATATTCTCATTATTATTAACAATAAATAATTAAATTCATTAAGTTCACAAAGAAATTAGTATAAACGTATGGTGAAATATGATAATCAAATTATCAATTAATGATATTCAATATGTTTAATTTTTCATTGTACAGTTTTTTATATGTATTTGTTTAACTACTTATTATTTTCACGTAAACTTTATTTACATATGCACACATACACACTGATATGTTGCTAATAGAGGTTTAATATGACTATTATTAATTTATTTATAATTAAATTTAATGCTCAATGAAGTTAATATATAATATAATTGTATAATAATTCAACTTGACCTAAATAAAAAAGAAATTCAAATTTTTTTTCATTTAACACCTTTAAGAATTGCATAAAGAATGATATAACCGGCTCTAATCGTTATTCTTACTTTTATTTGTCGAAAGTTCAATTAGTAACATATAGTGTTGTGAATACTATAAAAATTATCTAGTGTTTATTCGAATATCATTTTATTATCATGTATTATATTACTATAAAAGTATTTTTTATAATATATAAATCGTCCTTCAAAATTATTTATATGAAATTTTTAAAATTAGTATTCAAGCATTAAACTATTTTTATATTTATATATGTTTTGTGTGTACTGCAGCCATGTGTTCATAAGTTTGCCCAGACTGTCGAATGTTAGTTAGTCTATGCAGCAAGAGTGAAACACATGTCATATACCTTTCTTAACAGTTATTTTGTTATCTTACAAATACATAATACATACGTATATACTGGGTATATACATATGTATAAATATCCAATACATTCAAAAGAATACTGTTTGAATAGACGACTATGTGTCATATTTCATAATATTTATGTTATTTATTAATAACTTACACCAAATACATTCAAAATTAATTATTTTCTATAATTTATGTAGTTTTGAATGATCTGTTAATTTCAGAAATTTTTTCAATAATGAATAAATTATTGTTGGTTAATTTTCAGCTTCTCTTTTAATTTTTTTGAACGATTTTAATTTTGATTTATTTAGTCCTTTGTGTAAAAATTAATCAACATATTTATAAATCTTATCAAAGCAACACAAATTTAATGTTCTGTTATATTATATTATTTTTAATTAGTTTGCTGAACTTTTTATTATAAGTCTTGGTACATACAACTAAAGATATAATTCATTTAATAAGAATATAAAAATAAATGATTAAAATTTGTAAAACATATTATTCTTCTTCACTATTTTTTTTTTTTTTTTGCAATACTCGTATGTCATATGTATTTATTTTGGAACGTTTTATTTGGTAATCGACTATCGAAATTGACACATATATTTGCATATCAATAAGTAAAAAGCCATAAATTATTTGTTTATTTTGCTAACAACTTTCAGTCTATAAAATATAATACTTTCTTACTCGTTCGTTGATGTATATTTTGGTTATGTCAGTCAAGTTTCAAGGCATATAAAACAGGTATCAATCGCACAATAATCTTACAACGTAAATGAAAGTTTATATATATTGTTTAATTATCAATTAAAACGTTGTAAACAAATTGTAAAACAATTGTTAATGTACAATATGGATGGTGTACCAAAATATCGTGATTAAATACAGTTTTTTTTTTTTGGTATATAAAATTACGTAATGTACATTTATTTATAGTTAATGATTTAACTTTTGTTTTTTAACAATTTAAATTGAAAATACGTTTAACGTTAAAACCAGATTTGAATTTAGGTCTATGTCAGTATTACGAAGGTCTTTAATTAAAAAAAGAAGAAGAAATTAGTAATTTATATTTTAGACGATTGTTTACTTTTCTTAATTTTTAGTAAAGATTACTAATGGGTTAAATACTAAAAGGGACAAAGAATTATGCATGATAATATTCCACAAATAAATATTAAAATATTTCTAAGAATACTACATTTTTTGCTTTACATTTTTTGTACAAATATGTACCATATTAATATGTTCTTTTCTTTTTTCTAGGTAAGTTTCAACTGACACATTAAAATATTCTTGATTGACACCCCCAAATGATCTTCTAAGAGGTATTGTAAAATTAATAATTATATATTCTTAAGACACCTTGTCCCATAACCTGTTTATTATTTTCAAAAAATTTACGAACGATTTTGTCCATTTTTTGATATTGAAATATTTTTGCGGCTTACATGGAGCTAATTTCTTAATAGTCGTTTTATCAAAGACGCATTGGGATGTAAGTATTTCGTTTCGTTAAACTATAGTTGTGTATCAACCAAGGTTTAGAAGTATCCATATTTAACAGATTATTTAAAAATCGGCACTGAAATTTTTTAAATGGTAGCAAGAAAATGTTATAGAAACGTTGTTTACAATTGTATAAAAGTAAACTAATAAGTGACACAGCAGGCGACAGCGTTGATGCTTAAAACCATGCTGCTATACATTCGCGTTTTTCTCGGATCAGTTATATTTTTCGGGTTTGTTATCAAATTGAATTGATTGCGTATACCTAATCGTAAACTTATTAGGCGGTGGTTTAGCCCTTATATATGAGGCTTCAACACTATAAATACTGTCAACATAGTAGGAGGTCGTCGGTGATAAGGCTTAGAATCGGAAATAGACCGTCGTTAAATAAATTAAATAAGAAAAAGTAATATAGTGTTAATATATCAAATTTTTCTCGTGCTCTAATAATCTTTTTATTTATTATTCTACCTATATCATTTTTAGTGTTTATGTAAATAAGTATATGATTTTTATCATTAGCTTAGACCTCCAAGTACCAGCATACAGAAATAAAAACGCATAAATCTGTTTCGTAATCGAAATATTTCATGTCACAATTCTATTATACGTATTATGATATATCTCGAATTTATGAATAAATATACTTATTTTTTTTCTTTTTGTTTCACGTATTTGCATAAAATAAAATCACGCACGTAATGTTTGAATTAAGTTTTGTTCAAAAGTTATCACATGATTTTGTTGATCACACTAGAATATAGAAAATCAATTTTCGAATAAATGGTCTCTGAGTTACCGAAGTAGTTAGGTCGTAGACTCTAAAGTCGAGATTGCATATCGTAAGAGTTATCAATCATGAATTAATTATGTCACACACAAAGGGGGGAAGCGGGACAAGAAGTTACGATGGGGTATCCACCACATATAAGTCACATATTATTTAAAATTCGATTTACGAATAAAGGAAAAAATAAGACTAAATAATATATATTTTTTTTTTTAAATGTGTGACGTTATAACTGGAAGGGGGGAAGCTTTACAATACAGTGGCAAGACATGACAATGGGGACCAGGGCTTTAAAAATCATGAAATTTGAGTGACGTAATTTATAAATCACCACTACCATCATGATGTTTGTTTTCAATATATAATTTAAGATGATTGTAGTCTTAGAAATAAATTATTTCATGTTTTATAGAAGTTTTCTATATTTTTGAATTTTTTGTGGTTATTTTGAGTAATTTTCTATAGATACATTTCTCTCTAAATCAAAAACACACGTGAAATATATACACGTGGCTTTGCTAATTATATTTTTGTACTACACGTAATTGATTATCTGTCATATCCAAAAGAGGGATGATTCACGTTTACATTAAAATAATCTGAAGCTATGAATAATAAATTAAAAAGAAAATACTTGAATTTTAATTATTTAAAAAATATATATGTATAGGAAAGGGTGAAAAACAAATATATATATAATTCACATTTTTCTTTACCCTTATTCAATTTATTCAGAAAAAATATTAAAAAACATTATATTTCTAAATAATTATAACTGCAATTCATCAATTGCTTTTGATTCCCATTCAGAATCTGTCATACACAATTCGCGTAAATATCATCACAAACTAGGGGTTCGAAAATTGTATAAGAAGGGGGTAAAATATAAGGGAAAACGAGGTAAATTACAATGGTGTGAAAATGTTCACGCACGTTTTACCTATTTATAATAACACGAGGTTTTCATATTCTCTTCATAGAAGAGTAGAGAAGGGGGTGAAGACAAAGAGGGGGTGCTGTTGTGAGATAAGTATATCTTTGAAGAGGGTGAATTCTCTTTCTGGTGATGCTCGATTTTGATGAAATGGGTATTCTAGGGGTATATATAGTAAGGGTTTGTTGTAAATGAGTAGATTAAGGGTAAGAATGAAGGGAGATATAGGGGCTGATTCCTGTAGATACTATAGAAAATACAATAATATACACTTGCTGCATTACAGCAACATTTCCACCCTTATACGAGGTTTTCATAGTAATAATAATATTTCGAGTATTACTTTAGAATTTATTACTTTCTTCAAGATTGTAGCAGTGTTTTTTTTAAACAAATTTGTGTTTGTGATGGTTTTTCGTAGACTTGTTTCATAATAGTTTCCAAGCTGCAGTAAAAAGGCTAGCTTCTTTTTTAATTCTAGTTTTAATCCTAATTATACGTTTTTAGAAGCAATCCTTATTGCTTCATTTGTGCGTTTTTTGAATTAATAAATTAATTGAATTATTTACACTAAAACTAATTTGTTGAATGCTATATAATTAAAATTAAAGCAGTAGTTATTTTTTTATATTACTATGATTTCTACAGCGAGGTAATATTTCGCATTAATTATAATATAATAATTGTGTGTTTTTTTTGTAGATTCGTTTATTTATATGGTTGGTATATTTGTTTATTTTTGATTTATTTATCATTTGATGAATCAATTCTTTACCAGTCATGGAATACATTTATTCCATCTCCGGGAATCGAACCCGGACCGGGTTTATGACCTAACTACCTTGACCACTCAGAGGATGAGTTAAGCTGTTTTAATTAAAACATTTAAGAAAATCTATATTTTTTCCTACATATGTTTTTCTAACAAGGTTAGATGGTTTTTTAAAATAAATTAATTAAAATATATGTCGTGTTTACCGTTCCATATATTTTTGCAGTACTTTTTTTTTGCATATAATTACTAAGCACGAAGTACCTACTTCTGTATTACTTATTTTTATTAATGAATTTTTCTATGTCAAACATATCATCATTAACGATCAAAACATTTTAAACTAATGAATGATAATAATTATAAAACTTAATTAAACATATTAAATATATACATTTTAATAATTAATTTTATTTTAATTTTGTGTTTATTTTTTTAATGTACTGTTATCATGCTAAATATGTCCCTTTTGTTATATTTTTTTGCGTGGCATGTTTTCATATTTTACTTGCCAATTTATATTACGTATTATTTACAATTTTTTGAATATAGCAAAGCCTTCTTACTCTCTTTCTCTTCTTCTTTGTTCTTCTCCTTTTGATTTTCAAGTATCAGTAATATTATTTTTTATTAGAACGTCCTTATGTTTTTTTAAAGGATCTCATTTAATCCACTTCAACATTATACATTAATATTTATATTTATTGACCCATATGATACAATAAAAAGAACAACTTTACTGTATATAACGTACGTTTAATGTTGGAACATATTACATCTTGTTGAAGTTGCACACACCTCAATAAATTCATATTAAATGAGGGGATGTTTTTGCTAGCTTCAATGTTTAGGGGCTGTGTATATTTATATGTGAGATATATTTTATATGCGTGTGTGGGTATACTTGAGTTTCGAAAATCATCCCCTCCTATTATACATGGTTGCTATGGTAACATCGTTACCTAGGAGAGAAGAATTTCAATGTGTCTGTATTAGCCTTATATATAGTACAGTCACTCCAAAAATATCACGTATATATTTAATTCTTTTTAATAAATCTTATTAGGAATATAGGACAGAATTTCGAACTGAGTTACTTATTTTTTGGACTAAAATGAATATGCGTAATAGAATCCAACATGTTAAATAGATTCCATGTTATTTAGCATCTAAGGTATAGAAAAGATAACGTTAGATAGAACTATATCAGGTTTCAAGCTTCATTGATTAGAAACATATGAACTGTATAACTATAACTAGGGTTAGCCAACCTTTTGATTATGTAAATATATTATTTAAAACTTGTAATGCATAATATTTATCAGAATCGTATGAAACAAACGTTGTTTGTTTTAATATATGTCTCTTCAACAGAAATGAAATTCGAAGAAAGAGATTTGTTTCATTTTTTTGATCATTTGAGTTCATTTTATTTTTCTACAAACGTAACTTCTTTTTAGCTCAGTCGTATTCTATTGGTGTGTTCTAGCATTTGTACGCCCTCCAAAAAGTATACTCTTTGGCAAATTCTTCAAATCGTTTTAGCAATGATTTGATTTGACAACATTGTTCTCTTCATATTTAAAAATAAAGAGGATCAATGGAAAAAGTGAAATCTAAAAGTAATTTCGCAGTTTCTACTATATTTGTAATTTAGAGATGACGATTTAAGATCGATTAATCGAAGAATCGATTTTTTGACTCGAAATTGGATCAATGACGTGAATCGATCTCAAACACTCGAAAATCTTTGTAAGAATGTATCTATACAATTACTTTCATTATTTATTATAAGCTTGGACATGAAATATTAAGAATTATGATTATTCTATTCTATAATAAATAGTGTACTTGTTTTTATTGCTTAATCAAAAATCATTCTTCACTTATTCTTTAAATATAAGAAAGGCTTGTTTTTTTTTTTCAAATTTAATAAAAATAAAATCGATTTTTGAGAAATCGGTCTCTAGACTTTTCTAAATCGTTTCTTTAGACTTCGATTCGAATTGATTAAAAAATCGATCTTTTTTTAAGAAGAAATTATACTTTATTTCAATACACTATTAATAGTTTATAAACCCTGATCTATAAATTATTATAGATTTTCACAGATTTTTTTACGTTTAATTTGAAACAATTAACATAAAACGTTTAACTTAATTAGTTTATAATTTACGATGCTATTATTAGTCAATATTCAAGCCAAGCTTTATTGTTATTCTATATGTTTAATAACTGCCACATACGTAAGTAATTATTTTAGTAACGCTTCGATACATAAAATGCAATAATATGTGATTAACTTTACTAATTACTAATTAATATATAACTATTAAATGTATTTAATATTCAATTAAGCTATGACACTTTGTTCACATAATTTTTAATTATTATCTAGCGCCATCTATTATTCAAAACCAGTATTTATTTCCTTATTATTTTCCATATCGTCTGTTACATTTATAATTTGTCTGGTTGTCATTATTACTAGTCGCGATTATATTCATTATATAATATATAATTTTAGATTGAATGTACTTTAATAATAGCCTTCAGTTCAGTTTCCATCCCCTGTATCAGTGGGAGAGGAGACAGAATGCATTTGCTTTACCCATTCCACGAATGTCTACTTTATTCTTTGTATAAGGGTACATATAATATAACTCGAACGGATCACTACCCTTCTCAGCTTGCAATTCAGACTTTAACATAAGCATCACGTGATGTGCAAAAAAAAAGCCAGCCCAGACGTATTAAATGTGATGCACTTTGCCAAACTATACTCTCCCCTAAAGCTATATATTTTTATATAAAATGAATTTGAATTTTCTGTGTTATATGAGAGTAGAAGGTACACTAATGTAATGAATTTTATATTTTATTTTACTTTTTCTATTACAATCATTTTAGCAAGTATTGATTTTTGTATATTGATGCAATGTATACAGTCTGCAATATTATGCTGTATTCAATTTATTGTTAATTATTTTTTTTGTGCAGATTTAAAATATTGTTTAATTTTTCATTTTTAACGTGGTTTCGATTCCAGTTTTTTAAATCATTTTATTTAACTGTCGTATATGATACGCAAACCTCCAGTTCAGTAAATTGTGGCTGATATTCATTCCAGTGTATTGTGTTAATAAAATCGAAACATTTTCAATATGTATTTAATTGTAAAAAATTAATTAAACTAAACCCGAATATTTATTAGCAGTGGGAAAATATTTTATTAGAAGAAACGTAAAAATGCGTTATGAGCATTTTATCTTTTTTTATATTCAGCCTGCGTATGTTTGTGCTCTTAAAACTCGAAAAGTAGTCGGACGATTGACTTGAAATTTTGACACAACATTGCATTTGAACACGCGCGTGTTTTCGAATTCATTTCTTTCGTTTATTTCCAGTCGTTGTGTGTGTGTGTGCGTGCCTTATTTATTTTTCCATTCATTTCATATCAGACCGAATTCAGCTAGTAGTCTATAAAAATAGTCCATAATGATTTTTTGTCAATTTTGTCAGTAGAAATTATCAATATAAAATCTAAAACACTGTTTATCAGTCATATTAAGTACATAATAAAAAATAATATTTATTTAATTAATGCTCTTTTAATAGTCAAATTAAATAGTGTTAAATAATATATATTTTTAAAAGTATTTCTAATAGTTAATTAATAGTGGCTATTAATTTTTTACTTGGATGTACATCTTCTTAAATGGTCAGGTTGATGTAATGTGTAACCTTGGCATAGAAGGTGGAAATAGCTCGCAAAGAAAGAGCGTCTTTAACAATGATACACCTTTAAAATAAACGCTCCAAATTTATTGTTATGATTCAACAAAATCCCACTTTATTTTAAAGGTGTTTTCTTTATTTGTACCTGGATCTTTTTTTCTTTGAAGTTGTTAATTAAAAAAGAATGCAAAAAGGTACTATTATGCAAGTGAGAATTTTGACAAGCACCTTTTTTTATCTTCGTGTTTTAAGATAACAATTTTTCTATTGTTTAATGTGTAAAATTTTATAACCGTACTTCTTTATAGACTTCAGAAATGCAGTCGCAGGTAGATACATGAACCGGCGAGTCGTTTGGGTATTTATTCATGTGCATTTTTACTATTAAACATTATTTTCTTTGTAGTTATTTTTACCTATAATGAAACACTAATAAAATACAGTGCAGTGGTAGACATATTTTTTTCTGAAATTTAGTTTTCACCTATTGTCTTAAAAAAACCTTGAGACGAAAGCTATTGGGTCAAAATTAAACCGTAAAAAATATATATGAAGAATAAGGCTAGCCGCACACTATAAACTTTGCCTTTTGATATAAATTATTATCGTTCCTTTGTATAAATCTGTTTTTGTGTGCACCGTGCCTAACAAATGATTTTTAAAATATATTTGTTTAAATACATTGTTGATTTCTTATGGTCTTAAACAAAGTGTAAAACTCAATTGTTTTTTTTATGAAATTTATTGCTTTTTTATATTACATTAATGTGTTTGTAACAAAAGTATATTTTGAAATACTGTGTACAACGTATCGTACATGCAGTTATTATACATAACTTAAATTTATGTAGGCGGTTTTTGCAGACTCAGACGAAATCGTTATGCATTTTTTTTTTGTTCAAAATTATATTGTTTATGTTTATTGAATTTAAATTAATAAAATTTATTGTTTTACACTTCGTTGGTAATAAATCATTAATTATTTTTTTTAAGTCGTCTGTATTCTATTACTGTACATTAAAATGTGCAGGCTTTATTTTACAACACATGTAATACTTGAACAATATTTGTTGTCACTTTTCACTCTCTCTTTATAAGATCAACTGTATCGCACTATACCTTATGGCTACAGGCAATCTATTCTTATGTCTGCGTGTGGTCGGACTAAACCCTTTTCCTGCATTTGTAAAATCATTAACTGTACCCCAAATTTAAATTTGCACAGTACCACAAGAAACGAACGTTTACAAAGGGCAAACGAGGCTATCAAGTGCTGAATAACCTGTTTCAATAATAAATACATATAGTGACGACAAATAGTATCAATAACTATAATAAAACCATATCAATTGTTTCTACTCGTATTACGCGATAAGTATCGCTATAAAATATTAATAATTACATAAATTAATTTATTTTAATATATTACTTATTTATATACTTTACCATATATATATATATATGAAGAAACTTGTAGTAGTTTGTCCAAAGCTTATTCATTGTCATCCACATATGAGTAAATATAATATAATAATAAATGTGGATACATATATATGTATATAGATATAGAATAGGTTCGTTCGGTTCATATGTCGGCAAAAGCACCAATGGAACTTGTGAATGGCCGCAACTGCAGTTGAACGTTCTTCTACAAGGTGAGACTATGAGACTGAAACGATTATAATGCAGTCTACCTTTCGGTCAAGAAAAATATGAACTTAATTAATACTATTTAGATATATAACGTATAATATTTTGTATCCACTTATGTATAATGTGTGTTAAATATATATTGAAGATATTTTTAAGATCCTTACAAAATGTGGGAGATAATTTATATGTAATTAAACTTGACACAACGAAATATAGATGCAAAAAGAGCACTCAAATTTATTTGAATAATAATGTTATATGACTATTTAAAATAATTTAACTCTCATTTTAAAATCTTCTACATTATTCATTTTCAATCTAAATAAAATTCTATTTGTTCAAATTGAAATATATAACATAGAAAATACATTTTTATTTAATTTATATTACAATTTTGTTTATATAAATAAAATTTATCATTCTTTAATTTATGTTTCATTCGCTATATATTCTCATACAACATAATAGAACAATTTTCATATACATAATACAGTATCCGGTAAAGACGTATTATTGACCGTGATATTTTTTACGTAACGTTACGTTTTGTTATTTACTGACTGACTGAAATAAATATTAATATCGGAAAGCATAAAAGTTTGTAGAAATATAACTTTTATTATGTAATCTTACATTACATTAATTTAAAAACATGTATGAAAGAGGTAGATTTTTTAATGTTTAATACGTAACTGTATTTAGCGGGTACACATATGTAATTTTCCTTTTTATATTTAAAAATCGGTATGGACTGAAAGGTATTTTTCCACATAGCTGAATCTGAATCTCTTATCCTTTCTGCAAACTTTCTGTAAGTTGTTGAAATGGTCATTAAATATTCTTTGTCAACAAATGAATATGGTACTTAACCCAAAAAATTAAAACTATTGAATTTTTAAACTCTTTGTAAACTTTAAATACATATACGATGATTTTTTACGATACGATGCATTATTTACATTTTCATTGTTCTAAATATTGAAACAAAAAACTCACCAAAAAATATATTTAATTAATTATAAGTATGAATGAATAAGTTAAAAAAATAGTGGGTGTGTTGAACGTAAATCTCAACATAAAAATAATTAACAATAATAAAATAACTTGATATTAAAATGTTACTTACGCTTTTATGCCAGTGTACAATTGTGAGAATGCAGTGGCATTGCATAGCTTACTGACCCTCGCTTTTTTTCTCACAAAAGAATGCATTTAAAATATCCTCATATATTTATCTTATTGTTTAAATTATGATGACGTATTTATCATATTTTTTATTGTAAATTTTGATTGATGGGGCTATCTCTTTTGTTGTCAATATAATTGTTGTCGTAATAGGTCATAAAAGTTATAAATATCTCAAAATTCTCACATTGAACTCCTTTTTGTTTTTATAACATTGTTGACCTATGTAACATATATGTTTTTCAAATGCAGTCGTGTTGTTACTAGAATTATCCTACTTTAGATAATAGATATTGTCTTATCCTTCTTAACACAAAATTGTTTTACGTAATATATTTTATCGAACCTTATTAATATATTAATTAAATACTGAATTATTTGCTTGAATTGAATTAATTGAATAATTTACTAGGAAAACTTTATTACCGTTTGAAAAATATAAATTTATGCAGAAATATAATTTTTAATATGTAATCTTAAAAATTATTTTGTTTATTTTTTATTATATAATTGTTGAACTAAATAAAGTATGTACAAAATTAAACATTTCGTCACATTTTTCGCAAAGGGTCCTAGAACCTGATAACCATACAACTGGTTATTTTATATTAACGATGAAAAGAACAGTTCCAACTTTGATTTAACTAAAAATCAGTTTCTTTTATCCTCTTTTCGTAAGTCTTCTTTGGTAATTATGAAGAAGCCATGTAACTTCTTTAAGAAGCTTAATAAGTTTTAAGTGTTACTGGATTTAGGGTTCAATCTTAGTGTTAATTGCTAGTAATGAACGAAGTGACATTGAAGCCTTTTAAATGTCTGTTAACATAAATACAAAAACGTATTACTTCAATTTTGCCAAATTAAGAAAAATCTGATCCGAAATTTTGTAAAAAATATAATAAATTTGTTAGTTGATATCTTCATTTTAATTTATTAATAAATCATATGATATTATACGTTGATTTTAAAACCTCTTTGTAATTTCTCCATGTGGTTGTTAGGCCGCAATATAAAGCTACACTCACACATCAATAATTGGACATCAAATTATATATATATACGCATAGTATTTATATATGTGTGTGTGACCGGACAGTCTTTGTTGGTGTTCAGGTATATCTCAGGTTGAAGGGCGGACAATGCTTAGAGTTGAAGCTAGAAACACATTGACTCTAGATGATCAAAAGTTTTAAAGAACTTATCACATTATAAATTTAATAAACAAATAAAGGTATAATATACGTTCTACCAGTTTTATATAAATATTTATTTTGGTTGAGTTTGTTACAACTATATTCATTTTTAATTTATAGTTTTATTAAAACGAGTTTCTTAAACCGTAAAATGAGTATGAAAGTATTTAAAACAAATAAAACTATTTCATATATGGGTTATTATTTTGATATAGAATTTCCAATGTTTTCTACAAAATATTCATAATTTAAAAACACGTAAATCTAGCTAAAAGATATTCAGCTAAATACCCAAAGCCAAAGATCACCGAAAATAAAATAAGCTACTCAAGCAAACTGATTTCTCTCAAATATTTACCTGAAAAGATAATTATCTTCAAATAAATCTGTGTACAATGTAACTGCTATTTCGTTAAAAATATCTTTTTTTAGTTACAATAATGAAAAACCTTTGTTAAGAAAATAACCGAAACTTATTTTTAGTTTAAAATTTATCTATAGATTTTTACAATCATTTACAATGAGAACTTTTTATATACCTGGATTCAAAGAAGAACACTGGAATTACATACATTTTTAACATATTTAAATAAATATCTTTTGGGTAAATCTTGCTAAAATGATCGTTTAAAATCTACCGGTTGATTTTTGCAACTAACCATTAACTATTACTTGTACACTATTGAATTACATATTTAAAAAAATATCGCTTTCGTAAGCCTTGTGTACGCAATCGCAATTCTTTGCAACATTTTTATCAAATTTTCGAGCTAAAATAAAAAAGTTTCTACGACAATTTTGTGTATCATCTTATTTAAAGCATAAGTAATATTTTGAAGTGTGATAACGTCTGAAACAGACGACTACGCGAGCGAAACAGCTAACAAAGTCAGTAGAGCGAACAAAATGGTTGCCTCTTATAGAGTGCTTTAACATTTCAAGTCCTTCAACTTGTTCGGGGAGTTTACTGTACTGGAACAGAGGTTTTTCCTTTACCTATACTAATACGACTACTACAAAACAGTAGTAACATTTAAAATCATAATAGATATGTTATATAAATATAATTATAAATATATATTTAAATTGTAATGAACTTGACTTTATTTCACACGATAGTTTACTTTCATAGTTCAATGGCTTATAACTTTATATCGCGTAAATCAACCTTGAGCGCATAGCGTTGTGGTATTTTGTAATTGCTTAAGTCACTAGACTATTAATAATGGTCAAGATTTTTATTTTAGGACAATATAGGTCTGATAAACTAGTAGATATGTTCTGTTCTATACTCAGACGTATAGAAAATGTGTTACCAGTAAGCTACAGGTTTAAAGCTACAGGAAAAATGGATATATTTTTTACGTTATCAAAAAGCAAGATCCTTGTTTTATAAGAGAATATTCTTCTTAATATTTTTCTATTGTTTATTTTCTCTAAAATTCTTCTGGCTTAAGCAGCCTAATTGTTTTAATACAAACCCCTTATTCTCGCTTATTCAATATTTTACTCTTGACATTTTTCTTTCAGATTTTAATATATTTTAAATATATTAATTTCTCTCATAAACCATTTGGTTTTTTAAAGAATTTCTTTTTAGTGAAGAAATAGCAAGATAGTGAATTCTTTGCAAGATATTTAAATATAGCAAGTGTTTACCTATGTAAGGTGGAAAATGAAATAAAGAACATAAGAAATAATAATGATGAAGAACAAAATACAGAATTTTGTAGGCAACCTACCTAGAATGAGAAACAACTTTTAAGTTTGAATTGTAAGTTTTAGTACATTTTTTTAAAATTCGTCTTTTTTTGTTGGGAAATTCATAATTCATTATTCATTTTTTTTTTTTATCATACATGGAAATATGTTATTTTCGTAATCATTTTTTATGTATGCGGATCATGGGTTTTGTAATTAATAATTTGTAATTATTTGTTCACCTGTTTCACTTATTAACATATACATTTACAATTCATCATAATGTCACATACTGTTGCCAGTAATGGATTTACGATTATTTCGAACCGGGACAAGAACATTGGTGTTTTGCTTTTAATTTTCAATTGTGAAAAAAGTAACAGGATAAGTTAGTTCATTCTCCCAAAATTTTGCGACCCCGGGTTTGCCCCCTCATTAGATAAACCAAAATCGCAAAATTTCAGCGTCGCTCTTTGTCTATTATGTCGGCAATCGACTGGGTACATCATTTATTATATAATTAGCGTAATTTAGCTTAAACCTGCAAGGTAATTTTATATTAAATTATCAATATAAATTCGGTATAACAATTTACGTAAATACCATATTTTGTTTTTGATATCATTTAATAAATGTTCTTGTCCTATTAATTTTTAAGAACGCAGATTATCTTTATCTGTTCTTATCGTTTTGACCGGTTGTTATTTTGCCGCTGGTGACGTTCGATGCTTTGACTTTGAATATTTTTACATTCCTTTGTCTGAAAAGATCTGATCTTGATTTTTATTTTATTTTATTATTTGCCTGTGAATGTATTGAATATATATAACACATATACATATAAAATATAAATTTTTGAATTTCACAAAAGCCCGCTAGCTATAAAACCACTTTTGTTTATGTATGTTAGTGGTGCTGTTATACTTTTTACGTATAATATAGGAGAAGCAGTATCCCTATTACGTATTTAGGTAAAAACTTTTTTTTTTGGTTAACAAAAAGCTTTTAGAAACTGTATTAATTAAATATTATTTATGATGAAAGCTTTATAAAATAATCAAAAGCTCTAACACTTTCTGAGCTTTTTGAAACAAAGCTGGAAAAATATGAGTATATTAATTTTTGCTGCAGATAATTGGATAAAGCTCACAAATTTGAGATGATGGTACTTTTGACACATAATTGATCTCAAATACATAAAAGCTGTATCTAGCCCTTAAAAAAATGGTCTTGCTTCTCAGGCATGAAGCACCGCCGAACTCTCGTAATTTGAACTATAACAATGATTTACTTTCTGTATTTGCAGAATAAAAAAGACTGGAAAGATCCAAATTAGGTTTAGTTAATTAAATTCACTTTGAACACAATATGGTTTGTAAATACCAGGGATATTTGACACCGACAGATCAGGTTAAAACTATCCTGATCAAATATACCACATCCTAAAAATCATAAACATCTGCTTCCTGTCCCAGGTTCCCACGCAATAGTGTATTTATTATATATTTTAAGGTTGGATCAGTTTCGAAGATAATTAAATCTCTAATAGATACAGCCCTCCAGATGTGTAGGGGTGGAGGCAAGGCAAATTAAAGATGCTGCCTTCACATGCTTATTAGTTACTAATTACATGTTTTGTGCCACATAAGATTTTATAAATTATCAACACATAGATTAGCAATTGTAAAAATCTCTTTTGAAAATAATGAAATCCAGTCGTTTTTATAATTTACCTGCCCAGGTTATTTATCATTTCTCTCAAAGGTTGATGGTTTAAGTTTTAAGATATTTCTTACAAGGGTTCTTAGTTTTGAAGTACCGTCCTTATTTTATTAAGAAGTGAGAAGATCTGATTTCACATACCTTTTAAAACCCTTGTTTTCTAAAGGTGTATACCAAAAAAATAAAGGTAAACTTTTAAAATATTTTCAGGTTTTATATTCTTAGGGGTTTGTGTTATTTTTTGGGATATTATTCAGAATTATATTTACTTAATTATCTTGCATTCCACAAGTTAGTAGGGGCGTAACAGGGTTTTGCAATGATTGAACATAAAAGTATTAGGTTGTAAATAGTTACTCAAATTTTATTATTTCACATATTTTACAAAAAATAATGTTTCAGGTTAAGCCAATAACATTACATTAATATTAACCTCGACTTAAGTGTTATACAAGTAAGGAGGCTATTTCGTGCGCATGCATTTGTGTGTACATTAACGTCTTCAGCTCACTGCAAGTGACTCCGTTCTCATGTTTATACTTAGTCTACCTCCCGCTGCGAAACTTATTGTTTTGTCTCTATACTTAGTGCTCTCTGAAGTGGCAATACGGAGCGCGTTCATTTGCTATTTACAGGATTCTGATTCTTACTTGTATATTCGTAGGAGACGATAATTAGAGAGATTTCAAAAGAACTGTTTACAGCTCTGTTTTAAAATATGCAACATTTAATTAAGTCAATAACCTGCGAAATATTCTACTTGCTAATAAAGTCAAACTCGTACTGTTAATCATTTCATCCCATTGGTTTTAAACTTTTGTACTTTTCATTTCATTTGATTAATTAAGTTTTTCTTTTCTTTCAGGATGCAAGATCAAGGCTCTCCGCGCAAAGACGAACACATACATAAAGACACCAGTCCGTGGTGAGGAACCCGTGTTTGTCGTAACCGGTCGCAAAGAGGATGTCGCTAAAGCCAAGCGCGAAATATTGTCAGCTGCTGAACATTTCAGTCAGATTCGCGCATCACGTAAATCCAATCTATCTGGTCTAACATCCGGTACTACCACACCACCAGGACCACCAGCTAATATTCCCGGACATATAACTATCCAAGTCCGCGTGCCATACCGTGTTGTTGGATTGGTTGTGGGACCTAAAGGCGCAACCATCAAGCGTATTCAACATCAAACTCACACTTACATCGTCACACCCAGTCGCGATAAGGAACCAGTGTTTGAGGTTACCGGTCTACCAGAAAATGTAGAAACCGCACGTCGTGAAATCGAAGCCCACATTGCTCTGCGCACAGGGAATGGACAATCACCCATGAATGGCAGCATTGGATCCTTGCTGACTGGATCAACACTGGACGAGACTCCTGAACTTCTTGCAACCCTCTACAAAAATGGTCTGGGAACTTTATTTAATTATCTGGAACCTAATCAAGATGCGTTTGCAACCATGACTTCCTCTGGAAGCTCAGGAGCTTTTTCCAGTTCTGCGTCGTGTTCATCAAGCTCCTCTTCTACAGGTCCATCCACTGGACGATTGGGGGATTTGGTATCCATCTGGAATACTTCTTCATTGGATCGTGATGAGGGCATTGGCGAGTCACCTAGTTTTGAGACTTCTACTGGTACATCCAGCATCTGGTCTTTCCCAAGCGTCCCCATTACTTCACGTCCATCTCCTGCTGAGAGCGTGAGCCCTGCTGATTCTCTGCTCGGATCTTCGAAGTCCCATTGCCGCGTTTGTGGTGAAATGGAAGTCACTGCTGCCCTCGTTCCATGCGGTCATAACTTGTTCTGTTTGGATTGCGCTAATAGGGTTTGTTCCAACGAAGGAATTTGCCCCGTGTGCAACCAATCCGTCGTTCAAGCAATTCGCATCATCTCTTAAGCGTCGCGACGCTTCAACAATCATTAATAATCTTCTAGCACGGCGATCAAACTCATGATAAGCTCAAACATTAATCTAATCCTAATTCTAGTTCATGGTTTCAGTAATTAAGAGTAATAATAGGAGTTAATTGTAATATTTAAAATTGTAAACGCGCGTTTGTCGGCGTGTTCGAAGATTACTAGTGAATTGGATTGAAATGATTTACTTAATTTTACGTAATATCGTATCGGCCATAAGTTTAATTTGTTTTTATTAAAACCCAGTTGATGTTTATTTCCTAATTTTATCCTCGGTTTGTGAGTTAATTTTAATGTTATTTCCTAATGCGAGCTCCTCCGCTCTCGCTCCTCCACCGCATATCGCATATCGCATCTCGCATCGCGCAACGCGCATCGCACCGCGAGAGTCGCTCGCGATGCACTTTTAAACAAGATACAACGAATACAAATAAATTATTTAGAGATATATATATTTTATGTTAAATCTTTTATTTTTGTTTAGATGTTTAGTTTTTTTTAAATATAATAATATAATATTTAGTGTTAGTCTTTGTGCATGGCGGGCGCTCGTTTTTCGCGTTCGCGTTTCGCGTGCAGAGGCGGAGCCGAGGAAGCTCTCTGTATTTACGTACATTTAACAATTATAATGAGGTAAGACGGCACCTCATGTACGCAGTACGCGATACCCAAAGGCCACAGGCCCGCCAGTTACATAATATTATATAAATATTATATATTAATATATTATTGTATCACCATTTTAATAGTATTATAGCTACTCAGAATGAATTTTTTCATTACGTATATTATATTTAGAGTTTTTTGTATTTGATTGTTGTAGAGTTTAGAATTGAGAGTGTAGTATGGTATGGTGGCTGTGTGTGAGCATGTTTGTTGGTTGTTCGATCTGTTCAATATGAATGAATTGTACGCAGAGTTTATTGCTTATTATTTAACAACGAATCAATCGTGATCCAATCGCTAAACGATTGCGATTGATTCGTAAAAAAATAAATTTAATATATATGAAAAGATAATAATTTGAATATAGTTGACTAGAGAAATGTTCTTGCGGAACAATTTTATGATAGTTTTTCAGTTATTGGTTTATATACATATAACCGTATAAATGATTGATTATAATATATATTTTTTGTTTTTTTGTATAATTCGCCGTGATTCTCAAAGTCTGAACTAAAAGGCAATTCTCATATTAACATTATTTAAACGTAAAATAATATAATATTAAATTAAAGTATAACTAATATATATAAATAAAGAAATATAAAAAATGTTTACGATTTAAAATTAACATAAAAAAAATATATAAAAAAAAATATTTTCGCACTATGAAAGCCGAGGGCGGTTGGGGGCGCCATTTTAGAATCGGCTGTGAAATGTAACTGCCAAACACTCCAAAGACTCATTTTGCGCATGTCCACACATAACTATCATCTTATCCTTCGACCCATGTACCATTCCCCTCACTTACTCCGCGACCCCACCACCCCGCACACAATCACAGGACTTCCGCGAATTTAAACGCATACTGCAAGAAAACCGAACCGTATGCGCAGCCAAGCGTAGCAAACGTAGCAGCGTAACCGCGTAGCCGTAGCACGTAGGAGAGGTGCGTAAATATTGCAGCAGACGACACCGTTTTCCACAAGTAGATTTGTAGTAATGAAACAAAGATAATAATTGATACATATCCCTAATTGTTAGTAGAGAAAGCATATACTCAGTAATAATATGAATAAATATAAAACTGTTTGTTATATCCTATATATAAATACTTAAATATTACTATTTACGTTATTGTCATGTCATGTGATACCTCTATCTTTAATAATATAAATATAATAAAATATTTCTAGCCCATAAGTTTATATATTGAAAGAACTTTTGCAGTACGAGCCGTGCTTAGCGACTTACCCCGACCCGACGACTTTGACAAATATACCCCGGACTAGTTAGTATTGTGACGTCAGCAAGCGCTGCTACGCTGTTTTTAAAGCTTCCTCTCTCATTCATCAATAATCGCATTCAATGATCACACATTCATTCATCATCATCATCATCATCATCATCATCATTTGACTAAATCTTAACGAGAACTAATGATTTTTTGCATTTAAGTGCGCTTGTTTTAGCTTGAATTAGCCTTGAGATAGGCTGAGACAGACCATGACCATTTACCGGACATTTAATTTGTTAAATAGAATTTAGATCCGGATCCGGTAAATGTTTTCTTTTAAGCCTGGCGCCCCCTTTGTGCCCTCGGCGTGTGCCTCAACCAGCAGTATTTCGATGTTGTCTTTACTTTTCTACTTAATAAATCGTCGCCATATTGGCAATATATATTATAAATTATATTATCGTAGATAAGTGCTCGTTCGCGTTCATGTATATGTTCATGTTGATAACCCGGTGTGCCCCGGCCAGTAGACCCCCACACCCTCACTTCGACCCCGACTGCTGCGATACTAGAATGGGGGATCGTACCGGATCACGAGGAATCACCACCTCACTCGACACCCCACGCCCCATTACTCATCTCTCTCTCTCTCTCTCTCCCCCCTGGTCACGTGACGACAGATATTTAATATTAGCAACCCCTCTGGGCACCCCGGCACCGAGATGATATTTGTTTTGACTTATTTTATATTATAAAGACATGTAGTACATTGTACATATATATACAATAATTTGTTGTTTTCTTAGTTATATTTATATTTGGAGTAATTTAACGCCCGTAGGTACGTACGGGCATATAACTATAATTATTATTATATCACATATATAAATGAGCAACTATTTTATTTTTTTACATATATTTTTCACAAAACGCTCGAATATTATTATTAGATTATGAGATAATTTAAAAAAGGGTACAAGTTGAATTGAATGACTGCTTTTATCTTTTATTTTCTTACATATTTGCATCTATGTTTTTGATTTAGAATAAATATAGTTTAGAATAATTATTATTATCTATTTTTATTATTATTATTATATAATATATTTAAAATATTTTTAATATAAAATTACTAATACCACACTCTGGTATTTCTTTTTGTATTTTGTAATTTTATAAACTATTTGAAATTAAGATGAAATTTATAAATGTGTGTTTTTGATATTTAGAAATTTTAGCAAAACAAAAATTCCTATGGATTGTCGTTTACAAAAAAATATCGCTCACAAGAAAAAAATAAAATACTATTGTACTAAAAAAATATAGAAAACTTACAAGATGCGATATTTTAGTAACAGACTGAAAAACCATGGCTAGATAAATAATTATTAATTAGATACAATTGGTACCAAATATTGTCAAAATAAAACTTTTTTGTAATTTATAATTTTTTGTTTTTATTTTGGTGTTTTTCTTTATTATGTATTTTTATTATTATTTTGTGTGATTATTCGTATAGATGTTATAGCATAGGGCGTAGCCTGCATATAGTAAAAGTAAACCTGCCCCTCCCCCCCATATTTATACTGGCACAAATAAAAACGAAAACCTTACACGCAGGTTTTTGTATTCTTATTATATTTATATTACAAGCATATATGACATAGGTACATAGTGGTTTTCTATTTTATGATAATCCTATATATTATATAAATATATTTAACTATATTATATACGTAGCTATACTAGATATAAGGAAAGTACATAAATTGTATTTTGAAAGTGTAAAAAGGCATAAGGCGACGGTATTTTGCTGCCCAATTTGTCCCAGGTGTTGCTGTTTATTTCTCTCATAAACGAAATCAGCTGTAGTAAGAAATTATAGTAGTTAATTTTAAACTAAATATAAATTAAATGTTTCGTGTTTTTGAAAGCAAGTAAAGACTTAGCAATGTTCGATATGGATAATTTATAAACCTAAAAAGATAAGAATAATCCGGTACAAATCCAAAACAGACAACTGATAAATTCAGTGCAATAACGAAATGTTTGTATTGATAATTATGTATATCGAATATTAACGTAAGAAAAAAAACTGATCACAGTCTAATCTAGATAAATAAAATTTCAGTTATCCTTTATAGATGTTTTAAGCATGTTTTTTATTTTATAAGTCTTAAAAGATATAATCTAACCTTTAGAATGTGACCCAATTAGTATCAGGTGTCGTCCAGACATTTGGCTTAAAGGCGCTTGATATATAATCACATTCTAATAACTGATTGGAATCTCGTAGTGAAATTGTTTAATAAATTATTAAACGTAATCACTCTCTTTTTGAAAAACTTACGGGTTGCTAGACAAAGGCAAAAAGTATGTGGGTTTTAGTAAAGAGAACGAGAAAGTATCTTGATCTTGTGAAATTCGCCCACATATATATACATATATAATGTTTTGTCTGTGTCTGACATCGAATGTTTTTTCTTTATAAAAAGAGAGTTTAGAAAGATTAAAGTAGACGCAAATTCTTTATTTAAATCGTAACGTAAAAGAAGGATCTTTTAACGTTATTAATAATAAGGACTGTAATAATTGTTATGTATTGTAATAATGTAGTCTCGATTTTAGGATGCGTGGGTATAATCTGCGAAAGTATAAGGATGACGTCTTGTCTTCAAATAAATTAATACGCCAATTTTTAACGCACGATTATTATTTATATATCAATTTTAATAGCGTGATCAAATTGATTAAATTTGTGTAAAAAAGTAGATATTTGTCTTGAAATTACTTACATATGAAAGTAAAACAATATGGCCGCCAAGTGTGTGTTCCAAATTCATTGATCATTTCATTTTATATATATTTTATAAGGAGTGTTAATGGAAATGTGAATTTGTGATAGCAGTCACTAATACAGGTTCTAACCATCATTTGTATTACGTGTTCGTGTACGAATACCTGAAGCGAATATACACATACAAGATCACAAGGAAATTATTCGTGTTCGCAGAACAAACATTCGTGCATTCGTACACGAATAGCGATAAGCTTTCGGGTTTGCAGAGATTGGCGAAATTAGGCCCGTTTTTTTAAATCATCTGTTAAACTTCGGTTATGGCATAGTTGAACCAAAAAATGTACGGAGATATTTTATTTGGGTAAGCTACAGTTAAATCAAGGTTTAGAATAAACCTCAGTTAACTGGAAATCATATTACGTATACCAGCATTTCGGTGAGCGTCAGGCTTTAGATCTACTCTTAACCTTTGCATCACAAGTGTGATCTCTTTGATGTATTCAAATTGAATCTGACTAGGTATGAAATTGTATTTGACCTTCTCTAGTCACGTGATCGATCAGTCTGTCGCAATCAACTGTTTGCCCATCTCTGGCATACAGTAAATAGCTTTATTTTATATAAGAAGCTATATGGTAGAGGTCTGTATTAGCGACTGCTTTCCAGGTGGATTTCAAATCGTTCACTATTTTCTCCAGGTAATTCTTTAATTACACGATTATATTTCAAATAAATATGGTCTGTTTCATAAGTGTAATTCTAGAATTAAAAGTAATATATAGTGTATTGTATTTTCGTGTTTTAACTTAAAAATGTATTAAATGTTTTAACTTAATATTAATAATAATAAATGGAAAGTGTTGATGTAAAATATAAATTGAAAATGATCTTGAATTCGATCTACTCTGCTTAGGATTAGGCTTCGTTGCTCAATATAGTAATAATAAAGAAATAGAAAGAAAGACGAGCGGGCTTATGTAGTGTCCCAATTGAAGCTCATCTGGGACACACATTGGGCCGACCCGGCGAGCTTTACTTTCGGGCAGATATGGGCAATAACCGTTTTTGGAATTGATTCGTGTTTTTCGGACTAACGTCTTCCCGGTACGCGGTACACGGTACGGTACGCCCGAATCACTTATTATTCATCAAATTCATATAAATATAAAATTCATTATAAATATATAAATAATTCCAATTTTAAGAAAATATAAAAAAAAGATATTTTTTGAGTACATACATTTTTAAATGCAGCTCATTTTTTTAATATATATGTATATATATAAAAAAAATGTGGATAAAATATAAAAACATCCTCTTGTGTATGAATAAATGTAATGTCTACTTATGCCTGAATCTCGCCGCAATAAGGAAATGTGTTGTTAAATGCATGTCCCCTTTAACTAATATTTATATATTTAAAAATAAAAATATATAAAAAAATAAATAATAAAAATGTTTAATAACGTTTTTATAATAACGTTGATGTTATGAACCAGTTTGAACTCAACGTGTCACACGTTACGGAGAACCACGCCCTTTAAAGGGTTGTTGTTTTATCAAGGGTTGTAATCATTTTGAATAAGTCGAAAAAGAATACAAAAAATTATAAAGAAGATGAATCTTGTGAAACCGTGGGTCGAAACTCGGGACATAACATCACAAATCCTCACCGGTTGTAATAAAAAAAAAGATACTCGAGGCTTGCGCAATTGTGCCGATTAGAAAAAAGGCTGTCGGTAAAAAGGCGCCTATTTTATAAGCACTTATATGCAAACGAGGCCTAAATCGAAATTAAATTAAAAAAAAGTATATATAAATATTTTCCAAAAATATATAATAATTAATAAATAATATAATAATAGATGTAGATGTATTTTGTACCCCTGTTTTAATTGCTAGACGCACAGGGTCACAGATACGATACCGGTTCGCAGAATATCATAGTACTATTTTCGATGAAAAACCTTTGCCAAAAACATAAAAAAATTTTAATATTTATGAATTTATATATATTAATAATATAATAAAAAAAAACTTAATCGACAGATAAAAAAGTCGTTTATTTCGTCTTCAAAGTATGGAAACGTAAGCAATAATAATTAAAAATTAAAACTATACTTTAATAAAATAAAAAGATAAAATCTATAACTAAATCTTATAAAAACTATTTACTAAAAAAAAAAATATACTTGCTACTATATTTGAAATATTTTTTAAACGTAGAACATCGTAGGCCGTAGCTAGCCATAGCCGTAGCCGTAGCCCATAGAGTCGTAGGCCGTAGCGTATCCGAGGCCCATGCTTCTAGCGGGGTCAGTCGCTCACTAATATACTTATATTTAATATAATATATAAAAATATTAAAAATCATATTTATCAAAAAAAGAAAAAAATATTTAAAAAACATACTTTATCAAAAAATATTTAGATAAAAACTTCTATGAAATATGATTCGCGGTATGGCTGATAATATGGATGACTTGCCACGTGTACCAACACATTGAACGGTGGAAAACTGTTGGGGCTCTTCGTAAAATAGCACACTTCACGACACGCATTATTCTCAACACTACCCCAAACCAAATCATGTTTATTTTCGTCGATCGAAGCAATTAATTACTTGTTATACTATAGATTGGTTGTGTCTTTATTAAGTACATATCTCGAATTTATCGATAAATTCATTTTACAGAATTTCTATTCATATTCATGTAGCGAATAAAATAATAAAAGCAATATAAATTAAATAAATCGAAGTCCGTTTCAAAAGCAATACTAAAATATAATTAATACTCCAACAGTATTAAATTAAAATTAATAAATTAAGCTCTCTGTTAGAGGTGAGTTAAAATAAGAAGCTTTCTTTCGGGACTGTACTCTAGAGCTAAGGTCTTTGATAAATGTTCTGGTAGTCTTCATATTGAAAATGTGATTGAATTTCCAGGAAAATAATAACGGTGCTGTTATTTTAAGTAAAGCTGATATCAGACGGGGTTTACTCGTATCCATCATCGCTGGATTGGTTCATTTCGAATGAAAGATGCCGAATGAAATGTAGAGATGAACAAAAAGTGAACTGTCTGATATCAGCTTAATAGAACGTTTTCTTTCCGTCAATTTCTTAAGTCTAACACAATTAAAATGGTTAAAATTATTCTTGTAAGTGCGTCGTAAGACTTATATGTTACTATGTGCGCATATATTCACGGTGTCGTTATAAATAGTGACGGTTGATTTGGGTTGTGAACTCCACGACTATCATATTATGACATGCTACATACCTCGTAATCCGTCATGAATACTGGTCGAGCGTTATCGTTAAAATCGCTTCTGTGTAATAAAACATAACAATAATTTTTAAGATAGATCAGAAACTTCGAATAAATATAAAAATAAGTAATACAATATATTAAAACTAAAGAATTGCAAGAAAACCAGAACTACACACATAATTTCCAACCTGCAAAGTTTGGTAACTATTTTATTGAGTTGTAACATGTTTTACAGTTAAATTTTCATAACACTTTCTAAAGTATAACAAGTAACATTTACTATATATCTTCAAACAGTAAAGCGTCCATTCAGAGAAAAATATAAAAGAAAATTAACTTCTAAAAATAATGATGTTGTCAATTATTTCTGTCTGGATCTGTCTATTACAAAGTAAAAATATATATTACATTTACGTAATCGAAACTTAAATAAATAAACATGATTTGATAATATTCGTTAATTTAAATTAGTATATTTGCATACATACATACATGTAATAGGAATGTTTAATTATCTCGATGCTATACCACCATTGAGTGTTGAATTGTCTATGGGGGACCTACCTCTGTAGCATTTATCTGGTGCTCCAAACATAAACACATACCGGTGCTAGTATCTAGTAATTCTACCAAACTATTAATAATTATTAACCTAAAAATGCATCGAGGTGACTTTACATTCTATATACCATACTACATTACTAGTTGATCCATTATTCATATTTTATTTTGAATTTATTTTAGAAAAATTCGACGCTTTATAATGTCAAACTAATATTTTAAATATATCATCTCTAACACAATATATGTCGGGAACGGTTGAGCAGACGAAAAAATGCATAAGACCAAATTTTGTAGAGAATTTTGTGATTTACAAATTTTTCAATAACCTCTAAAGACATACGACGTATAGAAAACGAGAAATTTGCAAAAAACGATATTTGTGACGTTTGACTTTAAATATCTTCG
Source organism: Panorpa germanica (assembly GCA_963678705.1). Taxonomy (NCBI): domain Eukaryota; kingdom Metazoa; phylum Arthropoda; class Insecta; order Mecoptera; family Panorpidae; genus Panorpa; species Panorpa germanica. The sequence continues at coordinate 10,434,919 of OY783221.1, forward strand.
CGGACATGGACCATTTAGCCAGTCTGCAGAACGTCAAAATAAAGGTCTAGGCAAAATTTAAGTTTTCTAACTTTCAATCCGTGGATCACACTCTAAATCACCGTATTTGACAATACATTTATTATTACTGTTTGATATTCATAAAGCGTTATTTTCTCCTTACAGCTAATTCAACAAAAAAAACACAATCAAAAATTTTACAAGAGTAACTAATCAGTTTTCAAAATATAAATGAGAAAGAATAAGTAAATAATAAATAAACATTTTCACTTTAATATACATTTTAGAAAAATATATTATAGATGACTTTTTGCTGTTGGAAAAATTTTCATTTTTATCTTATTTTTATTTAAAAAAAAAAAAAAAACCAAAATTTCGATCACAATTGCTTCCGCTAAATAAATAAAACTAATTGGTGTGTTAGATAAAAAAAAACGTAAATAATTTAAAATAAAAAATAATTAAAAATTTGTAATACGATCGATTTCCAAAATATAATAAATGTACATTCCATTTAAAAAGTGAATATATTAAAATAAAATATACGTACATACATTTATAGAAAATCTCTTCCGAACGAACATACTCTATATTGGCAATTTTAATCTATTTAAATTAAAAAAGAAAAATTTTCAATTATTTAAATAACTAATTGTTCAGTTTAGACGCTTTTTAAACTTTATTCAAAAATTTATTTCTAGTTATTTTCTATAACTCAAAGTAAACGAGATTTAGATTTATAACAGAATATTTCAAGTTCAATGTTTCAATGTACGATGCTGGATCAATTAAATAGCTAAGGGAAGTTGACACTACCATCTTTCAAACGACACCATACAAAATTTCAGATTGATTCATCGGTTAATTTTAGTTTGACATCCATTTTGTAATAAACGTGTTTTGTCTTTTTAACAAAAAGCAATATCGATCCGAATATCCGAGCTTTTCACTTTTAGATGAAAAAACGTGCTTAAACGTCATCGAATTATGACAGAGATATGTTGCTAGACATCAAATATCCTATTCTTAGCTATTTAGAAAATATACCGATTTGTTTTTCCAACTGCCAAATATATCCTCTCTATAAAAATGATTCAAACTTTTGATTACATTTATATCTAGCTTGAAACGATGAATCGACTTCAATTTTTTACGATAATTAGATATGCATAACATTCTACCGAAGAGGCTTATAGCACGACAACAACCTTAAAACATTGTGCTGTAGAATCCTTTATAATCGCGTCCAAACTGAACAATGGTCTACAAAATAAATAAAGCCAAACCGATCATATCAAAGCTTTACTGTGATTCGAAAGACTGATTAAAGAATATTTTGGGAAAAAATTAAATTTGAAATATCTAAAAAAATATAAAGTATATTAACTATACGAATATTTATAATAAAAAAAAGTAATTCCAATCGAAAGACATTTAGTCTTTGTTTCCTTTCGTAAAATAAAAAGAAAACCTAACTAAAAGGTGTCTATCTATATTTACTAATCAAAAAATAAAATTTTCCAACAGCAATTCGTACGTCTACTATAGTAATAACAGATAAAAAAATATTTTGCCATTCTATTTCATATTTAAAATTAGATGACGATTTAATTCCAATAAAATTTATAAACAAAGAATAAGAACTTTAATTATATAAAAATATATATTATATAATAAAGAAAAATAATTTCATTGAGAAAAAAATTTTAGCTAAATTTTTCTTATCTTAAAAAAATGACGTATACAAAGGAAAATATAAATTCACAATACAGTAAAATATTAAAATTCAGCATGTTAATTGCTTTTTTGTAAGTCATTTCATAAATTTAAAGAAGAAATATCGTTTCCGTTTTAAAAATCATATATAAATAATTATTTGTTTAAACATACAAATACATTTATGCATTTAAATAACACAATACCACAATTAGTATATTATTGGACTGATACTTGCGGCTGCAGTTGCATTTTTTGCTCTAGAAATCAAATTTTTAACTTAGTCAAATAGTTGTTATAAATAACTCTAGTATTAGTTATCACATATTAAATAAAATACACGCCACCCACCCACATTCAGAAAATATACAAAATGCAATTATTAAATATTAATATAGGAAGTGACGCAAAAGCGAAATTTGGAACAATACCAATTTTAATTCCTCCTTTAAAAAAAACGATTTTGTTCAGTCGAAACGTCTTCAAGTGAAACATTACGTCATGGTTCTACAGTTAGATATAGATGGTAATAATGTACTAAAATAACAATCGATTTGCAACTTTGTACTGTGACTTCGTGTTTTCAAATATAGAATCGTTAATAACTTTACAACGATAGAGCTGTTTAAACTATATAAATACTATGATTTTGAGAAATTCCTAAACTTCATAAATAGATCATTAAATAGTTTTTTTATAACTAGGGTTCCGAAAATCCGAAATTATCGCAATAACTTTTTTTTTAAATTAACAATAATATAATCTAATATTTAATTTTAAGGTGGTCTGACTATCGAACCCGAAGATACAGCATTCTGGCGTTCAGCATGTTCGAATCATCTCTAATCTAATTCAATAAATGCATTTTGTATCTTTTTTGAATTAGTTCATCATTTCATTTCATAACAAAATCCAATACTCCGCCTGCAATAATAAAATATTTAGGTTTTTAATATAAAATAAAATCAATAAAATATAACTGTTTGGGATCATTTACCGTGAACATCGATTTATAATTATTAATAATAAAAAAGTAATATTTATAAAAAAAAAATGAAGAAATAAATTTACCCGATTCTAAATAAAACATTTTTTAATCAAATCCGCACAGTCCTAAATACTGATATTTAAAAAGTAATGAAAAAAACAAAAAATAACGTAAATAAACTTAAAAATATAAAATAATGGTGCCAAAATGGTGAGAATTAAAGTTAACTACTTTACTTAAGAGTTACTTAAGTAATTGTATGCATTTTTGGTGACCACTACTCACTACTTACTGGATTAAATCGTGTTTTTGTAGTGCGTATGCGTATATTGTCCATATTTAATATAAACATTTTCTCTTCTTCTTCTTCCCTGATTCTATAAACCATATATATTATTCAAAAAATAAGTAAACTACATATTTTATCTTATAGAATTTTTTCTACAATATTACAACATTATAAACGTCGAACATTTATTATTTTAATAATAATTTTGTGTAAATTCACTTAGAATGTAATGACTTGTTAAACTTTGAGCAAGAAGGTTCCTTTCTTGCTGAATTGTTCGTTGTTCTAAATAAAATAAAGGCTTGTTGTGGCCTATAAGTAATAATTTATCAATAACTCTTCCTTTAATAAAATAAAGACTTTAAATAAATAAATGAAGACATTATGGTTTAATCATTCAGATTTTCATCGAACATTTCACCGTAGTTAAGCTAGTTCTAGCGAATCTAAAGGCTTCCAGACAAGATTCAAAAAAAAAGGAAGATTAGAGTTTAATAATTATTATAATAATATTTTTGCAGTCAAAATTTTTACCACACTGTCAAATATTTTTGTAATTTTATAATAAATAAATAGCAATAATTTTTAGTATAGTAAAAATTTATGGAAATATATCTTTCATAAATACATCAGTTTTACAGTGTAACATTCAAACTAATGATAACTTACTAAATTTAAAATTTACTTTACGGTACTTATAATGTTGTAAAATTGTAATTCTGTCTGCACTAAAAGATAATCTATGCTTCATTAAATATTAAAAGGTAAATTATGACTACAAACGAAACGTAAAGGTAAGTGTTCACAGGACTTGATTGAATAAAACAAAGACGAGAAGGGAAGCGCGAGGAAAGCTACAGATCGGTTTGATGAGAACAATGTGAAACTGTGAATGCTTACCTTAAGAGTTAGCTAAAAAGTATTTTAAATCAAAAATATGTAATTATCAGGGTTTGGCAGTATGGTGTATGCGTGTTTTTATGTTTTAGAAAAGGTATAAAGAAAAATTCATCGTTACATTAAAATACTACACATTACTAAAAAAAATATCTCAAAAAAAACTTCTATTTAATCAATTTAATAATCTATATAAAAAGTAAGATAAAAACAAATATATTTAAAAAAAAATACATATTATAATAATTATATCTAAAACGTACATTTAACACAAAAATCCAAAAATATCCAAATAGTCCCACCATTTATTTTTGTGTTTCTCTGAGTTGCTTGCATTTTTAAAATTTATTTAAAGTCTAAGTTATGAATAAAGTTAAAGTCTTATTTAAATATTTAATTTGTGCTTATTTTGGCTTTATTTTAATTACTATTGCAACGAAAAGCACAAGCCTGCACAATTTCTAAAAAAATATATAAATATATATGTATCATAATTTTTACGTTAAAATATTTTTATTAATCCGAAAAATGAATTCTACGTAACGTAAAAAGAAAGATGTTGTTTTGCTTTAAATTCATATTTTGTAAAACAGTTTTATGTAATAATTTCTAAAATATTGTACAGAGATGAAATTTTAGGGCCGTTTTTTTAATTCAGTAGTTAAAACAAGATTATCAGCTAAGGTTTATAATAAACCTCAGTTAGTTGAGAATTGAAGAAACGCTCCCCAAAATATCACGAAGAAATTCTAATTGAGTTAATATAGTTCGAGCGGGGTGCACTAAGTCAATTCTGACTTTACTAGTTTTAGAAACTATTACATTTTAAAATTGTTTTGTGTTAAATTTACGTCTATTTCTTTCGAATAATTTTATTTATTTATCGACTTTAAATAAATTTTAATATATATATTTATAAAAAAAAGAGAATGAACCTATTGTCGCTCGGCTAGTAATTGTTAAAAAAATAATAATATATATAACACCAAACCCGAATTTTATTTTCTAAAAAAAAAAATATAAGAAAAAATAAAATATTGAAAATAACGTTAATTATTATAACCCAAAGAAAAAGCAGTCTGATTAATCATACCAATATTTATATTTAAATGTATTTTTAGCTATATTATGTCAAAAAAGGTAAAAAATAAAAAACTATTTATTATTAAAAAAATGGAATAAGAAAAAACAATAGTTATCCCCTTTCACGTTTAACAATAAGCGAGCAAAATTCATCATATATATATTTTCTTATTATATAAATGTTTTAAATGTGCGTCTCGATAATCTTAAATATTCAAAAAATAAAAAAAATAATAGGAATAAAAAAAAAATATTAAAACTATATTATATAATTCATTACATTTATATTTAAAAAAGAAACCAGTAATTATAATAAATATTATATAAATACAATACTATTTTTTTCTTCATTCAATAACACTTGAATATATTAATTATAAATATTACCTCTGGTCTGTTTGCCATGTTCTGAATAAAATCCTGAAAATTGTACTTAAAAATATATATATTTTTTACTTTGCATTTATTTGTAATAATCCTTAGCGTTATTACGAATAAATAGCTGTTTGAAACGATGGCTTCACTCGTCGTAATACTCTAAGGATAGTCTTTGTATATCTGCATACCTATCACTATATTATACTTTTGTTATATTTAATATCTAATTATAATTATTATATCTATGAAATATCTCATATACTTTATGTTTTTATTTTCTCAATCATTGATAATATATAATAGCATTTAGGGATGACTATATATATATATAAATATATATATAATATATGACTAGTAAAATATTACAATAAAATATGTATTTGTATTGGACAATTGTGTTTTATTTTTTGATTAACGTTGTTGTATTTAACCGTCTTAATATCTGGTCAAGAAAAACATCTCTTTTGTTCAGATAATAGCTCAAATGAAAAGTGTTTGTGTATTAAACAAAAGATTCGGGTTCGTTCCCAGTTTCCGAGAGATATTTTAATACTTCAATCAATTTCTTGATTTGAACTTATATCGAAAATATGAAGTCCTATGTTAATACCAAAGTATTACGTTCGTTTATTTCCCACAGTGCTTGAAATCACAAATCTGATTTGACAAATCTATGACCCCTATTTTGTCACATTTCTACGACATCCGATTACGTATTTAGGGAATAAAGAGACGTATCTGACGCAAGGTCATTTGATGCAGGATTTCAATAAAACTTGGCATTAATTGGTGTAGCTGAAAATGAATTTAGCAAAGCCAGTCCGAAATCTACTTAATTGGTCTAACATTTTTATTTCGTCTTTATACTATTACAAAAACCTTATTATAAATAAATATAATTAAAAAAGAATTATTTTTATGATGTGAGAATTAATTAGCTAAAACAAAAGTATACTTACTTTGTTACTTACCTCTCAATTTTCATATTTTTTGGTTGAATTATTTTGATTAAAAATAATTGTTAAAACAAGAGCATTATAAGTGCTCTTCGTACGTGACAACGGCTTGAATAAAGGTCACTTACAGTCGACCCTATTGAGAAATATAAGAAAATTAAAAATTAATTAAAAAAAAGAAAAAAATATTTTACTAAAAACATTGAACGACTTCAATTATAAAGTGAATATTAAATTAAAAACACTTTATTTACCTTATAATCGATATTTTTATTTTGTTTTTTATGTATTTGTAACACCCAGGACTAACAAAGGGTGTTTCAACAACAGCGGTCGTTTTAAAACAATAGAGAAACGCGATATTTCCGTGAAATGTGGTGATATTTTTATTTTAATCTAAAGTACAAACTCTGAGGTTAATAATAAAAGTTAGTAGTTATTTTTACTGCAATTATTAACCCGATGCGAGCCATACGAAACTACGAACGCAAGCATTCAAAAAGGAAATATAAAAAGCTGTAATTATGTGAAATTCAGAAATATCTTATCGTAAAAATATATGCTGATTTCAAACCTGCAATTTATTTTTTGCTGGCACTTCTGGTTTTCGAAATATTAGCGTTTCAAGGGTTAAATAATGGAAATATTTCAAAATGGTTTTCAGATTTGGAATCAGCGGGAAAAAGTACGTTCAAAAACTTTTTTAAAAGTTGAAAATAAAATATTTTAATTTTTAAATTCTTTTTTAAATTTACAAGAGGGTAGGTAACCTTTAAAATTTGATAAAAAATTGGTTGTCTCCGATTGTCAAATTTATAATAGTTCTTAACGTAATAACGTAATTTGTTGCAATCTCAATAATTTAGAGGTCTCCAGGTTATCATTTTCAATACGTATAACTTTTTCAACAACTACAATTTAAAGGTGGTCCGATTTAAAATCTAATTTAAGTGTTTAATTTATTCTATTAATACGTAAGCTGCCCTGCATTGTATCGATGTTTTTTTAATTTCTTTCAAAGACATCTGTTCCACTAAAATATTCTTTTTATTGTTATAATTTCAAATAAAATAGGTACCAACAGCTGCTGAGAAATATTTTTTTAAAAAACTCTCATATATAAAATAAATAACAGATTTAAACAACCCAAATCTTCAAAAATGTCTAAAAATATTCTACCTTTTAGATTTCAATAGTGTAAAACTTGATATATTTGTGTGTATAAAAAAATAAGATTTATGTTTGAGTCTATCTGGTTTCCTTTTTAACGTAAAATTTTAAATTTTATTTACAGAAAAAATCTTTTTAAATTGGGAAGATATAACATTTTGGTTTTTAGAGATGTTTTTTTTTTTTTGCTAAATAGAATAATAGATGACCTTATTTTTTACTGCTCTGAATAAGAATACAACGGACATGTGGCATACAAGGACACGTGCCCTCGAATCCTTTCACCCTCACATTGTGTAACTCGAGGGTGAATATAACGGTTTCCTTATTCCCTTATTGAATCGAAGATTTTATACATAATGTGTTACGCTCTCTACTTTTCCATTCTTTGGCTATACTCATTCTTTCATAAATTCTTATTTGATTTTTTTTAAGTATATAAGCAAATAAAAGTTAATAGTAAACATAAAACCCATGTTATTATGTCACTGCTTATAAGTAAAAACATTTCAGACAAAATTATAGCTTTTTTAGAAGATCAGATCAGATCTTCAAAGAGATTCAGATTCGATTTATTAACTTTCAGATTTCTGAAGTCCGACTATTTAAGCCTCATTTCCACTCACTGTTTTGATTCTAATTTACGTTTTCAGGATTTCAGAATAGGCATTCCTTGTCACATTCATGTTTTAATTTGAGTTTAATTAATTTAGTTGTTGCACATGCGTCGTTACAGTTTGACAGGTGGACAACATTGAATGTGGAAAAATTAAAATTAAAATAAACTGGGATAATGTAAAGCTTCATTCCCACTCACTGTTTTAATTTCGTTTTTCATTTTGTATTTAATTTAAAATAGTGTAGTCATTCCCTTTTAATTTAATTAAGTTATTTTTGTTTTTTTTAGAACCTTACAAGGTCCAATATTTCTAAATTAAAAAAAACTGTTTTATACTATTATAACCTTTAAAATGTGACAATCTGTCAAGATACAGTACGATTTATTTTTAAAAGAAGTCAGTTTGTTAAAAATAAAGAAATAAAAATTATTTCTATTACTAATTGTTTTAAATATTTCACATTAAATTTTTTCATTCAATTATATTACTAGCGACGCATGTGCATCAACTAAACACGAATTAAATCACAAATGTGACAAGCAATGCCTATTCTGAACATGAAATCTAGATTAAAATATTAAATAAAAACGTATATTAAATATCAAAACAGTGAGTGGGAATGAGGCGTTACACATAATTAAATTTCTTTGTCAAGTATTTAAGTTATAGTAAACAAAAACCGTAATAACTCCGTAATTTTAACTAAACCTAACTCTTATTTTATTTCAAAGATATGTAAAAAGTTTAGAGGAATGTTAATGATTCGTCGAATGATTGTGCACACCCATTCGACTTTGAATAATCGGTAAACAGCACGCTTAATCCAAACAGATATATTTTACTAATGTCAAAATTGAAATATATCCAATGGCAGAAACATATATATATATATATATATATATATATATATATATATATATATATATATATATATATATATATATATATATATATATATATATATATAATGACACATTTAAGAAAGTTAGCCCATGTTTTATAGATTATTAATGTTTATAACAATTCTGATTTTAATTATTATTATATGTAATTAAAAGAAAACAATAGCTCCGAGTATATACCATAAAAGCAGAATGTATCAAAAGCATTTAATAAAGGGAAAAACATACAAGCATAACCCTCTTAAAATAAAAAACCATAATAAAAATTAAATAATTCAAAACATTGGAACTAGAATAATATGATTCTAAAATGTCCCCGTGCGCAGGCTTAGGATTATTGTACCTTTTTTTAAATATAATGTATGTTATATACTCGATACAAAAGGAGTAGAGAATTCTGGACCAGAATTGTAAACAGTCTTGTTTCCATTCCTGTTTTAAAAACCACTTCGTTTTCATAATATAAATAAATATATGCAATGAAGCGTAAAAGGGGAAAAAATGGTCGACCTTCCGGGTCCTACTGTCACCTAAATTCAGATTAGTACCATGAAAAAAATATGAAATAGAAAATGTTTGATATGGAAGGGAAAAGAAATATTTTGATGGTTTTGTTAGTGGTGTAAATATGAAAAAAGAGTAATCATTGATAAATATTAATCGGAAATCAGGTGGTTCAAAAGATACAAACTTTTTATTCTACAGAAGATTATAGACGATACTGCTATAGTAGACGATACAGTTGAATGTAACAAACTGCAACTTAAACAAGCAATATAAATATATATCTTTATTTAACTAAGTTCGCTTTTTGGCAAAATTTAAATTGAAAAAAACGGGGCTGAGTGGTTTAAACTTAAAGCGCAAAATGTTTAAAAGTAAAATAGCTCATAATTTAAAGTGCAGTTTATACCAAAAATTACATATTATCTGATGTTAGAACAGATATCATCTGTGTTTATGCTCTAGCAAATTTAGAGTGCTGCAGTTTCAATATTCGATTAAAATCGATATTTCATTTTAGTAATTACGTACTATTCTCATCACTAATGTTAGTGTGAGAGCATATGGATATAATTATAAAAGAAGAGGTTAAGGTTCCTGGCAGAAAAGGTGCAAAAATTATACAATGATTTAAATGTTCTAATACACAAAGGAAATATTATACCAACAGCGAAATTTTCATAGAATCTGACATTTCCAGAATATAAAATGTTGTTAGGTTATGAATATAAAGTTAAATCTTTTATTCGAGTCATGTTTATTTATATCTGTACCTGAAAGGTAAACTGTAGTAACTGACATTTTGTAAATTATACAAAGACCGGAAAAGAATTTGCATTTATATAAATTGTTTTTCTAATCTTTGGTATAAATTCTATGAAGATGTTACTTTCTAATTATAATCAATTGCAAAATATTGCAATATTTTCAAACTGCAAGTTGTAATGTGATTTATTTAATATGTAATAAGAGATTGTTCATTTTATATATCACGCAGTTTTAACCCATCCAATCAATGCTGCTTTCACACTAGAGACACAAAACAACAAAACACAAACAAAAACTGTTTTATTTAAAAAAACTGAACAAAGACACTAATGTTTACACCAAAGAGACAGTTCTTAAAACATTTTTGTCTTTAAAAACTTGTTTTAGTAAACAAAACACATTCCCATCTGGAGTCAATAAGATCAAAGGAAAACACGTTTGTTCTTGATTTTTAGTCTGCTAGGTTTGAACACGCACTTTTGTTTTTTGTAAACATTTGTGCTTGTCAGTTGTTATTTATCATTTAACTAGCAACTAGTTCCAAGAGCAATAAATGCAGAATGCAGTATCGCCAACACAATAATTTATGGGATACTAAATTTTTATGATAAACACAGAAAAACGCTAAAAACAAAACCAGTCTATTCAATGTGAACAATCTGTTTTCGAAAAACAGAACTGTTTTATACTAAAACAAATCATGTAGAGAATCAAAATTGTCTCTTTGGTGTAAAATCGGCATAACGTTTGCCATTTAATTTTCAAATCATCGGATGTGACATCTATTGGAATTTTCTATAAAGTTTATCCTTTTAAATTAAAGAGACACAATATATTTTTATATTGTTAATATCTCCTAAAATGTAGGGTATTATATACAAAATAATTCAGGCATTTGAGGTTCTAGTAGCTAACTTTATTAATATATAGTACAGTTTTATATAAATTAAGTCATGGTTCACAAGCCCTTTATAATAACAATTTCCAAGAAAATCTTTGGTCAGCTCAGCTTAATTCACGATCCAGTAATTCATTAGTACCATTGTTTCATAAAAGCTATGTAATAAAATGGTTCTATCATGAAAATGAAGGGAAAATAACCTTAATCAAATTAAAACCATTAAAACTGATTTAATGTAAAAGAAAATTCCTTTGTTGACGTAATTATTTTCTTCGTTGTAATCTTGTAAACAATTGAATGTACTGTTAATTAATGTTTTTCAATTTACTTGTCGTAATATTTTAGGCGCGTTCTCCTTATTTTAATTGTCTACCTCAGAGGTTGCCAAACAACGGGCTGTGAACTCTTGTAGAAACAAGGAAAATCCATTCTTGCTCAACTAATGAATGTAGTTACACTCCTGAAATTTTATTAATTTAAAACCTGTTATGTCTTTTATTGTCTTTTGTCCTAATATTCGACTTTTTTGTAATATTTGTGAATATTTGCTTCGGTCATGTTTGAAGAAACTGTACCAACATGCGTTGACGACTATGACATTAAAACATAACATATGCATTAACCTAATATTAATCTGTAAGAACGATTCTTAACCAAAATTAACAATTTTTTTCTAATAATTAAATGTTATAACCTAACTTTTATTTTATTTAAGCGGGGGTAAGGTCAAAACGATAAAAAATTAGCATATTTTAGATAATGTTTTTTGACGACACAGTTAATATATAATTATTTATATAATTACTACATGATAAAATGACATTTGAAGAATACTTTGTGCAATTCTCATAAAGAAATATCAAGAAATGAGGCTTGTGGAAAATCGAAAAACCAAGCTGGCGTGATTTTTTTTTTATTGATTTTTCAATTTTTTACTGCACAAGAGAAATCAGAAACTTTGTTATTTTAAAATACGTTAAAATTAAAAAATAAAAATAAAGTGGACAACGTTACCTTAGCATTTATGTAAAGAAAGAGTGTGCAAAATTTCAAAAGAATCGGTCCAGTAGATTTTGAGCTAGAGAGGGTACCACCTCTAAAAAAGCTATGTGTGAGAAAAACCCGTTTGAAAGTTTCAAAGTAACACGAAAGCAGACCAGAGAGATGAAGACTTAAAACTCTATATCTGCCACAGTTTTACTCCAATCGACTCAAATTTTTACACAACGAACTTAATATATTGTACAATAATATAAATAAATAAAAGAAAAATGAAAAAAAAGCTGAAACCTTACCCCCTCTTTAAATTAATGTGTCAAAAGTTTTTGACGAATATTTTAAAAACAAGTGTGGATAGATGGTTCGCTAAATGACCGTGCATGGTCAACTGGCTCTAATAATCGGTAAACAACATAAATAATTGTAACAGTAAATTATATATGAAGAAATGGATTTGGATCATCAGTTCATTGATTGTATTATAGTGAATCATTTTGTTTGTAAATTCAATTTATTTTCTTTTTAGCACAGTACTCCTATTCTATTGATGTTCTAACTTTTGCAGACCTGGTTATAAAACATTAAGCCGGTTCCCCGTTTACAAATAGTTTATCTAAAATAAAAATAACTGTCTTCTTATCAGATTTTTCAAACCCCCATGGTCACATAAAATGAAATTGATTAAGTGTGAACATTCCAAGGTTAATTTGTCCCCAAGAAGATACACTTTCTAGTAATACTTTTTGTTAAATTTGTTAAGGTATGAATATTGTAATAAGTCATTGCTGTCCAAGTGTTGGTCGCTTCGAACTTAAGACACCTACCTTAAGACAAAAGTAGAAACAACATATAAAACACGTTAAACAGACAGAGACAACGCTAACCGTTAAGACAGAGCTGTTGTAAACGTGCAGTGCAGTATTTAACCTTTTGTTGGCTTATCGCAACAGCAAAAAAATAATTATATCTAGTTACAATATCCTCTCGTCAGAATCAATTGTATTTGGTCATAATTACGTTGCCAAAATAAATTGTATCCATTCACAATTACCTTCAACCTATTTCAAAGACACTTACCCAATAACCAGACTGTCTTAAGGCAGTAGTGTAGTAGTACAAAATTGTTGTTTCAAGGACCTAAAAATTTTACATTGCCCCTGAAATAAAACAAATTTCGAAGTTGGACATTGCTGCTATAGCTAATAAATCAATAAAATATTTTCTTTTTAAGTTAAATGTGTTGAAAACGTCACCAAATGCACAATATCTATTATTTGAATATACCTTCATATCCTTGAAAGAATTTATAACTCCTTGTTTTTAATTTTTACTGTTACGGTTTAGAGAAACTGTCAGAGTTAATGTCAAACGAACAACGCGAACGCCTACACTCTGCAACCTATATCACACCTACACAGTACATCTGTGATCAGTACGTACATATTAATTAATTAAGTTAATTTATTGATTACCTTAACAATAATATATATATATATATATATATATATATATATATATATATATATATATATATATATATTAATATATATAAATTACGTGTCACGTTGTTTGTCCGCGATGGACTCCTAAACTACTTAACCGGTTTTAATCAAATTTGTACACCGTGTGCAGTTTGATCCAACTGGAAAGATAGGATAGCTTACATCTCAATTTATGATTGCAATATTATCTTATTGCAAATTATTTGTCTATTAATTATCTGTTAGCTCCAAACGATTTTAAAAGATGGCGACATCTGTTGACTAGATTGAGTAAATATTTAATAGATGGCGCTATGTAATGTAATATGACAAAAGCGTTAGCCACAGCAACGCGTGGCCGGGACAGCTAGTATATATATATAATTGTCGGTAACAATTTAGAATCACGATCCAATTACTAGGTTTATGTTAAATAAAACAATCCTTTTATCATAGAAAACTTAACTTTATTATAACAAGATACTAGCAGCTTTCGACCCTCCATACGAAATAATCTTCAGGTAAAACAAATTATAAAATTACACTTTCTACTGACACACTATTTCCTTATCAAAATTAATCCCCACGTTAAAACATTGCAAGACAAAATTAACACAAAATGACTGCTGTTACAGTGAAGCTGTATCAAAGAATCAATTTATAATATACATATATAATATGTTTTGTATTATTACTTCTTACATTGTTCATATATATTTTGTTTTTGTAATTTAAAAGATTCCTTTATAAGTTAAGATAGCTGTATGTTACATCTACTAGTTATTAATAATATGGTACGAATTTTCATGACCTTGAATTTCGAATCTGTTTTCTAGCTGGGGTGGGATGAAAGTAATAAGTAATCCACCATATTATAAGCGCCCACATCAGTGTAAACTTTCCAAATATCACCGTGCTAAAAATAGGTTGTTTTGACTCATATCATAATGTAATGATATACGAGTATGAGTATATATTTTGACTGTACAAAATATTTTTTTATTACTATACATGTTTTGTTTTATAACAAACATATTTTTGTATATTTATAATACAAAAACCTTTTTTTTTTATCATAAGTTAATATTTTTGCTTATGATATTTTTTGGTTCGTTTATTTTTGTTACATTTCATATATGAAAAATACTAATTTTAGGCTGCGTGTGAAATTCACAAATGTTGGAAAATATTAGAACATTACGTTTTAATAGAGATCAACAAAATTTAATTTTGATTCTTGGAAAAAGATTACTAACGATCGCTCATAAAATTGATAATATGACTCGTAACGAGAACAATAACCATCCGTATCATAACTTATACATTTAAACGTATCTGCTACATAAATATTACATGAATGCTACTTTTGTATTTTCAGTGTAACGTAGCGTGAGATTATCAGCTTCGTAAGGTATGTAGTTTTATTTTTGTAAAATACTGACATGCCAAGTAAGTCAAAACTCATATTGCGAGGTAGACCAATGTGAACCTTATATTAGGGCTGTTTACATCAAATGAATGTACCACCTCCCCCCACTACCACCCAGTTTCTAACATTCATGACATAAGATAAACAGTTTTTTGTGTGTTCAACTTATTATAAAAAATAGACTTAACAAAATAAATAGAATCATTTTTCATTTCATATAATCTTTTATTAAAATACTGTGTTTTTTCTATGCAGTTGTGTTTTTCAACGTATAATAAATGCAATATATTGTGTACACACTGTACAATGTATATGAAATTTAAATTCTCATTCTGCAAAATATTCGCTACGTTTCTCAAATTTGTCAGATAGATATCTCTGATTCTGTTAATCGCAGAGAGATGAATCAAAGCTCGTTTTGAAGCTTATGAAATGAGCATTCGTAAACTTCATATACACTTTTAATAAAGTAATTAATAAACCGAAATTATTGTTCATTCCTTTTAACAAGTGATTTTAAAGTTATTCTTAAATATTGATAGAGTAGATTAACTTTTAAGCGTTATAGAAAATAATCAAAGGATTTTGGAAGAAGGTTACTCTTAGAGACTTTTTTTAATTGTATTTAACCTCGGCCTATTTCCGATGTTAAGTTCTATCACTGAAGACCTCCTACTATGGTGGCAGATTTTATAAAACACCACTACTTAATAAGTTTATAACGTAATCAATTTCACTTAATAACAATAAAACATTTAACTCTAGTCCGTGGATCTTTTGCCCACTGTGTCGTCAAACAGATTTTTCAAAAATGTTACCACTTAGAGATTTTATAAGTCTATATCAGATAGAATTGGGTTTTTAGGAAGAGGTTCCTAGTTTGTTCCATATCATTCGTTGAAAAAGCGTCTAATCTGGTGTCCGCACATGCGTGTTCGCTTATTTGTGATCTTTATTCGATTGTCAGATTCGTACGCTTTGATGTGTAGTATTTACAGCTACAAGAGCGAAAACATTCGTGTACGAATACATGAATGTTTGACCTGTGTATATTCACTGTGAGTTTCGTACAAAAATATTTATGTGTGGTAGCAGCATAATGTGTGCATGGGAAAAGTGCTTCTTTTTGGGTCAAAATTTTTAAGGATTCGGACCATGTAATCGCTAACGTCGTAAGGAGTCTTTCATAACGTTATCCACAATTATTTAACTAATTTTAATACTTCTATTAAGCCTCACTGTTCTCACTCACTGTTTTGATACTTAATTTTCCTTTTTATTTAATATTTTAATCTAGATATCAGGTTTTCTGAATAGACATTCCTTGTTGCATTCGTGTTTTAATTTGAGTTTAGTTAATTTAGTTGGTAGACATGCGTCGTTAGTAATATAAATTTTGACAGTTCGACAGTTGGGCAAAATTGAATGTGGAATAAATGTAATTCCGGTTTTAATAATTTAATAAACTTCTTTTAAATATAAATCCTACCGCATTTTAACAAATTGTCACATTTTGGAGGTTATAACATAATATATATTTTTTAAATTTAGTATTTTTAATTTAGAAACATTGGAAACTTTAAAAAAATTAAATTAAACATGAAACTTGAAATGACTACGAATAATACCATATGCTAAACAATTTAAATTAAATACAAAATAAAATAAAAAAAGTTAGTGGGAATGATACTTTATACTGTTATTATTATTTTAGTTTAAATTGTTTAACGTCGTCCTATTTCCGATGCGTTTTTGTGGTGTCCTTACCTCATATATGTGGGCTACACCGCTAGTTTATGATTATGAATGTACATAATTAATTTATTCAGATAACAACCATATCCAGAAACTATAACTGGTCTCAGAATCGAACCCGAAGGCATAGCATTCAGCGTGAAACTGTGTCGTCCTAATATTGTTAAAAAAAGACACAAAATAAATAACAGATTTAAGGAATCAATAAATAAGGGTATGGGTCTACAATATATTAATAACAGCACATGATGGATATATTAATAAAACATCGGGACCAGCTGTTCACGTGGTGCGACACGTATTCGTTCAGAATTACCAAGATATTTCCTCGTCCCACCCCTCCTCACATTAATGTTCTACCCTTCCGTGTATGATGGTTCGATGCTCGAACTATTGTACTTTTACACCCTTAAGTTCGACCCCAAATTGACAGTAGCGTTCATATATTTTAACTTGTAAGATGGTCTTGTTTCACCCCACTGCTCATAGCAAGGTCAATAGTTCAATGGTCTTTGTTTGAAAGACGTCACATGTTACATCGCTGACTAAGTTTACAAATGATTATTAATTATTAATTTTGTGTGACCAATGCGTATGATTTCTTTTTGTCATGAAACAATTCAATTTGATTTCACAAGTTCAAGAGTTATGTCAGTGATATGAACTACAAATAGAAAAATCACTCCACCTTGCCTCACTACCGTACCAGTATTGAATGAAGTTGTAAATAAACCATTAAAGTGTAACAGAGACAGATATACGTATCTTGTTTCTTTTTCTATGATGAATGTGGAATTTTTTGTGCAATGTGCAAATGTAAAAGAAACAACGACTATATTTCCATTTTTGATTGTATGATGTTGGAAAGAGAAACATTCCGACAATTTATTTTTCATAGGTGACATCTAACTGAAATCTGAGTGAAAAAAAATTGATTTCTTATTGGAATTTACTTAGTCTGTGGAGTCTTAGTCTTAGAACTCTCCAAGTTCTTCATATCTCTGATATTCAGTTTCTTTGCGAAGCAATCTCGTTGAAAATGCCGACGATGGTACATTTATACGACTAATCATACAGATGACAACCTTCACTTCCGCTTTTCTTCTCTTCCACGTTTCATATGATACATCCAATGTGTTTCATGCGAGCCATGCGGAGTCTATGCACGATTACCTTAAGAATATCAATCCTATTGCGTTCTACCTTACGAGTATAACAGAGATGGCAATACTTTAAAAGGGTAAAGGGTAACTACGTTATGACGTAAAAAATCGAGTACTCGTTAATCTTTAAAAGGACAAAAAATACAGTGTTATAGAATTTAATAATAATTCAGAATAAGGTGGTAAACGTGAAATGAAAGTAAAAATATAGCCGTTGTAATTTACCAGACAAATACGCCACTGTAATTCCCAGAATCCCCCAAAATAAAGAGGAACTTCATAACATACACCCTTACACTTTCCTTTGCAAAATAAATACAAAAAAAGTTTAGCGTTCACTAGAAATGGTTAGTTTAGTTTGTAAGGACAATTTTATTTCACTCGCACTGTTATATAACATAAATTTATATTTATTATATAAAAACTAAATAATGTCTAATGAAATTATTCAATTTATTATACTTATAGAAAAGTTATTCTTAAACTTTTGTTGGTGTAAACTTTATCAGACCTCGAGGCTTTGGTTCAGCGCTTAGCTCTTGGAGGCCTAACAAACTTTCTTTTAATAGTTTAATTTTATTAGAAGAAATTTGTTTTATGATAGTTTTGATATAAGGAAAGTGAATCGGTGTAATATGTAGACATTATATGAAAAATATTATTCGCCATGTTTCGTTAATTCAATTAGAATGATGTAGCTTCCAAGTAAACATTTAGGGTTTTATTCGATATGATGATATAGAATTCATTAAGTTTATGAAATTACGCACATTTACGATAAGTCTGTCTAAAGGAGAAGCGGCGGCGGGATGGATACAAAAAAACATATTTTCGATAATGTTTTTTGACGACACAGGTAATATATAATTATCTCTATAATTACTACATGATAAAATAACATTTAAAGAATCCCCGTAAACATTTTGGAGTAAATTCTACTTAATTTCTATTACATATCATGAGTTTTTTGTCTGGAACGTGTTCGTTTTCTATTCAGTCGTTCATAGGAAAGGCCCTTTTTATGAGTTACAGGCAGGTCTGCGTTAGGTTTAAAACCTCTGTCTTACCCTCGCTGGATACTATCTTCGTGTAAATACATTATATTCGGGGATTGAGGGAGATAGCGTCTGTCTAATACCATTAAAGAAATATTTGTTGAAAAAGGATAGCATATACTTTAAACATACTGTATTGAACGAAATACTATACAAGTATACAAGTGTAACGGTGAAAAATATATTTTACTTGTCTAACCGTATCTCGTTTCTCTCTCACTTTGGAATGAAAGTGAACTAAGAAAAATATGAAAGAAACAACTGCTACTTAATGAATGATGTTGGAAAAAGAAAGAATATTATTATGAAAAAATTCTAACAACTAACACAAAATCTGTGACAGGTAGAGAATGAATTTGAACTAAAATTGGTTTCTGTGTTGTTGCTTCGAACTTGTAAAGCGTTAGAATAGAATTGTACGAGTGACTCGAACTTCACCAAATAGGGCACTTCACCAAATTGTTTACTGAGATACTTTGTGAAATTTTCATAAATAAATATTAAGAAATGAGTTAATAGCAGTGTCCCTTATAATTCATCACTGGATTATTTGAAATCAAAAAACCAAAAGGATTTCATTAGATAGTAAGTTTCTGCAGGTAACCCTTGTTTTTTGTTTTTTTATTGATGTTTCAATTTTTTACAGCACTTAGAAGTCGAAATACCGATTGCTCATGAAAAAAAATCAGACACTTTGTTATTTTAAACTACGTTAAAATGATTATTTTTTTTAAGTTGGACAGCGCTACCTCGGCATTTATGTAAATTAAGAGTGTGTAAAATTTAAAAATAATCGGTCCAGTACATTTTGAGGTAGAGAGGACCCCGACACTGAAAAAGCTAAGTGTGAGAAAAATGCGTTCAAAAGTGAAGACTGAAATCTCTATATCTCCGACAGTTTTACTCCAATCGATTTCAAATTTTCACATAATAAACTTAATATGTTCTACATTAATCCTTTCCCTTAAGATACGATTGCTAGTTTCCTCTGTCAGACTTGTTACAACATGTTTTAAAACGTCTCCAGTGTGCGACAGCCATAAGACAAAGTTCTTTCCACATTAAATGAACCGAGTAGTGTATAATATGCCAATCAACATTACGTATACAAATAATTTATGGTTGTTTTTACGAGGCTCATAAGTAATGTGTCAAGAGTACGTATGTACCATTACTATCCAGCATCTTCCTCTCGTGGAAGATGGCAATGCGATCTGCTAGATGTGTGGCTAACTTATATTATTTATCCTACATGTATTAAGATGTTTTTCTTCATGTAATGTTTTACATTGTCTTTAAGGTTTGAGAATATTTGATTATGTATATATACGTGAATTGTTAAAGCGTATTGTTAAATATTTTTGCGTCGGAACATACTTGAACCTTAGTAAAGTGTGTTGCTCCCTAGACAACAGTCTATGAGTACAGTGACGTCGGAATGGAGGGTAATATACAAATTTAATACGTAAAATGGATGTATTTAATAGTTGTAACAGTTATTTCTAGGTATTTTTAGTGTCCAAATGTGTGTAACCCTGTTATATGCCTGTATGTAAAGGTGAACTTTTTAGAAAATATTCTCTCGTCGTCTATTGCTGCTGATGTACTAGGACGCATCACTAAATGGACGTTAAACGTACGCTAATGTCCTGTAAAAGTAGATGTAAGTGAGAATTGGATACAGAAAATAAAAATAATATATATCAACATAACTATAATATATATTTATTATATTAATTGTGTGCCTTTCGGCTTTACAATCTACATTATATTTCTTAATGCATTTCATATAAATTCAAAGATAAAAACTAAACTTAAACTATTCTAGACTATTACTACTTCGAATAGTACTTTCTGTTTCTTCTTTTCTTGATCCTCTCTCTTCATGTCCCGTACTCCTCCTTTATTCACACCGTTTCCTGCTTCTCCTTCCTTATTGCCTGTATCTTCATCTATCACCTCTTGCCTTTCTTGTCTCCTCTCGACAAATCCTCTATTATCTTTTCACTATCCTTCCTGCCTTCTCTCTTCATTTTCACTTCTCCACTTATGTCTTTTACATGCATAAACGCTCTATCTTTACTATTTTCTCTTGACTCTCTTACTTTACTATTTCTTCTTGATTCTCTTCCTTTACTATTTTATTATTGTCTCTATCTCCGTCATGCAACCCAGCTACGAGCTTATTTATTGTCCTGTTTTTTCCTCATTTCCCAATCTAAACCTTGCTGTGCTTCTTATGTTCTAAATCTATAATATTAAATTCTATATTCCAATCGCCTTACAAATAAACCTGTTATAAATACTAGGTATAAACTGATAATAAGACTTATACCTAGTATAAATTTTATAACAGGTTTATTTGTAAAGCGGTAAGTTTATATTGTAACTTAAATAAAATATAAAGTATACCAAACTGTATTTTTCCGATTAAGAAGAGTTCAGTACTGATCATATGGTCTCTGCTATAAGAAGATACTAACCAGAAAGTTATAAAATGATTTATAAGATGAAGTTTTGTTTGAAGATATTAGACGATTCTATTAAAATGCACTGTATATGCTATGAAAATTAATATACAGGGATCCAGGGAATTTTTTTCAAATACCTGGTTCTAAAATATGCTTTAGAAATGTTTTAAAATTTATAACGTTCTTTTTTAAGATTGTACCACTCGATTCAGTGTGCGGCCGCCCTAACTTAATGGTCTTGCGAACCAAGTCTTAATTTCTATAAAACTGTACTATATATTTATTAAACTAGCTATCAATCTCAAACGTCTAAATGTAGCAAATATTAACAATTAAAATTGTCATTTTTGTCTGTATAATCATATTTATAACAAATATAAAGCTTTGATGTGATGTTATGAATTTATTTTTAAAGAATTGCCATCTCTGTTATACAATAGAGAGTAAGTGAGGGACATAAGAGAGCATTCTCAAACGTCTCGAGCAATACATCAAATTTTGATATTATAAAAGTGATACGAGAAAACAAGAATTGCTTATTATTCTACAGACTTCAAAACTAATTTTGTGGGGTAAAAAATATGGATAAAAATTAAGCTGTTTAAGAGAAATTCAAATTTAAGTAGCTCTATCTCCGTTAACTTTTGGATATTTATAAAGTCAATAGACATACGAGACAATAGACATACCCCACTGCTTCTGGTAAGCATACGCGCCCTAATTTATGACGTAAAGTATTTCCTATCATTGTTTTTTATTTGTCATTGTTAATTTTTATTTCAGTAACTAAAAATAATAACCGTGTACTTTAACAAACAACGAAATTGAACGCAAATAACACGAGAATATAAATACACCCTAATATTTCCATTTATTTATCCTTAAAAAAAAGATAAGTCTGGAAAATAAATGTTTCAGTATATCAGATTTTGTAATCAGCAAATATAAGTCTTCCAATATATTATTTACGCGAATTCCCCTTAGAAACCTGGAACTAGCTCCCACTGTCGGACCCCTGTAGTAAATCCACGCACAACTTGAGACGGGCCACCTCCCCTTACTTCTCTTCCCACTCCCCCCTCCCGCATAACGCGTTGTCATGGGAACCGGATGAATTTTCAAATTACATGTGCGAAACGCATCCCTCTCGGCATGAGCCGTTGCCGTTGCCATTGCTATTGGTATTGGTACTTGTCCCCTTGTTGGTTTCCTTCTTCTTTTGTTTTGGGTTCACTTCTCTCTCTTTATTGTGAATATTGTACACCCGAGCTTGCAATAATAGACGATCGGTTTTTATCATAATAATAGATGTTGAAATATCTTTTTACCTAAATTATTGTTACAACTTACATTCCCATACATTTATTTATTTTTTTCGTTTCCGCATCCGTATTTATTTTACTTTTAGGAAACTGTTATTATTTGTGCATTAAGATCGTATTTGTTACGTTTTATTTTTTATATCATTCTATTATTTCTTTACAAAAAGACTTATTTGGAAAAGATAATGGTAGTTGTATATTTGCCAATCGTTTCTTGCTATTATTCTTTTTAAAAGTCTACCTGAAAGCATTGCCGTATCATCAATAGTGCAGGTGATGCAACTGCAACAACTTTTTTTTCTTTTAATGTGCTTACCCAGTAAACATTTTGGAGTAAATTCTACTTAATTTCTATTACATATCATGAGTTTTTTGCCTGGAACGTGTTCGTTTTCTATTCAGTCGTTTATAGGAAAGGCCCTTTTTATGACCTACAGAGATCGCAACGACGGTTCACTGCTGAATTAAAAGCGGAGTCGGTTTATAATTTATGACCGGAGTTATAAACTTGACACTAGCAGGGATGGCAGGGGTATAAAACTTCATGAAATTCTACTTTTTAGAGTCTGCAAAATATAAATATTTAAATGAAGAAATAAATAGATGTAATCTTTAGTACGGATCGTGATTTTTTTAATGAATATTATTCATCTTCAACAATACTCGTTATATTAGTTTTTTACATTGTTTTGGTGATTCAAAAATCCACGATCGGCAGGTCTGCGTTAGGTTTAAAACCTCTGTCTTACCCTCGCTGCTTAGAGTATTCGTTTAAACACATTATATTCGGAGATTGAGGGAGACAGCGTGTGTCTATTACCATTAAAGAAATATTTGTTGAAAAAGGATAGCATATACTTTAAACATACTGTACTGAACGAAATACTATACAAGTATACAAGTGTAACGGTGAAAAATATATTTTACTTGTCTAACCGTATCTCGTTTCTCTCTCACTTTGGAATGAAAATGAACTAAACAAATATTTATCCTAGTGTGAAAGAAACAACTGCTACTTAATGAATGATGTTGGAAAAAGAAAGAATATTATTATGAAAAAATTCTAACAACTAACACAAAATCTGTGACAGGTAGAGAACTTGTAAAGCGTTAGAATTGAATTGTACGAGTGACTCGAACGTCACTAAATAAGGCACTACACCAAATTGTTTACTGGGTACCGATTCCTTGAACAGCGCTATATTTTCTAATAAAACGTGGAAGAGTAGGGAACCGGGATGGAAGATATATACAACGACAGCGACCATCTGTGTAAGTAAAAAATGCATTGCTAATTAAAATTTACTAATACATAAAGGAAAAGAAATTTTTACATTTAATATAAACGAAACCTTTTTGAAAGGGGGTTAAAATATTTAGACTATTCCCAAAAGGTACGTTTACTGCCCCCTATTGTTGTGAAATTATTACTACAGGAAAGCAAAAACGAATATTCAAACAGGGGTTGAACATCCCCCATGTGCAGAGTATTGTATATTACATTACCTATGTATTTAAATAGAAAGATAACTCAATGAGTCTGTGAACTCTGTGAGAGATGCTGAGGGATGAGAGGAGAGGGGAGGGGAGGATAGTTGCACTTGCTCTTATTACACCCTCTGATACATTCTCTCGTGTTTGTAACATGTAGCACATCATTCATATCCAAAACCACCCAAACAAAGATGAACATGACGAAAATGGTAAGAGCTTTTACGTAAAAGAAATACAGAATGAATATTGCTGTGTTACAATTTGGTTGTGTGTTACAAAATATATTACATGTGGATGAAAGTGTACTGAAGAAAGGGGGAGAGGGAGGCAGAGAAGGGGGTCTTCCACATGAGCTAGGTGAAGTTCCAGTCAAGAAATCAAATCTTTTTCTTTCAAAAAAATTTTTCATTAATAATAATTTTTCATTAATAATGATAATAATTTTTCAAAATTATATCAACTATAATCAGAATCAAAAGTAATCATTGCAAAACTCCAGCTCACTTGTACAAAATTAATATTAAATCTGACGATAGATGTCAATGTGGTGAAGAAGGAACTTTAGATCATATTATATTTGAATGCATAAATTATAGTTTAGAAAGATCAAAATTGTATAGTGATATATTAGATGTGATTAAAACTTTTCCAGTTAATACTAAATTTTTGTTAAGTGATTCAAAATTAATTAGTGAATTATTGAAATATTTAGCAATTTGTAAAATTGAATTATAAATTATAAAAAATGTATAAAAAATGTTTGATGGTGGCTATGACGAAAGAAAGTCAAGACAAATAAGTAAATAAATATAAAAAAAAAAAAAAAAATTAAATGCAGATATAGTTGTTGTCTCTTTTACATTTGAAAATATATATTTTAGTTTTATTAGAATATCATAGAAAAGGATACAAGATACGAGTATATCTGTCTCTGTTACACTTGATTGGTTTATTTGCAACTTCATTCAATACAGTACGGTAGTAACGCCAAGTGGAGTGATTTTGCCATTTGTAGTTCATATCACTGCCATTTCCTTGAACGAGTGAAATCAAATTGAATCATTTAATGACAAAAAAATTATACGCATCTTCAATCCAAAATGTTTATTCGGTAGATACAATTGATTCTGCTTATTAACTAAAAAGGAAATACTTTCAGATAGGTTAGAAGGAATTGTGATTAGAAATAATTGATGAAAATGGTAGATAATTTGTGGTAGTTGTAACTAGTTACAATTGATTTTGCGTAAGAGCTAAAGAAAGGTTATTTCAAATAAGCTGAAGAATCCAACTAAGGCTCCCATAAACTCCGTTGAATTATGTGTAGAAATAATTAATCTATATATATAAAAGAAAGTCGTCTTAGTTACACTATTTAATACTCAAGAACGGCTGAACCGATTTGGCTGAAAATTGGTGAGGAGCTAGCCTAGAACCAGGAGACGGACATAAGATGCTTTTTTATCCCGCTGCTAAAATTTCAACCTGCGTATGTTTGTGTTCCCAAAACTCGATAAGTTTTGACACAACGCCGGTTTTTTTTTTTTTTTAATATTTTATTTTTTGAGTGCATCAACTATTAGTAGTTATTAGCACTTTTTAAATCAATATTACATTTTCATACATTTTCTTATAACACATAAAACTTATACAATATATAATAATTCTTTTTTTCTAGCTTCTTTACATAATTTCATTTCAGATTCCTTCATCGGTGCTTCTCCAATCCTCTTCATTCAACGCCGGTTGATCATCGTGTATGTGTACTTTTTATTTACTTTCCCATTCACGTCATATCAGACTGAGCCACAACGTTGCGTGGGTTTAGCTAGTTTTGAATAAAAGCTAACAGAAATACTCCTTACTGAGTACCGCCCCGGGCTCCCATTAATCTGTGTACGCCACTGCATATAGAAATAAGTTTGAACATATTTTGTAAACTACGTACACAGGTAGGACGGGGTAATAAGCTAAAGCAAAAAAAAAAATTAAGAAAACATTGAAATCATCGTTGAGTGTTCAAATCCGCTCACTTTAAAAATGAATTGAATTGAAATTTTCAAAAATATATTTTTTCTTAACTAAAATGGGTACTTAACAACCACCCTTAAGTATTGTTATGATGCAGCTAAGCAGTACCACGCGATACTGTCTGTACCCAATGAATAGGGTTAGGGATGCTATAGACAACACTTTCTTTGTATAAATGGCCTAAGCAAACGAGTCGTGTTTTAGATTATGAATTTAATTTATTGGTCAGAAGCAGTTTATTTGAAAAACGCCTGTGTACTAAACAGGAGCTTCACCTCTTCAGGCTCTGTCTCGGTACGCCACTGCAACTACCCCTCGCACAATAGGCCTACTTAATATTTAACTTTAACATTTAAGAATGGTTATCAAAATATATTTATATTTATTCATTACAAAATAGGTATAATAATAATATTTCTATGGCGGTGTTATCTTGATCAATCAGTAATCCAGGTCACGCGACGGCGATGGGGTCCATTATCACACAGCTCGTTGGTTTGCATTGACCATTTAACAGTTTTATATAATAATTTGAAATTCCGATTTGGCCAGCTTTACACTTGTGACCATCAAGTTAACTTTCCCGGGTTGCGGTAGGATAAGGTCATAGCGAGTGGGTGTTCTTTGGTTTATCAATGGTTTCCACTTTTATATTTTATTAGCTATCGTAAAAATAGAGTTTATACATAATTCCTAATTCCCCCTAAACTGTATCACCACATTTTATGGAATATTTTATTAACTAGATATTAAATTTTAAGCGATATTTTGTGGTTTACTTATAATTTATGGTAAAATAATTAGTACGGTTAATATGGACATTTAATAATCATGGCGTCGTTTTTTCGCATTCTTGATTGAAATAAATTTAATTATATGTAAATTGGCGCTTTTAATTTTTTAAATGTCCAAAGGTTGATGGAATTATAGCTACCTAATATTTGAATTTCAGTTTTGCCACATGTTTTAGATATGTATTACACCTCACAGAAGAAAAAACTTTTAGACAAGGAAGGTAAATCGTCGAATGTGACGTATCATGGAATTCTCTATATCGTTAGGTCTCTTAAATAGTTTGAGAAACAAAATGACTTTTTTAATTGTTAATATCTCCTATAATATAAGTAGTTATTAAAACATAATTAGACATTTGAGGTTTTGATAGCCATCTATCTTTGCTAATATATAGTTCTTTTTTATAGAAATTTAGTCATTGTTGACAAGCCCATTACTAAGACACTGATTAGGAATTCCCAACGTCTTGCGATACGTAGCATAGTTTAATTATCCATAATAATTTACTTATTTATATAAATTTTTTGATTTTGTTTCAGATATGCGTTGTGGATAAACTATTGCAGTTACATCAACTCGACGGTGTAAGGTATGTAATGTATATTTAATAAAAATTCACGATTTTATATATATATATATATAATATTATATATTCCTAAACATAATTTCATTAAGATCCATTAGCTCTCTCTCTCAATTCAGTTATATTTTTCTCCTTCTACTGACAACCTTTCCTTTTTTCATTTTACTTTGAATTTCATTCTGTCTAGAATAATATTTGCGCGCTTATATATATATGTATATATATATATATATATATATTTTTTTTTGGTTTATAAAAGAATATGATATTGTAGATATAAACTGTATTTTCTGTTCACCCCTAATTTATTTCTTAATCAGTAGACGTGAATTGACAAATTTTGATAAACATTTTGTCTGCCATCTATCGGACTGTGCTATTAATAAACTAGTTGTTTTATCCTAACCTAAAAAAAAAATATCTATAAAAAATTTACCGTTCCAAGACTTTGAGCGTGAGAATTTAGTTCCATTTCTTATTTGTACTATTGGATTTATATTTCGGTGCAAGTAAATACCTATTCCTTTAAGTAAATAACAATTTGATAAACAAATATAATTGGTAGTATATTCCAGTTTTCTCGTAATTGTCGTAACGGAAATTTAAAGTACTAAAATTTTAATAGACTTCTTGAATGCTCAGCGGGATTTAAAGTTTTTTGACAATAGGAATGCAAATTACAAAATCATTTTGGTTCATTGGTTTTATGTATCTGACGGCCGAGCGGTTAAAAGGGGTGACATGTAGTAAGTTCAGTTTGAAGCTTGTAATGTAAATATGAAATCGAAAAAACCGGAGCAGAATTGGCAGAAATCGTATCCGCCCAGACCTAGACATCTTCGGTAATTCGCAGGAAATTATTTCAGCTTGTATGAGAAATCCACCCAGAATGTTTAAATTCAGAATTACAATGTTTACATGATGAAAAATAATTATAAATAATTACTACATAGCCACAATGTATGGTTCGATGATGGATTTTCTTGAGTATTTGTAAAATTTTTCATATTTATTTACTTATTTGCCTTGACTTTCTTTCGTCGTAGCCCACCATCAAACATTTTTTATACATCTTTTATAATTATATATATTATTTTATAATTCAATTTTACAAATTTCTAAATATTTAAATAATTCATTAATTAATTTTGAATCACTTAACAAAAACTTAGTATTAACAGGAAAAGTTTTAATCACATCTAATATATCACTATTCAATTTTGATCTTTCTTAACTATAATTTTAAATGAAGCAACAGCAGAAATAGTAATAAACTTTGTGTTTGAAAACAATATAGAAGTGTAATATAAGTTAGAAAATTTTATTGTTATATATTTAATTTTAATTTTAATTTTAATTTTTTAAAGAATCAATTTATTTGTATTTTTTAGAATAATTATAATTTATATGTAAATTTTTTATATAATTTGACAAATAAAATTCAATGGCAAGAAGGTTGAATAAGCCAAAGCCTAAATAAATATAAAAAAAAAATTAACTATAATTTATGCATTCAAATATAATATGATCCAATGTTCCTTCTTCAACATATTGACATCTATCGTCAGATTTAATATTATTTGTAAAATTTGTAAGAAAAATTTAGTAATGAAAGACGAATTCCGTTGTGTCTTGTGCTAGTACAACGTTATACAACAATTAGCAGTATTTCATTTAATTAACTAACTAATTAATCATGCGTACGTAACGTTATTGTTTGTATATTTTATACCCTCCAGGTGGTTTTTCGTAGCTTTTCCAATGAATAATTTACAATTCATTCCGGATGTGTAACCTGTAACCGGAAGTATCCATGACGTCACACACGACCCCCTAACAAAATCAACTACCCTCTCAACATCCACCTTAAATCAATTAATTAGTAATTTACTTAGCGAGGCGGGAGTTTGATTCCATTCTCTCTCTCCATCTCTCCCTCTATGTTTTACCGACATAATATATTTATGTTTGGTTAAAAGTTTTCCAGAGAGAGAAAAGTTTTTAATAAATTCAACGAACCAACCGTGAACTGATTGATGGATGAACTTTTAATTTTAGGAAAATTGTTGTGTATGTTTTTCTTTTATTTTTAATTTTCTTTTTTTTTTTTGTAAATTGTGGAGAAAATTGTTTAAACTCATTTTTTAATTTCTATTGAAAATTAAAATAAGGTGGCGAAACAGTACAGGATTTATCTGATATAACAATAGGTAATTGTTACGTAAACAATTTTACTGATACTGAAATAATTTCTGATCCACTACTAGCAAAACAGTAATACATTGTCGTCAAATTTACTTAATGTCTAATTAGTTAATTAAAAAAAAGAACACCTTTTTAAAGATTATAAAATCCAAGAAGTTCTTATTAGAAATGGGCTTGTGTCCTCATTTTTTAGTGGTCGATTTTTCAATTGTTGATTGAAATTTGATGTTAATAAATGTGTATTGCCGTGTCTATTTGATTAAATATGTAAATATTGACGGAGATATAGCAATTAAAAGTTTTAATTGTAGTTTTAGCGCTAGAAATGGTCGGCCATATTTGTATGACGTGAAATGCATTTTAACGTCAGTTATTTGTTGAGTAGGTCAGTGCTGTGGTAATGTTTTGTAGCTGTTGGTAGTCAAATAATCAAGTCAAATCAAAGAATAATAAGTTTTTATTTTATTTAACCCTGCTAAGGCAGACATAATATTAAAATTTGATTGTTCCTTGAAATAGCTGTAAATAATATTTGATACTTTGATATATAAGTATACATATAGCAGAGATTTATGAGCTGTAAGGTTGGTAACCTTACACAAGGATTGTGATGTCACATGCAGTTGGAATGTGTACAACATTTAATCCCTTTAATAATTAAAGAGACAAAATGACTTTTTTATTTGCTAATATCTCTTAACATATAAGGAGTTATTAAAAAATAATTGAAAATTTAAGGTTCTAGTAACCCACTTTATCAATATATAGTACACTTTTATAGAAATTAAGACATAGGACACAAGCCCATTAAAGACTTTTAATATAGCTTTAAAATAAGAAAATAAGACTTTTTTGAATAAATATTATAAGTTTTTGTTTCAATAAAATAAAATATACAATAATGTAAGGTAACATCCATGTTTAGTGTTTAGGATTAGGATTAAATTTAAATTTCCCATTTCTTTCATGTTCACAATTCGAAATAATTTAATGGTATAAGAAACATTAATTAATATTTTAATCTACTATCATTAAAATTTGATTAAAATTACGTGTGATAAAGTAAAAAATAAGGAAATAAAATGCATTAAAACCTGCATTAAAGCAAATCGTAATGATTGCTTATAAAGCAGAAGTGAACTTCAAAGGGCCTGCGTTAGGGATGCTAGTCTTTTCGTATATGGTGGGTGTATACTTATCTTACTGTAAAAGCCTGGTGCTTTGTAAATAACTGATCGAGATTGTTGTCCTAATTCTCAGTGATATCTAAAACGTTAAATTCATACTTGTTCCGACAAATTGTTGAAATTTTGATAAGTTATTAGGCCCCTTGTTATTATTGGGTAGTAGTACACTTCTTTCAGTGTTTCAATGTAAGATAAAACTCGTTCCTTTATACAAAGAATTCCAGTTAGAAGATTGTTCCTCACTACAAGGTTCCCACTTGCCACAAGTTAATTCCAGGTTTAGTTTTCTATTTCCCATATAGATATCGGTTGGCAGTATAAGCTTCAATGCTATGTTACTACAAGTTAATTAACATTTTAAAAGTTAACGCCAAGGTTAACTTTTTACCTGAAATATACTTTGATTCATGTTTTCTATTTTGTTCAATGACATTCCTGCATCTTCTTAAAAACTTTATGATTCCGCACTCTTAGAAGTCGCGAAGAATATCTCGCGCTACCTTTGATTTGGTCATAATTAACTTTAGTAAGTCCACCAGAACGTTGATCATCTTTGAGTGAGCAATCTCCAGAACGGGATCATCTAAGCCAATACTGTTAAGCATGACCTTCAGCACTTTTCTTATCTTTACGACTTTATAACCAATTCGGGTGTAATTTTGTTGTGTAGGTGTAGGTGTTGATTTTGGGTTCATTTCAACGTTGATGTAATCAATGAAACCGTCCAGAATGGGCTTGTGCCCTCATTTTTTATTGGTCGATTTTTCAATTGTTGATTGAAATTGATATTAATAAATGTGTATTGGCGTGTCTATTTTATTAAATATGTTGACGGAGATATAGCAATTAAAAGTTAAAATTGTAGTTTTAGCGCTAGAAATGGTCGGTCACATTTGTATAGTAAGTTATTTGTTGAGTAGGTCAGTGCTGTGGTAATGTTCTGTAGCTGTTGGTAGTCAAACAATCAAGTCAAGTCAAAGAATATTAAGTTTTTATTTTATTTAAACCTGCTAAGGCAGACATAATATTGGAAATTGAGTGTTCCTTGAAATAGCTGTAAATAATATTTGATATATAAATACATATAGCAGAGATTTATGAGCTGTAAGGTTAGTAACCTTACACAAGGATTGTGATGTCACATGCACTTGGAATGTGTACAACGTTGAATCCCTTTAATAATTAAAGAGACAAAATGACTTTTTTAATTGTTAATATCTCTTAACATATAAGATGTTATTAAAAATAATTGAACATTTGAGGTTCTAGTAACCCACTTTATCAATATATAGTACACTTTTATAGAAATTAAGACATAGGACAAAAGCCTATTGGTAAATCGCAAAAGAATCTTTGGTAACTCGTGGAAACTTATTAGATCTTGGTTGAATAGTGATTTCACATCTCTCTTGCAAACCTGATCTTGCATTCATCTGATTACCAAGTTTGCCCAAAACTTTGAATGATAAAATTTTCGCTAATAATGTTGATCTGAAATTGCTGTTGGTTCAGTGTTCTGCTGATAACGTTCATAAGTTTTATGAGCACGAATTCATAAAGTTATCATGAATATGGTAAATAGATCCTGCGCATTGAGCCAATACATATTATTCAGGAAATTATTTTTTGCAGAAAGACCTTCTGAAAATACCGAAAACAATTTCTTAATTTTCATATTGAATAGCTCCAATATTTGAGCTTTTACAGTAGTGTATAAATGGGTGTTTTCGGTAGCAGGTTGCGTCTATTTTCTCTAGGGGTAGCTGTAGCTATAGCTATACAGATGGGGATGGTGTAACCATGACTACCGTCTGTGTCAGGAAGTACCTACAGCCACCAACAGAGGTACTTTATTAGGGTATAGAATGAAATACGGAAAATGCTTTTAGTGTTTTATAAAAGATATGTACGATTTTACCATTTGGATGAAAAAGTTTTAAGGTGAATGACCTCCTGGAGCTATGATAAACAGAAAAAGAGCTTTGGGGGATTGAAAGTTTTGCTACGAGGGTGATTTAAACGAGATTATATATTTTTTTTGTTGTTTCTAATTATTCTTGTAACTTTTATAATTAAAAATATTACTTTTGGTAGAATGTTTTGATGTGTTGTAGACGGGAGTATAAACGTTTAAGAAAGTAGGAGGTACGATGCCCCAAATGAAAAATGTTTTGAACTTGGGAAAAGAGAATGACGGAATTAAGCTTTATTTTAATATAAACGGGTGTTTGGTAGACCGTTGTAGGGCAACTTGCGTGTAATGTTTATGTTTTACAAGGAACACAAGGAAAAATGTACTTCAATTATTTGTTCTTGAATCTTAAAAAAATATTTTGTTGATAACTGATTTAATTCTCTGACTACCATGACCAAAAGTTGCCAATTGTTCAAGAGCTTATCCGGAAAACGTAATTATATGGATTTAAGATTTATTTAACATAAGAAATGTTATCTAAATTTAACTCGTTATATTATCGTTGTTTTTTGGATTGATAACAGGATAAAATCCTCAAAAAAGTGATCGTAAGAAGTTTTATGAGTAAGCTAATTTTCAAAAGGGTAAATTTATTTTACAAAAGCAGGTAACAAAACATTTTATATCAGAAAAAATCGTTTGCGTAGTTGGTAATTTATGTTATATTAGATAACCTTAATTAGCGGGAAGGCTGTATATATTTTGCAGGATATCAGTAGTAAGATATGCAGGGTCGGATGGAGGATCATGCGAAACATGCGGTCGCATACGGCGCCAAAATGAGGGCGGCGCTAACTGTAAAAAAGGAACGCATACTGTATGCTAATTTCGTAATAGGTTATTTTAAGAAAGGGAGTGGAAGAGGTACAAATCTTCATCTTGCATCTGCAATGCATTTCTCTTGGTCCGGTTCTGGGGTATATATTTATTAAACGTATATAATCAATTAAAATTGACAACAACTAAACCCAGAATATATAGCACGAGGAAGGCATCCAACCGGAACACAGCTGTCTGGAGTACAAGTTATGTACTACACTCTGTGCAGTAAATCATACTTGATTTTTCCTCTACATAACTTTAGGTATGTAGCAATGGGAGATTCATTCTAAACTAATATGGATCACTAAAGCGTGTTCGTCGTGGAAGGAAAGGAAGCGAACATTGTTCACCGTTGGCACGAGGAGTGCAATGTCCACGGATTTACCACCACAGCCGCAATCTGAACGGGTGCATTAGCTCACTCATCAGCTTAAATCAACAAATTCCAGACCAGATCAAATCTGGTGTGTTCAACATGGTACGGCTGTATGGCGTCAAATATCAACGCTCTCAATCACTGTGTATCAATACATATTTTTTCTTTATAACATCAAAGTATATGTCAAATCCCAAATTTTCTAGAAGTGGTGACCCCGATATTCATTCGCATACTGTTAAATCATTTCCTATACTTCTTTACCTATACATACTTAAACATAGGTGTCTAAGTGGACCCATACTGACTCCATTCAAGGACTTATCGACTTCTGAATCTTTTATAGGTTTTCATAAATGTAATATCATTGAGTTTGATAATTTTACTTTTGATAGTTGTTTTTCTGTCTCTGTTCCAAGTCTGCTTCATTTTTATAAGAACAACAAACAAGAAAACAAAAAAACAAAAATTTAAAAACCGTATGTTGTTTAAATTAAATGACGGTTATAAGTTTTAAAAGTTAATAAAACTAACTTTAAAAATAAAACACACACACTCGTATGTATAGTGACTAGAGTATATATATAACTATCTCAGCAGCAGAAGGAATGACTTGCAAGTTTATAGGATAACATATTTTGATCATATGGAATGTCGCAGATGCGTCAGACCGGATAAATCAATGAAAGATATTCTCCCGAATTCCTATCTGATAAATCGTGTTCGGAATATTGCTATTTGCTATGTAATACCTAGCAGTATGTGCCAGGAATTCAAAAATTAAATTTAGTATATATTCAAAAACGTTAACATTTATACATTTTGCAATATATATTGAAACAGTTCAATAATTTATATATATATACGAGTGAGTATACTCGTTTGTTGGTACGAGTGTATAAAAGCAATGTTCGGAAAATCAAATAGCTTATAAAAAGCATATAACGAGATTGAAAGGTTCATAAAGGTTCAAATATATATCTACAAATACACATATCTACATATATGTACGGTTATGTACATATGTTGTTTTTTTTAGCATAAAAAGTATTACTGTCTATGTAAAAAATGTTATTTAAATATACATATAATGTTCTCCTCTTCATCATCATGTTGGTGCTGCATCTCATGTAGATTGTTTCCTATCCTACTTTAAGATTGTTTCCATTCCTTCCTATATTTCGCCTTTCTGTTCCAATTTCGCACACCTATCTTCTTTAAATCCTCCTCCACTTGCTCTTTTTATATCGTCCATGATCTTCCTCGTACTGTTAGGAGTTCTGTAACCGTTCAATTTTTCTACATGTCCTAACCATTGGAGCCTTCTTCTCATTAGCGTCATTATATCGCTTTTTTAATATCTGCTATATATTTCCATATTTGTACTTGTTTCCACCGTCCGTTTTTACATATTGCTCTATACATTTTCGTCTATAATCTTCAGTTACCTCTCGCGTAAACAATTTTACCAAATATATAACTTATTGTGATCAATTTTGAATGATTGAATGTGAGAAAAGGAATAAGTATTCATGTGAGAAAAGAGTAAAAAGAGAAAAGAAGATTATGCAGTTATTAAAGGGAAGGGGTGGATGGCGGAGATAGAGAGAGCAAGAAAAGAGAAGGAATGGCAGAGTAAAAACAGAAGTTAAAAACGTTTTTTAAATGTTGAAGGTAAAAGTTGAAGGACGATGAGATTCCAATATGTCGGTATTCTTTGAAGAATAATTTGTTAATCCATTTAAAAAATTATTCCTGTAAACTGGAACTTTGGTTTTTTCACCTTCATCATTGGAGTAGATTATTTGGGAACCCCACTTTGCTGTAGGCAATGTGACTGAAAGAAAGGAAAACTGTTCTCTTAAAGAATAAGTACAATAACTACAGGTTCTATATTTCACGGCATATGATGCGCCACTGATTTCTTGAAACGAAAAGCTCTTACGTTTGTTGAAAGATAATGTCCGTAAGTGAATTAGTATTTCCCAAAGTGTATAACAGGGTGCTTGGTTAGGGGAATCAAACCCCTGTCTTAACATCAAAACCCTTGTCTTACCATCATGTTTTCATAAAAACAACAAGTGATTAAAAACGTAAAAAATAATGAGAGCTCATGTAGCATTTTGTGTAATATATTGTACCTTTAACTACATATCCAGTAAAGAGAATATAGCAATTACACAATTTTTATGTAGGAGATATATTTATAAGTAAATGCTACATACTACTACATGAACTCCGCAACGAATTTGCGCATCCCGTACAAAAGACGCAATGTTTGCTTAGCTTAAACAAAAGAATGATATAAAAACATTTTTGACATCTAGCACATGTACTACAAGATGGAATGGAGCATAAAGTGAATTGAAACTGTATCAACAAAATAACAAACACCGCAAGAAGAGCCAAAAGGGTGACACATTTTTATTATATCCTCATTCTAATGTCCAGGGTAAATATTATGACAAGGAATAGACATAGAAAAACTCAGATAGAGTGTCAGATAGAGGATCTTTGATGAATTTAATGACTTGTGTGGATGATTGGTATACAAAGCACTGGACTTCTTCTAGTAGATTTAGGAGAAATTTTTACTGGAGATAATGGAATCTAGTTGTATTACCCAGTAATGAGTTTGGGTCGGTTGTAGTATTACGCGCGGAAGAAATTGTTGTTGAAAGTGCGAATTGATAGTGATTATAAATATATAAAAAATTTAGTCAACAAAGTTTGCCCTTATTTATCCATATAAAGTTACAGCTATACAGTAAAAATACAGTACAGTTTTAAATATGCAACACCTCGCCTCAACGTTTACAAAAAGAAGAATAAGAATATAATGATTTATGAATTGTTCTAGTCTGTCGTCGTTTTAGCCACATCCTATTGCTCTTTTCAATTGACATATACGTTGTTCTTTTCTTGCTACGTTAATTTTTTTTTAACTTGTGTCATTAGA
This sequence comes from Panorpa germanica, assembly GCA_963678705.1. Classification (NCBI taxonomy): domain Eukaryota; kingdom Metazoa; phylum Arthropoda; class Insecta; order Mecoptera; family Panorpidae; genus Panorpa; species Panorpa germanica. Next base: position 10,472,193 of record OY783221.1, read on the forward strand.
AGAAAATGTAAAGCTAATTGAGATGTTGTGGGATCCCGGGTTGCGCTGATCCGAGGAGCATGTAAGAGATGCAGTCGCAAAGATAATGGGGGCGCCAAAGTGCAAAAAAGGTGCGCCTACAGTAATTTAATTTTGACTTATAGTTAACGGTAGAAGCAGGCTACTAAACATCATCTGGCATCTACTATAAATTTTTCTCGGATCAGCCTTGGTGTTACACCTTTCCAGTTAAATTTTTTTGAAGCTGGAGTGTTGTTTTACAATTGCCTGTCTCGTTACAGAACTGATAAAAAACAGCTGACGTATATTTAACATTGAAACTGAACAAAGTCATCAATATTTTAGCATAAATACACTGAAAACAACAACCGGAAAGCTTTTAGCTTACGGTTGTTGTATGTTTGTGTGTATGTTTCAGTGTATCTGGAGCTTTATTTGGCAAAATAACATAAACTTTGCTTAAATAAAAGAAAAAATGAATCGATATTTTTTATGTTACAGCGGTACTCAGTTACAGGGACGCTCAACTTTTCTACTATTTCAAATATATATGTGTATGTTATATGTTGTATGCTCCAATGTTCCATCTATGTGTAGATTTGTTATTTTACATGCTGTGGTATGTGATATGGAATGGAAGCTACTGTATGACCTCGTTGTAGCCTTGTCCTCGCCTCTTGCCCCTCACCCTGAATGTGTTTTTAGGGGTCGAATCTCAGTCTCAGTGACTCATGAATATAATCCAGGGACGTTAATATAGGGTGTTTGATAAAATATAATAAAGTTTTTGTAAAAACTTTTTAATGGTTATATCTTTATGAATTCATTAATTTTTATAAATTCAAAGGTCGCACAGACCCAAGATAGTTTCCAAAATAACCGTAATTTGTTATAGAGATTTAAAACGTGTTTCATTTTACCAATTTTCAACCCTGTTTAACTAATTTTCTTAATATTGTAAAGGCTATTTATACGACAATCAAATTTTTATAAAAATCTTTGAATAAAAACATCAGGTGTTCAACACTTTGTCAATAAATGCAGTCTCCTCTTTTACCCTTTTCCTTTGAAAACTGTCCCTGGTGCAAGTGCACCTGCCTGCAAATAATACTGTCGGCGCCCATGTCCGAAAGTGCAAATAGGTTTTTTTTTCATTTTTTAATTAAGCCCAAATATTTTCTTAAATTTATTTCTTATGACTATCGCGACGAATTTGCTAAAACTAGCTACGTCAAGTCCTGCATATCCCGCTTAACATAGTTATGTTTATCTAACATAACAAAAGTTACCCGTAAGAAAAATAAATCTGCTAATTGCAGATTAACATACCTACTAATAAATCTTCGAAAGAATTTCTTTTCTCTTCTAAAGAAACCCTTTTTAACAAATAAAGTTTTTTAGAATAGCTGCACAATAATAAAATAAGATCCTTTTAGATAAAATATTACTAACTTTTGCTTAAGTGAAACATTAGCCTTAGCGTTCTACTTGTTCGCATCATAAGATTTGGGATTTAAAGATGTCTGAGTTAGAAACAAGATTTCAAAATAGTTTAACTGCTAAACTTATAAATACATCATGAAAAACAAACATTGGTTTTCTTTCTCATGACATGTCAATCAAGTTTTCTTGGTTTCTTGGATATGCAACTATGATTTTATTTCAAATTAATTTTAAACATAAATCTTTTCTGCTCTTGAAACATTTCTAAAGTTATGCTAATTTTTTGGAACACATTTCTCTCCATACTTTCTATTCCATGTTTTTTTCACATGTTCTACACCCTTTTAATAGGATGTCACGTTCCTTGCAAACATTACATTTCTCTAAAACAACAATATACTATAAATGATAATATTTTAGTTGCACCCTACATTTAGTAGCGCGTCATCTGTTCCATGTTTCATCCCCGTTCTTTATCAACCCTTGCGCCAGTCCGACAATCTCCCTTCTCTCCAGTATTTTCTATGTTCATCCCTTCAGTCTCTTTTCCCCTAAGTCCCTAAAACCTTCCATACTTTACTATCAACCATATCCAATGTATTATCATGGAAAATAAACCTTTGATAGAAATTCTATTCAATAGTAATATCGAAACCTCACAGAAAAATCTACACCTCTTTATATAAAAAAATATCAAATTTATCTTCTCGCGTACATGGTCCAACTGATTCTATCTGTGCCAATATCCGGGATCTTCTCACGAAGATACTTAATGCCATCACCTTCAATGCCAATTCGGAGATTTCAATACTAATATTCTTTTTCGAAGGAATTTTATCAATTCAATATAATATTTATTTATTTGAATGAAAATCAATCAGATTGTAGGAAGCTAAATGTGAATTTCAGCAGCTTACAATTAGCTATGTATTTTCAAAACTATTTAATTGCTAAAAGTTGCGTACATCGCTTCTGAACAAATTATATTATATTAAAACTGTATTTATGAAATTTTAAATTTTAAAAATTTATAGAAGGGGTATTGAGAAAGTTAGGGTGTTTATGAAGAATGAAAGTTATGTAGAAAATTATGAAGAAGGTTCAAATTTTGGATATATAATAATTTAGAGTATGCAATTAATGAAAATATTCAAAAATATGAATTAGGGGCATAAGTTATATAATATGTTATACAAGAAAAAGAGAGTAATTTTCCATATTTTGAATCAATTGGTTGTGAAGGAAGGAAAATGTATATTCTACAATCTTATAAGGTTGTTACGAATGGTAATTTGTTCTGGGATGCTGTTTGTCCTTGGTTTAGGCTGTGTCTGTTCCCATTGTCGTATAAATAAACTTAATCTGTGCAAAACCTAGTCCTTATAATCAAAAAATATATATTTAGTTAATACCAACAAATGTTAGTATTTCTGATTTATTTATGTTAATAGATTTGTATCGCACAATAGTGCAGGGCTGCATTAAGAAATTGAAGGTCCCAATTTTATTGAGTTTCGATTTACTTTTTCCTCAGCGTTCCAAATAACCGAGACAATAACTGAAAACCAATATTACTTTTTGTAAAAATATAAAAAGTATATATTAATTAATTAAATGTCTGTACATTGGAATAGTTTCTATTAATAGTTAAGTCCAGAATCTGATTGCAGGTGCTCAATGACTTAGTAAAGGTACTCTTTACCACTTTGTAAAAAGTAAGTAAAAAATGGTTTCTTATATTATAAATATAAAATGTTTTTGTATATCCATTAATTTGACTTTCTTTTAATTTAGCTCGGTATATAAAAATTCCCGTTTTGCAAATTGTTTAATATGTCGCACGAAGGCATTTTCATAGTTTGTGATTTGTCGTACAATTCCGCATCTCCGAAATATTGTGCTTTCCAAGTCATTGATTCCTTATAATTTTTCTCCCTGTGACAAGCGCTCCTCATGTTATTTACATATTGTTCTTCAACCGATGCTTCCAAACGTTTACTGGACCCCCTATATTCTAAATGAAAATTTTCCTTAACATAATAAGGAACCTTAAGATTTTGGGTTTTGCGAAGGACAGAAAATTTCTGGGTTGGATGAAGGTTGTAGATAGGATCCGAAATAAAAAAACTAGACATCATGGAAATCATTATTAGCAGAATAATTGGTAACATGTGTATGAAGGATGTGTATCCTGATTGCCTATCTCCTGGTTCGCCTTGTCGAGTCCATCGACGGGTTCGACGGTGAGGGAATCCTCCTCCAAAGAACATGTTGAACATTTCGTCAGCTGTCATGTCACTCTCGAACCCTCTGCTGTGGTTGAAATCAGAGTGGTTCCTACTTCCTTGAACCCGCGCCTCCTCCACTATGTAAGCGTTATACTGTTTCCTTTTTTCCTTGTCCGTTAGGATAGCTACCGCGTTTCCTATAGCTTTAAATGCTTCTGCAGCACCTGGGGCGTTATTCTTATCAGGATGCAACTGAAGAGCTAACTTCTTGTACGCTTTTTTAATGTCAGAATCAGTAGCTTCCTTATTGATCTCTAAAATTTCATAGTAATCCTTGCATTTCTTTATCCTTCGAATAGCGTCCAATTCCTTCCTACCAAATTCGCTTTCAGGCGATGGGACTGTATTTTCTTTGTCTTGTTCTTGTTTTTTTCGCGATGGTTCTCTATCTGCAGTAGTTTGGGACGTTTCAGCATGTTTAGCGACTTCTAACATTAACTCTTTTGCTTTTTGCGAAGGATACAACTTTTCAGCTTTCAGCAAGAATTTTTTGGCTTTTTCGTATTTTTTTTCAATAAATGCTGCTCTTTCAGCTATTTCTATGCAACGGTGAGCCTCATCACGGTTGCTGTCCATCATTAAATTACTTAAGAAAATAATTATAATTAATGTATTTAAAATTTTAATAAAATATTCACTTGTTATCTAAAAATTTTGTTTTATGCACACTTGTGATTATGCGGCATGTGATTTTACATCGGTGTGATTTGTTTTTACTTGAAATTTAACGGTATGTCTAATAACATTGTTTTCTTTGAATTACTTAAACAAATATTTTTAAATAAAAGCAATTGTTACTTTACCTGAGCAGGTTCTGAGGTGCAACGTTAAATAAGTAAATCCTAAATAACTTACTGAAATTACTATTATTATCAGTACATCTAATATAACTAGATATTAAAATTGAATGGGTTTGTGTCCTATGTCTTAATTTCTATAAAAGTGTACTATATATTGATAAAGTGGGTTACTAGAACCTCAAATGTTCAATTATTTTTTAATAACTCCTTAAGGTTAAGGGATATTAACAATTAAAAAAGTCATTTTGTCTCTTTAATTATTAAAGGGATTCAACGTTGTACACATTCCAAGTGCATGTGACATCACAATCCTTGTGTAAGGTTACCAACCTTACAGCTAATAAATCTCTGCTATTTGTATTTATATATCAAAATATCAAATATTATTTACAGCTATTTCAAGGAACAGTAAAATTCCAATATTATGTCTGCCTTAGCAGAGTTAAATAAAATAAAAACTTATTATTCCTTGACTTTACTTGATTATTTGACTACCAACAGCTGCAAAACATTACCACAGCACTGACCTACTCAACAAATAACTGACGTTAAAATGCATTTCACGTCATACAAATATGGCCGACCATTTCTAGCGCTAAAACTACAATTCAAATTTTTAATTGCTATATCTCCGTCAACATTTAGATATTTAATAAAATAGACACGCCAATACACATTTATTAACATCAATTTCAATCAACAATTGAAAAATCGACCACTAAAAAATGAGGACACAAGCCCATTAATGCCAATTAATAACTGAATATATGCTTATTGTAAGGGATTTGACTATCAGAGACACATATCTAACGGCGAACAGACCAAACGGTCAGTTTTTGTAAAATAATTCTTCAAGAAACATAGTTAACTAAAAGACGGTTAAAAACAATTACCAACAAGAGAAATATTTCAAATTTAACGATGTCTTACAAAAATGTGTCTTTTTTATGTTTTGCAAATGTAACAAAGTAGTAAAGATATCAAAATTTGTTGTTTGGAATGGGCTTGTGTCCTCATTTTTAGTGGTCGATTTTTCAATTGTTGATTGAAATTGATGTTAATAAATGTGTATTGGCGTATCTATTTTATTAAATATCTAAATGTTGACGGAGATATAGCAATTAAAAGTTTGAATTGTAGTTTTAGCGCTAGAAATGGTCGGCCATATTTGTATGACGTGAAATGCATTTTAACGTCAGTTATTTGTTGAGTAGGTCAGTGCTGTAGTAATGTTTTGTAGCTGTTGGTAGTCGAAATAATCAAGTCAAGTCAAAGAATAATAAGTTTTTATTTTATTTAACCCTGCTAAGGCAGACATAATATTGAAATTTTATTGTTCTTTGAAATAGCTGTAAATAATATTTGATATTTTGATATATAAATACATATAGCAGAGATTTATGCTCTGTAAGGTTGGTAACCTTACACAAGGATTGTGATGTCACATGCATTTGGAATGTGTACAACGTTGAATCCCTTTAATAATTAAAGAGACAAAATGACTTTTTTAATTGTTAATATCTCTTAACATATAAGGAGTTATTAAAAAATAATTGAACATTTGAGGTTCTAGTAACCAACTTTATCAATATATAGTACACTTTTATAGAAATTAAGACATAGGACACAAACCCATTGTTATTAATTTTAAGTAAGGGAAATTTTTCAAAATATCGTTTATAAAGCAGTTGTTATAGTGGAATCGATCTCTCATAAAAAGATAGCAATATCAGATGACGTTATTAATGAAAGTAATGTAGGTCCAATCAGTAATAAACGTGCGCGCATATAAATTCATTAAAATAAACTTTTTTTCTAATTAGAATTATGATCTGTTGGAATATGATGTTAAATATATTACAGCTTTTCATTATTTTCTTTAGCAAGGTTTTTAGAACAAAATATACTTCGATAAAACGATTTTTTTACGCAGATACGTTAGAACGTATCTACCGTGCAAATCGAAGGTTATGTGGCTGCATTACCATAAGCAAGACAAAAATGTAACGGTTATTAAAAAATGTAAATTGATTAAGAAATTATTGTGTATAACAAATGAACAAACATCAAAGCATGTAAAATAACTGAAGTTACTAGCGGCAATTTTAAGTTTTCGCTCTTCTCGAGAAAATCCTGGATCCAGAGCTAAATAGAATTACATATCAAAGAATTATTTCACATGTTAATGAGGTTTTTCCAGAGCACACACATTCTACTGTTCTGCTTTGTAATTCCCATAAATAACTTGGAAAATGTTGAAACCTTTTCCTTGAAGTTTCCCTACGGAGGCGTATCATGCAATGACATGCTCATTTATGCTAAACAGCTAATGTCATTAATGTAAAAATAACGGCTGTACGGGTATATTCAAATGAAATTGAATTTTTATAGATTACACAGAGGAAAAGTAGATACGGAATAAAATAAAAGTTACAAGGTGACTTGAAAAGCGATTACCATTTATGGTTATATGAAACGTTTATTATGAAACTGGGATAAGTCTCCCAGAGTTATATGACAATCCGATTTAATTATTTCTTTGATTTAGTTATCATCAATGGGCTTGTGTCCTCATTTTTTAGTAGTCGATTTTTCAATTGCTGATTGAAATTGACGTTAATAAATGTGTATTGGCGTGTCTATTTTATTAAATATCGAAATGTTGACGAAGATATAGTAATTAAAAGTTTGAATTGTAGTTTTAGCGCTGTGAAATAGTCGGCCATATTTGTATTACGTGAAATGCATTTTAACGTCAGTTATTTGTTGAATAGGTCAGTGCTGTGGTATTGTTCTGTAGCTGTTGGTAGTCAAATGATCAAGTCAAATCAAAGAATAATAAGTTTTTATTTTATTTAACCCTGCTAAGGCAGACATAATATTGGAATTTTATTGTTCCTTGAAATAGCTGTAAATAATATTTGATATTTTGATATATAAATACATATAGCAGAGATTTATGAGCTGTAAGGTTGGTAACCTTACACAAGGATTGTGATGTCACATGCACTTGGAATGTGTACAACGTTGAATCCCTTTAATAATTAAAGAGACAAAATGACTTTTTTAATTGTTAATATTTCTTAACATATAAGGAGTTATTAAAAAATAATTGAAAATTTGAGGTTCTAGTAACCCACTTTATCAACATATAGTACACTTTTATAAAAATTAAGACATAGGACACAAGCCCATTTCAGTAGTGAAGCAAATAGTTAGTAAGTTAAGTAAGTAAATAAAAAAAACCATAATTTTTTAAACCAAGTGTAGACATGATTTCTTTTTAACCAATTAACCTTAGCAGCTTTAGTACCTTTACAGAAATAAAAAAGTAAAATTTTTAATCGGAGTTATGCGAATTATGCAAATGTATGCTGTATAATATACTATATAATATATATATTATATAGTGTATGTTGAAATTAATCCTGAACTAATACCAGAAAACAAAAATAAGCGCAACTTACTTTTAAAGTAAACTAAGAGTGACATCTGTCAAATGTCAAAAGGGTAGGAAAGCCGAAATTGCGTTCTTAGTAACCTAATATTTAATGTTCTAAGATCTAAAGGTCTTAAGTCCTATATGATCTTGCCTCAAAAACTTCTATAAAACAAAACTATATATTGATAAAGTTGGTTACCTAGAGCTTCAAATGTCCAATTTTCAATTAAACATGCCGCAAAACTGAAATTCAAATTTGATATAACTATAAATCCGTCAACTTTTGAATATTTAGAAAAATAAAAACATATTCATATAATTTTATATCATATAATTCATATTCATAAAATATATTCATATATTAAAATTTATTTCAATCAAAAAGCACTCGCATACATAATACAATTTATTATTCAGAAGTTCTATTTTCCAATTATTAGAGATTTCGTACTATTTGCAGATGAATTTATGATCCTATCTATTATTAGCATTAACATTTTTTTTCTATAATGGACTTACCCCAATTTAATAATAAACGGTTTATAAATACTTATAGTCACATACTTTTAAATAGTAATGTTAAAATGTGAAAAATATGTAAATTGATTTTCACATGCTCATTTTATCACACTGTTTTTATCTTCACTGCGGATATGACGGAAGTACAAGGTTAATGTTGTATTTGCGAAATTTAATACATGCATTAAATCTTCTAAATAATCATATGGAATCCAACGCTATGATAAATCTATTGAAAATATTAATTTAATATTTTGTTCTCTTTGATCATTGTCCTTTTTATAACTTTTTGATAAGGTACATCCTAATGAGAAGACCTCTCAGTTTTCGCAATTAATACAGTTTTATTAGTTGTACTATTTGAATATGTGCACAGTATATGGTGTCGAAGCCCCCTATATGTTACCTGCATTGTTGCCTAATAAATGTGCGATTATGATAACAGAATGGTTCCTGTTCTCGGTACGAGTCATTATCATCAATTTTATGAGTATTAAAATATCAGTTAGAAGTAGTTCAGTTGAAGAACACCCGTGTATTAAATGGGAGACTCGGGATCAAATCATAACAATAGTACTACATTAGCACGATTTATTTTTGCTTCTGTGACTAAAACATACCTACAATTTATGCTTATAACATAAAAATTAAACTGTAGATGGGAATGACCCTTTAACAAATTGTACAAAAAGTTTAAAATAGTTTTCCCATATTATTATCCTCTCTTCCATCCCCTCATCACCTTTGATCATCATCCAAAATCTAGAGATATAATTATCCAACACCCTACCTAACGTTTTATGTGGATATAGGTTAGGAAATTAATAATGCAAATTACAGCGCGGTGGGTGTTCATTGCTTTAATGGTTGTAATGTTCGCAGTCGACGCTTTTTTGTGCAGAGTCATGTTGGGCTATTTGTAGTCCTCTATTCATACATAGAAGGGGTATAAGGGGTTGAGGGTTGAGTAGGTGAAAAGAGTATGTGAATAACATACCATATATAAATAACATAACTAAAGGAAAGTTGGAAAATCAGAAGATCAAGAGTGAAATATAATCCAATAATCTGTGGTAGCCATTTTGGAATTCACGTATATTTTAACGTGATTTTACGTATACGAGTATGTAGTTTACAATCCACATAACATTTGATATTCCCTGTATATTCATATATGCTCTATAATATGAAAATAATATTTTGTATGTATATTACATGAAATGAATAAACATGACAGTACAAACTATTTAGATATGCACATACCTTTGCATTTGCACATACATATGATATACAATGTGGGTTTTATATTACAACAGCATATACATAGGATATGCAATATACATGAATATATATTATACCTTGAATATACTATGTATATCCAAATGTTTTCTAGGTATTGTCACAAAGTTTGAAATTACTTAATATAGGAAAGATTAGGTATAGTTCAAATTACGAAAGATCACTGGTAACTCGTACTTAAAAGAGGTTATTGGAGCCGTATAATTTAACGATACAATGGTGAATTTTATCTTATTCGCTGCTCTTTATGGCACTACTTGTTTGAATCATGTTGGAACGCCGAACTCTTGTAATTTGATCTATACAGCGGACAAACTCAAATTTTTTAAATTGATGTTAAATGGTATATTTCGAAGCTGCATTGTTCGAGTTTATCAAACAACCGTTGGACATGGACTCCATCATGCTTTTGGAACTGAAGTATATTTTATTTGTGGTAAATTATTTCAATAAAGTGAAAATTTTAAACTGAAACATTAAAGGATATTAAGAGAAGGTGTAAGGTGAAATATACCTGATAGAAATTCTGCAAAGAAGAAGAAGCGAATTAAATGGATGAATAAAGTTACAAGTAAGAGAAGGGAAAATAACGATAAGGAATAGTGTAGCGTATAAACTAGTTTGACAAAAAAGGACACTGTACTGTCGAACGTTAGAGTAATTTAAGAGTAGGGATCAGGAGAAAGTGAAAAGTGGAGTAGGCCTGGAGGAGGTATTGTAAGGAAAGACGAAAAGAAGAGTATGGATGGCGGAAAGAAGGAGAAATAATATAGAGAAGGAAAATAAACGAGAGGTAGTTTTTAATTGTAAATTGAATACATACATAGAAAATGAAATGAGAAATTAGATAATAAATGGATTGTAAGACCAAAAAGGCTTATACAACAAAATAAATACAATACAATAAAGCATTATTTCGCTCCATTTATACAGTAATTATATATACCTAGAAACATATATATATATATATATATATATATATATATATATATATATATATATATATATATATATATATATATACGATAAAATTAACGTATTTCTTGATCTTCGTTTAACCTTGAAAACAAGATATTATACTTTATCAATTCGTATAGAAAATTAACTATCAAAACTGGTCTGCAACTCTCTTGGACACCGATATCACTCTAAAAAATGTTTTATATAAATGATATATATATATTTATTTAGTTATATACATAAGTACACCTTTAGTTAACGTTAAATGGTACAGAGTTCAAGGTTAACTTGCAGACTGCAGGTCTGGTTCAACTATTCAGTATTTCAGGGTTCTGTGGTTCTGTGTTTCTGTGTTGCTGTATGGAAGACGTTTGGGGACAATGAACATATCACAAAGAACATTTCAGTCCTGGAGTCCTCTGCTCTGCTCTGTTCTCTTCTGTTCTGTTGTATATTTTATATATACACATACTTCTAGGTATACTAAAACACAGAAGAATGACCATGAGAATTCAATGCTCCTTGAATTATAAAAAAATCTTTTTCTTGTGATAAATACAGGAGAATTGGGACTCTTTTTATAGTTTCCTGATATATTGGCTTTTATCGCACGCTTGAGACATGGTTGTTTGAGACGATATTGTTTTTGTCGTAAATAGATAAGGAGAGAACTCTATATGGACTCAATCTCTCAAGCTTGAGCGGTTTTTATTTGCGGAGCGAAATCACATCGAACATTAGTTCCTGTATTTAGGAAAAATATTCTATTTCTCAGGTTGACAAAAATTAAATAAAACCACACTGACTTGTAACATTATCTCTACATAATTAAAGACAATCAAACTTACTATTATATATCAACTTCTTACTAACTTTTTTCTCTTTTGTTTTACGTTGATTTTAACAGCTAGGTCGTATTAGCCGATCGCTGTTTAATTGTTTGGAGTAGATGTTTTTATTATTACACCAGATGTAGATCCTTTCATAACCGATACAGTATAAAATGTTTCTTTTTTATTTCTACAACTATTAGAATCTGCTCTTAAGACTAATGAGCAATTTACAGTTGACATAGTAATTACATATATTAAACGATTCGCTCGTAATCTTTTCACTATGTGTTTAACTATTAAGTCTGCTCTGCACGAATACTCTAACTCTTCTCGTTTTCTCCCCATCGTTGTCCAGTAGGTGTGATACCTCGACATTAACATCTTTTCTGGTGACTCCTGGAAAACTTCCTTATTGTAATGTCCACAGTTTCCATCTTTAAGTTTCGGTGAAGATCACTGTTTCTAATATACCAAGGTGTTTTCACGATGTTTCTTAACACTTTGTTCTGGAATCTTTGGATTAAATCTTTGTTACCACAGCCTCTTAGCTGGATACCATAAGTACTCCTCCATAAGTTATTTATCCTCCGTTTGAATTGTCTAATAATATATTTAATATCTGATGCCTGATTTGTCAAACTGAAATTTGTAATTGTATGAAACAGTAACTGTTGCCTTCTTTTCTACTTTGTATTGCCATTTTGTATGTTTCCTCCACGATATACAGCTAAACCCCACCCCACCCCACCCCCCTTACTCAGTAAACATTTTGGAGTCACTTTGAAGTCATATTGAAGCTACGTATGATTTCTTTGTCATTAAAGAGTGAAAGTTCACATGATATGTCTATATTATCGTTTACAAATGGCGAAACCACTCCACCTGTCGGAATACAAATGAAAATAAAGTAGATGTGAACTATAATTGAAGTGCAATAGTGATAGAAACGTTACAAAAGAGAACACTTCACCTTATCATATTTACGTGATTTTGTTATATATCACACATTTTTAATTAATTCAAAACAATTTTTTTTGAAATGTAGAAAAAGTATGTAGGTTTTTGAAAGAAATTACCTCTTTTTCGTTCTCGCGGTAGTTTATTAAAACCTACTACACCATTTTTGTATGTCATTTTCTTTCAGGAAGCGGCCCTTCTGCTTTTCGTCGAACATTTGCTACTTTTATATTTTAGATTGCATGTGACGTCACAAAGCTTCTTACCCCTCTTGGTGTGTGACGTAATCAATAGACAGAACAGACTCTACTTGACGGGTCAGAGCTAAGATTCTAGCGGAATGTTCTGTGATAACTCTGTCTTCAAGCTCATGATATAGTGTTTCATTATTGGAACTAATATTGAATCGATATCTACTTAACGATCTCGGCAACATTGTAAACAAAAACCGATAACAACTCTACTATTTCTCTACTAATTACCATTGCAGACAGAATGGTGCAAAAAGTAAACCCTATTATTAATTCCAATTGATCTGGGTCTCCCCTAAATACAATATAGTAAAAACTCAGACAGTTTACACAACATATTCACTCTATACATGTGTAATAAAATGAATAAATTGCATTCTATCATTCAAATGAAACGAACCAATACTGTATACCTCATTCTCTGCACTGCGTATGTATGGACCTATGGACCAGTGCCTAGTATGATATATGATGTGATTTGTGATATACTCTTACATTGAAATGAAGTTCAAACAACCGTCTATAAGCTCCCGTATTTAGTTTCGATTCTTTCTAACCTAAAATTTAATAATGGTTTTTTTTTTCTAACACAAAAGATTTTTTTTTTATTTTTTAAAAATGTACCCTTCAACGCAGAAAATTTACAGGGGTGTTGTAAGTGAACTGAATATATAAATGATTGTGCGTGGATATGTTTGTGAAAAAGGGCGGTAGACGCGAATCATTCAATAAAAAAAGGATTTATAAAAAAAATATCGCATGAAAAAATACCATGTGTCATTGTTTGGTTGATGTTGGTTTGTAGACTGTAGTCCTATAGTCTATCGTCTACGGTCTACGTCTAGAGTCTATGCATTCAGGACTTGTCAATGTTTAAAACAAACAACAAAAATTATTTTTATTGTTGGACAAACACGTTATTAAAAGACATGTGGAATACCTTTTAATTAGTAAAGCTATTTAAAAAAGTGTAGCTATTGTAAGCAATTATTTCTTACTAGCTAATCCAGGCCACGCTTCGCTTTGGCTCAGTCTGATATGAAATGAATGGGAAAGTATGTAAATAAAAGTCACACACACGATAAACAATTGGAAAGAAGCGGGAAAAATGAGAAATTTTTTTAAGTCAATTAACCGCATATTTTTGGTTTTGCGAGCACAAACATATGTTGGCTAAATTTTTATATATAAGCCCGTCGCACACGGCAAGCGTATTTATTCGACGGCGAATTCGGTTGAAAATCGGCCGACTCCTGTGTTTTTTGCATGTGCGTGTCACAATATATACATACCACGTACTGTACTGTAGGGTATATTGGAGTTGTTTTGCACAAACATAAATTATCATTTTACTTTAATTTTTATCGATACGCCATTATTATGGAACAGACTATTGCATTCCCTTCCATATCCCTTTCAGTCTAAAACGGCTGATTGCATTTACAAAGTTCGAATAGGTTTAGCGTTGTAGTATGTATTCGCTTGGTTAAAAATCGCTAATACATGACTGCAGTGTGAGAATTACGTAACGCCCGTATTCGGACGTATTTATCGCTTGCAGTGTGCAAAGTTCGAAGATGGTACGAAGTACATTTACAGGGTTCGGATAGGTAAAGCGTAGTAGCGCGTATACGTCCGGTCAAAATTTGCCTTAATACGCTTGCAGTGTGCGAAGGCCTAAGTGCCATAATGCCAGTTTCTCTCGTATCTACATACAAAGCAGTGGCGTAGCGTGCCTTAGATGGGCCTCGTATCAAAATTTATCGGGGGGGCCCAAATGATGGGTAAAGATTTTTCACAAATGAACAAAGGTCAAATTTGGGTCCAGTGATACAGCTGATACGGTGGTAGCTACGCCACTGGTACAAAGTCATAACTAACACAGGATGCGTTAGATACCATTTTCAATTTTGAATTTTTGAAGTGAGTAGAGTTTTTGTAGACTGTATAGAGTTGATTAAATTGACATGTCTAGACGATATATCTCGACTAAGTTTGAGAACCTTTGGTTTTTACACAATACGTGTAAGTTATTTGTTTTGTTTAAAAGTTCTATTCTTTAATTATTTAACACTTAATTATAGATAATTACATGTTCTCTCTAATAATGTTGTATAAAAAAAAAAAGTTTTTATTCGTTTTCCTTAATTATACCGATTATACAATTCCAAAAGTTTTTGATTATTGGTTTTTGTCCTAATTAATGCAAATAGTTTAATTACAGAAATATATGTGTCATGATTTACTGGGTTTTGAACCATATCTTAATTAGTCACTTAATGGCTCAGGATAATTAGGGACAAAACTTTACACAAATTTAACCGTCATTTTTTATTAGCTTTTGATTAAATGAATCATTAATAAAGTTCCTGAAAACAACATTGTCTGCTCCAAATATGCGTGTGTGTATATTTTAGGGCAGAATTTTGTTATCTAAAGAATCAAATAATATTAGCCAGTTGATAAACAAAGCTGCTTTATTAAATATAATATCATATTGTCTTTGTTGATTTCAAATTTATCCGCTTGGTTATTTTTAAATATATTTCTTACAGTGTGAACACAATTTGTATTAAATATCGTTAATGAAACTTGAGTAGAATTCAATTAGATGGTTTAATTTTACAAATGTGTTTTAGTAATTGTTTTGTGTAGAACTCCTTCACTTTCAAGTCTAGAAAATCCACGTTAATTAATGGTCTGATGTATTAAATGTACTTAACTTATCAAAGTGTGTTTTGTGTTTATTATTTCTAGCAAAATAAATTATTTGAATTATACATCTAACACAATTATAACTTTATTCTAGAATCGCAAAATAAATCAGTGAAATTTTCAAGAAAGTTGAAAATTATTACAATGTATTTTTTAAGTAGTTTTTGACCCGTCCTAATTTCATATATTTATTTAACATCAACCTATTTCCGATGCTGTCCTATCACCGACAACCTCATACTATTGTTCGCAGTTTTCATGGTATCGGGACCTCGTATATGTGTGACTATACCACTGTCTAATAAGTTTATGATGTTTTTGAGCCAGAAAATATAGCTCTGGTCCGGTGATCGAAGCCGAAGTTACAGTACCGCCCTAATTTCATTTTTAAGTAAAATAGTTTACTTAAATTTTTTAATTTTTTTTTTAAATTTGGAACGATTTTAATGTCAAGGTCATGTTCGTCTGAAGTTATTTTATTTTAGTTAAATTTGATTTATTAAGTTTATATCAGTTAGGAATTCGAGCACTTTTTGAATTTCTTCTGGATTGTCTGAAAGCATGTCCTTTAGTTTACCACTGATGTTGTGTTTTGTTCGTTGAATTTGAATATTGTGGGCAGGTTACTAGTAGATGATGGACTGTTATTTGCGTCTGACAGTTGCGGCACTGCGGAGCTGTTGTTTTACTCATTAAGTGTTGCTTCAACCTCGTATGTACTCTTCGCAGTCTGAAGATGGCATTTTCAAATTGTCTGTTGCTCTGATAAGAAGTCTCAATTTGTTGCTAGAATTTTTAACTTAAGTTTAATTTTTTACGTCATTTCATTAACACTACAAAAAAAAAATTAAATTTTACGCGCTGTATTTATGTATTGTATTTGTAAATTTAGAATTCTTTTATTCGATTGGTAAATTAGGTACTCTAAGTCTCTCTAATCTCTAGCACAAATTATACCCTCGAAATTATTCTAATTTTACTTCTTTTTTCATAAATCAGATACACAATTCTAAACTTAAACTTATTCAACTTTTTTTTTACAATTTTTTCATTTCAAAACAATTTTTAAATTTAAAAATTATGAAACATTTTCACAAACAACAATGAAAAAATGCAATCTGTCTATTACGTCTAAAGTTCTAGCCCAAAAAGTTCCAATTTTACTACCAATGTTTCTAAAAAAATGAGTGCAGAAAGAAAAAAGCACTAGGTCAAACATGAAATGGTAAACAACCTGCTTCCCGAACTTAGACAATGCACAAAACAAAATATGTAAAACAAGGACTGTATTTCCCAAAGGAGAACGACGGCAACCCTGTCTGTCTATCTATTTATAGAAAAATTTGCTACAAAATGTATAAATAGTTTATGAAAAATATAACATCTATGGAACCATAAAATGAGACTATATGACCGCCCGTCAAAACCATTGTTCACTGTTCAGTTGATTTGTAAAACTTATTTAAAACTTTGCAGACGGTTCTCCAGAAGTAATAGATTGTAAATATAAGATAGAGCTTTGGAGAACATAAAGATAACGTCTTGTATACACGGATAAAAAATATATCTTGATGGATTCTTAAAGCAGTGACACCTTCAAATTTTAAATCTAACATGACAATTAAGGTAAAAAAATTTGGCGTTAAATTTAAAGATTATTTTCTCTTTTATATTTGTTATCAATTCGTTTTTCGACTCTGATATGTCTAGCTGGTACCAGGCTAGATTTCACAGAAAATATTATTGATTTTTGGTTGTTGTTCTCCGGAAGAATTTGCTAAAATTACAGGGCAAAAACAAATTATATAAATCAGATTACGTTGCAAGATTATATTAAAATCAATACAGATAACCAATCAAAATTTTTTTTCTACAATTCAACAACTAAGTATAGATATACTTATCTAGTAGCTTACATTTCAATAATGGGCTTGTGTCCTCATTTTTTAGTGGTCGATTTTTCAATTGTTGATTGAAATTGATGTTAATAAATGTGCATTGGCGTGGCTATTTTATTAAATATCTAAATATTGACGGAGATATAGGAATTAAAAGTTTGAATTGTTGTTTTAGCGCTAGAAATAGTCGGCCATATTTGTATGACGTGAAATGCATTTTAACGTCAGTTATTTGTTGAGTAGGTCAGTGTTGTTGTAATGTTTTGTAGCTGTTGGTAGTCAAATAATCAAGTCAAGTCATGAATAATAGTTTTTTATTTTATTTAACCCTGCTAAGGCAGATATAATATTGAAATTTTATTGTTCCTTGAAACAGTTGTAAATAATATTTGATATTTTGATATATAAATACATATAGCAGAGATTTATGAGCTGTAAGGTTGGCAGCGATTGTGATGTCACATGCATTTGGAATTTGTACAACGTTGAATCCCTTTAATAATTAAAGACACAAAATGACTTTTTTAATTGTTAATATCTCTTAACATATAAGGAGTTATTTAAAAATAATTGAACATTTGAGATTCTAGTAACTCACTTTATCAATATATAGTACACTTTATAGAAATTAGGACATAGGACACAAGCCCATTCAAAACGGTGTGGTAGACATTGCTCCAATGAATAATTATACATGATTAGATTACTAAGTCCGAGGGTTTAGTCCTGCGAAGTCTTCGAACATCATTACTATCAAGCAACATTTGCGTCACGGCGATGTTTTCGTGGTTACGAAGTCTCAATTCGTGCTTCGCTGCTATAGATTTGATTTCTTCTCCGACTGTGTTAATCTTCAGGTCTCTATGAATGTCCTCATTGCTGATATACCACGGTGCATTAACTATTCCTCGCAGAACTTTATTTTGAAACGTTTGTATTTCTTTATCGTTTGATTTCTTGGTGCAATCCATACGTCAGCACTGGCTTTAGCACTTGTTTATATATGAGCAGCTTGTCAAATTATGTGTTACATGAAAAGAAAATACATTTGTTCCTGAAGCACACATTCGTGTTCGTGTACGAATGGTTCCGGTATTACAAATTTGAAAAGTAACAAATCCCTAATATAACTTAAGAGTTTGAAAATTTAGTTTAAAATTTGCAGTTCCCGGGTACAAAAAACGTTGGGGAAAACCCCCTCTATATGTACCTGTAGAAAGGAAGTGAGTACAGAGGGTTTAAGGGTACCCTGCTTCTTTTTTACTAATAAAGGAGCAAGACGATTTCCTCAAAAAATTACCTTTAGAATTATTACTTTGATCTTGCAAAGACGGGTGGAAAATGATGTATAAAAAGCACCCAGAAACATTTTGAAAATATTTTGTAAATAGAAGGATCTAAAAGCCTTTTTTTCAATTTAAAAACATATAAATAAAATATGTATTATAAACAAACAAGAATGATAGAAACAAATAAAAAACAGGAGAAAAATATACCACCTATATATATTATGTAAAAATAACATTTTGCAATCACATTTTAAGTGTATACTTGACAAGTCTGACAACTCTGACAGGGCAAACGGCAAACGGTAGAAAAACTTCAGCTTAGAATCCAATAAACCCGTGGAGTAGAGCAGCCTCAGCCGGTTGGTTTCCCATTCTACTGGATTGAATGTGGTTTCGTTTCGTTTCCCT
Organism: Panorpa germanica; assembly: GCA_963678705.1. Taxonomy (NCBI): domain Eukaryota; kingdom Metazoa; phylum Arthropoda; class Insecta; order Mecoptera; family Panorpidae; genus Panorpa; species Panorpa germanica. The sequence goes on from OY783221.1 coordinate 10,491,295, forward strand.
AAATATTTAAAGGATTTCAACTCTGACACAAAAATAATATTATTTGAATCTGTTTCTTTCACAAAATATTTAAATATGTCAGTATATGTATTGTTTCGTTAAATTATTTAATGCTTTTTTTTGCCCGCAGTCATTAATTTTTTTTTTTTTTTCAATTTATTTTAACTAAAGACGGCCCATTAACGATACTAGCCTTATCACCGATTTGCTTCAACAGTGTTACCAGTTTCTATGATGCATCATCATCATCATCATTGACTCGACAGTCCGTGGTGTGCTCTGGCCTTCTTTGAAGAAGAAGATTCTTCCTGAACGTTCCTTTGTAGATCAAAATATTTTAATTTTTCGTCCTAGAAGTATTGGGTTTGACCAAAAATATTCTCCTTGTAATCCTCTGTTCGCAGCTGAGGTAAAAGCTATTGACTTTTTAAAATATATAAGTATCCATGTCCAAGAAAGTCTTGTAGCCCTTCCTTCAAGTGCAATATATAAATCATTTTCTCCGATTTCTTCTCCAATGCCAAGAGTAATCTTTTCAGAGGGTGCTCTTGATTGTATGATCTCTCAGATTTAGATGTGAAGTACACCGCTGTCTAAATAGCAGATTTCCAATTATGTTTTCTTTAATATAACTTTCAAATAAAACAATAAATTTTTCTGTAAAAGGTTGAGGTAGAAAAAAATAAGAAAATTCACATATTTTAAGTGATGCATTGAGACCATCTATAAATTACATCTCACACGAAGGAGGAAGGAGTCAAGAAATTGTGACAACATGTAACAAGGGGGGAGAGAGTCTGAAGCGTTGTGACGTCACACGCAGCATAAAATATATAAAACTCGTGGTAAAGAAATATAGTATTTTAAGAACAATAAAATATTAATTGAAATGTGTGACGTCACACCAAGGGTTGTTAGAATTGTAGGAAATTTGTGTTACTTAATTTATGGATCACCCCCTATGACAAAACTGATTATGCAAATTTGATATAATTTAAAAGAATTGCTTAATATTGAATATAAAGTCATATAATTCGAATAAAAATTTCGAAACTCATTAAGCTCTTCGGAATATCTCTAAAAGTTCAATAAGTAATGTTTAATAGAAAATATAAAAGCTTTTCATATATTAATACGTAAAGCTCAACCATATACACCCATTCAACTCACTAGAGAATATATACATATGTGAAGCTTTCCTTGAGCTTTTACTATATTAAAGATTTTACTTATGAGTACTAAACTTATAAAATATTTATATGGTTAAAACTACTTCTGAAGAGCATACTTCGCTGGATTTTATAACCTTACCGATGAATGAGACGTAGAAAATTATTTTACTTTGAAGGTTCAATTAGGATAATGCATATTATTGATATAATATGGATATAATACACCTTATAACACTTATGGCTTATAATCAAGATCGAAGGAGAATTAGGTAGATAGCTTAATAATTCTTGTAAACCGTGTCTTAATTTCGATAAAATTATGCCATATATTGGTAAAGCTGACTATTAAGACGTTGTATTTATTTAATTGCATCAAATTTCCGCTTTTTAATTTCCTTATATAGATTTGTACCCATTCGATTTTTCCTAATTAGCAAAAATTAAAGAGATAATTCAGATCACTATTTTTCAGTGTTCCTCGTTCATCTTCTGCTGTTACTTCTTATTTCCTACAACAGTTCTTCCAAGATCCTGTACATTCTCCACTTTATCTATATACCTACTCAAAATATCCGCCTCTCTTCATTACCCAGCCGAAACCTTGCTATCATTCAGATATCCTTGATTCCCTGAATATCTTATTACTCTGGTATCCTCCTCGTCTGTACCTCCTATTATATTCCTCCTCCTCAATTTCTGCATTCTCTCTTTCTGTTTCATTTCAATATCCTTTTCTCTCATTATCACTTGCATCTTTTTCGTCTTTTCTTTTGTTCACTGCTCTTTTCTTCATAGTGTGCTCCACTTCGCCTCTCCATTCTCGTATCTCTCTCTTCCCTCTCTCTTATCTTCCTCCCTTACTAATCTCAAAAATAAGCTCTCCCTCTTCTCATAGCAGTTGAAACATGTAATTATTTCTTAATGAGTAAAAGAACATGTTGCAATTAAAACAGTAATTTAAACATCAAATCGTTTATGCACCTGCCTTGATATCCGTATATACTCTCTACCATTCGTCTACTTCTATCTCTGTTCTATAACAAAGATGATGTGTGTACTGCTGAAAAACGAAACAGATAGATATAATTTAGCGTTTTACTACACTATTAACACAATAGCGGTTTTCATATGACTTAGATTTTAATAGTTTTCTTGTTTATTCATATTTAATTATTTCTAAATTACTTTATTTTTGTTTTTTCGTGCCTAATATTTCTTGTTACTTCTAAAATAGTTGAATATATCGATTAAACAACTGGAACAATCCTTGAAATAACATTATTACAGGCATTACGTCATTTACACACGCAGCAAGAAATACGACTTTGTTTTGGGGAAGCTTTTTCGTTCATTAACCCTTAATCATAAATATTTAAATTTACGCAGGAATACTTAGAATAGTTTTTTTTTGTTATTTAGTGTATTCAGTGGCGGAGCAGTTGGAAAACAGTTTTTAATACTGGTTTCATATCAGAGAAACAGTTTAATAAAACACGAACAAAAACACCAAGTTTTACACCAAAGAGACAGTTCTTAAAACATTTTTGTCTTTAAAAACTTTGTTGTTTTTTAGTCTGCTTGGTTTGAACAGGCAGTCTTGTTTTTTGTGAATATTTGCGCTTGTCAGTTGTTGTTTATCAAGTTTATAATTTTTATGGGACACACAGAAAAACACTAAAAACAAAACCAGTCTGTTTTCGAAAAATAGAACTGTTTTAAAATAAAACAAAACATCTTTTTGTTTTGTTTTTAACAACAAAACTTGTTTCAAGACTATCTCTCTGGTGTGAAACCGGTATTAGGACCCACATCGCTGAAGTGCCTAAGTAGAACTTTTCTGTAGATTTCGCTAAGATTCGGATGAAGCATTCCTCACGTCCTGATAGGGAATGTAACGCGGTTACTTCACGAGGACCTTGCCGGGACCTTGTTAGGTCCACGTCGGGAAAGCATTATATAATTTATACTGATTCTTCCACCATTCTTTCGGAAATTGTAATATTTAATTGTAATAATTGTAACAAGTCTAACCTTAAAAAAAGTAGTATAGTGACTGGATATAAAGTGAGTATTGTAGACGTAATATCTGACAAATGTATGCTGAATAAGGTTTATTTCAATGCAATGGAATTGTAAGTAAGAATAAACCATTATGTTCCACTGACAATCAGAACCAAATATTTAAATTTCTGTCAATTTTTAAACCTAAACAATAATCAGCTGTAGCTGTAAACACAACCAAATTTGACGTCACTCGTAGACATCGGTCGCCAGCCATAAGCCCTTATGTGCGCATTGTTCCCTTCCCGATATTGCGTGTATAAATATTGTAATAGTAGAAGTATTAACAGAAAATTTTCAATTATTTTTTAATGGTTTAGTAACGAACGTATGTGAAATAAATATAGATATTTATTGTGTCGTCTTGTATGTGGACTACAGGCTGGGGTATGTGGTTGGGATGGGGTGGGGTGTGCGGACTAGCCAGTTACGCGCTCGACATCAACCCTATATTTCTACTATCCCTTGTTTATCAAATCATCAAACCAGACTAGCAGCGAAGTACATTGTACTCTGTAGCATTGGCTATATAGATTGTATTCTATCTATAGGTGGTTTTAAAGCTCCGTTTAAAGTAACTAGATTATAATTGAAAGTATCATGTGCATTAGGGAGACATCTCCGAGTCTTGAAATAACGACGTTAATAATTGTCCAGTTGTATGCATTCCAGCGATATTTGGCATGTTTATCTACGTTATAATTTTGTTTAGTTGCACTAGAGGATGCACTTTTACATATAATCTCGTATTCAGTTCAAATTTCTTTAGATTATATCTTAGTAATGCACTGTACGATCGATTTATTGCTTTTATTATTAACAGACAGTTTCATTTGGAAAGAAAATAGTTTTTTATGTGGAAACATTGCACAGTAGTTTACATATAATTATTTTTCAGAAATAATTTAAAAGAAATAATTTGGATATCATATTGTGCAATGATAGACATAGAGACTTCTTTTTTATTATTAATGAATAGATTTAATTGGAAAGCAAATACTTTTTTACGTGAAAACACTAAATAATAAGAAATAATATTTTTCTATAAAAATTTAAAAAGAAATTATTTGTAGGAAAGAAAGTTGTTTTCTTCTTTCCAATACATGACCTCCATATTATTTTACTTGATTTTTTTTCATTAAAAAAATAAGAATGCTATGCTTTTCCTATAATTATATCGTTATTGGATAACATCTATCAACGGGTAATCAAAAATTTTTATATATAAAAGTAGTCTGTCGATTGACTTGAAATTTTGACCCAACGTTGCATTGGAACACGTGCGTGTCTTCCAATTCATTTCTTTCATTTCTTTCTAGTTGATCACCTTCTATGTTTGTGTGTGTGTCTTTTATTTACTTTCCCATTCATTTCATATCAGACTGAGGCACAGCGATTCCAATTCCAGCCAATTTTAGTTATTCAGTTATATTCATAAATTCTTTTCGTTTACTATGTTTTTACTCGCGTGGTATGAGAACAAACGAGACAATATAGTTTTAATTTACACCAATTTCCTACATTTTAAGTTATCTACATTTAAAAAGGAAATAATCCTAGAGGAGTAGGATTAGCGGTACCAAAAAACGCGTTTTTAGCCTGTCCTGACTCCATTAACCAGGGGTCATTATGGTAGAAAATTAGTACAAGCTGGATATTGAACGGTATCTGATTTCTACCGTTTCACGGAAATTTATCTCTGAGATGAACAATTCCTAAATTATTATAATTTAGTGAAAACAATAAAAAACAAGTCATATTAGGAACTTGTTATGTATAAACCAACCTGACTGACTTATTCTTAAGCAATAAGATTTCTTTAAAACATGTTTTGTAAACGGTGCAATAATTATAGTACTTGGGGAGTTATATGAGTCATATTTATGCAGTCATACTTTAGCGGTGAGAACTTTGCGCTCAAACAGGGCTCAACCCAGCAATAGCAATATCGTATGAAGGTTCTCAACATCCAGAACACAATCCACCTAACCAATTAGCAGGATCGGGTATGCGTATACGAGTATGTGTTATATTATAGTCAGCTATTTGTATGTATTATATAACAATGTTTTGTGCCAGTATGTTGTAGGGGATTTTGTTCAGAATGTTTTATCGTTATCAAAGAAAAGTACAAATGTTAAGTTCAAGGATTTCTTCTATTATCAAATATAAATCGTCTGGGGTGTTTAAATTCGAATGATTGATATTAATATGTAAATTATAGACCGGTTAAACTACAATCAAAGTAACGATATCTGTCTGATGTTTTGTCATTCAAAATACAAATATGGAAAACTTGACGAATCGATGAACGAAGGTTATCCAACTTATATTTAAGGGTTCTCTCACACAGGAATAGAATACTTGCGACCTTCGACATCAAACAGGTCTGTATTAGTAGTGGGACAAGATAAGAATAGAAACAGGAAGGAGAGCAGTCAAGTTCGAGGAGAAAATGAGTAACGCTGAAAGCGAAATGCTAAGAAAAATTAGGGAGGAGAGTAGAAAGGAGGATGGGGCAGGAGACCCGAAAAGGAAATGGAATGGCGACAGAGGAGGCAGAGAGAAGAAGAGAAGAAGACACAAGTGTGGAAGAGAAGCTAAGGAGAAGAGACACGGAGATATAACAACAGAAAAAAATGGAAAAAATTGAGAAAAGCATTTATAACAAAAGATATTAAAGGATTTGGCAGAAAGAGATACCAGAATACTTAAAAGAAAAAGACACAAAAAACATGAGAAGGATTGCCAGATTCAGATTGGGAAACGAGGAGAAAGGAAACAGATACTGGACAAATAGCGAGGAGAGGATGTACAGGGTTTGTGGAACGGTGATAGAAACATTGGAGTACTTTAAGTTTTCATGCGAGAAAAAGGTAACAAGCGAAAAGAATATTGAGCAGTTATTAAAGAGAGACAGTAAAAGGAAGAGGTGGATGGCGGAGATAGAGAAAAGTAGCAAAAAAAGAAGATGAATGGCAGAGTAGAAACAGGAGGGAGAAGAGCAGGAGCAGCAAAGCAGTAGCAGTTTTGTTTTTATTTTTATAAGGATAATTTTTTCTTTTTTTTTTTTGGAAGGAGTGAGAATGTTTAGATATAATAAGGATCAAAATTGAATTAAGCACAATGATATGTAAATAAATGAGTTAGGGCACAAACATTAAAATAAAATAAATAGTATATTTAATTAAATCCACGCCCCTAGGATTTATATTTCTTTCATATAATCAATATTTACAATTCATGACTTCTAAAATAAACTTAAAACTAATTATATCTGTTCACTTTCTCTGCCCATTACTCCTCTCCTTTTTATTCCTCTCTGTATCTCCGCCATCTACCTTCTTCCTTCTCTTACTACTCTCGTCCGTTTCTCTATTTTCTTTTCCTTGCCATCCATCTCTTCCTTCCTGATCTCTTCCCCCCAGTTATTTCACTTGCTTACTAACTTTCTCTTCTGCTCCCCCTCACTTCTACTCCTCTTTACCTCTTCTACCTCTTTCCTTCATTGCATCTTCTCAGGAGTTCCCCAATCTTCTTTCAACGTAATTATGGAAAACGCCTACGATAGGTCACCGATTCCTTTAAATTCTCTTCATAAAATTTCCACAATTTATTTAAAGACACACGAGTATAACCATAGGTTTTGTTACAGTTTCCTTGAAATTTTAATTGGAATATCTTAATTTTACTGAAAACTTTTGTAATTAAACTCTTCTGCTAATTATAAACTGTGGCAGTATAATATTAATTGTATATATTTAGTTCTGGGAATAGAAATATGGTTGATTAACCATCGTTTCAATACTCAACTTTTTAGCCGTGTTCGCACGAGGCGAGTTAAATAAATCAGTAATACTTCATTCAAGAAAATCAGTTGGCAACAAGCACATCTGTTTAACAAAACACATAACAATAACTTGTCAATATATTAGAATAATTGAATAATATAAATATAATACCGCATTTGCTCGGTAGCACCAGTCGTAAATAAATTAGTACGCAAGCGTAGTTACAAATTTTTGAAATGACAGCTAGCGTGTAAAATTCACACTGTTCATGGTTTTTAAACCTTAATTTTTAATAATTTGAATACAAAATTAATAATTATTAATTATATTAAGTGCTCTCATACATTTACTTAATTGTATAAAGAAGTATTTGCAAGTAAATTTTGATTCTCTCCTTAAAAATACACATGTAAACAAACAACCGAGCTATTTGGCGGGCTATAAACTTTTCTTAAAAAGATTTACAACCTGCACCTGAAATTCAGCATTAAGAATTAACAACACATGAAGATATCTATTATAGAGTTCATTAGAAAGACAACTCAGAAAGTTGTGTTTAATTGTGTCCGAGATATAACAAGGAAAACAATTTCAAGTTACATGCATTCCAACAGTTTGTTTGTGTTATGTGAGTTATCTGAGTATTAAATCAGATATACATAGAGTGCACATTTACATATAACTGCATAATCAATGGAAATTTCAATTTTTCTAAGATATCTTACTAATGAACTGTATTAACTCGTCCGTAGTATATTTTGTCAATTTTAAATCGTAAGACCCGTATAGCCTGGTGTATGTACTCGACCCTTTTTTTCGAGATCACATTCAAAACCGTAATTCCTTTAGAAGTTCCGACTTAGTATTGAAACATTTTTGTTGAATGAAAATGTATAAATGTTGGATACCGCATGCGTATGTCGCACCAGTGTGTACCATACATTATGTCCTTATACAATTCCTGCGCAATTTTTAAAACACATTTTTAATTCTTAATTTTCAAACGTCTCTCTCTATAGAATTCGAGTTCAATGTATAACCGATATATTTTTAATTTGTTAATTGGAGTGATGCCGTAACGTTCGAAAACCTTGGTGAAATATAGCAACGATTTATGATTAGTCATGTTTTGTTCCTTATTTTATATAGAAAAAATAATATGATGAAAAGGTTTAGTTAGTGAAAAATATTGCTCCCATAAAAAGAACAAATAACCGTACTGAAAGATTAATTACTCACCATAACAATATGAACTGGAATATTGTGCGATGAGGAAGGGAGTAAACATGGAGGGAGAGAAGGGGATCATGTTGTATTGTAATAAAATACATGCATTTAGAATAGTAATTGATAAAAAATATTAGACATTAAAAAACTTATAAATTCACATTAATATGTAAGAAATATTACCCCCAACTTTATTATGAAATATGACAATAGATATAGGTCAAACTGCCTTACTGTAAAGTGAGATATTTTTTTAATTCTTTATTTATTTTCTAACTTTATAATCATTACTATTAGTTAACTACATTTAATAGGTCTCACTAGTCATGTCTCTTCTTGTTTCTTTCTCTGTTCTTCTTTCTTTTACCTCTTCTTCTTCTCCGCCTCTTTTTCTTCATCCCCTCAATCTTGCATAACACATTAACTTATCTTCCAATTTAAGATATATGGTGTTATTAGGGTTACCTTTCAGATTTTGCAGGCGAAAAAAAAAGTAAAAATTATTTATCTCTTGAACTCAGTGCAGCATTACCTATGCCGCACTTGCATTAGGCGTACCTTGAAAGGCAATTGTAACTGGATAAAAGTGATTTCAGTGAAAGGCAACTGTTACTAGATACAATTGATTTCGACAGCAATTGTGACTAGATAAAATTGATTTTAACGAAAAGCAATTGTGAGTAAATACATCTGATTTTGGTGAAAGGTAAATGTGACTAAATACAATCTATTTCGACAGCAGTTGAGACTAGATACAATTGATTTCAGCGGAAAGCAATTCTGAGTTCATACAACTGATTTCAATGAAAGGCAAATGTGACTAGGTAATATTGATTTTGACATAAATTGCGACTAGATACAATCGATTTCGACAACAGTTGTGACTAGATACAATTTATTAGGCAAAAGTCAATTACGACAAGTTACAATAGATTGCGACTAGATACAATTCATTTAGCAAAAAGGCAATTTTAACTAGATACCATAGATCTCTTGTTGTTAAAAGTTATCTTATAACATTTAAGATTAATATTAAATGAAACACATAATATAAAACCATATAACCAAAAATTCTCATACAAAGTTTAATAAATTGGTTTTCTTTTAGTTTTCCTAAGTTTTCCTATTTTATCTAAAGACTTACAAATTGAAATACAATACTTTTAACACATAACCTTGAATTTTATATCACAAAATTCTCCCTCATTTATCTTTTCATCTAATCTATAACGTTTTTCCCGGATGCTAGTAGCTTCAGCCGAAGCAATATTTTCCACTACGATTATGTTAGAACAGGGATGAAAAACCAGTGAGTTTTCAAAAGTATAGGCTACTTTAATATTACTTTGAAACAAAGTATATTTTACAAATGATAAACGGAATTCCTCGCACATCGATTTCTACAATAAAACTTAATTTGAATAAACCGCGCTTCCTGATTTATAGTTATGCAAAAATATAAATAGACAAGTGGTAATAATTTTTGCATGTTGGCAATAGCTGTCAAAATAATTATTGTAACAGTCGCATATAGTGTAAGATGCCGGTAAAAACTAATTTAATAATATTGTTATAATTAATTGTTTATCGTAATGAGTATTTAAAACAAATAACAGTGATCTAATAGTGAAATATGAAATAATAATAATTAGTGAATCAGAGCAGATTAGTGAAAACAGAGCAGGTAAAAAATAATCAATTTGTACGTTAAAGGCAATCGGTATTTTGTCTTAATATTTATATTATTTTCAATGAAATAAACATAATGATGTTCAAGACAATGAATGCATCATTTGTTTTATATCAATATGTATCTATTTTTGATTAATGTTTTGTAACCTCAAAAAGTGTGATACTGTTGACATACTGTGAAACGACAAAGTGAAGTTAGGTTACACAAGAGATTTTTTAAGGCAAGATATTGTTGTAAGTACGCATAAGTCGTACTTATCCTTCCTATTTTTAATATAAATGTTATTTATTTTATAAGAATTATATTACGTTATCTTTAATTTTAGTATTAATATTGTAACAAATAATTGTTTAAAGTTAGCGCTTGTAAACATTGACTCTGGTCTGTGGATATTTTATATTGTTATTTAATTTTTGGCAACACTGAACTAGTATTGTATGATGTAAAGTTAACAAATAAATTGTTAATATACCGTTTTGTACTGGAGTCAAAAAGCCAGTCTTCTCCTGAGTCTCAACCAAGTGTTTACTAATTGTACTTCGTTCGTACAATACTCCAATTGTAACATCTAAGTATTCAATAGTGAGCACATTTTAACTATTAATCAAATTATAACACTAGAATTACATTTTGTTTTATATCTGGCATCTTTATTAATCCAATAAAATACTATTGTAATTAAGTACGTAGATATAATATTACAACGAATAAATGATATATTTTAATAAAAGTGTTTGTATTAATAGTAATAAAAAGATACTAATTGTTCAACCGTCGTATGTTGCAACGAGGTTACTTTAGACCGCTCAAGTATTCTCTAATTGCAACAATACACCGTCTTAACAAGAATCCTATTAATCATCTGAAGAGACTTAATTCTTATCAACGTGAGTAATTCAAGAAGGTGGATGATCGTCAAACTGAAGAATCTACTTCCAGAAACTAGCAACACTGCGTGATGTATTAGCAAGCTGAGTAATCTCCTTTTAGAACGACAATCCGACCTCTTTTTACAACATTGATGTCAGGTGTAACATCCGCCTTCGAATCTACTTACAACAAATGGTGTCAGATGTGAGGCTTGAAGAGATATTCCTACACATAAATATCCAAGAGGTACGCCCAAAATTTTTTTCTATATATTCTACACCTGGATGCAGATCAATTAATCTGGATACCACTACGCCGATCGATTATTTCCAAAATTGCCGAAAAGTACGAGCTAGAATATCATTTCATCTGTATTTCACATAATTTTTCTACAAGTCCGGCGGATGCAAAAACTACAGCCAGCTGAACCTGGAAAAAGAAATCTTTTGCCGCCCCGGGAATGGATGGATGCTTCTAGAACATTTGGAATAATCTAAATCGATGTTGGTCGCGTGCAGAATTCCGCACACAGCTGTGTATAGATTATAATCACTGATAAGAAAATCTTTAAGTATAATAGAACGGTATCTTTTTTTTTTTTTGTATATAATTATTACTATAAATTGATAATTGTATTTTTTTTATATAGCAACGTTATTAATGAAGCTATCATTTTTTTTAGTATTATATTCAGTACTTTTGAATATTTGCTATAATCCAAGTATTTTTTATTAGCATCATTATTAACGTGGTTATAATTTTTTTTAGTATTATATTCAGTACTTTTGAATATTTGCTATAACCTAACTTTTTTTTGTAGCATCATTGTTTGTCATTGAAGCTATTAATTTTTTTAGTATTATATTCCAATACTTTTGAATATTTACTATAATATTTTTTTTATAATTGTTTCCACAATTATACTAATTGATGTTTAATATTTTTTTTAGAACAACATTTTTTTGAACGAGAGGGAATTTTGAAAAGGAGAAGTAAAGAGCTGAAACAGTTAGATAGCAGTCTGTTCAATCAGAGAGACTACCTTCCTGTTACAACTGCGGTGTCTGAGCCCCATCGGAAATTTCCTGTGAGTTACTGTTTTCGCTAACAATTTTTCCTTGTCAGAATCCTATTTTTCGGAGAGTCGTTTATTGGTACAAAATAATCTTTAGTCTGTATATTATATATAACTTTAATTAAGTACAATGGCACCGAACGTTCATTCCCTCACATTAGTTGAGAATACAATCAATCTAATCAATGAGTTTTCAAAAAATTTAGAAGTCCAATCAACATCCTTAACAATAGTTGAATTAAAAATCAAAAACTTAGATAAAGCTTGGGTTAAATATAGTAGTATCGTAGAAGCACTGCTTCCAATTCTAAAAAATGAAGAAGCTACGGCTATCGTTAGTAAGTCTATGGAAGTTGAAAGTATTTATGACGACACTCTTATTTACTTGTTGAATTATAAGCAAACATTTGAGAATGATACACATATTGTGGATGACTCAAAAAGCATAGATTCAATAAGAAATTTAAACTTAAGTCCAATGCAACTAACCGTTTTTGATGGAGAATATACTAATTGGCAAAGTTTCATGGAATTATTTACAAATTTAATTCGTAATAATAGCAAACTATCAAACATTGAAAAAATGCATTATTTAAAATTAAATTTGACAGGAGAACCACTCAAACTCATAAAGAATTATCCTTTAACAAACGATAATTATGAAATTGTTTGGAACATCCTTTGTAAACGTTATGATAACAAGGTAGCACTTATTGAAACCTATTTAAACAATTTGATAAACTACAATGTTATACGTTTAGAATCAGAAACTAATATCAAAAATTTTTTAGACGAAATTAATGAATCGATTAGAGCATTAACCGAGTTGGGAATATATTCTAATCATTCAGATTTTATTTTTATACATTTTTTAAAGACCAAGTTAGATTTTAACACATTAAAGGAATGGGAAAACAGAAATACTTCTGAATTACCAACCCTAAATGATTTTACGAATTTTCTTGAAACACGGTGGCGCACTCTAGAAAGAAGAAGGCATGTTGAATTTAAAACAGATTCAAGTCATTCTATTTCTAGTAGTGAACCAGTTTCAAGTGAACAATTTGCTAACGAAGTCGAAACAAAATTTAAAACTTTTTTTTGTAACTATTGTAAAAAAAATGGTCATTTAGAGAAATATTGTTTTATCAAGAAGGAAAATGCGGATACGGTAAATCCTGTCGCGCAAATTAATATTTGTAGGAGAGCTACGGTATTTTCAAAACCTTCTGTTTATTGTAAAAGATCAAAACATCTTGAATCTGATGGTTCTCAAGCATCTTTTACTAAAAATACAAAACAAAATTCACGTTCTTTTTATAATCACCATTTACGTAAATTTAATAGTTTAAATAAAAATATTGAGATTAAAGAAATACAAAATACTAATGATATAACAAATTTTAACTGTAACAATGAAAATGTTATTGACAAGCAAACAGCTGACACTGTTCAATTCAGAATAGTCGCAGCCAAAGCAAAGACTGTATCATTTTTATTGGACACTGGTTCTCAAATTTCTTTAATTAAACAAAATATTTTAAAAAATAATATCAAAATAGATAGTACATCTAAAGTGTTATTAAAGGGAATCTCTGAAGGCACGCCTTATACTTTAGGTTCACTAAAAACTTCTATAATTTTAGATAGTTCTAGGTCGAAACATACTTTTCAGGTTGTGTCAGAGGATTTCCCCATTAAGCATGATGGAATCATAGGATTAGATATTTTACGTACATTTAAAGCAGTAATTAATTTGGAAACAAACAGCGTACAATTCTCACAACATGGCAAAATATTTGAATTACCATTAATAAACATAAACAGTATTATCGTACCAGCACGTACTAGGAAATTAATTCCTATGTCGGGTTCTACGGTAGGAGTTTGTGTAGCCAAGGAATTGCTACCTGAAGTTTTTTTAGCCAACGCATTAATTAATCCTGTTAATAATACTTTTTATATATCAATAACTAATTCCTCAGCAAAAGATGTAATACTTAACAATTTTAAACCAGATATTATTCCAATAAATAAATTTAATTTTTACCATTTTTTGAAAAGAAATCCTAACGATCCTAAAAGATCCTTACGACATCTTTTATTTAATAATATAGACTTTTCAAATGTTAATTCAAAATACTTAACAGATTTAATGGAAATCTGTAATAATTTTAATAACATATTTTTTTTCCCGGTAGATAAGTTATCTTGTGCGAGTGCACTGAGTAACTCACCTAACCCTGTAAACATTAAGCCGCATAGATTATCTCATGCGCATAAAGAAATTGTTGAGAAGCATATCCAAGAACTGTTGGCTAACAACATTATTGAAAAATGCGACTCACAGTTTAACGCACCTCTGTTAATGGTACCTAAAAAAGCAGATGTGTCGGGGAACAAACAATTTTGCGTTGTAATCGACTATCGTAAACTTAATGAACAGACGACAAGTGATGTTTATACTTTGCCTCTCGTACTTGACATACTAGACCAACTTAGTGGTGCAAAATATTCTTCTACGATTGATTTAGCTACAAATAAATTTACTAGTAATAAACCAAAATTTAAATTAAATTTTGATAGAAGGGTCAATTTTTTTTTCACCTAGAAAGTATACGGTAGTTAATAGGAATAGATTGAAGAGATTTTGTACCAATGAATAAAACCTTGACGAATAAGATGGATTTTGTCAGGGATGATTGTTTTGTGGAGCAGTGTTAACTCTATACGATGGGATCAGAATCGTTGTCGACACTTTGCTTCTCTTTTTGTTTTTTTTCCAGAATTGTAACTCGTATATTTTGTTTTTATACGTGTCCCTTTTTTTTTGGAAGGGGGTGTTGCGATAGTACGACATCGTCCTATCTTCCTTTTTCTTTTTCTTGGAAAGAAACGCATATGTTTGTTTAATATGCGTTCCTTTTTTAGGGTTGAAGGGTGTTGTAAGTACGCATAAGTCGTACTTATCCTTCCTATTTTTAATATAAATGTTATTTATTTTATAAGAATTATATTACGTTATCTTTAATTTTAGTATTAATATTGTAACAAATAATTGTTTAAAGTTAGCGCTTGTAAACATTGACTCTGGTCTGTGGATATTTTATATTGTTATTTAATTTTTGGCAACACTGAACTAGTATTGTATGATGTAAAGTTAACAAATAAATTGTTAATATACCGTTTTGTACTGGAGTCAAAAAGCCAGTCTTCTCCTGAGTCTCAACCAAGTGTTTACTAATTGTACTTCGTTCGTACAATACTCCAATTGTAACATCTAAGTATTCAATAGTGAGCACATTTTAACTATTAATCAAATTATAACACTAGAATTACATTTTGTTTTATATCTGGCATCTTTATTAATCCAATAAAATACTATTGTAATTAAGTACGTAGATATAATATTACAACGAATAAATGATATATTTTAATAAAAGTGTTTGTATTAATAGTAATAAAAAGATACTAATTGTTCAACCGTCGTATGTTGCAACGAGGTTACTTTAGACCGCTCAAGTATTCTCTAATTGCAACAATACACCGTCTTAACAAGAATCCTATTAATCATCTGAAGAGACTTAATTCTTATCAACGTGAGTAATTCAAGAAGGTGGATGATCGTCAAACTGAAGAATCTACTTCCAGAAACTAGCAACACTGCGTGATGTATTAGCAAGCTGAGTAATCTCCTTTTAGAACGACAATCCGACCTCTTTTTACAACATTGATGTCAGGTGTAACATCCGCCTTCGAATCTACTTACAACAATATAATTATTTTACAATCATAACTGCATATTCATTATATCTAAAGTTTTCCACCACTGTCATTGCTTCTGTATTTTGTGGTTTTTGTTCAAGAATATTACTTTGCAGTACTCATATGCGATGGCTTCTTCCTCGATATCCAAGACCATTTGTCTCTACATTACGACTTTAACCCAGACCTAAATCTCGTAACTTTTGCTGTCATTTGTTTTTTACTCATACTGTTTAGATCTGTTTCTTTGCATATGTTTTAATTACATTATTTAGTTTAATAACTTATTTGTAAACATTTACAATTATTCAATTACAATTACAATATTTTGTATAAGTAGTTTGTAGTAGTTTATGGAGTGATATGAAAACTGCACTGTTAAAAATGTTATTAAAATTAAGAACCAGGTACTATTTTTTTTAAGATGAATTTTTATCTGAATTTGTTAAACAATTCTTTTAAAATGCACTGTATATGTTATAGCAACTATTATGCTGGGATCTAATTTTTTTTTCAATATCTGATTTTAAAATAGGCTTTAGAAATGTTCTAAAATTTACAAAGGTTCTCTTAAGAGATGTGCCTTCGTATTAGTTCAACTCCAGACTCTAAATTGGTTTAAAATTCTGGACCACGAAACTACAACTATGGAAGCTGCTAATAAAACTATTTCCATTGCAGAAATCAACCGCAGTAAAAGAGCTGTGCGATATGATAATATCAATTAAGGATATGTTCAATAATTGAGCCGATTTTACCAGCAAGGACTATGACACTACAAGTGACAGCTGTAGGTCTAAGAAGAAATTTTATCATGCGGGGAAACGGCCTTCTGGTTCAGAGCCTGGTACCCCAACCACTAGACACTAGACCACTAGACAACATTTGATTGCTGAGAGATATATATACATACCACTGCGTCCTGCAGGAACACGAGCAGTTTATTTCTATTTTTGAAACGTTTTGTTTTATGTTTTGTCGAAGCATACAAACGTAGATTCAGTTTGAATGTGGTGTGCGTTGAATGAACAATCTCTATACCTCCCATATGGTCTAGTGGCTAGGATACCTGGCTTTCACCCAGGAGGCTCGGGTTCGATTCCCGGTATGGGAAATTTTTTGTTTTTTTTTTGTAGACTTCTAAAGTGATGGACCCCTAATCTTGACCTACAGCCAGGGCCGTATTAGCCCAATTTAATTTTTACTAGATAGACATGAATTTGGAGTCAGAAATATTGAAACAAGAATTAAACAGAAGTTCACAGCCTGCAAATTCAAGAATTCGAAATTAAAACCTTCCAGCATTTTGAACAACACTAATTTCTATTTCTCATTTTCTTTTATCTCGCATTAACGTAATCTTAAGATCCCCAAAACAAGAACACGTTTTCAAAGAGTCCTTTACTTTAAGTTTTAACAATGTAATAGCCAACCTTAAAGCTTTTCTACGTATAAATTTCTAATTAAAAAGTTTTTAGTAATATTAAAAGTTTATACAACAAGCAGGCTGGGGTCCTGTTAGTGTGTCAAGCCAGGATTAGATTGATATGTCAGCCATGTTAAGAAAAAAACAGACTTTTCAAAACAACTTTCACTTTGTTTTGAAAAAACTTTTTAAATATTATTTTTCAAATAATATTTTTTTTAAACATTTATACTTTTTAAAAAGTAAGAACCTTTTTATCAGATGGTTTAAAATCGATTTAAGGAAATGGAAGAGAAAGTAAAAAAAGGAATAATAAATTGGGTTAATGAGAAAAAGTTTGGCATCAGCCAATATTTAAATGTACAAAGAAATGGACCTGACGTACCCTTTCGGCGTTATATTAGCAAAGTTAATGACATTATGTGATTCTCTTATAGTAAAATTAAATTTAAAAATAAAAGTATGTATTCAGTATTGTACTCAATTTGAGTTTACCATTTCTTTCTTGATATAGATAAATACATGATGAATTTTGTATTCTACAGATTTATAAATTTATCTTTTGCGAGTTTTATTATAGATTTTTTCAATTAAATAAATTTGTAAAAGAGGTTATGATATGCCAGTAGGTTCCGTCTATGATAAAAATCATAAAGTAGTCGGAGAAATTGCAGTAAGTGTTAGAATTGGCGGGTTGCCAACCATCTCAGTACTCGGTTCTCTGTTAATGGCATCCTTGTTTAAAATGTTGGAATATAAAATGTATTTATCGTGAAAAATGGATCATAATTCATATTTTATTGTTCTTTGTCTTTGTTGTCATAAGGGTGTTTTTAAATTATGGTTAAGAAGTTAATCTAGTAAATTAAAATAGTTTTTTTATACAGCCGATTGATAATGATTGTTTTTGATAGTTTACCACCCCCGTCCAAATTAATTATGACTTTTGTCAATATGTATAATTAATTTAAAATAATTTCACGAAATTTAATTAATAATTTTCTTTTCAGAAGTGGGAGAAATCTGTACTTGGATTCCAGAATCAGAAGGAGATACGTGGTAAGTCTTTTTACCTATTATCACTTAGTTTATTTTTTTCATGATGTAAACATATCAATCTTGGATTTAAATTTAAATTTCCGGGGTAAAATAAAGGTGTAATCAACCCACCTAAATTCCCACGATGGTGACACGGTTGAGAGAGTATTGATACTGTCTTTAGATTCGATCTCCGGACCAGAGTTCTATTTTTTTGGTTTGGTTGTTAGGGCGTATACATTAATAACATTACGCGTAAAGGAGGGGAGGGGTTAGAAGCTTTGTGACGTCACTTGCAATTTTGTAAGTAGTATATATTTTGCAAAATGAAGCCCGGTTGCGCACTATTCGTGAGAAAATGTAATTTTTTCCAAAAACTTATGAAGCACTATTGAAATCTTTACTTTCGACACTAAAGAATTACACAAAACATATTTTGTATTAATTGAAGATATCTGACGTCACTGTAAAGTGTGTGGGGAGCGGTGTGGGGGGGGGGTGAATAGGATGAAATTTATGTGGTGTAATTATTAAGTTAAACTGGTTATGTACATACATAATCATAAAACTATTAGGCAGTGCTGTAGTAACATATATGAGGCCGCAAAACATCAACATAGTAAGAGGTCGTCGGTGACAGGACTCAGCATCGGAAACAGCCATTAAATAAGTAAAATTAAAGAAAAATGCCTTCCACAAAAATTTTGTACATAATTTTTTTTTTGTGGATAACGATATTATCTAAAACTTTAAGTTGTATCTTTAATAGCAACAAACATAAAGTTAAATATAGTCCAAATATTGTTAAATACAGTTTTATATAAATTAAGATATGGTTTGGGATTGTACCCCATTCAGGTAAAGTAAAGGTGGGATAATACAGTTAAAAATAAATGGTTAGCAATACGCCCAATAGAGAGCACTTCTTTTAAATATCTTCTTCTTTAACTCTCGCAAGTAGTGTACATAAAGAGTTTAGTAGGGATCGACTTTTTTTGGGTAGAAATTAAGATCATACTTCACAGGATCATTTCTGTAGTATGTCTTCACAATCTCTCTACTCAAATGTAGAGTTGATGCAGCCATGATGATGAGTTGTGGTATTGTTTCCTGAGCGTGAGGCAGGCACTTGGATTCCATTTTAGGAATTCAGTCGCCATCGATGACCGTTCAGCTGAAGTCCTACGGATTTTAGTGATGGAAGCAATGCTATCTGAGTGGTATTTTTGCAAATCTTATTATTTAAAAAAAAAATTTAAACATACAATTCTATGTTAATACTTATGGCACTTTTTTCAGCTTTTGCATTCATCATTTCTTTTTGATTCATCGTTAAAATAAAGTGTTATTAGTTTTCCACAATAATTTGTAAATATAGTCCAAATCACGATAGTTCGGCGGCTACTTATACTTAAAAGAGGAGGAACGGTATACTATAATACGATAATGAATTTTATCTTATTCGTTTCTATATACATTATAGAAAAATAAGTGAGTCAGTGCTTTTTAGTTATATCGGCAGTTTATACCCCACAACTTGTTTTAAGTATGAGTCGCCGTCGAACTCTCGTAATTTGAACTATATCTCTTTTATGCTGTGTTGTATAAAAGAGATAGCAACTTAATGGACGTGACGTTACATGTTAATAATTAAAAGTAAAAATAACTATTTTTATTGTTAATATCCTAAAATATAGCGAGTTATTAAAAAATAATTACATGTGAGGTTCTGAGGAGGTGAGTTTTATAGAAATTAAAACATGTAGCCCATTTCGGCAGTTTATACCCCACAATTTGTTTTAAGTATGAGTCGCCGCCGAACTCTCATAATTTGAACTATAGACAATAATCTTCTAGTAATGCCTCTAAAATTTAAATTATTCCACTTTCCTTTATTTTGATTCTCCCATGATGAAAACAGAAAATTGCTGCTTATTCAGTTTCAAATGACACCTTGCACATGCACTTAACTTCTTTTACAAATTCAATGATTCCTCATAATTTATCATAAATTTTGACAGAAATTATTTTTATATTTATAATTCTTAATTTCCCTTTAATTAATTCAAAAGTGTGCCACGCATAACTGCCCTGACGTTGGCCCCACTCGGACTCCGCTCTGGCCCCGAGGTCTGCAGCTTATGATACATCTGTTACAATTTTTATATAATATATTTTTTTAAACCATTTCATTTAATGACTGATAATTGGTCTTGGCGTGACGCCATATTATAATAACAAAAAATAACACTAAAATTACGACATTACCAACATAAAAAGTAAAATAATTCATACGTAACAAGAATGACATATGTTTTGTATATTTCAGTCGAGTTAAGTGTTGACTCGAGCCTTGAGACGATTTCTTTAATATATTTCTTTGAATTTTTTAATAATAAAAATATATATGGTAAATGTTAGGTGTATTCGTTTATAATTAAATTGTAAAACGACCGGTAGGCTGTTAAAATTATAAAAATACGTTCTCTGTGTACAAGAGAAATTTTATAAACATGTTATTCATTTTGTTATTCGTTATCCTGTAATTATTCTTAATGAGGTAATTCGAAAATATTGAAAGTAAAAGCAAATTATTTAACGATAAAAAATGAGAATATTTATAATAACCTAGCCAAAACCGATCACGCTTCCGGTCCGAAACTAAATACATAGATCACGATATACTGGAAAGAAATGAATTCGATTTTCGGAAACACGACCGTATTCGAATGCAACGTTGTGTCAAAATTTCAAGCAAAAATATACGCAGGCTGAATTTTTATATACAGGGTGTTCCAATATTCAACGATAAGCGGGCACCAGAGGATGGTCCTGCTCATGACTACACAAGAAAAAAAAATTTGTCCCATTTTGTTTAGGAATTAGAAAAAAAAAAAATTTTTTTTGGAAAATTAAAACACTTTAAGATGTTTTTAACTACCATGACCACAATTTTTCAAATATTTCTAATTTTTTGTATCGGCAACCTAAATAGCACTGCTATCCACCACAAACATTAAAAATCCCAGAATGCTAGTAGTTTTTACACAAAAATCAATCGAAATTATTTTTTTCCATAAAATTTTTAAAGATTTTTTACTTTCAGTCCATTTTAACTCATCGTGGTGTAAAAAAAAAGTATGAACACTACTATGGAAAGTTTTTTTAAAAATCGGCGCAACTCTTCAGGATTCCAAAATGGTATAATACTCCAGGAAAATTAGTAATAAAAAAAAATTATGCATACTATTTCTAAACAAGAACCATATTTCATAAATTGTTGTTGTTGATATAGTTATCACTTTTACAATACCCAAAAGAGGTTTTTTATTGTTGAATGAATTAAAACAAATGATACAAACAATTTTTCATTTATTTTATAAATTTAATAGTTTATTTACATTATAGTAAATATACAGAAATATTTGAAAAATTGTGGTCATGGTAGTTTTTTCAATTTTCCTAATTCCTAAACAAAATGAGATAAAATTTTTTTTTCTTTTTTTCTTGTGTAGTCATGAGCAGGACCACCCTCTGGTGCCCGCTTATCGTTGAATATTGGGACACCCTGTATAAAGATATTAAGTAATATTATTGAAAAAAAATCTAGAGCCCGTTATAAAACACAGAATTGATTTCGATAAAGTTTTAGCCACGTGGCTAATAATTAATTAACCGGAAGTAAAGGGTCAGTGGATAACCAGATCGGATCGGGTGGTGGTTTAACCAAACCAGACGCCATTTTTGATCTATGTAAACCGGACGCTTCCTATTTTTGTTATATTTCAGTTAACGTGCATTAATTCATAAAGGACGGTTGCCACGTGTCAAAAACACGTGGATTTATACGAGTAAATAGGGGAGCTGAATAAACACTTTCATACAAATAATTTTATCAGTTTTAATCACATTTGAGAATAAATTTATTTCACGTAAATATTTAATAATTATGTAGAAGATAAATTGGTTATGTTAAATTTTTGGTCTACTTTTAATTGAGAATGTATATAAATTCTCAAGATGATTGTGATTTTCTTAGGAAACGTCCTTAAATAATTTATTTCTTATTATACCTTCTGAATATGATTGTTCTCCAATGTATACAATCTTTAAAAAACTGTATAATTTTAGAACATTTCTAAAGCATATTTTAAAAAATCAGATTCTAATATATTAATTTTCAAAATTCAGACAAAAATTTATCTTAAAAGAAATTAACAACCGATTCTTAATTTTAATACACGTTTGTCTATTAAATTTCTTTTAAATTTAGGAAAATTTTTAACAGTGTAAATCATTAATTTTCTTGCTCATGTATTTGGTTTGTTTGTTGAATTACTTACCAAAATGTATATTTTTATTTATTTTATTATTATTATTAATTCTTGTTTATTGTTCGCCTTTCGGCTTTACAATCTACATTCTTAATACATTTCATATACTTCAACTTACAATTAAATTTAAATTATTCTAGACCTTTTTTATTTCCAAAAGTACTTTCTGCTTCTTCTTCTCTTGACCCTCTTCCTTCATTTTCCCTAGTCTTCCTTCTGGACTGGTCTATTCCCTAGTCTATTTTTCTGGGCTGAAGTTTAACTGTTTCCTCGCTACTTCTTTCTTTCTCCTGCTTACCTTCACTGCCTCTTTTAGTACTTCCTCTCTCTTCCTGTTCCTTGTGCAACCCAGCCACCAGTTTATTTATTATCCTGTTTTTCCTTTCCTTTTTACTATTTCCGCTATCCACCTCTTTCCTTCGCTCGCTACTTTTTCCTTACACTCAAACTTAATGTGCTCCAGTGTTTCGTCCTCCGCTCCGCACACTCAACACTTTCTTTCCTCACTACTTTCCCAGTAATACCAAAATGTATATTTTTAAATTTTTATTCTTTACTTTTCAAGGTAACACTGTTTGAATTAATTATCAATTAATATCATTAATTAAAAAGTAAAATTTCGTCTGGAAAGATAATCCTTTATAAATTTAATACCATGCTAATTTAATTTCAGAAAATAATATTATTATCCAATATTCAAAACAAAGTAATTCTAAAGCATCCTCTGTAAATATTTCTGAAGATGAAGCCCATAAATGGACTTAAAATCCATTAATTAGTAAAGGCTTATTATCTTGGTTAAAACAATCCCAAATAGTCTTAGTGTTGCTTATAAATTCAAATAAAATATTCCTTTTGTTTTGCGAATTATCTTTTGACTACATCTGGGACATCAAGATTATTTTAACTTACATTAATCCATCTTTGTTTGTTCATTAGCTTACTTATCAAGCATTTCATCCTTATTCTGTAAAAAACACATGTAGAATATATATCCAGAGTTATTCTGTATATCGTTATGACGTCATGAAAACAGGCCTCACGATTAGACGCTTCTAACATATTGATTAAACATTTGATCCTGTTATGAAGATAGTATGGCTATATAATTCGCAAGCACTGTTGCTTCATTGGTGTCTGAATTCTAAGTCTAATGCTGGTACTACACATTCGAGTTAAAAGGGAATGTACGTGCAAGCTCAATGGGAAAATATTCGTACTCACAGGGTAAATATTTATGTATTCGTACACGAATACGAGCGTTTTCGCTCTAGTGGCGTTAAATAACACACATACTATACGATACACAAAACGTAGGAATCGCACGAATAGGCCCACATGCGTGTATGCCCCGAGAACACCGACTAAATGATGTGGCGGTAATTAATAATGCTGCTAGCGCCATAGAACATAGTGTGGCGAAACGTTAAACTAATGGGCTTGTGTCCTCTGTCTTAATTTCTATAAAAGTGTACTATATATTGATAAAGTGGGTTACTAGAACCTCAAATGTTCAATTATTTTTTAATAACTCCTTATATGTTAAGAGATATTAACAATTAAAAAAGCCATTTTGTCTCTTTAATTATTAAAGGGATTCAACGTTGTACACATTCCAAGTGTATGTGACATCAGAATCCTTGTGTAAGGTTACCAACCTTACAGCTCTGCTATATGTATTTATATATTAAAATATCAAATATTATTTACAGCTATTTCAAGGAACAATCAAATTTCAATCTGCCTTAACAGGGTTAAATAAAATAAAAACTTATTATTCTTGACTTGATTTGACTACCAACAGCTACAGAACATTACCACAGCACTGACCTACTCAACAAATAACTGACATTAAAATGCATTTCACGTCATACAAATCCGACCATTTCTAGCGCTAAAACTACAATTCAAACTTTTAATTGCTATATCTCAGTCAATATTTAGATATTTAATAAAATAGACACGCCAATAAACATTTATTAACATCAATTTCAATCAACAATTGAAAAATCGACCACTAGAAAATAAGGACACAAGCTCATTATAATACGTAAAAAAGTGTATACACAACAAAGCATAAATTGTTTTAACTTAATTTATTTAACGTCGGTCTATTTCCAATACTTCCGACGGTCGGTAGTATGTCGGTATGTATGGTGTTGCAGCCTCATATATGAGATTTACTCAGCTGCCTAATAAGTATACAATTATGTATGTACATAATCAATATGACTTGATAACAACCAAACCCAGAAAATATAACTCTGGCCCGATGATCGAACCCGAAGACACTGCAACGAAACGATTAGATATTAAACTATTATCGCTTTACAAATAAACGTGTTATAAAAGTTATACCAGGTATAAAGCGATAAGAAACCTGTTCGGACGTGCTTTATACCTGATATAAATTTTATAACAGGTTTATTTGTAAGGCAGTTAGTTTATACATGGTATATGATTAAACTACTTTGGTTTACTTGTGTTAGAATAACTAATTTTATATAATACGATTTTGAGGACACAATTTATGGTACTTGAGACATTTTCAGTCTTTGTTTCATGTATTGAAAGTCTTGTTATCATTATATTTTTTATTTGTATAGAATATCCCCATAAATATAATTTTTTTTCTTCTGAAGTTGAATGTCTATTTAAATCATATAATTATTTTGTTAGTCAATTTGAATCGAAAAGACGTCTGCAGACACAAATACATTCACAAAAGAGTAAAAAAATGGCAGGTGTGTATGCACCAGGTTGCGGCGCAGGATACGGGTATAAGAAGTAGGTAGAGGGTAAAGAGGTAAAGAGCGAAGAGGGTCAGGCCGCTGCCCCGTGCTGGCGGATTCACTCGTCACCTGGCGAATAGGGCATTGGGCACTTTACTAGTTAAAAATTATGTTGAATGAGATTATACAATACACTGTTCTTGAACAAATATTTATCAATTTCATAATTTGGTCATAAATTATTTTCAAATGAAAATAAAATATTTCTTATCTATAAATGTTAGGTAATATTATACATGTCAAACTTGTAATATTAAAAATATGATTTTTAGTGAAAATTAATACTATTATCTTTAGCACACTGCAGACAAGACTGTCTGCGACTGTGTGTGATATAAAAATTATTTTTTGTAACTCTTTTACTTAAAACATATCTCTAATTTTGCTTTGATAATGTCTGAATGGGCTTGTGTCCTCATTTTCTAGTGGTCGATTTTTCAATTGTTGATTGAAATTGATATTAATAAATGTGTATTGGCTTGTCTATTTTATTAAATATCGAAATTTTGACGGAGATATAGCAATTAAAAATTTGAACTGTAGTTTTAGCGCTAGAAATGGTCGGCCATATTTGTATAACGTGAAATGCATTTTAACGTCAGTTATTTGTTGAGTAGATCAGTGCTGTGGTAATGTTTTGTAGCTGTTAGTAGTCGAAATAATCAAGTCAAGTCAAAGAATAATAAGTTTTTATTTTATTTAACCCTGTTACGGCAGACATTATATTGAAATTGTATTGTTCCTTGAAATAGCTGTAAATAATATTTGATATTTTGATATATAAATACATATAGCAGAGATTTATGAACTGTAAGGTTGGTAACCTGTAAACTTGCCAGAGTTCTATCTTGAATATGCTATCTCATTTACGCTCTGTTGTATAAAAGAGATAGTAACTAGCGACTGTGATGTCACATGCAATTGGAATGTGAGAAAAAATGACTTTTTTAATTGGTAATATCTCCTGAAATATAAGGAGTTATTAAAAACTAATTGGACATTTAAGGTTCTAGTAACCAATTTTATCAATATATAGTACAGTTTTCTATAAATTCTATTCTATAAATGATTTTGGTTTAACAGATGTTTTGTATTAATATTAGAACAGATGGCGTCAAGGTAACGAATAAGTACTATCTTTTGATCTGTTACGTCTTATTGCCAAATTTCTTAGTAGCAACAATTTGCAAAAAACACCTTTATTTAATTCTTTTCTTTATAAAATCAACACAGCAAGATAAGAAATTCTAGTATTGTACGGAGTTGTATTTGGAAATTTCATTGTTGCCGTTCTGATTGATGTAGTTCAAGCCAAACACAGCAAAAATCAATGAAATTCGAAAACTTTTGTTAAAATGACAAATAATTCAGTCCACATATTACGTACCTATTCATTTTTTGAAATATCTCTTCCATTTAGTTACCTGAACACATTTTTAGAATCTACCTAGGGCTAATCATTGTTACCTACATTTATTTGTATTCTTGTAGATATAATTTAGTGTGTAAATTTTTCAACACAACAAAAAAAGAAATTCTCTGTGATTTTATGGCAGTGTTCTTTCTGTATTTATGTAAGCATGTGTATGTGCGTCTGTAGATTTTGTGTGTGGTTTCGCTGCCTCATTGCGTTATTCTTCTCCCTCGGAGGTTTCGACCTTCTATCGAACAGTCCCTTGTCTGAAAGCTTCAGGTCTTTACCAGACCCAAAACCCAATGCCCTCTGCGCTAGCCGGCTGCTGCCCGTAACAAAACAATTATAAATACTAAGGTTTTGTATTGCACATACAAATAAAAAACTTTTAAATTTAGATACTAGATACTACTTAGATGCATGTGTTTCAAATTGGTCTAAAACTTATGTAAACAATCGAGATATGTTGTTTGTACATCATATTCCTAATTCAAGTCTTAATAAATAATTATGACTTAACGAGAATTTTTAATTAATGGAATTAAACAGGTTAATATTCAAAAGTAAGAAACTACCTATAAAAAGGAAGTACTTATTACTCTTATAGTACGTTTTTTGTGTCTTTTTCTTTTAAGTATTGTAGTATCTCTCTCTCCCAAATACTTTTATATCTTTTGTTATAATTGCTCTTCTCAATTTTTTCCATTCTTTCCTGTTGCTGTATCTCCCTGTCTCTTCTCCTTAGCTCCTCTTCCACACTTGTGCCTTCTTCTCTCTGCCTCCTCTGTCGCCATTTCATTCCTTTCATAATATTCGTTTCTCTATTTCGGGCCTCCTTCCTCACCCTCCTTTCTACTCTCCTCCCTAATTTTTCTTAGGATTTCGCCTTCAGCGTAACTCATTATCTCCTCGAATTTGACAGCTGTGCTTCTTCCTCTTACAGTACGTTAATCTTTGTAAGATTATCAGCCACTTGAAATTTTTACGTAAGTTTATAATTTTTGCACTCCTGTTTAAACTATTAAACCTAGAAAATGTCATTAATTCAAAACTAAAATCTATTTTTATAGTTATAGTTAAGGTACATTAAGGAGATCCTCGTGAAGTAGTAAAGAATGGAGAACTTGCTGAAACTTTGTAAATTTGTTCTAAGATAGTTAAAAATTAATAAAAAAAAAATAAGGGTAGGTTTTCAGATTTTTTAAGCAAATAATGAGTTAAAAAATGGAAATTTCACGTTCAGGTATATGTGGATTCATTACCTTGTGTATTTGATTGAAAATTTCATGTAAATATCTAATGGAGAAAAGTATTATTTCAATTCAATGTGGTTCAGAAAACATCAAGCTTGCGAATAAAATAATAAAAATAGTATGTTTCCGAAGAAATAACAAGAATAATTGACATTTTTATAAAAAAATATCATCCGTTACTCCCGTTGTTCATCAATCAAAAAACTATGTAAAATTTGGCAACGTCGCTTACGCAGTTAATTGGCGCATGAGTAAACGAATATTCGAAAGGCGTTAGGTCTAAGTTTTCAGGTTATTTACTTGTGTTGTCAAATGTGTCTACGCTATCTATAAATTTTAAAATTATTTTTCATAAGCATAATAACTGCGGCGGTACAAGGATATCCTTAAATGTTAAAGCTGTAATTTTTTTTAGTTAGTTTTACAATATGTATACATTTGCGCAATACTAAACTCTAAATATCATTGAATTATATTTGTTGCACCTTTAGGTCGGTTAGTAGAGTAGAGGTATTCTATATGTATACATAATACATAAAATATATAGTTTATATCTTTAAAAATAAGTGAATAAAAATGTAATACTTTATTGTGGCTCAGGTCACATAGTAATTGTGATACGCAGCCGGCGTCTTGGGCTTAAGGTGTTCAAGAAAGACAGTGGCGTAGTTTAAAGTAAGGAGATGTTACATTCCTTTATTCTGTAGTACTAAATAACATTGTTTCGATTGTACACTCTCAAACAGTGGTGGTTATAATATGTTAATATCCTAATTACGAGAAAAAGAATTTTACTTATCATTGAATTAAAAAAATGATTCTATATTTTATTTTTCCAACTCGATAACCGTTACTATGGCCTTGCAGTGTCTTTATCAGAGGCGATGTATAATAATAAACTTCATACGTGTCACCAGGAAGTCTTCTAATCTGCTCAACTTTAACTGACGATGTTATCTTTGAGATGTCAATAAACGAGATTATTTATGAAGTTATGAATGAGTTTTATATAAATATTGACATGTTACATTTCAAAATTGCGTAGAAGTGTGAATTCGGAAATATATCTTACTAGAGTTTACTCCCGTCGCAAGCGACGACTGTCTTTTATGTGTGAATTGAATTTCATTTCAAATTTCAATTCCATTTTTAAATTGAAATATTTATAACTACTAAATATATGAAATAATTAACTTTTTTCAAAATTTGGGATTTTTTTTTCGATTTGTGAATTAGGTACCGAAGTTAGCCTACATAAAAAATGTTGTGCATTTATTTGTGGTAAACTGTTCCACTATTAGTAATTTTTTAAATGTTTTTTTAGCAACATGCGTATAATTTAAAAGACTTTACATCAAATAGACCTGAGAGATAATTTTCCATTTCAACAAAAACAAATTTTGTTCTCCTTTAAGATTTGTGGAAATGTATCAAATTATATGAATATATCTACATATTTATAGAACATTTGTATACGTAAACCAGCTTTTCTTCATCTAAAATTCCATGAATATAAACTTATTAATGCCCTGTGCTTACTCATTCTGGTAACCAAACAAGACTGTTGAAAAACGGCTACAAATTTTATTATTATGTATATCAATTTTTTTTTAAATTAATTTTATGAACTTGTTCCTTTTGGTCTAATTCCTGAGATCAAAATATTAGCATATTAAATTTTATAAATGATAGACATTAGTATTCGTGGGGTTTTATTGTAGCCTTATGGTATTGTAGACGTACTTGTATATGTTTATATAAGGAGCCTAGACCACTAGACGTATTGTTTCGTACCTGTATGATATTGTACAATATGACCACATGATTTTACAACCCCCTTGCAGTCCAGTCGGCTGGGAATTCTACTAAAGAGTGTATCTTTAGGAGCTGACTGTTTTAAATTTGGCGCCATTTTTTGTAAGTGTATCTTGGACATTTGAAATTCGACATATGTTAATCAGGACACATGGGAAATTAATTATGCAAAATCATACACTACAACAACGTATACAAATCGTGAAAATGTATTATGCAAATATTGTTAGAATATTTAAAATCGATAGTATGTGGAGGAAAAGGGCTTGTTTAGTTGATTTTATTTTAATTATGTTAGAGCAAGGTTAATTGAAATCTAATGGAGATTGTAAAAGCGAAATGCATACCCAATTATTAAATATACATAAAGTTTTATTATTATATATGTGGTAAATAAGAATAAGTAAAATTGATTATTTATTAGTTTTAAGACTTCAATTGTATCATTTAATCATGCAAAAATTAAGTGGTAAAACAGATATTCAAATTTTGAATTTGAACTCTATCAACTTTTTTATATTTAAAAAAGGAAATATATTGATGTTATATGTCCTTAGAATCCGTACGGGTCCTTAGAATTAGTCCGTTTCTCATGTTGAATACGAAAATATCCGAAAATTATAACGAAACTAGTAACTTAAAGGTTTATAGTGTTGTTGAACAAAAATAAAGTTCTGGTGTTCAATTTCCAATCATGCCAATTGATTTTTTTAAGCTACTTTCTACAGAAACATTTTGGGTAATATTGCAATACATAATTTTTAAACGGCATTATATAATGCAAATATATGAAATTATATATATAATTCTGGGTGAAGATTTACAATCGCTATACAATTACTAGGTATATGTTCAATAAAACAACCACTTTATGATAGAAAACTTAACTTTATTACAAAAAGATACTAGCTGCTCTAGATACTAGCTGATACTAGGTTCAACCCCCTATACGAGGTCATCTTCATGTAAAACCTTATCCAATCTTAAAATCCAACCTTATAAATGTAGTTCACATGCCCATTATTGTTTTCTGGTAGTAGAAATAATCATAAAATAAATTTTCGTTCCCATTTACTGGCTATTCATCTCAAAATTTTGGCAAATAACGTTATTTGGTCCCTGTACAATCAGTAGATATGTTTGAGAAGAAATATGAACCCTTACATCAGTATTCCTATTCTCAGGCCTATACTTAGTACGTTGTATATTTCAATATTCATTCATTTCCCATATTGTACTCAGTTAGCAATAGAGAGCAGTTAGTTATACCAACCGTACAAAAACACCGTGGGAATTGCAACGACTTCAACATATGACACATCAAAAATATGTACAGTCATATTTCTACCAGACCAAATTAATGCGTCTACATTTAAATTGGGGACTTAGAAATAATTATTCACCCATCAATTGTTAGACCATATTTAATCGTAAATAATACACAATATTTATAATTCTATTAATATGATTTCTGTGTTAATTCTCACGAAATGGGTATCGATGCATCAAACATATGTTTAATGCAAGTAATAAATCTGGATATTTTAAGTATTTAGATACTTTTAACAGTATCTGAAACTGAGTGTAGATACAAAGTGTTGAAACACTGACAAAGATGGTTAACTGATGGTATGATGGTTATGAAAAGTGTCACTGTTTACGAATCATCAGTTTACGTTTTCTTTTATTTTATCTAATAGCAAGGATCTACAATATTTTTGTTGTCTCGAATTCTATAACTATTTAATACTAGCTAAACCGGGCCACTCTTTGCTGTGGCGCTCAGTCTTATGTGGAATGAATGGCAAAGTAAATAAAAGACACACACACACACAAACACAGACGACGAGCAACTGGAAAGAAATGAATTTCAGTTTCAAAAACACGCGCGTATTCGAATGCAACGTTGTGTCAAAATTTCAAGTCAATCGACTGACAACTTGTCAAGTTTTGCCAGTAGAAACATACACAGGCTGAACTTTTATCTATAAAGATTATATTGATAAATTATACAAAGTTACCCGATTTGATCTGCGGTAAAATTTTACTAGGGTACAGCTATCTAAAAATTTAAAAATTTAAATTGAATAGCGTAAATAAGATCAATAAATAATCGATTATTTTTTTCTTCACTTCCAGAGTATAAAACTTAACTTCGTGGGATACACAACGCAGCTGCTAGTAGTAAATGACGTATCACACACACACTCGTTGTATAAAGAAGACGGCAAATCGTCGGAATTGCCGACATTGAAATTTTCTATAGCGTTGTATCCTTTTAATAATTAAAGAGACAAGATGACATTTTTAGTTGTTAATATCTCATAAAATATAAGGAGTTATGAAATAGTCGATAGTCGTGGTAGTCAACTTTATCAATATATGGTACAATTTATGTTTCACAAGCCCATTCAAAAATGATATGTTTACTAAGAACTGAAAAAGCAACACTAAGTAAATTTTGAACACATTTCAATTAAATATTGACAATATTCAATTTTCTGATATTATTCTGTCATTTGATGTTATGAAAGTACCTCGTTGACAACTTAATTAGTTTCCGTTAATCGATTATTTATAATTAAGTTTCGTATAGCGGCTGCTGTATGCATGTATTGTTTTATCAACTCAGAAGTGGGAGTATAAATTGAGTTAAAAGTATTTACCAACAATGGAATTTGATTGGGATATAATTTAATTATGGTAATGGCTTGTAGTTTAACAGATTGTTTTTTAATGTTCATGAACAATTATACAATACTAATAATTTATTTGGTATGCATATGAAATACATTTTATATTTGAGTAGTGTGCATCATTGAATATATCGGTCTGTAGGTAGGCGTAATATTGTCACGAGAAATGGAATACGTGAACATTTATGATAACAAGTAGATTTATAATTATAACAATATACTTTTGATTGCGCGATTTCAATATTGTTTGCTCTACTATTCAAATTGCTTGTACGTTGAAAATAAAATAAAGTAAATAACAGTTATAGTTCAAATTGCGAGAGTTTGGCGGGTAGTACTATATAGCTCTACGACACGTTTTAACACAAATTCCAAAATAAATTTACTATATAAAATTCAAAAAATATTTCTAATTTTTACAGTGTCTTATGCAAATAAAGTAGTAAACATCACGCAAATTATAAGGATTAAATTATGTTTGTTTCGCAATATTTGTTTATGATTAGATTTCATGTGTTTTATGGAATTGTTAATAATTTTAAGTATGGAGAACTTTCCAAAATATTGTATATAAAGCGGATGTTGTTGTGGAATCGATCTCTAAAAAAAGGAAGGCAACACCAGATTTCTAATTGGAATTATGATTTTTTATACTTTGTATGTATGTACCTATGGACTAAAATGTGTACTTCTTCTTTTAATAAAAATATGAATGATATTTGTAAAGATATTTTGTAGAATTTATATATTACAGGTTTTCATTATTTTTTTTGCACGATTTTTAGAACAAAACTTTTTTTAACCTTACACGGTGATTTTTTAGTTGTGGACTGACTCATCCTCAATTTTTCCTTATCCATGTATATTTTTATACGGATTTAGTTGGAATGTATCTTCTTTGTAAATCAAGGTTTAGGTACAGTAATGGATCTACGATTTTTTCGATCCGGGGCAAGAATTTGACATTGAAATGGTCCCCCCACGAATTATTGCCCTCCAGGGTCCCTCTCCTCTAAATCCGGGGCTGTTAAGGTGTGAACCCTTCTCAAAGAGTCGGATGTCGTAAGAAATCGGTTCTATTGTGAGAGGTGTTACTTCATATTCTGCATATTATATTCTTTATTGAATTTCTTGCTCTAATTTTTTACAAAAAAAGACCGTGGTTCGGATGAATCGACACAGCGCGCCTTTTAAAATATTGCATTTATTTGAAAGTGTTATTTTTCTTTCAGATTACCACAGTGGACAAAGTACTTTGGACAACCCTGGAACACTTCGAGAAATGTAAGTTTTTCAATATATATTTGCTTTAAATTCATGGTTAATATTGTAAACATTATTTTATTACAACCCCATAATGTAATACATCATCATATATCAAAATTTGTATAAATGATTACTTTACTTAAAATTACACCATGGTTTAATAATCGATTTGTTTTGTTCTGCGTGTGTCATTTCCTCTCCGGGTAGCAACAACCCCCTTAACATATGCATTAGACATTTATATTTAGGGGTTGCATATATGAAAAATA
This sequence comes from Panorpa germanica, assembly GCA_963678705.1. Classification (NCBI taxonomy): domain Eukaryota; kingdom Metazoa; phylum Arthropoda; class Insecta; order Mecoptera; family Panorpidae; genus Panorpa; species Panorpa germanica. The sequence goes on from OY783221.1 coordinate 10,525,252, forward strand.
GAGAAAATAAATAACAGGCTTAAACATAATAATAGCATAATATACTAGGACAACCTTGAAATTATATTTTTGTTAGTTATTGTTTAGCGTCATTTTATTTTTATATTTTGTATTGTTGTTGTCTACGATTTTAACTGAAAAAAAAACACTGACTGGTGTAGCTCAAATTGAAGAGTTCCACGTACTAAATGGAAAATTTTGTATAGGGTAAACAGCTCTAAACCCAGCTACACTTTGCTGAACCTCAGTCTCATATGAAGTGAATTGGAAATTCGTCTAATTATATTCCATTATTAAATTAAACATTATTTCTAAATTTACAATAAATTTTATTATCCTTGTCCTTGTCCTTGCTCGTCTCTTATATTTTATTTACAACCTGTCATAAGACTACACTTTTTCCTTTTAAATTATCTACTAGCCCCTTGTAAAATAAATATACAAACTACGCCTTTGTGTTTAGCTTGCACCTTGTGTTTTAAATAGTAGAGGTAAAGGCACATGCTGAATGTTTCTCTGAAGATGTTTTTAAGACATTTGTTATTTAAAAGACACATGCTCGGACTCGGACTCGGGTTCAAGCTTCAATCTATCTGTCATACTACGGTGGCAATTTAACGTTTTTAGGTCGAATACTGCAGTTTATGATAGAAGTTTGAAAAATTAAAAATGTAAGGCCTCAGAAAATATGAACTCCAGACCAACTACTAGAGCATCAATATAATTTACAATTCAAACATATATAACACGCAAATTTTAAAGGTCAAATCAACTGTGTCAGATATAGTAGAAAACAATTATTTCATGAACAAAGCATAAATTAAATTTGCACAACCTTTTTTTTTTTGTACAGTTTAATTTCTAGGAATCATAGTTGACCGACTAAAATAATTCCCGACAGTTTGCTTTAGGATAAATTAGGAAAAAAATTCTGTAATATATTTTAAATTACAGGAAACTTTATTTTTGCGGTTATTTAAAAAATAATTAATCCTTCAAGTATCGGTAAACCCACCTGCTTTATAAATAGAAACAGATACAATTATTTTGTGGTCACTTTTTTATATTTAACAATTTTTTGTATTATTTCTTTGTATTGTTACAAGAAGGCGCCATGTGAATCATATACAGAATATGAAATGGGTGCCGTCAACTCGGTTACTCTTCCCTATAACTCATTGTGATATGAAATGAACGTGAAAGTAAATAAAAGACGATGATCAACTGGAAAGAAAGTAATTCGATTTTCGAACACACACGCGTATTCAAATGCAATGTTGTGTCAAAATTTCAGGTCAATCGACCGGCTAATTTTCGAATTTTACGAGCACAAACATACGCAGGCTGAATTTTTAATACTATGGGTCAGAGCTATAGGACACTATGTCCATTTTTGTCAAAAATGAGGTTATTGGTACAATCAATAGGTTTCTTGTCCTCTACCGATAGATATGCAACATTTTGTTCTACATAAAAAATCGACTTCGGTTTTGAAACAGTTTTGTCGCATGTTTATGTCGCACTAGTCTGTACGTTAAAAGTACAACACATTTAGTACACTCATGTCTAAATAATGTCAACTTATGAATGAAAATATATAAATGTTGGATGTCGCATATGGGGGTAGTAGGTAAAATAATATATATATATATTTATGTATATATATTTCAGTAAGGAATGTAGTGAAGTGAGTGGCTCGATTGTCTTGTAGTAAAACAAATAATGAGCGAAAAAATATGATAAACAAATTTAGGTAAACGAAAATTAGATGTCTTATGGTGGGGGTAACAGGAAAGATAATAAAATAATATGCACATCTATCATTTTAAATTAGAATTATTAAGAATATTGTGCAGATACTTTTAGATCATAGATGGTGCTAATATTGGAGGGGTTTTAAATTTCATTTCATCATCACATTTCGACAGTATATAAATTCTCATTTCGTTTTATTATATATATTTTGTAATTAAAATAATATTAATTAGAGAGAATGTACCCACACAATTGTATACTAAAAATATGAAAACTTGATGAATAATTTTTATACTTTTAATACAGCAGCAGGAGCAGTGTGCGAGCCTCCCTTATTTCTCAACAAATAAAAGGATTGGGCCATCCCAGTCTCGTTTATTCCCGTTTCGTTTCCCTTTGGTTTCCGTTTGGACTTCCCGTGGTTCCAGACGGGTATTTAATTAGAACGGTAGGCTTATATTTTGAATTGAGCAATTCAAGTAATTTTCTAATGCTTTTAACTAAAGAATTTATTTGAATAAAAATAACTTCCCTTAATTATACTAAGTGAAAGCTAAAGTTTCATATTTTTCATCTTATTTTGTTGGTTTTAATATTTAAAATATTTTAGGACTTATTTCGCTAAGTGCTCGATGAATATAAAGTCAATTTTATATTTTATGTGGAATTTTAAAGAGAATCTTATTTAAAAGGGTCACGAGATCAAAGAACCTGAAATTCATATTAATTTGAGTGAATTTTAGGGGTTACACCACCCCTGGGAGGCTAAAATAGGGGACGGTATTTGTTACAGTTAATTGGAACTGGATACAATTGAATTTTGCGTGGGAGCAACAAAAGTAACCTCATTTTAAGCAAGAAGTATTTGATGACGTTTCGAAAAATTTCATTTTGTTCTTGTCGCTAAGGGTCCACAAATTATAACCGGGGGTGGAAGCTTTGTTCCTTAAAAAAGTAAATAATTGTGTCACAGTTGTTGTTTTAGGATGATTTAAGTAATTTTAATATTCAAAAGCAGTCTGTCATTCTGATAGAAATTATGACAATTCATTTTAAACCTTTGTAAAATTTTTGTTAGGGATGAAGTTTCTTAAGTATATTGTTTATCTCAGTCGGAGATTTTGCGTCAAAGATAATTTGCTAAACAATTTGACAAGTTCAAAAATGTATTCATAATGTTCCATACATTATCCTTGTATCCTTGTAATTGTATACAGGAATGTATCCTGTGTGAAACAGCAATTTTACGAGAAATGTTCTCAAACTTTTTGTATTTTTTTTTTTATAGCACAAAAGTTGCATTATTACTACTACATTAATAGAAAAATAATTATAATAGCTTTCTTCTCAATTTCATTCTTCCTTCCTTCCTATATTATAATAATCCAAGTGTATGTTTATTTCCTTATATGCTTACACGATTCGTATGGTGGCTCGAAAACGGTTAGAAAAGGGAAGTTTTCTAATATTTCCTATTTCATAGAGAGAGAAATTCTAAGACTTTTGGCGTTCTCGGATTTTTCCTTGAATTTCCTGGACTCCCGTAATTATGGAAAAACTGAAAAAAAAATTACTTTTGATTCTTAAAAGATAGAAAGTTGAAATTGTGTAGAAATTCAAAAATTTATAAAAGTGCCCTTGAGAATACTATGGGGGCCGCTAGAAAACTTTAGAGAAAGTTTAAATTTTGGATTTAGGAATAATTTAGTATCTAATAAAAAAAAAAAATCAGAATTTTAAAAAATTATTTGAGGACACGTGGACAGTTTTTTCCGAGGGTAATGAAATTTGAATATAAGTTGAAATTTTATATATAAGTTAATTATTTTATTGAATTAAAATCGTACACACCAAAAAGACTGGGGTAAACAAACGCTAGTATTCATATAATCTTCTTCAGATACTCATTTAATAAAAATGAATTTATATTATATAACATTGTCGCTAAATAATTTCCCAAATGTTGAGAATCGCAGTCTAAGACTATTTTTATAGATTTAAAACCGAAAACCTTTTGCGAAGTTTTGTGACAAAATGAAGAATGGCTATAGGAAATTAAGGAAGCGTTAACAACTAGTGGATTGAGTTTCTGAAACTCAAAAGAAACCATATATAAAACAGTGTACCACACTACCCCGAAATCCAATACATACACTGTAAAATAAATACCGAAAAAAAAAATTAATCTTTTTTAGTAACACACTAACTATGTAAAATTTACCGCGTAAAAGGTCTGGTATAAGTAATGTTTTTGTCAATGTAACTAGGCCTAAATATTATTAGATAATTAGCTGACTCCAACAGACGTTGTTCTGTCTAAATTTCAATAAATCTTTTCACAATTTAACTGAAAATAATCAACAGAATCAAGTTTTCGTCACTAGCTTGATTCACAAGTTGACAATCAGCTGTCAAATCCCTTAGAAAATTGACTGGACCGCGATCCACCTAACAAAAATACTTAATACTTAAATACAAGGATTGATTTTTCAATGAGAAGAATACATTTGTTTCCTCATGTTTGTCATAGCTTTAGCATCAATGGGCTTGTGTCCTCATTTTTTAGTGGTCGATTTTTCAATTGTTGATTGAAATTGATGTTAATAAATGTGTATTGGCGTGTCTATTTTATTAAATATCTAAATGTTGACGGAGATATAGCAATTAAAAGTTTGAATTGTAGTTTTAGCGCTAGAAATGGTCGGCCATATTTGCATGACGTGAAATGCATTTTAACGTCAGTTATTTATTGAGTAGGTCAGTGCTGTGGTAATGTTCTGTAGCTGTTGGTAGTCAAATAATCAAGTCAAGTCAAAGAATAATAAGTTTTTATTTTATTTAACCCTGCTAAGGCATACATAATATTGAAATTTGATTGTTTCTTGAAATAGCTGTAAATAATATTTGATAGTTTGATATATAAATACATATAGCAGAGATTTATGATCTGTAAGGTTGGTAACCTTACACAAGGATTGTTATGTCACATGCACTTGGAATGTGTACAACGTTGAATCCGTTTAATAATTAAAGGGAAAAAATGACTTTTTTAATTGTTAATATCTCTTAACATATAAGGAGTTATTAAAAAATAATTGAACATTTGAGGTTCTAGTAACCCACTTTATCAATATATAGTACACTTTTATAGAAATTAAGACATAGGACACAAGCCCATTTCAATTTTAGTTATTTTTAATCGCAATGAGTTTGATATGTTCAATTTATTTGGGTATTTAGTTTTAATATTAATCATAGCTGAAAAACCCGCCTAACATAGGTATGAAGTACTGAAGAGAAGGAATACTTTCTTAGCTTCATCAAACAGACAAGGATAGTTATCAGCTAGCGAGAGCTAGAATTTCGCTAACTGCTTGCGATTGAATGAGTTCTTCAGTTGCTTTTGTTGACATTTTAGTTTGGACAAATCTAATTCATCGTATCGAGCTTCTTCATCTCTTCCCTGAAGTAGGCGTCTAACTTATTTTTTAACTGTGATAAATGAATTGAAATTGCAGACAGTATGTTCATATTCGCTGCACTGGTTATCTATAATAAAAGTTTCAAGTGTTTCAAAACAATCGCACTTGCCTTCCTCAATACCACTCTTTCACAAGTTTTTTGTATGAACGCTCGAATTCTATCGTGAACTGCAAAAATGTTAGATCCGTTTCAATCTTTAAATATAAATTGAAATCGTTTAACTTTGAAAACATGTGAACTTGAGAATGAATTCTTCGTTTAATAGAGACTCAATATATTCAGTTTTTCTTTCCAAATAAATTGTAGTTTCATTGCGTAATTTGTAATTTCATTGCGAGGCACCTCTACCCAGCTCTTCACACAACTTTTGAAATAAACGTGCTTATTTGACCAGTGTCTCGTGACATTTACTTTGGGAAATGCTGCCTTATAAGAACGCGCTTTCAGTTTTTCCAATTTTCCTTTCCCTAAAATCGTTATTCGGTTCTCAAGTGATTAACAACGAACAGCACTTCATTTTTATTTAATATTTAGATTAATATTTTTAACAGTGTAACCTTACTACATGAATGTCGTGTTACTACAATACTATGGTACATATTCTCCTACAGTTTCTCTCTTAAAACGTAATCGTTTTATTTCTTATAGAGGTTTTTGGGACACCTTTTCAGCTTTTCTTATAAACTATATATATAATAATATATATATATATATTATTGTATATAACTATCACTCATATTATATACTTATTGTCCTTATATTTCTCTTGTATATTGTATTCTGCTGAAATATTACATTTGAAACACTCCATCAAGTGTTACTTTAAACTTTAAGTTATAGAATTCTTATTTTAAAAATGTTGAAATTAATTCAGTAAGTGTATGTCAGTCATATGAAGTATAAATGACAATTTTCAAAAGTTAACTTTATGAATTTATAATGTATCTATAATGGATTTGTGTAATTTTCTCGCAATTATATTTTGTGAAAGAACCGGAAACTTAACTGAAGATTTTGTCTTGAACAATGGTATAGAAAAGTAGGAATATCTTTCTGTAATGATTTCTCATGAAGTACAGTTTGTGTTTTTTTTTTATTATTTAAATCCTTTACGCATGGTAAGTGCGTACCGACAGATTAAAAAGATAATCAACATTTTTCTTAATGTAAAATTATTGAACAAGGTAGTAGTTGGTTTTGAATCTATTAAATCTAATGATTGACTTTAGGATTCCAAAGATTACATCTATCTTTCAAGGAATGGGCTTGTGTCCTATGCCTTAATTTCTATAAAAGTGTACTATATATTGATAAAGTGGGTTACTAGAACCTCAAATGTTCAATTATTTTTTAAGAACCCCTTATATTTCAGGAGATATTAACAATTAAAAAAGTCATTTTGTCTCTTTAATTATTAAAGGGATTCAACGTTGTAGACATTCCAAGTGCATGTGACGTCACAATCTTACAGATCATAAATCTCTGCTACATGTATTTATATATCAAAATATCAAATATTATTTACATCTATTTCAAGGAACAATCAAATTTCAATATTATGTCTGCCTTAGCAGGATTAAATAAAATAAAAACTTATTATTCTTTGATTTGACTTGATTATTTGACTACCAACAGCTACAGAACATTACTACAGCACTGACCTACTCAACAAATAACTGACGTTAAAATGCATTTCACGTCATAAAAATATAGCTGACCATTTCTAGCGCTAAAACTACAATTCTAACTTTTAATTGTTATATCTCCGTCAATATTGAGATATTTAATAAAATAAACACGCCAATACACATTTATTAACATCAATTTCAATCAACAATTGAAAAATCGACCACTAAAAAATGAGGACACAAGCCCATTGATTTAAATGTACCAGATACAAGGAGTTGTTATATATTCATATAAATTACTGTCACTCTCTGGTATACCTAATTTCTTAGTATGATTGGAATGGTTCCTCTTCATTATCATCAATTTTATAAGTATTAAAATATCAGTTACAAGCCGGATTCGATCCCGGGTCTCTCATTTAGTGCACAGGTATTCTTAAACTGAACTATACTTCTGATCGATAAGTTAAACTCATTTTTAATCGAAGACATAACTCGTTTGCCTAGCTCGCTTGTACAAAGGTAGTGTTATCTATATATAAAATATAATATAAATAGTTTGTCTATTCAACCTTCACCCCCACTTCTGAAATAGTAATACTTATTAAAATGTGTTATATAATGTACTGTGAAATAAAGATAAAATTAGTACACAAATTCTACATATACTTTTTAAAGAAAATATCATTAACCGTTTAATTATAATTAAATATTTAATTAGTGTGTATAATGTATATAGATTGCAATAACGGAGCATTGTATTATGCAACAGTCTGGGAGAGTAACATCCTCCTTTTATGCTATAGATTTAATGTTTGCTAATAAGATCCATTCGTGCTGTGCTGTGCTGGGTATCAACCATATCAAGTCTTGCGTATAGTACACATTCATTTCTTTGTTGCGTCTTCTTTATAGTAAAGAATATAATGATATGGTCTCATCCTTTTTTAATTCAATATATCTCAAGTATAATACAAATTATCAAAAAGTTTACCATATTCCATATGGCTGCAATTTATTTTTGTAATAAGACAAGCTGTTTGTTGTGTTACATATATGTTACATGGATACTACATTAATTACGGTAGTGAACAGTGCAAAGGGTATGAGGACATACAGAGTGGTTCTATAGCCTTAATCTTAGGTTATTCTTAACCTTCGATGTATTTTTATTTTCGCGTTTTCTTTCATTTCAAATATAAACTTAGGATTATGAATTTGGAATAACAAAAATCTAATGTTGAATTTGGGTTCAAAAATAGTTGGGTTCTGCGTTTAAGTATCTCCATCTAAACGTTACAAGTACTACCAAACAAGGGTTTTAAAATATAATGTGCCCGAAACTAACACTAATATTCGTATTTGTGGTAGAGATTGTTCCTAACGCAACAAAATTCTTCAATCTCTTACAAATTTTGCGTATTTTATTTTAATATTATTTTATAGCAATAAGAAGAGAATTAAGAAAAGACACTCATGATCTGTTAACAAAGAATTAACTCACCAAATGATAAACAAACATACCAACCACATAATAAACAAATCTACAAAACACACAATGGGCTTGTGTCCTATGTCTTAATTTCTATAAAAGTGTACTATATATTGATAAAGTGAGTTAGAAACTAGAACATCAAATGTTCAATTATTTTTTAATAACTTTTTATATGTTAAGAGATATTAACTATTAAAAAAGTCGTTTTGTCTCTTTAATTATTAAAGGGATTCAACGTTCTACACATTCTAAGTGGATGTGACATCACAATCCTTGTGTAAGGTTACCAACCTTACAGCTCTTAAATCTCTGCTATATGTATTTATATATCAAAATATCAAATATTATTTACAGCTGTTTCAAGGAACAGTCATATTTCAATATTATGTCTGCCGTAACAGGGTTAAATGAAATAAAAACTTAATATTCTTTGATTTGACTTGATTATTTGACTACCAACAGCCACAGAACATTACCACAGCACTGACCTACTCAACAAATAACTGACGTTAAAATGCATTTCACGTCATACAAATATGGCCGATCATTTCTAGCGCTAAAACTACAATTTAAACTTTTAATTACTATATCTCTGTCAATATTTGGATATTTAATAAAATAGACACGCCAATACACATTTATTAACATCAATTTCAATCAACAATTGAAAAATCGACCACTAAAAAATGAGGACACAAGCCCATTATTATATTACAATTACAATAGCTGTTGAAATCTTAGTAATATAATAAAAAAAATAACTAAGTGACCCGACAGACGTTGTCCTGTTCAAGTTTAAATCATTTTTTTCGCAATACAACAGAAAATTAACAACTGAATCAATTTTTCGTCAGTATTAGCTTGATTTAAAATTTGAGAATCAGTTGTCAAATGTCATTTGCGCACGTAGTATCAAAAATCCAATACTATAAAGCACTTTCAAATTTCCAATTTTCGTATTTTTTTCCCCTGAAAATACAATTCAGACTATTACGGATATTTATAAGAAAATTAGGTAAATCGCTTCTCATGTGATGCGCTTACCAACGAACAGTATTATATAGATATATATATATATATATAGATAAATCTTATAAATCTCAATTTATATCGAAGAGAATACAAATCGATCACCCACCCTGTACAAGTCTGGTACACCATATGTGATGCAATTTGATATCTTTTGTTCACCGTTTTTTTGCATTCGAAAATGTATGAACACGAAAACAATGAAAAATTTATTACATTTAATAGAGATTTTTTTATTTGTTAAAGCATTCTGATCCAAATATAACTAAGAGTAATCTACTTTGAACTAAAACAATCAGTATTAAGTAACATTCCCACTAACTGTTTTAACTTTGTTTTTAATTTTGTCATTTCCTGTACCATTTTTAATTTAGAATTTTATTTACCTTTGTTTTTTTAGAACTTAAAAGGACCTAACAAGGTTCAATGTTTCTAAATTAAAAATACTATATTCAAACCCAGTAAACAATTTGGTGAAGTGCCCTATTTAGTGACGTTTCTATCACTATTTCACTTCAATTATAGTTCGCATCAACTTTATCTTCATTTGTATTCCGACAGGTGGAGTAATTTCGTCATCTGTAGCCGATAAAGTAGACATTTTATATGAAAAAATGTGAGAAACTGAACTATAAATGAACTCTTTTATGACAAAAAAATCATGACGCATCTTCAATATGATGTCAAAGTGACTGCAAAATGTTTACTGGGAATTGTTATTAAAAGCAGCAATTTTAATTATTCCACATTCAATTTTGTCCAACTATCGAACTGTCAAAATTTATATTACTAACGACGCGATTCGAAATTGAAACACGTGATTAAAATCTTAAATAAAAATAAATTTAATATCAAAACAGTGAGTGGGAATGAATTTTTAAGTCGTATTACCGTTGTCCTATTTTGTATATTGTTAAATATTTCTAAAGATATAGAATTTCAAAATTCCTGGAAGTCGGGTTGCAAATCCCACAAGTACCTTAAAAGATCCAAAGAATTTAGGATGTTACCTGCGCCAATCGGTGAATAAACAATCTGCCGTTTACCTGTGCAAGTATCTTCCCTCTGCATCCCTTAAAAATATACCCTAATTCGTCATAGACTACAACCCCCGGCCAGGAACAACGTGCACTCTTAAATAAACTAAATTATGAGGAGGGTACCTTAATTAAACGAGATAGGTGTGAGAAGGGAATCGCCAGATTGTGTTCAGTGTTACCAACTAAATTAATAAAGTAAAAAAAATGATTAGTGAGGAAGTAAGGAAAATTAGTTGGACATTATGTTGTAGCTAAATAGAGTAATTTATTAATAACAAAATAAGATTAAGTGTGGAGAGAGATAACAGCTGTTGCGGAGGATTACAGAGAGCAGAGATAAGAAGGTTAAAGGAGATATTCGTACAAGAAGATTATGAGGAATTTAATTTAAAAAACTGATTGAAAAACTGAACGGTCACGCCTTTTTTTTTGCAAATTATGTAAAATAAGTTGTCTTTTGTTTAGTATTCTTAAGTCATATTTTTTGAATAACCCTTTTTTACTAACGGTTATCCTAAGCCAGTTCGGAACCACAGGTTGGCGATATCTAACCAAATTTTTAGTAAACGTATTAATATCAAGCATAAGCTTACTATTGATTTCTTAAAGAATGGGCTTGTGTCCTCATTTTTTAGTGGTCGATTTTTCAATTGCTGATTGAAATTGATGTTAATAAATGTGTATTGGCGTCTCTATTTTATTAAATATCTAAATATTGACGGAGATATAGCAATTAAAAGTTTGAATTGTAGTTTTAGCGCTAGAAATGGTCGGCCATATTTGTATGACGTGAAATGCATTTTAACGTCAGTTATTTGTTGAGTAGGTCAGTGCTGTGGTAATGTTCTGTAAATGTTGGTAGTCGAATAATCAAATCAAAGAATAATAAGTTTTTATTTTATTTAACCCTGCTAAGGCAGACATAATATTGTAATTTAATTGTTCCTTGAGAAATAGCTGTAAATAATATTTGATATTTTGATATATAAATACATATAGCACAGATTTATGAGAAATATTTTCGGACTTTGTCAAGCATTTTCCCTACTTATTTGAAAATAATAGTTTAAGGGTATGCTAGCGTATGTAAGTACACATTCCAAGTTAATAGAGATACATTACTCCACGCTGACATACATACTTAACATGATTTATATATGTTATATCACATAACATCAGCCATGTTATTGAACTTTAACTTAACTTCAATTTCTCATGTTCCCTTATTCGTTATCAGTTAGGTTTTCAATATGTCCTGAGGTCTGAGGCGATGGAAAGGACGAGGAGTGAAGCGAATATATGAAATGTTCTTAAGTAGAAACTTTGTTTGATATTGCCTTTGTAGAGTACTCTTATGACGTCACTCTAGTTATATTACATTAAATCAACATTCAAACAAACTTTGATATTTCTCTTGACAACAAATATATTGTCTTTGATATAAAAGATTTTGATGTTTCTTTGTTGTTTGATTTATATATTTGTATATACAAAAAAATGAAGGAATACTTTTTATATACTCGTATTTGTTCATTTCATTCTTTAATACACTGATTAAAAATTACTCAAAATATTTCATAGAACGCACAACGCAGTTTTTAGTAGTAAATCATTGAATGTGACGTCACACGCACATTTACTTTTTGGTAACGTTGGATCCCTTTAAACATTAATCTATTGTATTAAATATTCTATGTATTATTAATTTTAATATTTAATAATATATAATGACAAGTTATTAATTTAATTAAATAACTCCTCGCTGTTTTTTCTACGGAGATTTTAATTCTGTATACTAAAACTTACGTAGCACACACTGCGGATAATTGCAGTACTTGACTCGTCCCAAGAACTGTTCTTATACATCTTGCCATGTTAATAGATATTTAAATAGATTCAGCGGCAGATGCATACAGCTTCCAAAGAGATACGCGGCCAATAGCATATGGTATTTGCATAATTAATTCCGTAGTGCGTGTGTCCAAAAAGTTCGTAGATATAGTTCAAATTACGAGAGTTCGGCGGCGACTAATACTTAAAACAAGTTGTGGGGTAGAAACTGCCGATGTAACTAAAAAGCACTGACTGACTTATTTTTCTATAATGTGTATAGAAACGAATAAGATAAAATTCGTATTACCGTATTATAGATTTATACCGCTCTTATAACCTCTTTTAAGTATAAATCGCCGCCGAACTATCGTGACTTGGACTATAACACCATTTTCATAATAAAATCACAATAATACAAAACATCTCTTAAATCAAGCCCATTAATAGCTAGCAATTTTTATCCTAAACATTGTGTTTTATTTTATGACGTGTATATATTTTTGATGTGTCTAAACAAATATTTGTTGTCTCTCCAATCTCCACTTTCCATTCTTGTTGAAATAATATCTCCCATCCCTCCTCCATCTCCTCTCTGACTAGTTCAATGGCTGAATTGCCTGGTGCCAGTCTTCGCTTGCTAGTGCAATGTCAACGCCTGCAAAATAATATAAATTAATGTTTATTACATCCAGTCTATAGCTTTTAGTCAACAAAACATGAAGGGCATTGCGCTATGAAAATCTGAAAGGAGGGGAGGGGGAGTGGTTTTATTTATACGCGGAAAATGGGAATGACAACATGGAAAATTGCGGACGATTTATATAGCAAACCAGATAACATATTGATAAGTCTTAGTGTAATATAAATAAGTATGCTAAGCGTTTTAGTTATACTTTCTAAGCTCGAAACGTAAATATTACGTTAAATAAAGGTGTAGTTTAGCCCTGTCGCACACTGCAAGCATATTTAAGGGGGGTAGGGTTTCAATTTTTTTTTTTTTTTATTTATTTATATTATTGTACAACATATTAAGTTTATTGTGTAAAAATTTGAAGTCGATTGGAGTAAAACTGTGGGAGATATAAGAGTTTTAAGTCTTCACCTCTTTGATCTGCTTTCGTGTTACTTCGAAACTTTTAAATGCGTTTTTCTCACACATAACTTTTTTAAAGTCGGTGCCCTTTTTAGCTCAAAATCTACTGGACTGATTCTTTGGTAATTTTGCACATTCTTTTTTTTTTTAATTTTTTAATTTTAACGTATTTTAATATCACAAAGTTTCTGATTTTTTTCATGAAAAATCAAATTTTGATTTTTAAATGTTGTAAAAAATCGAAAAATCAATAAAAAAAAGAAAAACTCGACAGCGTTACCTGCAGAAACTTATCAACTAATGAAATCGTTTTGGTTTTTCGATTTCAGAAAATTCAGTGATGAGTTATTTACTTTTAGTTACTTTTTTTGTAACGTCTGCGGAGATTCGCTCTCAATGCCTCATTTCTTGATATTTATTTATGAAAATTTCACAAAGTATTCTTCGCCAAAATTTACAACATTTTATCATGTAGTAATTATAGAAATAATTATATATTAACTGAGTCGTGTTCTTTGCATGTGTGTGTCACAATACATACATACCACGTATCGATACGACAGTACGCCAAGTCATACTTGTGTACTGTAGGGTGGATTTAAGTTGTTTTACACTAACATAATTTATCATGAGAACACACTTTTACTTTAATTTTTATCTATACGCTACGGTTATGAAAAACCATTGCGTTCCATTCCAGTCTCAGACGGCTGATTGCTGATTCGTTTGGTTAAAATTCGCTGATATTCGCTTCCACTATGAGAGCTACGTAACGCCTGTAATAATACTTAATTATTAACTCTATTTCATAAGTAATTGGAATCAAACTAATTTAAACAAGCAATTAAATTATTATTTTGAGTGAATAATACATATTTATTAAAAAAGCATTAAAACCAGACATAAATAAAGTCGTTATATATTTCTACCTGACTGCAGACAAAATAATTATATTAGTGCATCTGAATCATACATTAAACACAACAAATGCATGCACCGAGCGAGAGTACATACTAGCTAGGGGTCTGCTGAATGCGTAAAACAAAAACAAAACGTACAATGCAAAATCCTATATCATGGCAACGAACCCGTGGTATTGTGGTTGCCCGTCTACCAGGCGGTCTGACTGCATTCATCTGCAGTGAAACCCCTATACCTCATCCCCCACCATATACGCCATCCTGTTCGAATGCTATACTATACACTACGGTAATTTCATCTCCGTTCACAGACAATATAATTAATTTGTGATCACACACATATTGTGCATAGGCTTGTGTTTTAGTGTTTTTGGCTATTGTTATAAAAGTATACAATTCGGCAAGTATTTCCTTGTAGGGAAAACATTTTTTTTAGTGTACTACTTTGACTTACAATTTTAAGCGCTCTTGTAAGAGGTGAAGCAAGTAGAAGTCATGGACCCCGAAGCGGTTGATTTTGAAATTAAATAACGGCTAAAAGATGTTTAGAAATAACAAATTGAGAGATGAAAAAAACATTTTGTAACAAAGAAAAGTTTCTTTTTTTACTTTGACGGTTTCTAACGTAGTTTTTTAGACTGGTTTTAAAATTAAAAGCCATTTTTAATTATCTGTTACAGTTTTTAAAAATTGGGCGTTTATTCCATTATTAGATTTATGCTGATATCTCGTAAACGTTATCACTTGTCTAAAATCGAATTGCAAATTTGGAATCGTTATTAATGGGAAAAAATACCGCTAAAGCAAAGCAATGGCTTGGCATGTGTTATTCGGACTCTGTATTTTTTCCTATTAAAAAGCAATGCTTTTTATCATCATACGAAATTCAGATTTTTCCATTGTTTTAAAAATTACAAAACTATCGTCACTATAGCTACTGTAACTCATAAACGAATGGTCGGAATTTTATAAAATTTTGACACACCTCGTTTAAAGGTTGGTACTATATAAATATCACATGCATTTGTCAATAGTGGCGCAATCCATATGTCATCCTACGAACTTATTGAGTGAATGTTACACCTGTAATACGATTTATAAGTACCCACTAAACACTAGTTTTATCTAATAAAAGTTACCTATTACGTAAACAATTTTAGCTAATGTACAACGTTTTGTTACTTATTTCACTGCTTTTTGAAAAATAAATCTATCCTTTTGTGCGTTATTATACTCATAGAACTTCTTAGAAAAAGGATTTCTTTACTTTGGGATTGTAAGCATTAAAAAGTCGTTTTTAAGGATTAAAGTCCTGATAGACTAGCTGTAAAATAAGACACATTTCTAGTAAATATTACTATTGTTCGCCCAAGTGAGATATGGCATGAATGTAAGGTAATATCCATGTGTTGTGTAATAAACTACGTCACACAAATTTCATGTTTTTTTGGGTTTTTTTGGGTTGTGACGTCACAGACTTGAAAAATAATTTCTTTTTGTCCTAATATTGTTTTTTTAAATTCATAATTTTACATTAGATATCACAAATTCAATGGTCTTTCTCCCCCCCCCCCCCCCTTTCACCTTTGAGAACTCCTCCACCCTGGTCTTTGTGTGACGTAATTAATGGATGGACCTTTACTTATATCTAATAATAATTCTACAAATTTAAAAAATAGTAATTTAATTTCTAATAAATCTCATATTGTGCATCATCTTAGATAAATCTGCTTATCACCTTAGATAGTCTGCATTTACTGCATCTTGAATTATTACCATCGTAATAAAATGGATATTTTGTGCTTGAACTTTTTTTTGACTGCATCACTAGCAAAAATGTTCAATTTGTATGAATGCTTTATATATGCTACAATCTGTTTGATAAATCAATTTATATAATATAATAAAGTGCAATCGTAAAATATAGAATAAAACCGTCCTCAAACCTTCCTCATTGACTTCG
Source organism: Panorpa germanica (assembly GCA_963678705.1). Lineage (NCBI taxonomy): Eukaryota > Metazoa > Arthropoda > Insecta > Mecoptera > Panorpidae > Panorpa > Panorpa germanica. The sequence continues at coordinate 10,541,491 of OY783221.1, forward strand.
GCTACCAATGATTCCCAACGTTGCCGGTGACCTATGGCCAGGGCAAAGGTCAATAAACCTATGTATTTATATCGTACTGGGGTAAATTTGCATTTTCAAATATAATTCGATAAATTGTGATTCTATGATAATAATTTAAATTGCACCTGTATTTTATTATATAGAATATTGTGGTAAACAAATTTATATAATATTTACATACGTTTATACGTATTTATTACATAAATATTATATAGTAATATGCTACTACTTATAATGTCCAATCAAACATACAATTTTCATATTAATTCGTAAAATATTTACCATATGTTCCTATTTAAATTCCGATAAACCAACTTATGGCAACAAAACTTTATTTCTTACATCTAATTCGCGTATAAGAAACCGCGTAGTTCGAATTCGCGTAAGTTGAGCCCTTAGTGTATATATACCCTAAGGCAATGTAAATTCCAGCATGTTAAATATTTTCCTTTTGAAACCAACCGCAAATTCCTCTGTTTTTAGTTTTTATTTTCATTTTCCAAAGCAATTATTTTTGTAATTTTATTTAAACACATTCAAGTCTAGCCTCAAAGAATTTCACGTTGATTTCTAACTTAATTAAATAGTTGTCTTTATTAATTTATTAAACTTATTACTGTATTTAATCGAATTCATTTGACGTCACTGTCTCATTACAATCATTAGGAGTACGAGTTATACACTGCACTGTGTGCACTAAATCATGGTTGATTTTTCCTCTACTCCTAGAGATATGCGATGCCAGTCTTTATAGACCCTATACATGCGAAGTTTGTGCAGAAAATGCATCTACATGGGCATCGGACTAGTCGTCCGACAGGAAATCGAGTATGGCAGTGCACCGAACACTGTTCACCGTTGGCACGAGGGGTGCAATGTCATCGGAAATACCCTCATTCGCATAAACGGGTGCCTATTGATGTTACTGCATAACCATTTAATTGTCATTGATACATGCAAAACATGTTCCTAAAAAGTTTGACACATATGGTATTAAAATATAATATGTATTTATAGTCGACACATGTCTTAGGTAGCACAACTACAGCTTATAAGAAGTAATAAAATATTCTCCTTTTGAAGTAAAAGTGTTTGAAAATACACACTTTTTTCTAAAGGAAAAACATAAAATATATGTTTTATGTTTTTCAAGTTAATAAAAACTTTTCATATATTAAAGAAAAACTAAGAAAATATTTATATTTTATATTCTAATATCGACATACTACAGTACATATATGGATGGATACACACAAGTATATTTGCAACAAAAAAAAAGACATTGAGTATATCATATAAAAAAGAAACAAAATAAAAGTATCCACTTTTAAAATACTTGAAATAGTATTGGAAAATAAATTATTAATCAAACATAAAAAAAAAATCTACTTTTGAAATACTTAGCACAAGGGCCCGGGCCCGAAGTCCAAATATATGACAAGAGAAGTTGAGTGTAAACTGGAAACCCTCTCGTCTGTCGTCTGGTCGTCTCTGCTATTCCGCAAGGGTAGAACGGGTGGAAAGGGTGGATTGGGCTGGGGGTGAATAACGAGAGCGGCGGTTGCTATAGTAGTCCTGGGATATTCTCTATTTTTAGATATTATTTCGAAAATATTTTTTTTGTTGTCTAGAAACAAATCTTCTTAGAATTTAGTACTTACTTTCTTTCTAAAACAAAAACAAACTTACTTAAGATGCCTATAAGGTACATTGCACAGTCAACAACAATTAAATATCGTTGAGGAATTAATTAACGACATTTGAAAGAAAATACTCATGCTCAAACTCGTAAAAACAACAAATCTAAACAGTATTATAGGGTATTGTACACGCTTTTTAGAAACCAATGCTTCAGATAGGAAATTGTCTTGCAGTTCAGTTTCACACTAGCTTACCACAAGCTAAACCCAAGGTTAATTTCCCACTTCTGATGTAGAACATTATCTTATAGTGCTATTTGAAACTTACCACAATCTAATCCCAAAGACAATTTCCTACTTCTGATATAAACATTGTCTTTCAGTACAGTTTCACATGTCCAGCTTGGCAAAAGCTAATTCCAAGGTTCATTTTCTACTTTTGATATTGAACACTGACTTGCAGTGGAGTTTCACACTTTTTAGCTCGTCACAAGCTAATTTAACGAGTTTAACGAGAATTTAATTATACACTGATATGGTTAAATTATCACATCACGCAGAAAAATCAAAAAAACCTTAAAATAAAAGAGAGTATTCAACAGCTAGGGTAAATTTGTGGGCTTTCTAAAAAAGAAATTAAATAATTTATGATATGTAGACTATAGAAAACCCACAAAGTAGTTTATTACATCAGCTATATTGGTACCTCAATAATTGACGATAAAATTAGGAAAATGTCGCATATATTTATTAGATTATTTTTAGAGGTAGGTAATACATAAACTAAATTTATAAAATACATTAATTATTTGTCTATAAATGTCTGATTCCCCGGGACTATACGGTTTTGTTTGGTCCCAACATCAGAAGTGGGATGCTGGGACTAGAAATGGCTGAAGCGGCTGAGGCATGACAGCAGCACAGCCATTGATGGTGTAGGGGCAGACTATATTTGTATTTGTATTAGTTCAATACGTAGAGAAACTCACATCGATAATTTATCCTCAAAAATACATTTAAACCATTTATACATATGTTAAAAGACGGTTATTTATATAAGATGTATAAATACAGCAAAAAATATAATAAAATGCTGCAATAACAACAAATTTAGTAAAGAATTTAATTGTACACAATATATAGAGACGACAAAGTGATTAAGGTTATACGTCAGGCTACTGTTTCTACTGGTTTGAATCCCGGATTAGCTATATACTTTCTGTGGTTAGTTGTTTAATGGGCTTGTGTCCTATGTCTTAATTTCTATAAAACTGTACTATATATTGATAAAGTTGGTTACTAGAACCTCAAATATCCAATTATTTGTTAGTAACTCCTTATATTTCAGGAGATATTAACAATTAAAAAAGTCATTTTTTCTCTTTAATTATTAAAGGGATCCAAAATATTAAATCTGTTGCAGTAGATGTGCTATGCGCGACTAAGTTCAACGTCTGTAATTTCCCACATTTTATTAGAAACTGGAATCGCGTTGTATAAAGGCTTAGCGTGTTATGCGAACTCGCGTTATACGGAAGTTCAGCATCAATTCTCCTCCTTTCGGTAGTTATAGAATTAAACCACCATAAAATACAAGTTTATCCTGTCAGGTATAGAGAATATATGCAGACATAAGAGGTTGCCCACTGCCGCACTCAGTTTGCAGAAAATACATTCCCAACCGTACTGGTTTTACCCTCCTGTCTACCATCCCTTCTATAACAGTCCCTACATCCCTATATATACCCTACAAAGCCCGCTCAGACCCGCCAAACTCGACAACCCCTGATCGATACAGTGACTAGCCCCGACGCGTTGTTGCCATCTCTATGCGGAACTCATGGTATCGCCATGTTACAACACCTCTGTCCCCTATATTTATACAGGGTGATCATGGGGGTTGTATATGAATACATTGTGTAAAAATTGTTGGAAAAACATATAAGAAAAATTTAAAAAATTGTTATACGCAGTGGGCCATTTGACGGTTTCTTTTTGAAATTGGTATTAAAACCACGCTGTTGAATAATTTTAAATGGTTGTTGCGCTATTCGATGGAGTACACCTTCCATTTATTTATAGAAAACAATTTTAGTTACCCTCCTTATCCAATTTTCGGTACTGTGACAACTATTTCAAAACGTACAATAAATTTCTCTCAGATTTGCCTTTGCCAAATTTTGAATGCTTCTTTGAGCACATTTTAGGAGCCTTTATGTCATTAAATTGTGGTTTAATACAATAGAGTTTTTGATATAAATAACTGTGTCTAAGAAGCTCTTCTAGAGATCTTTGTCGAAACCTTGTCTTTGTAATGATCTTAGAGATCAGTGGCGAAAAGGGCCAATATCAAAATTTTGTATTTGAAACCGCGATGAAAGATCGCATTAAAAGTTATTATCTAAAATTATTTTAGTTTCGTATTCCAAGGGCGGATTCCATACTTTACAACGCACAAATTTCATGATTTCTTAACAACAAAACCCCCCCCCCCACACCTATTTTGTCACACATAGCGTACCCGTGCCCCCTGTTGTGACTTCACATATTTGAAAACTTTGAATTTTGAATTTTTAGTCTTCTCTTGCTTTTTGGTCTTAATAATATTATCCTTTTTAAGTCTACTTTTAGATCCCTCCCCATGTCACATTTTGTCACACATTGAGGGTCCCCTCCCCCCTAAAATAAAATGTTTGTTTCAACTTTGGCTAAGATATAGATATGTTTGCATAAAATCTGACATGTAAATTATTTCATGTTTAGAAGAGATAAAATAGCATTGGCCCTTTGACCACCAAGCCGTAGATCTATTCTTATACCGTTATATGTTAAGATCTGTTATGTATTCACCGGTAAAAGGTGTGACATCCCTAGTTTATGCTACCTACGTATTTTAAGTCACCCTCTTGTATGATGTTTGCTCTCCGTAGTCGTTCGTTCACTACGGTCGTAGCCTTCTTGAAGGGTGGGGGGGGGTCTACGTTTTGCTACGATACGACAATGCTTACGGTATCAACGTAACGGTACTTTGACTGCATTGAATATCTTTGAAATTGTTAATGAAAGATTGTGAGTTCCTGGTTTAATTACCTATAATTAGGAAACTATTGGCTGCTGGAATTTCTGATGAAATTCACAAATATTCTAAGAGACAAGCATTGTTTATATATACAGGTATACACACATATATACATATATAAATTAATATTATATAAATTACCAAAAAAAAATCAAAAAGAAGTGGAACCGCCGGATATTTTGATTATAATTTTTATCAAAAGATGGAAGCGCTCAATACAAAGCTAATTTAATATACTTCACTATTAAAACCAATTTTCTACTGAATTTGGGATAATTTAAATATGACGTTAATATAAGTGTCCTACCTATATATATAGGTATATATTTTGATCTGCTATTGTGTTTATAAATACTCCCTTGTAAATGTTGAAATGTTGTTGTCACCAAAGGGAATAGACTAAAATGATGGTTTTGGGAGTATGAGGATAAATAGAGAAGGAGATTTTCAGTTGTCGTCATCTTTGATTTCCTAATTTTAGTTTGATGTGTCAAACCCATTGTATAGGCGTCTTCGTTCATTATTTACTATACGTATACATCATAACTTCGTACTGTCATTAAATAAAGCTCTGTTAATAAAGCTTTATGTGGCTTTAACATATTTATTAAGTGGAAATCATTATTATTATAATTTGATATTAAATCAATAAGTATATAGTAATATATAATTTGTATATAGTAAATTACTTGTTCGAGATGCTGAATGATTATTACCAAGTTATTTGCTAGATACGTCAGTACCAGGGACACAACATTCGTTATATATTTTCAATTGACAATAACCTTCACTCAATGTGATTATATAAATTTTTATCTTTCACGCATATTACTTTTTAAGCTAGTTAGTTATATGCTAGTTGCTAAATTTTCAATGGTCTACAGTTGGTTGTGGAGTTTGGACCTTATAGAGATCTATAAGCTGCTAAGGCGTATCTGCGATCTGTCGGCGGTATCCAAGTTCTGGAACGGCGAATATCGCTCAGTTCCTTTCAATAGCTTAGTGGGCGCACAATTTTGTTATGAAGGACCTTTTAGCTATTAACTAATTAATAGCAATTTTTTATTTATATCAAAAGACACAGCAAAACATCAGAACTTTTTTAGATTACATTTATTTTAAACTACACTATTGAATTACATATAAATTGATTAAATATTTTAGTTAATAAGAATACTACACAGAGAGCAGTGTATATAAAACAATTTGGTATAAAATAGAAATGAATTGAGACAATAAAATCTTAAATCTAACATTAATTAAAAATAAAAGCAAGATATGGATATACAAATATGAATATTGCATGCATTTATTAACAACAGTATTTTACTCCCAACTGAAGTTAGTTAGTTAGCAGGCATTTATTATTTCCACTTTCACAACATATACAAGTCTACTCTGAGATTATAACCGTTTATATAATTGTATTAACGGAAGTATTACATTTTACTTTGATTTCTACATTTAATTTAGCTTGTTAATAAATTTACTATAGACCTTTAGTAGTTTTTGTTTTGTGCTACTTATTAAAGTAGAACGTTTATATAATTAAGATAGACATTTGTAGATATTCTGGGAACTACAACAATTTTTATTTGATGAGGCAGTAATTTTCTTGATAAATACGTTATTCTGTGTTTTAAGCCAAACACCTTGCAACGTTGGAAGCATCGTGTAGCCGATGCTGAAACTAAGTGTGTCCCACGTTCATATTGTAAGAAGTTTGGGCTATTGTCCCACGTCAAAGGGATTTTTCTAACCCCCACCACATACTTCATCCACTGCTGCACGAGTCGTCCAACAAAGGAGGGTTTTATACCTGAAATTTTCTTTATTTACTTGAAAGTTTTTGTTAAACAGTGTCAGTGTCAATAATATCAACAAATTAATAAAATGATTAAATTATTCGGATCAAACATTCGTTCCACCGTGTAGTAAGAAACTTGCAATGTCAATCTTCCAATATTTGACTCACACGTTACCCACATGGTCTGGAGCCAGCTTTAAATGTATTAATCTTTAATAAACCATTCTTATTTGAAGACACATCTAATTACATAAGCATTACCAATACCGATAAAGAGGAAGATGGACGAATGAAGATACAGAAGGTTATGGGCTGAGGGTTTGTAATGGCAATTGGAAAACAAATTGGGAATATGATTGCTAGGTTCAGGCTGGGAAATGTAGAGAGAGGCAGTACGTATTGGGGGAACAGTACAAGAGAAATATTGAAGCATATGCGGGAAGGAAGAGAAAAAATTAGAACACATTAAGTATAGGTGTCAGGATAAAGTGGAAAGTGAAGGAGGAGGAGTTATTGCTAGGAAGAGTATAGAAGACGGAGATGAAGGAGAAATAGAAGAGGAGAAGAAACTTTGTTAGCAGAGGGAGTCGGGAACGATTGCAAGAGAAGAGAAGATAGGTAGAGGAAGTAAGGAAGAGGAGAAAGTAAAGGAAAAGGTATTTAAAAAATGTTAATAATTTGTAAAGCATATACAATTAAAAAATACAATGTATTAGCAATAATTTACTAACGTTATTTAACATTTTATGGAAATGAATAAATTTCTCAGTACATCAAAAAAAGTACCAATAATTAAAAAATATAACATTTACAGAGCAGAGATTACACATTCAACGAGAATAATCCGTAATGTGTATAATAGTACAACATTTAAATACCCAAAGCTTCCTGTTCCTGCTCGAAGTTCCAAATTCCGAGACATGTGATCGTTTGGGGTTCCCCTTGTTTGCAGGGTTTCTGTAGGTAGAACATGGTTACCTGGAAAATATATATTGCTTTCTCGTTTCCTCTTATTACAAATATATGTATTTATTTATATATATCACGCGTGGTTGATCCATAGAAGTGTGAAAGCAGTGCTTGCGTAAGTCTAGCTAAGAAACACTCAATTTCACGCTTAACATAATATTTGATATTTATGTTATTGATATTTAACATTTATATTATGTATGAAATCTAGTTTGCATAAATTAAACTACTCTTTAAAAGATATAACTTTTTTGTTATAAAAGTTACAACAAAAAGTTATTCATAAAATTGAAGATAATGTTTCTATCTACAAAAATGCTCTTAACAAAGTTTGTATTGGAGTTATAGTTTGGAAGATAAACAAAAAAAATTGATTACAAACTTATTTTCAATATGGCGATACTATCCATCCCAACAATTTAAATTTGAATCCAAGTTTGACTTCTATACATCATTAAAAAAAAAAATTGCTACCTATTTAAAATACTATTTTTAATTTTTATGTAAGATAAGTGTGTCGATTGATATAAATTGAATTGAGGCAACTTTCTTTAAATATTTATTAAAACATAATACTTCGAATAAGCTTTCAGTAAAGTTCAACACCTCTACAATATAGATAAGTGTTAGTGATATTTATGTTTATGTGAAACACTAGGTTTCCCTATCGCTAGTGAGGTAGGGGAGTGAGAAAGGTGGGGCAAGAGTGACGGGAGGGTGTTTGTTTGACTCCACTGGAACTTGAAATATTCTCGTTAACGTCCCCATAAAGATACTTACTCTAACTGTTTTATTTCCCAACTGAATGGTCGTTTATGGGAAATCCTCTGACGGTCATCATTACAGGTTTCTTTGTTTCATTAAGGTCTGTTTGTATCAGCAGTTTTATTCGTTTTCTTCAAGGGTTGTTTATTTGTTTGTTTATATGTAACATTAATAAACAAAAGCTTTGTAAGAAACATTTTTAAAGATATATTGCAGATAGAAACTTGAAAAAGAGATAGAAAGCTGAAATTTTAAACGCTTGTGATTTTAATTTTATTATGATTATATATTTCATTAAATAGTTCCTTCTAGCGCTTTAAGTATGTAGTCTTAATACATCCGGTATGCATTTTGGGTAGGCAAAACCATTCATTTTGAATAACCAGCAACGTTGTAATGTAAAAGAGTAACTCCCAAATGGTGTAAAGAGCTTCCTCTTGAGGTAAAAATATTAACTATAAATTAATAATTAGTACTTAATAGCTAATTCAATTCTTTAGTAATACCATAACTTTCATCGTATTTAAAATCTTTGGATCCTGTCCTATATTTTATTAATTTATCAATTTAATAATACGTTAAATCCAATTAAGCTCAGTAAACGGTTAAATTCGTAGACGCTTTAGGCGCTTAACTAATGTCAATGTACTCGCAATTTGAGTTTATTAAGTTGCTACACAAAGCTCATTCTCTCATAAATAATTAGTACCTTTAATTTCAATTTTCCTCATCATGCTTTTCTTTAATAACCTTATTTCATTTTCCTTCCAAATAAAACATAACATTGGGTAAAGTAAACTTGTTTAATATTATAAAATATTAACACAATATCTGTTACAACTGGGTAATATGATCCTTGTTTTACCGTAGCATCTTGTAGCACCCGTAGCTTGTAACGTAGCAACCGTAGCTGATGTTAAGGACGTGAGTTAGTTACTAACTTGAGTGGTACGAGTACCAAGCAACGTAGAACGAGCTACGCGTAGACCTGCTACACTCAGGATCGCTTCATATTTAACGGGACCCCATCAGTTATCCCCCGCCAAATCCATTCATACCAGTAGGTGAATTAGGTAGATGGTATTGGTGCTTGCCGTAGCGCTAGTCACTAGGCGTAGACACCACCCTTCTGGAAGTAACACTTTATAAGATGAAAAGTAAAACTCGAGGGGCGGTTTATAAAAACTAAGTCATTTGGTTTTATGTTTATTTTTCTTAAGAGCTGTTTTTATTTTAGTTGATATTTTAAATTTCTATGTTATTGTTATGAGGGCTCTCACCTTTGCGAGTCTTTCTGCATCCGTGTCAATATATCTGTAGACCTTTGCAGGACTTTTTCTTTTCTACCTAAAATAACCACAACATCCACAGATTTAGCTGTCAGATTAATCTCTTCAGAAGAGGCATTATAAATCTAAAGAAAACAAGAAATATCTGCGACAGAGTAGACAGAGAGAAGGAGAGAAGAAAGCACATTTGTGAAAGAGGAGCTAAGCTTTAGCTGTCAGATTAATCTCTTCAGAAGAGGCATTATAAATCTAAAGAAAACAAGAAATATCTGCGACAGAGTAGACAGAGAGAAGAAAGCACATTTGTGAAAGAGGAGCTAAGCTTTAGCTGTCAGATTAATCTCTTCAGAAGAGGCATTATAAATCTAAAGAAAACAAGAAATATCTGCGACAGAGAGAAGGAGAGAAGAAGACACAAGTGCGGAAGAGGAGTTAAGAGAAAGAGACATAGAGATACAACAACAGGAAAGAATGGAAGAAATTGAGAAGAGCAAATATAACAAAAGATATAAAAGGATTTGGGTGAGAAAGATACCAGAATACATAAAAGAAAAGGACACAAAAAACATGAAAGGAATCGCAAGATTCAGATTGGGAAACTAGGAGAAAGGAAACAGATACTGGGCAAATAGAGAGGATGTGCAGGGTGTGCGGAACGTATATAGAAACGCTGGAGCACATTAAATGTTCATGTGAAAAAAAAGTAAAAAACGAAAGAATATTGTGCAGTTATTAAAGGATGACAGTGAAGGAAAGAGGTGGATGGCGGAGATAGAGAAAAGGAGCGAGGAAAAAAAAGGAATGATAGAGTAGAAGCAGTAGGGAGAGTAGCAGGAGGAGCGAAACAGTAGGAGTTTAAATTTACATGTTTTAATTTTTATTTTTCTTTTGGAAAGATTGAGAATGTTTAGACAGAAAAATGTAGTGCCCAATGACAAAAACATTAAAAAAATAAATAATAATAATAATAAACAAGAAATATATAACTTTAATAAGATGTTCGAAGTGGGATGTTACTAACAATAAAGGGACAAATGGACCATATTATCTCTAAATGATGATTTAACAGCTTTTTCTAACATATAAAAAACGTAGACGATTTAATTGTTTTATTCCGTTTTGTTTTAATTATGTCATCGTTAATGACCTTACAGTTATGTAAAATGAAGTAAAATTAATTAAATGGGGCAATGACCTTGGGTGGCTTTATTACTGCTTTGAATATATTCTATTTTATGACACATCTCTATTCTTTCACGCTGTTCTTGCTTCAAAATAAAGCTGCCAAAGGAATCTTAGATAAGTCTGTCGTTAATATTTCGTATTTGTATTTATTAAGGTAACATATGTTCCGTTGGGCATTACATTCTTCCGCCTTTACCCACTGACTACATTTCATTTTATTACATAAACCATTTTCTATTGTTACAGTTTATAAGTAATTTTTCAATATTTCAATGTATTTTTAATCGTAAAATGATATATTTTTTAGAGTGGAGGTTTTATCCTATAAATTTGTAAATATGTCAAGAGCGCCAATGTTGTTCTTGAAGAACACTCACTTTAGAAAAGAACCATCAGATGGTCCACTCTTTATTTATAATTAATATAGAAAATAATTAACGGATTTTAGACATATCTGAGAATAAAGCAATAAATAACATACTGTAATATATTTATATTACAGTGGTTAGCGGTCATTCCAGATTAACCCTCTTCCCTACCCTATGTTGTTGAGGAATGAATATTGTATACATAAAGTAAAATTCTTTAAAGGAAGTCAGCCCTTAGTGTTAGTCTACCAAGTACGATTAACAACCCCTTTTGTTTGTTATTTTGATTGCAAATATTATGTAAACCGGAACCGACTGGTATATATATCTAACTCTAACTAAACATGGCCGCCACATAATGGTAATAGGTTCACATCTTGCTAATACAGTGCCGTAGATATAAAAGTGCTTACATCGAAACTGTACGCGCTTGGAACAGAAATTTGTATATAAGGGAGATAATACACTATAAGCAAAGCGGGATATATTTTGTAAATGTATTGAAAAATAAACTATTTTGTACCCCAGTAGGGTTTCACACGAGCACTCGTCTCGTCTCGCTTCTCTTCTCTTAAAAACGAGACATTTCTGAAAACTATTGAGACGGTACCGAGACCACATACGGCAAGAGACCAGAGAATCTCGTTTCTGGTCTCGTTGACGTTATTAAAAAAAAAAATTGCTAGAAAAATAAACTAATAGCAACATAAAGGTTCAACCTTTTTTTATTACAAAAAAGGTATGTTCGTAAATTTACAAATTATAACATCTGGTAAACAAACATCTATTAAATATTTTATTTTATAATTTTGTCTTTTACAACATTTTGTAGCCGAAGGGAAACGAATGTGAATATAAATTATTTACAATGCAATTGTTTGAAGACATTTTGCCACAAAAATGTCGTTGAGTGTAGGTGTTAGTAGTGTCAACCTGAAAAAAAGACCGAGATTAGATGAAAGTGATGATGCATTAAGTGAAATTGAACCCTATTCCAAATGACGAATTTGAATTTAATATTAGTTCATAATGAATCCTGGTTCACATTGGTATTGTTTATGTACACAGGGTGCTATTACAAGTGTTAATTAGTTCACTTGTTTTCATTTAATACGTAAACCATGAAGGTTTGTTCATGTAAATCATATTGACGTCCTCCCATTGTTTTACACACAATAGTACAGTTATGTTTTTTATTCACCCCTGTGCACGCGACTGCATATATAAATGCAGTTCATACATAATTTTAAGTACAAATCAGATTTTAATCACGAATGTATAATTAATAAACCAATTCAGTTGCATAATTTTTTATTATAACATGAATTTAAAAAATTCAGTGAATTCAACGTTTCGTTTCTTTTTTTCTTAATATTTATTTTAGTGCATCAGCTTTTAACAGTTATTAGCACTTAATAGTATGTATACATTTACAATAAATACTTCACAACACATTAAAATAAAGAGATTAACTTAGTTTTATTGATAAAGTCAATAAGGTTTTTCAGATCTTCCCTGCTTTCAAATATCTGCCTATATTCCTCCAATACCTTGAGCATCGAAGAATAATATGCTTTACTGTTAGTGAACTGTTACATTGTTCACATATTGCTTGTAGTTCTCTTTTAAATAAGTAGGTATGAGTAAGATTTGTATGACCTATCATGAGTCTACATATTACTACTTCCAGGCTTATATTTAGTCCGTCCAGTAACACTTGTTTGCAAATTTTGATGGCTTCACTATTTCTTTTCTTCAGATACTTTCATAAATTGTGTCGTAACACAGTAGACCTATTGACTTGAAATTTTGACACAACGTTGCTTTCGAATACGCGCACGAATTCATTTCTTTCGTCTCTTTCCAGCTGATCATCATCTGTGTTTGTTGTATGTCTTTTATTTACTTACCCATTCATTTCATATCAGACTGAGCCACAACAAGCGTGCCCAGATTTGCAAAGTGGATAATTTTATAAAAAAAGACAAAGTGGGCAAGAGCATTAATGCTTGACGACAAACTGCTAGGGTTCAATCCCCGTACTAGAATTATATTTTCTGGGTTTTCTTGTTATCAAATTAAATTGATTATGTACATACATAATCGTAAATTTATTAGGTAGCGGTGTAGTTCACTTAATGAGACCACGACATCATAAATATTGTCAACATAGTAGAAGATCATCGGTGATAAGATTTAGCTTCGAAAATAGACCGACGAGGTTAAGATAAATAAGATATATAGGAAATGTATAAAATAATTAAAATCTAAAGGAAAAAACATATAAACTTACTTTCTAATTATTTTAAAAGAAATTATAAAACTGTCTGATGCAAAATCTAGTAATTTTCGCATTCAATATATATATATATATATATATATATATATATATATCTAGGTATACATTAATATTGTCCCTGAATTTCCCTGGAGCTGAGTTCAGGTTCATTGACCCTTTCAGTTTCCCTACTACCATTGCTACTACTATCTTCCCCAGTTCAGCATAATCGATTTAACGTGATGCACATTATCTTACGGTGCCCGTTTTCCCATTTTCACAACAAATCCCGGGAAAACGTCACTACGAGATAAAATAAATAAAGGTTAGGAAAAATGAGTAATGATAACTGACAGTGGGAATAATTAATAGGCCTCGTAGCCGACAAATTGTGGTGAAACAATTCTATTTTATTCAGTCTACACTTTATAGAATACAGGACGTATACTGTAGCAGAAGTAAAATAAATTAAAAAAACACTTTTAGCAAAGTGGAATTGTTTTTTTATATTTATTTATTTATCAAAATAAACGATAAAACGGATGTAACGAATATTCGCATTCGCATTAGCGAATATTCACGTCTTTTTTAATATTCGCATTCGCAATAGGTTATGCGATTTTTTTACGAATGAATTTGCCAACAAAAAGTGAAATCAATTTATAAAATAACAATGCAACTGATTCGGTTTACAATATTTTTATTTTCGTTACTACTTGAACTTGCAATATAAAATAACCTTAAAACTTTAAACTTTTTAAACACATAATGGAGCAAAGTAAATTACCAAATTTTTAATTACACTAAACTACTTTAAATGATATTTTTACTAAGAACACAAATGATAGAATTTATATTATATTACTAAGTAAAGCATTTAGTTATATTAAACTTCAGGAAAAATTTTGATACCATATGCCAAAATTTGGCGCCATATTTAAAAAACCGATCCTATGGAAATCAGTGTTACATTTTCATTCTTGATTTGTTAATTTTGAAAAATCTTTTATACTCAATTTTGTATACAAATTATTTATTTATAGATGGTCGTCCAATACAACGTTTTTTTTAATATGTTTTTTTTTTAATATAAAAACTTGCCTGTGACTAAATTACTTTGATTTAAATTTAAATTGTAAACGCCTCCGATTCAATTGCCTGTTTATTAATATTAAATCAATCACTTCGAATTGATATAATCTCGCCATGAAGGTCTGGGTCATAATTTTTGCATGTGACAAACATTTACTTTACAGACAACCACTTTTCCAAACATGGCGACGAATACACTGTTAATAATACCCATAAAAGAAAATCTCTATAACTTTATTAGAAATATTTATGTCAATTCTCTTAGACGCTCAATAAACTGTTTGTATGTTTACTTCTAGCAGAATTCGTTCTTATGAATATGAAGTATAGTTCAAATTACGAGAGTTCGGCGCACTCTTTTTACTTTATTACTTTACAGTTCTTTTGGTTTTAACGGAACATATTATTTTAACATTAGTAGACATTTCTAGGTAACACAAGTATTTAAGGTAATATACATATTTTATGTTTAGCGGAGCATAACATAATACTCGTAAAATAAATTTGTTTCAAGGAAAAAGTTCATCATTATCATCATCATCATATATACTTAGTGTAGTGTTATACAAAAAAAAGTATTATTAGAGACGTCTCCTGTCCTTCAAAGAAGATTCTTCTGGACCGATCTTTTGTAGGCCCTGTAATTGTATAGTTGTCTTCAAGGTAGCAAGGTACCTTTTTCCAGATAATCATACATCTGAGATAGGGTCCATCTCTTATTAAAATTTTATCCCGTCTATTTATGTATATATAAATCGTGAGACATCTCGGAAAAGTCAAAATTTGAGTTGAGTATACAATTATATGTAAACATACGAAATCGTTAAATCTCTATCTGATTCAATACTCAGAAAACTCATAAATGCAACCAATCAAAATTAAAATGCAGGTAAAGTTGACGAAACAGGAATATTTCTCTCAGTTATATTAAAACTGAACGTTCGGAGATGTTGCACTAATGAACTGGACATACAGTAGATATACGGTAACTCTCTGAATTTAAACGTCTATGCTGGTATATGCCATCGAACTGGAAATTTATTATTTCTTATATTTACAAGACCAAAATTTTGCAAAATAAATTTAATAACTTATCTTTTGCCATCGAACTGCATTCAGACAAAAATGGTTTTCAAATTGTCAGAATTTTTCTAAAACATATTTAAAAGATCAAAACTTTCCAATATATATTATATCCTATATTAAAAAAAGACCAAAATTTTGCAAAATAAATTTAATGACTTATCTTTTACAACCTAACTGCATTCTTACTAAAATGGTTTTCAAATTGTCAGAATTTTTCTAAGATATATTTAAAAGATCAAAACTTCCTAAAA
Organism: Panorpa germanica; assembly: GCA_963678705.1. Taxonomy (NCBI): domain Eukaryota; kingdom Metazoa; phylum Arthropoda; class Insecta; order Mecoptera; family Panorpidae; genus Panorpa; species Panorpa germanica. The sequence goes on from OY783221.1 coordinate 10,557,321, forward strand.
TATATTATATCCTATATTTAAAAAAGACCAAAATTTTGCAAAATTAGTTTGAAGACTTATCTTTTACCATCGAATTTTATTTAGCCAAAAATACTCCTCAAAATTATGTGTATTTTTCTAACCTGTATTTAAAAAAATCAAAATTTTGTAAAAGAAGTTTAATAACATATATTTTGAATATGCTTTGGAAGAATTAAAGTGAAATATGATTTAAGTTTAGTGAGCTCAAATTAACAATGAAGAATTATATATGCCGTTATATTTTTGATATAATGCGTACGAGACTTTGAAATAGTTTGCTCACAATACTTTTATTACACAACTGTGAGCGCTCTATACGTTTAAAAAACTACACTTGCGCAACTAGAGAATAACATAATTTTTCCATCAATTAAAATTTGCCGTGCATATAATAGGTATAAAGTCGATGCACTACAAAAGTTGGGTATACCATATAGCATAATACAGAAGCACACATACATACAACACAGTAAGTACATACGCGAACAGGACATTGTATATAGCCCTACTCTATATACAATGTACGAAATACACATTTATATCAGAAAACCAGGAACTACAGCAAAGTTCTATACGCAGGGCTTGTTATATATAAGGGGTTGGGTGCGCGGGTGAATAGGGGGTGTGATGCAGACAAGGAGAGAGAGAGAGGTGACAAGGGCTGGTCGAGGGTTGACGTTCTGGTTAGGGGTATTATACATAGAAGTGCTGTCACTATATAAAATCGAATATTTAACTTTCGAATTATTATTTATTATATACTAATATTAAATATTTGAGGATTCGATGTAAAATCAAAATTTATTTTTTGGCTGATATTTAATCAGGGTTGTTTTCTTCGTCATTTATAATACGTTATTTTAATGTTTACGTTGATTATTTTATAGACTGCAAGTCTAAATTTAACGTAATAAAAGTTACTTGTTACGTAAACTATTGTACTCAATATATAATGCCTCGTACAGATAGCTGCAACATAAACATCCGACATCCAACATTTGTTGTAAGAAGTTGTACAACACGTCTACACTAGTGCGACATGCAACTTCATACGTCTGTAAGTACGTTTTGTGATTTATTTCATTGCTTTTTAAAATAAAATAAATATTTAAAAAATTAAAATATTATTAGGTTTTTCTAAAGTAAAATCTTACTTGAATGTAAAGAGTACGCTTTTCTTTCGATATTTACAAAGATATTGATAAAAAATTATTCCAAGACATTATTCTCAATCTTTTCGTCGGAGCCGAAATCAACTTGAAATTTTCGTAAGATAGTTGTCGTGCTATAAGTCTCATCAGTAGAAGATTAAGTTAAGATTTTTGTACAATTATAAAGGATTATCTAATTATCTAAATTGAAATAAATTAAATCAGTTGTACGGGAAGCAATCAAAGTTGCAAATAAAATAAAAAAATTATGTCAAAACCATAAAGAAATGATATATAACATTTAATTAAATTTTTGTTTAACCTAAGGCAGTATTTATGATGACGTGGCCTTATGTATGTTTACTACACCGCTGGCTCATAAATTTTGTGACTAATAATCAAATTAATTGTTAGTCTTTATCAATAAAACCAATTTAATCTTTTTATTTTAAGTACCCATACTCGTATCTTAGTTGTAAAATATGTATTGTAAATGTATATAAAAGTACATATTGTCTTAAGTGCTAATAACTGTTGAAAGTTGATAACAATCAAATCCAGAAAGTGTAGCACTGGTCTTGCAATTGAACCCGAACACAGCACCGTCTGGCACCGTGGCTCTCGACCACTGTCTATAATATGTAATGGCTTTAATGAATGTATTATAAATTTATTACTCACATATTTATATATATATATATATATATATATATATATATATATATATATATATATATATATATATAAATATATATATATATATGTATATATATATGTGAGGTGTGATTATGTCAAGTTAATTTCCAGGCTACAAAATAGCAACAAAATATTTTCAGCTCACAAAATGTAACAATACCAATAATATACCGCATCCCCACACACAATTTTGTGTTTCCTCATTTCTGCTATCCTAGTTATTCCACTCACCGCTTTGTGGAGCTTTATTCCGTGTGGGGTTGGGAGGTTAGCCGTTTGGAGGGGGCGGTGGCAATGCAGTCAAATAGTTTAGTGTATAGTAGCGTATAACAGTGTGTGAGCGAGTTGGCAATGTGTTAGAAGATACTGGTGTACTACATACCCCTTATATACGAATAGTACAGGCTCTGTTCTGTACCCCTGTAAGCCCTGTGTGTAGTGCGGTGTGGTATAATCCACAGATTCGAAAAATATGAGTTGCAGAAGAACTTACGAAGTGTAATACACCCGTACCTCGATCAACGGAGCCTCTTTATACGGCCTCAGTTTCGTTTTACGAACTAAAGTATTTCGATATACGGTGTTCAAAATATTCAAGAGCCTTTGTACCTTTAATTTTTTTAACCGGAGCAAGAATTTTCTGAAATCGAAAAACCAAAATGATTTCATTAGTTGATAAGTTTCTGCAGGTAACGCTGTCGAGTTTTTCTTGTTTTATTGATTTTTTATAATTTTACAGCACTTAGAAGTCAAAATACCGATTTTTCATGAAAGAAAATCAGAAACTTCAGAAAAATAAAAAAAGCTCGACAGCGTTACCTCGGCATTAATGTAAAGTAAGAGTGTACAAAATTTCAAAAGAATCGGTCCAGTAGATTTTGAGCTAGATATGGCACCGACTCTGAAGAAGCTATGTGTGAGAAACCGCATTTAAAAGTTTCAAAGTAAGACGAAACCAGACCAGAGAAATAAAACTCTATATCTCCGACAGTTTTACTTCAATCGACTTCAAATTTCTACACAATAAACTTAATATGTTGTACAATAATAAAAAATAAATTTAATGACCTTTAATGAGCTGAAGGTGTATATGAAATGTCGTCAGTTAACCGTAAGACTAGGTATAGATTGTAAAGGAATGGAGGAGCGTGAAAATTCAATCTTATACAACCTTCTAAGGTGTAAACAAAACACCTTCTCTTTCTCTTCCCACTGTCTATTCCACTAGTCACCATATTAGGTAAGAAGAGAATCTTCTAAAACAAAATAAAAATGATTGGATTAACATTAATAGTTTATAAGCTCGACAAGCATTGCATATTTTTTTTAACTACTAGATGTTGTTAGCTAAAAACATTTTGTTGGTATTTTGTAACTTCTAAATTAATTTAACATAATTTTAATGAAATTTCCTCTTAAAAAGCAAAACTTTAAGCACAACTGGCCTAGTCAGTCCATGACTATACGGATATAGCAAACCCGGTAGTACAGCGAAAGGGTGGATGACGAGCCAGGCGGTACTGTGAGGAAGGGATGATAGGGTGGAAGGTTTAGGGGTTGGTTTTACGTAGAGGGATGAGGTTTTCTGCAGAATAGATGGGGAGGATCGAGTTGAACGACCGGCGCCGACCCAGACCGTCGAGTTTTATAATCGATCGTGTACACTAGCGTACTGTACACTAGGTTGTTTTAAATTATACGTCCGTCATTTGTTTTATTGTATTTTGGGTATTCATTTATTTATATGCATTTGTGGTTGGTTTATTTATATAACATTTACATACAAATTCATACAGCTTCTTAAAATTATTATAAAAATTCTTCTATCAGTTGTAATAATTTCCTTTGATTTACTTATTAATATATTAATCTTTATTACAGCCTTGAATAAAAATTTGCGGACAATCGGCTTGTGTCCTATGTCTTAATTTCTATAAAACTGTACTATATATTGATAAAGTTGGTTACTAGAACCTCAAATGTTCAATTATTTTTTAATAACTCCTTATATTTCAGGAGATATTACCAATTAAAAAAGTAATTTTTTCTCTTTAATTATTAAAGGGATTCAACGTTGTACAACATTCCAAATGCATGTGACATCACAATCCTTGTGTAAGGTTACCAACCTTACAGATCATAAATCTCTGCTATATGTATTTATATATCAAAATATCAAATATTATTTACAGCTATTTCAAGGAATAATAAAATTCCAATATTATGTCTGCCGTAACAGGGTTAAATAAAATAAAAACTTATTATTCTTTGACTTGACTTGATTATTTCGGCTACTAACGGCTACAAAACATTACCACAGCACTGACCTACTCAACAAATAACTGACGTTAAAATGCATTTCACGTCATACAAATGGCCGACCATCTCACAGCGCTAAAACTACAATTCAAATTTTTAATTGCTAGACCTCCGTCAACACTTAGATATTTAATAAAATAGACACGCCAATACATATTTATTAACATCAGTTTCAATCTACAATTGAAAAATCGATCACTAAAAAATGAGGACACAAGCCCATTACAAAAAATTTAACCCCGCCCCTATTTATGGTTGGCAAGAAATTAATTTCGGTTTTCTTCCTGTTAAATATTATGTCACTTTTAGCTTACTTTAGAAACAACTTAAGCTTAATTTAATTTACAACTGTTTGTTTAGAAAAACGAATATTTCTCTGTAGAAGTAAGAAAGCTGCTGAGGCTCACTAAAAGAAATTGTTTAACAGAACGTGCAGATCAAAATTGGTTTATAAAATTTCGTTCTGGAAAATTTTTACCCGAAGATGACCAATGTTCTGGTCGATCCTCCGAAATGCGTGTTGACTAAAGTTATAGTGTCTGTACGGTCCTCTGCATTTTTTATACTAAATCTAATGTTCCCACAAGCTTCCTGATATATAATCATCTTTATCTCATGCAGCAAGAAAATTGGTTGTGTATTGCAATGCAGTTCTACACTTGCTAGCTTTGTAAACACTTTAATTAGCTTGTAGTCAGCTAGCAAGTGTAATACTCCACCACAAGCTAATATTTATATGAAATTAACGCTGGAATTAGCGTGTGGCAAGCTAGCAAGCGTAAATCCTGCACTACAAGTAATTTATCTACCTGTGCATAAATATTACATATGTATACAGTGAGAAATTCGTGATTTAACTAATTTCACTTACTGTATGTGCGACAAGAAATCTATAAAGGGAGGGTCCGGATAATTGGAGTTTTTCATTCTTGGACATTGTAAAAATTATGTGTCCAAAATTCATTTGTATCCAGTATAGATATATTTTTCTTGCAGTAATGATTTTTTTCAAATTTTTTCAGGTATCCTGTGCAGTCAATCACTCTACCTACGGAGCGGTTCAGCTGTGATTTTGTGGTAAGTTATTCTAATTTTATTTTTAGTGAATTTCGCATAAAATACTTTGAGATAGTTGCAATTTCCTCGTAATTTTACAATAACAGTTTTATATAACCAGCAATACGTCGAAAGAAACAAATCTGATAATAAAACTTCATATTAAAGTAACTTAATATTTTCCTTGAACCGACCTTGTTACACTACTCATAAAATTCATTCATCGTCATATAATTTGAACGATTATTATTTTTAATTCGTATAAAAACCATTAAGCATTCATATCATAAAATAAATACAACTAATTTAACGACACATATTTTATAACTCTGCCCTTGTCAGACGTGTAGCGCCGCGGCGCTTTCTATGTATTTGTGTATTATACGTTATATATACACAAACATTTAATAATGTATTAGTATTGCCTCGCACTGCTGCACTACGCATGCGCATAAAGATACTCTACTGTAGTACATTCAGGCTCATAATTATATATATATAAATATATATAAAAGTTACAAATAATCTCAATACATTGTATAAATAGTATAATCAAATAAAATAAAATCTAAAAGTTCAGTGATTACGTTGAGAGATGAAGGGATACGGAAATGGTTCGTGTTGTTTAAGGCAAAGATTTTATTGAAAGCTAAGGTTTGTTTTAAACATTATTCTGCATCAATTCTCTAAACAAAGTAAAAAGTTTTTATGGGTTTTGCGAAAAATAAGTTTTGGATTTCATTTTTTTGCATCTGCATATTAGTAACGGCATAGTGCTAAAAAAACTAACGAAATTTTTTTATTTTCATAATATTGCATTTTTCAAAACATGAAATACATAATTATGTTTTAGTTAAAGATGAAATATATATTTTACGTTCCATCTCGGTTTCAAATTTGGAATTTTGACATTGGCCTTTTTGGCATCAAGTCACTGATATAATGCATATGCAAACTAGAAGTGTAACTGAGGTTCTTATCTTAACATAAACAACTCTGGAATGCGTGTATGGCTCTGCATTCGAGACCACCCGAAGAGAGTCATGTATTCTCCCTCGTGGGGAACCTTGGAAAGCTACGTGTATTAGGTATTAAATGAAAATTAAAAAGACTGAATGATGTTAGTATTAATTTGTTTTATTGGACCTGCCTTAACAGTCTCCTCCTCCGATTTCGGTTCCGATTCCGACAAATCAAATTTATAAACTCTTCCGATTTCGCTGAGACCCTCCGCACACGAGTCGATTGATTGCAAACCTTAGCCCAGAATCTGCTCGAACCGAATGAGAATGTAACTATGTTGTTAGTGAGAGAACGTACGTGTATACGAGTGAGAGAAAACTCACGGCCCGAATGTAAGAAAACTGATTTCAAACTGATTTTGAGCACGTTTTGGGCGACTATGTTTCTATGTCGCAGGGCATGCTTGGTTGCATGCTTTTGATAGTGATATCATCAGCAGGGATGTGCAGAAATACTATTCAAAAGTATTTAAATACATACATACATACAAATACGACATAATAAAATCCCCTATTATGGTATTGTTAGAAATTCTATAGAGTCACGAAACACGGCTCGACATGGCTCGTTTTTCATTTTCGTTGCTTGGCTAGTTTGCAATCAGTCAACCCGTGTGCGGATGACCTAAGTGTTGCAATGTGGTGAAGGTTGCTTTCTATGTTTTTGAATTTCAAGTTCAAAATTCGAAAACAGTTCGACATTTTACCACATTACCTTTTCCATCATATACATCTATATACTTAAGTTATACATAGTTTTAAATTCGCCAGCTTCCTACAAGCTAAGTCAAAGGTTCATTCTATACCTTTCACATAAAAAGTTGAAGGCAGTGCATTTTCAAAGGAAGAAGGTTGATAACTATCTCAACACAGTTAGTACATACTAAAACGTAAAATTTTGATATTATGACAGTGGTAAACAAGGTAAATTAAATCGACAATCTAAAAATTAATCGGAAAAACGCAAATTCAGCTTTTAAATGTATCTTCGTTACTTTTAGGATATTTCGAAATTTAAAAAAAAGAGATATATTTTAGCATATATATAAAAAAAAATTATGAAGATCGGGCTATTAAAAATACTTTACAATCCCATTAAAAAAATAAACTTTCAATCGTAAAAAGGGATGGCACAGTTTGAGAAACACTATTCTAAACATAAACATATATTACACTGAATACTTAAACTGATTAGATAATCTGAAAGTTAGTTCAGTAGTCATTTTAAATTCACTTTGAGCATCTGTAGTTTAACGTGTAGAGGGGGTAGAGGGGGGTACAAGTAAATGTGAATTTGAATCAGAACTGTTATTATAAGGTAATTAACACTTTGAATGGGTTTTCTAATTAATGTTATCAGAGTCCTCTTCTAAGAGAATCCTTAAATATATTTACCATATAGATGTGTAAAGTGAATAACGATAATTTAAACTACTCAATTTCATGGAAATTTGCGGAGAGTTAGAAACAAATTAAAGGGATTAGCTCACTCTAGTCTTCAGCCTGGTGATATTAAAAAAAAAAATTAAAGTTGTTCCGTGGAACATGTTTGCCGGGCGGCTCCACATTAAGCGCCATCGTAGTAGCATTATCAGACTTCTTTCAGGAATCGTTCTTAGAGCATATATATATATAGAAAGAGAATGCTGGACCTGAAAGTGTGTCCAAAATGTGTGCGAGAGAGAAAGGCATAAGTTTCCTATGCGCATGCTTCGAAAGTGACAGTTGTCAAGTCAGAGCAGTCTAGATATAATACGTGACAGTTGTTAAATATGACATTATATTGATGTAGAATAATGTATAAATAAACTATATATAAATATAACTAAAATCGTGAGTTCTGTCCACTCCAAATATCAACTGTGTTGGTCGTTATCTCTACAGCAACATCGATGGCGTTCATGAGTATATGTTTTCACTGAACGGTCACTGTTTTACCGACAGACGAGCTTTGTACTAACTAAAGAAATATAATTTCTTTACATATTTAATAACTGTCACTTTCGACGCATGCGCATAGAGAACAAATAGGAGCATATACCTTTCTCTCGCACACATTTTGTACACACCTTTAATCTATCACTCCATATATATATGCTCTAAGGATATTAGCCTGCTCTTAACAAAATACGTTCATCTATTGATACAAACCGTTACAGAATATACAGCGAACTTGGTTGCCATGGAGACATGCCTGTATTTAGAAAAGATGACACTCTTAGTACTGAAGTTGAATACATAAATAAAACATTCTGCCCCATTTGAATAATTAGATGATTAAATCAATATAAATAAAGCAAATACTAGTTAGAAAAATAATAAGAAAATATCTTGCCAGTCAGTTTGTCTTTTTAAAAAGTCAACTCGCCCAGAGACATTTTATTTCTAGTTACTCTTCCAGCGGATAGAGTGTGTTGACATCGCCGTGAAGGGATTTTTTGTTTATCTATATTCCAATGACTGAGTTGTATCAACGCGAAGTAGACAATAAAAAAAAACTACCCTATGCGTATATTCACTTGTATTGCCTTGGGGGTATAATTAATGAATGTTATTTTATATTGATGATGTATTAATTTATGAAATATATTTTTTATTTAAATCAAAATAAAATTGGGTTCATTACTCTTATTACAAATATAAAATTTATTTTTGCAGTTGTCAGATGTTATTAGATTTATTTTTGAAATTCATGTTTTGCAATTCTGTATTTTCAAGAAATACGATTCTTATAATATCAGAACTTATATATTTTGGAAATGTAGAAAGGTACGGTTGCCAAAAAAATTAGAGTAATGTAAGTTTTCTTAATGGTACATTATGTCCGAAAAATTAAATTCAAATACCAACATAACAACGAAAAATAACGCGAAGAACTCGTCGGCTGCATTAAACTGAATTGTCGTAGGTTTTGTTTGCCAACAAATATGGTTTTAGGATCATTACTAACATATGTACTATATCAATCCGAAATGTATTTTTACTAAAACTTAAGTTATATTCATACACTTTTGTTAAAGAAATTACATTTTAAATGTATAAAGATGAAAACTAAATATATTTTTGTATCTCGTTTCTTTTTTGTCTTCGTCGATCATAACTGTAGCTTAACCAAGCAAAACGACTACTTTGCTTTTTTCGTTATTTAACTGTGGTCGGTCCTTTACAGAACTAGAATATAAAAACCTATTTTTTAGGTTAGACTTCAGTAATGCATTAACTGACTTTTGTATTCGGACGGTTTTGTCGCTTGCAGTGTGCAAGTTCATTTGTTTGTTAATTTGGTAAAACCTTAGAGCATATATATATGGAGTCTGAATAGCCTATGTTTCCTATAGATTAAAAGTGTGTCCAAAATGTGTGCGAGAGAGAAAGGTATATGTTCCTCCTATTTGTTCTCTATGCGCATGCGTCGAAAGTACCAGCTGTCTAGGTATAATAAATATTAATATTCTATTAAGATATAATAAATTAAAGTTGGTACAAAGCTCGTCTGTCGGTAAAACAGTGATCGTTCAGTGAAAACATATACTCATGAACGCCATAGATGTTGACGTATTGATAACGGCCAACACAGTTGATATATGGAGTGAACAGAACTCACGTTTTTAGTTATATTTATATTTAGTTTATTTAGATTTATACATATCTACATTATTCTACATCAATATAATGTCATATTAACAACTGTCACGTATTATATCTAGACAGTTGTCACTTGACAATTGTCACTTTCGACGCATGCGCATAGAGAACAAATAGGAACATTCTCTCATAACTTTCACTCTCGCACACATTTTGGACACACTTTCAGGTCCAGCATTCTCTCTCCATATATATATGCTCTTAGGTTAAAACAAATAAATGTAACTTAGAGTTACTCAGATTTAACTTAGGTTGATAGCTTGTAAATTCTTGTAGTTAATAAATATCACAGTAATCCAATTCATGACGCATGACGTCAAAGAAAGAGTTACAAAATAAGACCTGTTAACTTTTGTTTTAAGTTCTTTCCCAAAGGTATATTTGGAGAGTCAACTATTACTACAATATATTTTAAGATTTACTACATTATGACGAAGTAAATATTTTTTAACATAACAAAATTAGTCCATGAGATTTGATCGAAACCAATGAAATCCGTTTCTTCACTCACTACCTTTTCCAGAGAGTCTTTTTTCCACGTAACCTGGTTCATATCCCGTGCCGGCAGAATGCCAATATGCGTGCGTCCAAAAATACGAATATTGCGTCATTCTGGGATTCGAACCAATAGCTCTGTAAGTTATATTCGAAAACGGTTTCTTCATTCACTACCTTTTCCAGAGACTCGTTTTGCTACGGAACTGGGTTCTTATCCCGTGCCGGCAGAATACGTCATTGAAAATCTAAATACAGTGCGTCCAAAAATAAAATTATTGCGTCATTCTGGGATTCGAACCACTGGCTTAGTAAATTATTTTTCGAGTATTGGGTTTGTATCCCGGATTGGCAATATGCCAAAATCTTTAGCTATTTTAGTCTGTGTTCCTAAATGGAGCGTTGTTAAAATATAATAGATTGTAATAATTTAATCATTGTAATGAAGAAAAAATGTTCAAGTCATTATCAGCTAAATACACGAAATAATGATCATATAAAATGGAAAATGAATGTACGCATTATTTATTTCGCAAAATAATTGATAAATTGTTAATTATATTAATAGATCACAGTCGCGGTGTGTCTTTATAATATGAAAATATTTTCCATTCAAGTAAACGCCTTCTTCATGCAACCATACTTACACCGCAACCAAATTTAACAACATTATTCATAAATTCTTACAACATCTAGTAGAAAATACTTATTCAATAGCTGTATTATATACATATATGCATCATCTTTTGCATTATTACCGATATTTTGAGGTATAATATATGTGTCCAAGTTTATAGATAATTTCAGTAATATAACGTTTGACGTGACATCTGTAAATGACATCCTGAACTTTACATCATGGTACTTTATGCTTTTTATCACGAGCTTAAAACTTTTATAACGGCTTATCGCTTTAGTTACGATATTGCCAAGCACCTACCTGAATGATAAATTGCGCATAAAATATCAATTATGTCAAAAAAGATCATAAAAGATTTATATAAAAGCGATTTATTTACTGAAAATGCAACGAAACAAAAAATATGTGGATAATATACACAGCTTATCAAATATCGCACTAGCTGTTGATGCAAAGTAGTTAAGGCACTCGTTGTCTTGGGATAAACATGATTAAAACCGTAGTTTCTGGAAAATGTTGGCATTACAAATAACCCCAGCTTAAAAATAGCCAACCCTAGTTAAAATATGACAGCCGGAGATTTAAACTACCAAACATAAGTTATTTTAGACGGATTTGTCTAGTTTTTAGTGATTGGCAAAATATGATAAAATGAGCCAAAATTAAATTCAAATAATGTGTGGTATTATTAAAACTGAGAGAACTGCGAAACAGTAAATAAATTAGTTTTTACAATACTGTAAATTATATTAATTGGTATAATTAATAAGTTATATTTGCTTTCAAATAAACCGCTTACAAAAACAAGAGATCATAAATATCAACAGAGAAATAAAATCGAAGTAGCTCTTTGCATTTGTTTCTGCTATCATCAACCAGATGGCGTTTCGTTTTACTTAAGTATAACAGATGCCGCTAATAGTTCTTCCTTGATACCGCGAAACGTATCAAATGTATTATTTGTTTGTTACATTAATAACTGTGCTAATTTAAAGATAAATAGAGGTCTGTAATTTCAGCGCCTACTAGACATTATTTATTACATTCTACAGGCTAGGTAAATGTAACTAAAAACTATTTATTTATTTGTGACAATCGTTGAAAGATATTTCATATAAAATTGCACTGCCCCTGAAATATTTTGTGACTTCCAGTTATCCAAATAATATTTTTGCTATGGCTTAACTTGGATAAAGGATGATAAACATTTTATCTTTCTTTATTTTATCACTTTTTAATTGCCTAAATATGAATGTGTACATTCACTATTTAAACGATACCGATACTTTAAAGTATTGTCAAATTCATCGGTATACAAACTAGTTCTATTTAAATAGACCAGATATTATTCAGAATTAGTAAAAAATATATTGTCCTTATATGATATAAATAAAAATAATTATTGAAAGGATATATTTTAACAAAATGTATTTTTATTTTCTTTATATACAATAAATTATCAGATATTTTAACATAGACATTATATTTTAAAGAACACTGGGACTAAAGTATCACACACATAAACAATTTTATCTATTTATATAAAATACGAATGTATAATATTCGAAGTCGTCTAATGGTCATTACAATTATCCTGGTCTAATAAGCCTAACTCTATCGAAAAGATTTTTTACCTAAATATTTTGAAATCTTTAATTCAATATTAAGAAAGTCTGACAAACATTAGAAGTAAAAATCTCTATTATTTCATATTATTTTAAGTAGACAAATATTCTCAGCTTAGCACAGCCTTTAAAGAACTGATTGTTGCATCATCTCTCGTTCTCAAATATTCTCTAGATATACCACATTCAGTAAAACAACTGCTGAAGACTATTTAAAAAACAACTTCTGCAGAATATATTACAGCTCTGGTATGTGAAGAGTTACAATTTGGTTTTTAAACATTTTCAGTTTTAGTATTATATCATTTAACACCTAACATATCGACTTGTAATTTCATCCAATCTACAGCTTTCTGTGTTACAGGTTTTGTTTCACATATTGCTCTGGCAGCCTGAAAAATAATTAACATTATTAATTTACTAAAATTAAAGTCAATAATTGATAAGAATAACTGCACACCATTTCAAATTTATCTTCATTTCTTCGTGCATACATTTGTGCATCTCTTTCAAGCTGAGCTACCTTTTCAGGTCGTATTTCAGCCATAGTTATCATTTCAGTTAAATACGGATTGAATCGGAAATATGTATTTGGCGGTAATAAGTCTGTTAGCATTGTGTGCACAGCTGCAATAAAAGGTAAACAAATTAGATAGCTGCCCAATCTTGAAGACCTTGCGCTTTACATAAAATCAATTTTACCTTCTGTATCGGTAGCACTATCTAATATTTTCATAAATTTTGTTTTCCAAGATGAAGAAGACAGATCATCTACTTGAGAATTTTCTACAGGAATAGGGTGCGTTCTACCCGTGCCAAAACTAACAACGCATTGAATAGGTGCACCAGGCCATAATTGTCTAGCTTCATGAATAGCAACTGCTGTAGGATTATTTACCACAATTCCTCCATCCTAGAAAAAAAACGTAAATATAAATTCAAAAACTCTTCAAATATATTTATTGTGCTAATTAAAGTAAATATTTACTTGATGTATCATTCCTTTTAATCTAAATTCTTCAAAATATGTTGGAGCTGCTGAACTAGCTCGAACGACCTCCCATAATCGGGCATCATAACTTCCTGGGTATACTGATTGAACTCTCCAAGGCAAATTATAATTTCTAAATACATAAGCTGATAAATGTGAGGCATTAATTACACAAGAGAGTGCAGAGATCTGAAATATATAATAGACTTGTTTATAAAATGTTGTATGTGTGAATTTTTATACATTTTTAGATTTGATAACCACCTTTGGGCACCCAGGTACTCTATTAGTTTTTATCAGTGGGACTTCCCCGATGAATTCTCTTAACATACTTTCCCACATAGATGTATCATAATATGCGTGATTCCAAACAAGTCTTGATGTACCAGATAATAAAGATAATGGACCGCTTTGATCAAATACTTTAGCACTAAGATCTTTGTATAAATGAGATATTTGATCTAGTGTACGATCGGGTTTTGTTCCTAAGAAAATATTGATTTATTTTTATTTAATTTCACATATTCTGTTTAAATATTTATGTCTGTAGTTATTACCTACCTAGTACACAAGACAATATAGCTCCTGTGCTAACACCTGATATATAGTCGAACATTTCGAAGACACGCTTTCCTGTTAATTGTTCTAGCTTTCGAAGCATTTCAATTACTAATACACCTCGAATTCCACCACCATCAATAGATAATATACGTACTCCGCGACCCGGAAGTGGGTCACAGTGCCCTATTAATGCAAGGGCTTCATTAGCCCAAGCAGCTGTATCTGCTGCTTTAGCCTGATTGCGAATTCTAAGCAAAACACGAATTGCCCCAATCTGAAAATATTCATTTTTATAAACTGATACACAAAGCATGAAGTAATATATGTAAATCATATTTAAATCTTACCTTTACTGCATGCGATCTTTCTGTTGGGTACAGGTTAATGTGATTGCACAACTCTTCTGTTCTGCGGATTATAGATTGATCACCTTCAGCAGTGGCTAATGAATAAACAACATGTTTTGTAAGAGAATCAATACTATTCTGAAAAAGAACAAAAAAAATTTAAATAACTAAGTCTTCGGAGAGCCGAAAGAGTTATTACTTAAAGGGAAACTTACTTGATTTGTAGCGGGTAGGGATCTCCATACAGAAATTACATTCTTTTCAGGAGATTTAGTTAACCCAAGATTTTGAAGAATACTTTTTGTTTGTGGTTCTTGGTTTACAGGAGTTACTTCAGTAATAGATACAGCTTTATCAATGCCTTTATCTTTTTCAGTTGTTACTGCAACTTCATTGTTTGGTCTACTGCCTGCTTGAGACGATAGTGATGTCTCAAAACTTCGTAAAACCGCTGAAGAAGATAATTTGCACGTTTTAGGTATGTTATCTTTCTTTAAGATTTGTTAATTGGTTGTATTCAGAAATACGTTTTACAATACCTTTCCAATCATCTTGGCCATAAAGTGCAGGATGTATTTTTTGTAATAGCGAACCCCATTCCCTTGAAAGGGCTCCGCGACCCTTTCCTAACATTTCACGTATATTTCCTACCATACGCAACTGTGCTGCAGAAAAATTACTATGTAAATTCATTTTACTCGTTGCTCCACTCCCGGATTCCGAAAATCTAAAAAATGTAAGTGTTGAAGTAAATCACATTACTATTTAATATCTAAACTTTTATAAAAATGCATTTTCTTTGTTTCTAAAATAAGTCATTTCAAAATAAATGAACGCCGCGCGTAGACTTTGGGCTTTTATATAATAAATGGCATTACCGCTTCATAACCTCAAAAATATATTTTTTATTAATTTGGGTCTATGATAATAAATATTAATATTACTTTAAATAAATTAATAAATTTAATAAATATGTTAAGTTTATATATATATTTCATTTCATCAAAGTGCAAGAAACAAGTGTATTACATTTGAATAAGTAATTTTCTTTGTTAATCTTACGTCATTGAAATGTAAATAACAAATCTGAAGAAATCGTAAGTAAATTTTTAAAAACTCACATATAGTATTTTTCCTCATCTTTATAATCTGTTAAAGTACAGAATACTTCGAAAATGCATTTGAAAATTATTATTAATATGTAAATCTTGCTCTTCAGACTTTTCTAGATCGTGTTTGTAACAATCAATGTCATAAAAGGTATTGTTGAAAGAATGCAACACTATCAAGAAAACATATTTGAAATCTAAAACCTAAATAACACTTAATCGATACTTATTATCAATTCTATTCTATGTATAACTTTTTAAATATTTATATAAAAATTCTTTGAAGTTTTAAACGTGTAGCATCAATGTCACAATTGACGTTTACTAAAGAGAGTTAGCTTCATATAAGCCATCTCTCTCACACTTTAATTGAAGCATTAGAAGACTTTTCAATGTAATTGGAATTATCAATAATAGTAGATTAACACTAAATTGTTTATTTGGTAATATTTATTAGATATATGTGTAATCCACCCTTTCGAAATTGGTAAAAGAAAGATGAGATAAGCACAAATTATTTACTCACCCTCTGGTTAGTCTAATACACCTGCGGCAATGCTTAATATTTTTACTCATAGACATTTTGTAAATATTTATTAATTTGTACACAGAAATTAAAATTAAAATACTGAAGATTGATATATAATATTTTTTATATCACAATTTTTTATAAAGCTTTTATCACAAATAACTAAAAGAAATAGTTATATTTAAAACTTTTTAAATTATATAATAATAATAATAATACTGGTTATAAATTAGAGGGGTTTTTTTTTGTTTGTCTTTAATGTGTTTGATTTTTAACACTTTTTGTTAACTTCACTTGTTGAAATATCATTTAATTCTGAGGCACAAAGTAAAGGAGTATAGTATTTATGCAAGCTATCTGCGTGTGCATGAGTTACGTTACAACTAGAGGCTCCACGTTCCAACGTGGAGTATCTGATGTTATTTTCTTGGCTTAGAGAAATGCGTCCTTGGCGTACCTGACAGTTTAACAAAAACAACAACAAATTACGATGGGGGAAGTTGGTTAAAAACAATTGTAATCTAAAACGAATAATTACTCATTTTATAGCGATAGATGAATAGGCGCATGTGTAAGTCATATTTCAACACAAAAACATCAGATTCTATATCTAGCAGTATGAATTAGTGCGGTAAAAACTAATCTGGAAAAGTCTGATTACAATTTGAGTAAAATTTTTCGAAGTACGTTCTAAGCCACAGGTAGAAAATATATTTGGGTACTTTCAGGAAAATAAATAATGGGCATGTGTCCTATGTCTTCTAAATTCTATAAAACTCGTTGATAAAGTTCTTTACTAGAACCTCAAATGTCAAATTATTTTTTAATAATTCCTTATGTTAGGAGATATTAACAATTAAAAAAATCATTCTGTCTCTTTAATTATTAAAGGGATTCAAAGTTATAGAACATTCCAAGACATGTGGCATCACGTCCGCTAAGTTGCTATCTCTTTTATACAACAGAGTACAAAAGATATAGCATACTCAACACAGAACTCTTATCCATGGAAAAAATAACTGACCTATCCTTAATAGTAAAGACATGTTACGTCATAAATATGGCCGACATCTGTAGCGCTAAAACTGCAATTCGAATTTTAAAAAATTGATCTTAAAAATGAGTTCACAAGCCCATTGGGTTGTTTACTTGGTTTTCAATTCCAAAAAACTGTACTGTGTATTGATAAAGTTGTCTATTATGACGTAAATTAAGTCATAATATTATAAAAATGTTCAGCAATTAAAAGTTCATTTCTAAAATCTGCAGAAGTCACGCTTTTATATTTTGGGCAGAAACTTTCTAAACACTCGTTGCAAAAATAGGAAATTACAAAATCGATTTGTGCGGAATTATTACATTCATAAACCATACAAATGATTAGGCACACCACTATATTCTATATTTACTAGTATCACACCACATTTTTTAACATAACGGCTTCCTGTTATGAGTATCTGCGCATGGCGCGATATCGTACGATATTTACAAACATCAGTACATTGTTCTCGGGCCAATAGCACAACAGACACTTAGAGCATGCTTACTATGTTTACCTCAGTTCATAATGATTCAACCAAGTGTTAGAAACTAGAAACGCACATTACACTGCCTGACGCATGGATCCTACGTATGAAATATACACGAAAATAAAATCGCACGAGCCAAAGAGGAAGCACTATTTTGACACGCCTCCAGATCACCTCATGTGACGTCAGCGTCTTGAGATCACGTGGTATTCATTTAAAGTATAAGTCATATTACACAACGGATTCAAGTAAAGCAAGAAAAGAGAAAGAATTTTTGTGTTAATAAATTAGTATCTTCATTATCCATGACATGGACATAACAAAAAAAAAACATCTAGATTTCTTTGTAATTACGATATAGTGACGATATATCGTCACAATATATTGTTACGATTTATCGTCACGATATATTGTCACGACGATATATTGTTACGATATATTGTCACAATGTATTGTTACGATATATTGTTGCTAACAAAATGTTTATATCTTTCAGTTGAAGATTTGAGTGACGGACTATCACAGAGGAATGGAGCTGCACTTAACTTTTGTTCTTCACTGGTTATTTGACTGCTGATTTGAATTATGGGATTGAGTTGGAACTCTTCATAAAGGAAAAGAGATTATAATTTGGGGAAAATTGGAAACTTCCGGGCAACAAATTTGTTTACAAATTGAAAAGTAAGTAAAGTACATGTTCTCACGTTGTGTGATCTTTAATGAGATTGTAATTTTGATTGTAATGTTAATTTCTGTATTTTATTTATTTCTACCGGTGGAGTACAAGCCGTAGAGGCTGTGGTAATGTTTTGTAGCTGTTGGTAGTCAAATAATCAAGTTAAGTCAAAGAATAATAAGTTTTTATTTTATTTAACCCTGCTAAAGCAGACATAATATTTAAATTTTATTATTCCTTGAAATAGCTGTAAATAATATTTGATATTTTGATATATAAATACATATAGCAGAGATTTATGAGCTGTAAGGTTGGCAGCTGTTGTGATGTCACATGCATTTGGACTAGTTCAAATTATTAAATTCAATAAGGAAAGCAACGATTTTTTTTTTGTCAAAGTTGTAAACTTTTGTTTTTTTACATAGGGTTTTTAAGATATTTTTTTAACGTTATTTTCTAAAATTATATAGTTTGTATCAGAGGTAGGTAGCATAAATGAAAAAACTAAAGGAGTTTTTTCTTAGTTTAAAAATATATCATATGAAATAAACGTTAAATTTTGCGGATGTTATGGACCATATAATTTTGCAATGTCCTTATTACCTATTGCTTATAACATAACTTTACTTTTTCAGGAGTGGTGCATAATCGACAAAACTACCAGCAGCAGCAACATCTATGGCTTGAAGTTCGAGAAAAAAACAACAAAACTTACAGAATGTAGTTAATGCGTTGTAAGAATTCAAACTTACAATTTTATGAAAATAAAAAGACTTAAAATTAATTTTTATTCTTTTATTTATATAATATAAACTTTAGATACATTTAAATAATACAGTAACTACTGTTACTACCTTGTTAAATATAATAAAAATGTTGAATATTTAATTTTAGCAAAAATAGGATTTCTACATTTCTTGGGATGATAGAAGGATATTCAAATTTTACCCAATATTTAAATTTACAAATATCAATAAAATGCAATTGCCGGCAAGTGTATTAACACGTTAAACAAATAAGGGTTTAAATGTCTGCTGCAATATTTATAGACATCTATTGTATTATGTATTAACTAAATTTAGTTTAGCTATTCATTGTTAGATGGAAAGCGCAGAAGCGCCTGAAATACTGCAACATTTCTTACATATATATTTTTCCTACTTATTTTCGCCCGTCGCAAGACAACGAGTGTGAGTTATGTATTTTTTTTTTAAATAATTAATATTTCAAATGTGTTTAATTTTTTAATTGATCTATATACGCTACACATTAAATTGATAAACTGTTTAATTAAATTTCTCTTTCAATCATTTCTCAATTCATAGGCTTCTTATTTAGAAACCAAGTTATATTTTTCAATTTCTTAGATACAGTTACCTTATCTGCTCAAATACAAAAAAACACTTGATTAAATTTTAAATAAGTAAGCGCGTCTTTTATGCGACCTTTTTTAAAATGGTTAAAATCCATTTTCTTGAAAAGTTTTGATGCAGTTATGTTCCATATGCTCTAAAATAAAAAACTGCTTCATTAGATTTTAAATACCTACGCGATTTTGGCTTTTATACAATCTTTTTTATTTTCATGTACATTTTTTTTAAAAATATTTTTTTGATTCTTTGGAATAATTTGATGCAGTTATGTTCGCTATGCTCTAAAATAAAAAACTGCATCATTAGATTTTAAATACCTACGCAATTTTGGGTTTTATGCTACCTTTTTTAAATCCATGGTCATTTTTTTTCTAAAATTTTTTTTTTTGATTCTTCGAAATATTTTTATACAGTTATGTTCGTTATGCTCTAAAATAAAAAACTGCATCATTAGATTTTAAATACCTACGCGATTTTGGCTTTTATTCGACCTTTTTTAAATCCATGGACATTTTTTTTCTAAAATTTTTTTTTGATTCTTTGGAATAATTTGATGCAGTTATGTTCGTTATGCTCTAAAATAAAAAACTGCATCATTAGATTTTAAATACCTACGCAATTTTGGGTTTTATGCTACCTTTTTTAAATCCATGGTCATTTTTTTTCTAAAATTTTTTTTTTTGATTCTTCGAAATATTTTTATACAGTTATGTTCGTTATGCTCTAAAATAAAAAACTGCATCATTAGATTTTAAATACCTACGCGATTTTGGCTTTTATTCCACCTTTTTTAAATCCATGGACATTTTTTTTCTAAAATTTTTTTTTGATTCTTTGGAATAATTTGATGCAGTTATGTTCGTTATGCTCTAAAATAAAAAACTGCATCATTAGATTTTAAATACCTACGCGATTTTGGCTTTTATGCGACCTTTTTTATTTTCATGGACATATTTTTCAAAAAGAAAAAATTACATTTTCTTCAATTCTTTTGATGCAGTTATGTTCGCTATGCTTAAAAATAAAAAACTGCATCATTAGATTTTAAATATCTATGCAGAAACTCAAAAAATTGCATTGCTCTTAAAATCATAAAAGTGAACCTTTTCATCATTTTTAACAAGATTATAGTCTTCTTTCGACAAAAAAATAATATTCAAAAGGTTTTTTTAAATTTAAAATTTTAGATTTTTTTATCATTTTTAA